>QXEO01000540.1:0-600000 GCA_007115705.1 Dactylis glomerata | reverse complement strand
AAAGAAGAAGCCAACTTGAATGTGCTCCTCGGTTCTCACCTATGGCAGAAGGCAGCGCGGCCTCGGCCTTGACGCCGAAAGCGAACCTCTGCGCCGCCCGCGGCGGGGGAACCTCCTCGACCACGTCATCGCCGTCCTCGATGGCATCCTCCTCGCTTGAGTCCCGCTCGAAGTCGCGGAAATCCGCCTCGAAGTCCTCATCGCTCCGGGGCACCTTCCTAGTCCTTATCCCCGGCCAGAGCGAGTCGGCCGTCACCCTACGCTGCTGGTACTGCTGCTGCTGCTTCTTCCTGGCCGCCGCCTTGGCCGCCGCGGCCGCTGCCGACGGCGGGATGAAGCCGGAGAGGATGGCGCCGCCGCACATCGCGAGGTTGGGTCAGGAGCGGCTGGATCGGAGCACGGGCGGCACAGTGGAGGAGGAGCGGTTTGCTGTTTTGGTAGAGAGGGCGGAGTGGGGGAGGGAGGCGGGTGGTGGTAGCTGGCGACGCTGCTCCCTACTTATAATAGCAAGCAAATCAAGCTGACGCACTAGCACTAGTACTAGTCGACAGGGACAATCAGCTCCCGTCATTTTTTACCCCCGGTAATTTCTGAGCCACCCGCGTCTCTTTCGCACCCAAAGTGTAGTGTACGTGACAGGGTGTGAGAATTCCCCTTACGTTCGGTTTACCAAATTTGATGGGTTCTTAACGTGGCAAGATTTTGTTTTTAGATGATTAATCAACGTGGCTAGATGCGTGGCCGTGAATTGTGAAGATGAGATGCCATCTCGCGTCCGAGTGATCGTGCTGAACTACTGACTAGCTATGAGAAATTCAGAATCCTAGGGCATTGTTTACTTCTAGGGTATTTGAGGGGATGGAAGGGGATTATTTCGATTTCTGGAATTTCTCCGATAGGTTGTTTATTAGTCTGGGTTTTGAGGGGATAATCTCGGGACATCCCCACAAATCCCCTCCACTCTAATATATTTTTAGTTAGATTAAAAACTCTCCATCATAATAGAGTATTTTTAAAAAAAAGTATTTGAGAGTATCAGATGAACACTAAATCTCTATATATACTCACATCTTTTGGGGGTGAAAATACCAGATAATTAAACAAGGCCCAGAAGATATTATGCGTGTGTAGCTCGGGGAGCCATCGTCACGTAAGTGGCTCATGAGTTAGGCTCGGCTCGATCGGAAGTTTCTTCGAACTTAAATGCGCTTTAGACGGTGATTAGATCGTTGTCGCGTCTCGCAAAAGCCGCTTTGGGAACAAACTGATGGCGATCATGTGTGGTCGATCGAACGGGGCTCTGTCTTGGGTGTGCCGAACGCGATCGATGTGCTGTAGTATTCTGCTTCGTGTGCCGTCATATTTACTTTCGTTTTTTTGTCCTGACTCGTGAGGAGATGAGGGGGCAATGCAAGCTGTGTGATTATGCAGCGTTAGATTAGATAGAGATGCCAACACGTGACGGAAGTGTTTCTGTAGTAGAGTCGGCGGAACCGGTGGGCACAGGGGCGGTTTTGCAGTACGGCGGTTGTGACGCGTAAATTCGTCATACCGGCCGGCGGGCCGCTCTGTCGCCAACAATACCGTACTGCTATGTCGGCTAGCTAGATACGTGTGGTCACCATTTTTCTCTCGGGTTTTCTTTTTTTTCTCTATTGTATTACGTTTGTTCTAAAATATAAGTTGTATTACAAAGCTAAAATAGCTTTCTGAAAAGCTTACATTTTAGAACAAACATAGTACTCCATCCGATTAAAAATAAGTTTCGATGACTTGGTACAAATATTATACTAAGTTTCTATAAAATCACAAATACTTATTTTCAATCGAAGGAAGTATGCTACAGAAAACAGTATGCTAGCTGTAAAAAAATAAGCAAGTCACTATGCATACCAACTTTCGATTCTCTAGTGTTTTTTTGCAAAAAGAAGTTGAAATTACCGTCCTCTACATTAAGGATACAAACCAAACCGTCCTTTTATTATATTATCTTACATAGAACGACAAAACGAACATATCGATCAACCTAAAGCCACTTGCCCTCAGTAAGAGGGCCCGATTGATTTGCAAGGCATGAGAAAAACACAAGATTGAAATAATTATTGAATTCTATAGATCCAAGTAAATAGAACTATAGACAGGAACAATACACATGATTAGGAGTAAAAAAAAATAGTTTTCACGCACAATAGGGGTAAAAGCAAGAACTGTAGCAAGTGGTTTAAGGTGAGTGAACTGAAACGTACTTCCATGTACATTTTGTAGAGAAATCCTTAGAAAAAACTCCAAAATATTCAAGTAGTGTGAAAATCAAATTACCTATGGGATACAAAATTCTAAGGATTTCTATCCTATATGAAATTCAATGGGACACCTTTGAATAAAAAGGTTCTTAGTTTCTACCATGTTTAAATGAGTAAATTCTAGTTTTTACCCTCAACTTTGACATTTTTATACTAATTACCCCATTTTAGTGGTTTTTCATTTGGATTAGCCCCATTTAACTAAAACTTTGCCAAAATTTACCCCTTCTAATATCAGTTGAGATTTTATGCCTTAATATCTAACATTGGCTCGCCATTGGGATGGATAGTGTAGATCTTAAACATGTGTATGTCCTTGTTACCTCTATACATGTTCCTCCATGACTTAGTTTGGAGAGTGGAGCCGGGACCATTCAAAGCATGCTTCAGGCATCGTTGTATAACTAGGATGACTCCCATACCTGGTGGGTGGGTTCCTTCTTCCCAACACATCCGCGTGTGCTTGGGCCTGATATAAAACTAGGCATGCCTTTGTACATACACACACTTGTATCCGCACACTCCTAATTACACTATTTAGCCATCTGTGCCGGTGCTTGTCGTGATTTTTTTGCTGTTGTGTCCATGAAGGCACGGAGCAGCGCGACATCAAGCACATGTGGCAATGTGCCGGTGCTCGCCGACTCATCGTGGGTATTTTCACTATCGTATTGTGCATACAAGCGATTGGCGAGAACAATTGCATGAAAAATAAGACATGGGAACCACACAGATGCCTCATCAATCACCAGGTCAGGCATCTTCGAGCGAGGAAAAATCTTGCAGAAGAAAAAACAATCAAACATGATGTTCCACCTATACTCTAACACCAAGATCTACATGCAAATCCTATCCAAAATTTAGAAGTGGTAAATTTTGGAGAAACTTCTGATAAATGGGGTACTCCGAATGAAAAGCTACTAAATGGGGTGATTGGTGTCAATAATGTCAAAGTAAGGGGTAAAAACTAGGATTCACTCTGTTTAAATCTTTAATTTCTGGTCACCTTTTTGTCAGTTGTTTCTGTTGAATATAATTTACACTAAACTTTTGTACTTTCATATAAATTATTCATATTATACTACAATCTTAATGAGTGCATCTTCCCATTGCATAGTATTTGTGTCTCTTCCCATTATGTAGTTAGCATAGTTAACAAAATATGAAGTATTCCTAATGTTAATTCTAGCACTATTTGTATTGTAATTTATATTTTTATGATGTGCAACTTTCTGCTAAAATTAAATGTATTCTGCAAAAACAACTACGTTTATTTTATGATGTATAATCATTGGTTACAAATTTGTTTTTACAGTTGAATTAAGATTACATATCCTTAATATTTTGGTAGATATATCTATTGTGTATGATTTAATAAATATATCAATAGTGGTTTCTAGCATATCATTATGTAATCAAATTTATAGAAACTTTTAAAGTATAAACTTATATAGTAAATTTTAAAGTGTGTTCAATTTTGCGCCGCATGCATTATATGTACTTGATATTAAAATAGCATCACTTATATGACTCACCAACATCTGTTAGGCTCATCCAAGTGTATTTGGTATCATCTAGTGTGTACAGAACTTCTCATATTAGTTTCTCATGTAGTAAATAATTAGTCATGCTTAGAATAGAGGGCAAGGTTTTCATCTTTTTAGATGTAAGGTGACGCTTTCTATATGTGGCAATTTCAACAATTTTGATATGTGGTGAATATATGTTGTGCGAGTCTATATTGTACTTCCTTGATTCCAAATTAATCGAAATTCTAGGTTTTTCTTAGGCGAACATTCTCTTTGTTTGACCAAATTTATAAAAAAAATATTCTTTTATGTCTACAACTCCAAATTTATATATTAGTATAATGTATTTTGTTATAAATCTAATGAAAAAAAATTGATTTACATTTTGTTATATTTATATTAATTTAGCAGCCGCCGTAGAAATAGATCATAAAATAAGTTCATCGTGGTGCAATTCAGCAACCGGGGGATTTTTCTCAACCATGTAACTAACAGGCGTCATTTTCTATTATCAAATCCAGCATTTTTAATAATAATATCATACATATACAAACTGATTGTGCATTTTTCAACTAGACGATGATGACAGAATTAAAAAAAAATAAAAAATCATTGATAATGCAAAAGAATTCAGAAAGAGGAAACCCTGAGGTGAATTGTTTATTGGCAGCTTTGTTTTGTGTCCAAGTCTTTGTGACGAGCTGTACGTTGTATCTGCCCATCTATATTGCGCACGAAAGATTCCCACTTAAACCGCATGGCTTGTCGTATTCGGAAGCATATTATAACTGCATAAGTGTACCAGATGTACGAATAGTTGTTGTATATACTAGTATAATACTACAGGGAAAGCTTGACCGTGGAATTTGTTTACAAGCGATCGACTTGGAGTAGATTACATGCACACAAATGGACATTTGACCTGGAGCTCGGAAAATGTGTGCACTGCATGGCTTCAGCAGTTCAGGTGCGGCATTGCAGGGTTGTTCGTATCTCCAAAAAATAAACAATCATTTTGGCGATCATGGAACTCTTGGCAGACTGGGAGAAGATGATTTTCACACAATGCCTATCCATCCCTGCCCATCCCGTCGGTAGACAGGATTGTTGGGAACGATCATTTCACATAAAATTGTGCAACTTTGCGGCTCCAAGTGTCAACACACTTGCTCATGCCCAACCAACACTGCATTTTTATTAGTAAATGTTTTTGCCAAAAAAACAAACTCTGGTGCCCATTTGTGCGTGCGTGCGTGCGTGTGTCTATCGCTGCACGGTCAGCCTGGCTTGGCGTCACATGGCAACTGGGAGCAGCACGAATAACAAAATGTGTGTGCCATCAAACTCCAATCATGAATCGAACGGAACGAGATGCCTAATTGAGTAGACTATTTTTTAATTTTTCGATCACATGGAAAATAATGATGCGTCCAACTGACTGGCTGAACTGAATGTGCAGGGAGCAAAACAAAGCGCAATGCAATCTAGTAGTACTGGTAAAAAGGTCGCTTCGCTGCGAATCTAGTCCTAATCTTGTGCTAATGGACAGGACTGAGCTGAAAATTCAATCAAGTTTTCATTAGAGTGGCTTACTACTGCCCGGCCAGGAACTTTTAGGGGCTGTTTGGTTGAGTGGCTATCCACTAGATGACAGTGGATATCCATTTTTTTGGTGGCTATCCATTGTTTGGTTTAGAGGGTGGAGGGGATAGGGATAACCACTTTTGTCTCAAAATGGTGGTTGAGCATATCCCACCAAATCTGCTGGATGAGCTCAACCACTTCTGGCTGGCGTCGATAGCCTCACCCGAACCGTTTTTTTCTTTAGTCGTTCGTTCACCCGGCCATTATCCATTCCCCTTCTCTCCTTGTTTCCGCTCTCCGAGCACTGTAGCGGCGTCCCGTTGAGGGCTGGGCAGGGGCGGAGAGGCCTGAGCTGCGCGGCGGGCCATAGGGAGGCGCGAGCTCGCGGCCGGCGGCCGGGAGGCTTGAGCTTGCTGCCTGAGGCGGCGGGGAGGAGCGAGCTGTGCGGCCTCAGATGACGGGAGGGGCGAGCAGCGCGGCGGTCTGCGGGTAGGAGCGTGCTGCGCGGCGACAACTGGTGGCGAGGAGGGGCGAGAAGTGTAGCTCGTGACCGGCGCTGGGTCGGCGTGAGCTCGCAGTCGCAGCACGGGCCGACCAGGCGTGGCTGGGGAAGCCGGTAGTTGGAGGAAGAAGATAAGAGAATAGGGTAATGGCTAACCACTTTTTTGCCATACCTAGCCAAACAGAAAAATTGGCTATCCCTAACCAGGTTTGGGATATCCATCCCCTGAACCGATCAACGCCTGGCGATGCCGCGCCGCGTCTCCGTTCTCCACTGGGCCGCCACTGCTGTCTTTGCAATGCTCTGTAGTACAAAAAAACAAGGTATGTTCGTACGGAAATGTAAAAGTGACGGGCGAGCAACGTGCAGGTGAAGCGGATGAGACGAGGACCTGCAGCTCGTGGCGAGGCTTCCTTGAGAAGTGCCGTGTCAGCCGTACGGCGGTGGCAGCGCGAGACGTCGGCCGCAGCTGCACGGAACGGAATCGGCGGAAAGGGAATCAGGAACCAACCGTACGTCTGCTGCTGTTTCGCTTCGCACACCGCGGCGCGTACGCGAGTTCGCTGCCGTGGCAACGCAACGCGGCCGCGCTCGCCCTCGGTGCAGACCGGGCTGATGTTGTCAGTTTGTCACTAATCTCTAGCTGCACGTGGTGATTTTTTTCACGAGAACCAGGGACAGCTAAAACGTGTTGGCCCCCTCACAGTTGTTACGAACGCGAGAGTGAAAGCGTTCTGATAACAACGAAATGCAGCTGAAGAATAGAACAATTGTTCGGAAGATAATCGGACCAGGGATCCAGATAACACAAGCTCAAGATGTTTTAGGTTTATGGCCTAACATATCTAAAAACCTTTTAGTGTGTACATTTGAGTGAACCTACACATTAAAAGATGTCTACATATATTTACTTCACAAATCTAAAATATCTTATATTTAAAAATGAAATAAATAGATATGAGCTGAATAGTGACCAAACCTGGGCTGTAATATGATTCCTTGCATGGAGCTCTTGGTATGCGAATTCTAATGTGCTCTTTTTGAGTGTTGCCTCTAGGAGAGGTATGTAGTAAGGGTTCAAAACTCACGTGGTGAACCTTGTCTTCTTTCGGATAAAAATGTAACAGCACGGATAAAAAGAACTCAAAACATGCCCATTCAAAAACGTTTTCGAGTACCGCGATGGTAGGGGCAGAATACATGCCCCCAAAACCATACTAAAAATATATCAAGTGGATTAAAAAAAAACTTCCTTATGAATAGCAACTACGAAATAGAACTTCAATCTTATGCATAAGCATACAAAATATCACAACTCGACATGACACAATAGTGTGACATTTCAAATGCATGATTCGATTTATGTACTTACACATTCAAACGACAATCATAGTTTTTGGTCCAAAAGCATGGCCAAGGCCAAAGATAGGGCAAGTAGCAATCAAGCATGACGGAAAACGTGATCAAATGTTTGATCAAGATCATGATTCATGCATCAGAAGATGGCCAGCCTCAAACATCATCAACCAAGATAAAGCCAGACCCCAATTGCCATCACTGCCACCGTCATCACCTAAGTTGGCCGAAGCTCAACCTCCCATCATCCCGCTGCAACTCAATTGGCATCGCAATATGTGCATCGTTCTAATCTCCCAATATGTTTGTCTTCTCTTCTATTCCATTGGGATCAATCATCATGATCCGGTCTCCTCGGCCATGATGCCTTGCCTCATTCAGTCCTTCTCGAGAATCCTACGCTCATCAAAGTCGGTCTTGCATTTCTCCTCCAGCAGCTTCTTGTCTTCATTCTCTTTGACTTGTTTCATCTAGCCATCTTCTCTTGTTCTTCATTTGTAAAGCTTCAACCTTCATCCCTTCTTCATTTGTAAAGTGTGGACTTATAGGGTAGTGGAGGTCACACTTGAAAGTACATGACATGGACTTCGAAATACGTGTGCTGCACCTAAAAGTACATGACATGAAGTTGAAAATACATATGCGGTGCACTTGAAAGTACACACGATACGCTCGAAAAACACCAAAAGTATTACTAGCATGTCAAACTTGGAAATACAAGAAAAACAAAAAAAGCGTGGAAATGCGGACTTTAAAAAAATATTTTTATTCAATTCCAAAAATAATATATGAAATCATATATTTCCGAAAATAATACAGCGTCGTCCTAGCCTTGGATGATTAGTCCTGAGGGTGTCTCCAATGTAGAAATAAGAGTGGATCTTAAGCCTCTGTGGTCGACCTTAGCAAGAAATAAACATTGTGTGTCCGGGTCTTAGGAGCAAGAAGCTTGTGGTCTACTTCAAAAAAAAAGAAGCTTGTGGTCGACCACACCGCTATAACCCGGCCATAAGAAATAAAGAAAGGTTGTTTCTCTTTCCTCGTGTCAAATGGCAGTCAGATGGCATTGCAAATCCTCTAGGCAGAGAAAAAAGAATTGCGTTCATACTTCAAGGAGGAGGAGAGAGATACGGGAGAGTGGTCAGAATAAGGAAAAACAAATGATATGTAGGGTCCAGCTTAAGACCCATGTTGATCATATACATTGCGGAACTTTTGGTCTGCTATAGTAGACATGGCGTGTCATATCTTGTGGTTGACTGCGACCACAAGCATTGGAGACACCCTAATAGGCCAGTCCTTGAACGACAGGTCCAATGCATGCATGCAATCGTCTAGGCTTTGGACAAATGACTTACTGTCCAGTCCTGGGAGTCATATAATATATTTTTTGTTGGAATGTTTTTGCTCGCCCATGATTTTTGCCAAGATTTCAGACAAATAAAGACCAATGATATGTTTTATTCTATCTTTTTCTCCATATCAATTCTAAAATATGTAAATCTATCACTTATTTTGGACTACCACATGTGAGGCGCATCACTTATTATCTATATTTAATTGTTTGAAATTAACATATATTTAGAATATACTAATAGCTACAACTAAAAGGAATATACATTTTGAACATACCGAAATTAACAGCAGGTGGAAAATCTCGGCAGGAACCATGAACGGGCTAATTCTACCCATAATTCTACCCATACCCGTACCCATGGGTGTGAATCTTTACCCATACCCATACCCGACGGGTACCCATACCCATTGGGTACCCAACGGGTGGATCAAATACTACACAAGTTACTCACTATTTTACTTTCATCAGTAGTACATTGAGGGCTAGAACATGGGATTTTGATCTCCTTATTGTGGGGAGGCATGTGGATTACGATCAATGCTTAATTACTAGAGTAATTGAGGTGTGGGATGTCCAACTCCTTTGACCTCTATCGACCAACGCTACTGGGATACTTTAGATTCACATGTTAGTACAAATGGGCAGGGTATGGGTATACTCGCGGGTAGTAGGCTGTACTGTGTCCTACCCATGACTTGACGGGTAGGATATGGGAACTGCCTGTGGGTATAAAAGTATGCTCATACCCTGCCCATACGGGTACGATACCCGCGGGTACCCGTACCTATAGGTAAAATTGCCAACTTTACCAGGCTCTAAACGACAATATTTATATGCCCCCACATATTGTCCAGGCCCTGGACAATAGCTCCTGCAATATTTCAGGGCCCCACTAGTTGTCTAGGGTCTTAATAATAAGTCAGATTGCATGCAAGCATTGTACCTATTGTCTAGTGCCTGGCCGTGGTCTACTAGTTCTAATCGTCCACGGCTTATTTTGAAAATTTTTAATTTTGTATATTGTTTCTGAAAATTAATTAAAAATAAAATAATCGTCGGAATGCTCAAGTTGCAACATATGTTTTTTTTCAGGGAAGTTGAAACATACGTTAACAGAGTTCGCAGGCTCTGCGGGCTTTTGAAAAGGTCGGCCTTTCTCCGTGTCTGGTCGTCTGGGCCCTGGAGGCCTGGAGTAAGCTATAAGGTTCGGCCCAACCTCTGTCCCCTTCTCCGTCCTCGTCACGGTCCATCCGCACGCCACGCACGACTTCCTCACCGGCTCACCGCCCTCCTGGCCAAGCCACCGTTCCGCGGCGTTTCTTTCCTCTCCTCCAAGACACCACCACACCAGAACTCCATCGGCATTTATACCTCCGGCGACACACGCATCACCACACACAAAGCGCGCGGCCAGATCGTTGAGAGCCCGATCCCGGATCAGGAAGGCGACCCCGGAAACCCCAGGACCGGAGGATTCACTAAAGCGCGGCACCATGTCTGCCATGGCGGGGGACGAGGCGGCGGTGGCGGAGCGCCTGGAGGCGCTGCGGAGGAAGCTCGGCAAGAAGCAGCACTTCGAGGAGGCCGTCGCCGACCTCTCCGCCACGCTCCGCGACCGCTACGCCGGCGCCTCGCCCGCCCTACGCGAATCGGTATGGACGACCTCGCCTCACCTTCCCCATCCCCATCCCTAGGAGCAGTACTCGCGCGCCTCATCTGCCTTGTGGCCGGGAGATATGTATGTGCGATGGGCTTAGATTTGTTCGTACGAAGGGAGAGAGGTTGCTGCTTGGCGTGGATCTAGGAGGGGAGGATTTGTTAGGGGATATAAATTTCTAGTAGATACAGATGCTCAAATTCAGACTCCCCTTAGTTAAGCGGCTATTTTGGTTAGATGATCGTTCTGCTTCGCAGCGTGCCCTGGCAGACGATGAATATTCCAATTTACTTGTTCTTCAGTATTTCGGTTACCCTAGCAGGCAGGCAGCACCAAATTTAGTACAATCTTCCCTATTGGAGCCGGCGTTATGCAGTTAAAAGTAGAATTGTTAGCCTTATTGGTCTTGCATGATTAGATGGTGAGTTCGGTGAGATGAGGTTGCACATACCAAGTATTTTAGGGTAAGTCTTTCACATGTTCTGTATATACAAAAAGCCTGTGATTATGGGGCTAATATGGTTTAACACCACTGAACCGCTACAAGTGAGAAACTAAAATATTTGATTAATATAGCTGTGCACCTGAGCCTGCTGACTTCTATGGCTGGATGCACTTTGTATTGAACACATGAAAAAACGACCTTAATGATCGTCCGACCATGCACGGCACATGTCACATATCCATCAGACTGGAATCGAAACACTGGGAGTTCAAAACAGATGTTAGCAGAGTTATTTGCCATGGATAACATTCATTCATGTTTTCCGTTATATTCCTATTATCTCCTGAACTGATCCTTGTAGTACGTAGTACAAATAAGCGTAGCACTTTCTTAGATGGAAATGTTCTCATGGAACCTTTTTGCCTACTATACCACCAGGTCCACCATGACACCATCAGCCTTGTTGTTTTTGTTTTACTTAAATCAATTGTTTGGGTTGCTACAGTTCATTTCCTTCTCATACCTGTCATATATTTTTCTGCCTTTATTGTCTTCATTGATATTTATAAAATACTTTTTGCAGATGTACTCTACTGTTTGCCGTGTCGCAACTGTCCTTCAGACTAGATATACAGCACCTGGATTCTGGCGTGCTGGTTTGAACCTCTTCATAGGAACAGAGAAGCTGTTAGCTAAGCCTTCTGAAAAGGAGCACCTAAAGACCTGCATTTTGAGGGCCCGAGAGCATCTTGATGAAAAAGAAAAAGAGGAGGCCATGCCAAGCAACAGAGTACCAGGTATAGAATTAAGATTGAAGTTTCTTGTAAAGTTTCATAACACATCAATGCTTAGAACGTTAGCCTGAAATATATATTTGCTAACAGAGCAACAGAGTACCAGGTATATATGGTAGTATTTGGTGTATCACGGCAACTATATATAAAAATATGGTTTTGACTGTATAAGATTTTTATGATTGTACTTTGATTAATTCAATTATGTGTCCTGAAAAGTCTATATACCCTTTGCAATATCTATTTGCTAATAAGGTGTTGCCTTTCCCAGACTCTAGATTTCTTTTTGAAGGCCACCTTACCGTGGGACAAGAACCTCCTCCTCCAGCATGGCTTGTCGCCCAAAATTTAGCACGTGAATTTAGCATTGTAGAGGAACCTTCTGGAGATCAGGACGGGAACAACACTAGAACAGAGTTGGGAGCAGGGGAGATGCCACCTGCTTTAGTGAACTTCTTAAACACCATATCAGGGACAGGGGACATGGATTTCGAAGCTGCCTTGGAAGCATCACTGCAGGTAGGCATAAGTGCTTCATGAGGATCAATTTTTTTGGTTCTAGTTTTACATCCTAACCTCTCTATGTTTAGTCTGTTGATGCAAAACAATGTGTTTGATATCTTAACTTAATAGAGAAGGTATAGAACTAAAAGTTTCGGCTTTGTTGGGGATATAGAGACAAGAACGAATTTGATAAATTTGTTTAGCATCTTATATCCAATCTGTACTTCAGTGTAGTTTGTGACTTATCCTTTGAGCCTAGCCAGCACTACACGCAAGTGGTGCTGAATTGCTAAAAACAGAGCTCAACAACCTTGATAGCTTTTGAATGTGTACCATCTTACCTGACCCTCAAATTTACAGACCCTTTTTCTTTGCTATAATGGGAAGGATCTACAAGTACAATTTATTAACTACTTTCTAGAGTTCATATCACAAGTCTTCAAAATTGAGACTCTTGTGCGGTTCCTTTTCAGTTATTAGCACAATAGAGTAGAACTTGTATATTATTATGGATCTTGAGAGTCGATTTACTATTGTCAGGGTACTACAGCACAGCCCAAGGTACCCCCAGCTTCAAAGGAAGTCGTGGCCAATCTTCCCGTTGTAACTGTTACCGAAGAAGTCATTGCTAGACTGGGTAGTGAGACCCAGTGTGCTGTTTGCCGGGAGAACTTGGTTGTGGATGACAAGATGCAGGAGCTGCCGTGCAAGCACCTTTTCCATCCTCCATGCCTCAAGCCGTGGCTGGTAAAATCTCCCTCCTACAACCATTAAAACCATTGCTCTCGAAGTAGGTTTGATAATTATAACTCTGCATAGCTAACCAATCATGATGGTTGTCCTACAGGATGAGAACAACTCCTGCCCGATCTGCCGGCACGAGCTGAGGACGGATGACCATGTGTACGAGAGCCGAAAGGAGCGGGAGCGCGAGGAGGAGGAAGACAAGAAGGGAGCGGCCAATGCTGTCAGGGGTGGTGAATTCATGTACATCTGATATCTGAAGCACATTTACTGTTTATGCTAGAGAATGTAATGTGAATATGTGATCCATCTTGTGGTCTGCTCATTTCTTTTGAAATTAAGCATATCTTCATCTGGAAATAAACGATTAATTTCTATCAATAAACCTGCTAAAGCACCAATGTTCGTAAATTAATCACGTCACCAGCTTATCACGAACGATTGAATTTTTTCACAGCTGTAATGATATTTTAGACAGATGGCGAGTCAAACCTGAAAAAACATCATCACTGGCACAATGAGTTCGAAACGCATGTAGTCGTTTACGCAGGATTGTGTACTACTCGTGCCAGATCATTGAGCCCTTGCTCTAAGACACTATCTCTTACTGTATATTTGTGTTTCTCCACCAGTTTGCACTGGCGATGAGCAGCTTGTCTTGTGTTTGAATGGATTCTCAATTCATAGGCACCAATTTTTGGATGAATAAGGGCAATTTTTTTGAACTGACGGATAATCATCCTGGAGATCCGGTCCACCGTGATGTTTGTTCCATATTCTCTTTGCTTATCCTAGCAAGTGAGATACTGCATCCCCATTTCCTTTTCCTATTACCATAGAAAGCGTACTGAGTAATAAGCTTGGAGATTGATAAATTCACCTTAGATTCACTCCTGATATATGTAATCTGATAACCATCTGGATCAAACACACAAACATCAAACCTATGCTAATGCAGCCGTACCAATAAACTAGGCTAATTAAGTAAAGACACAGAACACACAACTGGATAGACACTGTTCTGTGTTTTCAACTGATAAAAGAAAACCAAATGAAATACTGAACCGTCAAACACTAAGCTCATCAAATAAACAATATGTTTTACTCATGCAATTGAATTGTACTCCACATAGTGCACAGAAAAACAAACAGATAACTACACGAGAGGGTCAAGTTATCTGAATATACATCAATAACAAATAATCAAGTGCATTCTCAAAATAATTACACCATTAACAGACGAAATTAACCATATGTCTTTAGATACCAATGCCAACAAGTGAGTTATTATACATTAACAATACTTCTGGCATTCCAGTGTTTTACATGATAATAGCACAGGCATGTTCTTCTAGTCATGTAACACAGCACCAACAGGTTCCTGCTGCTGCCTTGACAAAAAAAAAAAGATTTCTAACATGTCTGCATCCTCACTTGGCAAGGGAGGAGATTGGATTGAAAATGGTGAGATCACCTAGTTCTACAGAAGCCGAAAGTCTACACCAAAACTAAATATGCATCCCTGCCAGTCCACATTTGCAAAATAAATGCAACATTATTTTAGGATCAAACAACAAACAGAGAGTACAAAAATGGTGTTTTCATAACCTCACCAGAGATGGAGAGAGCCAAAAAGGGCAATGCGCCAAAACTGATAAGTGGCTGTGCCACTTCAAACGTATCTTAAAGAAACTATGCTGTTGACGCCTCTTCCATTTCTAGTTCCTTGACTGCTACTACGAGGCTGCGTGTAATACCTTTAAGGCGTAGTCCACTACCCTCCATTTCCTCCAGGAGCTTCTCAGCTGTTCTCCAGTCCATAGCCTTGAGACATAATGACTGGATAAGCTTATTATACTCGTCCATGTTTGGTAGCAATCCATCTTCTTTCATCTCCTTTAGGCATTCCAGGGCCTTCTCGAACTCCTCCATCTTGCAGTAACCACGAATAAGTATGTGATATGTAACCCTGCTTAGTTTGGGGTGGATCTTCTTAGCTTCGCGAAGTAGAGAATGGGCTTCATCAATCATGCCTCCTTTAGTGTAGCCACTCATGATCACACTGTATGTATAGATATCAGGGCGCAGCCCCCGGCTCTCCATCACCCTTATCAAACCCTTTGCTTCCTCCATTTCTCCCTCTTTAGACAATCCCGTGATAACAAAGTTAAACACTGCACTGCCAGGAGCTGGGCCAAGATTCACCATCCTCATCAACAATTTCCTTGCATCCTTCACATTTTTCATCTTACACAAACCATGGATAACTGCAGCAAAGGACTTGCCTGCATGCTTGAGAGACTTCCCCGTGTATTCATCCAGCAGCTCCAGCGCCGTACTGATGGTCTCATCATTCCTCGCCAAAGCACCAACAAGGAAATCCAAGGCTGATGTTGGAATCTGAACCTTCTTCTCCTTCGCTGCGAGGTAAACTGAATGTGCCTCCTTGACCTTCTTCCCCTTGCAAAAGAAGGTCACGATCTCACCAGTCTTCTTCCCATCAGGGAAGAGCCCAGAGCCAACCATCTTCTCACACACACCCCATGCATCACCAACCATGGCCTTCTTTCCGGCTGCTTGAATAACCAGATAATAGCTGTCACCATCCGGAGTACAGCCAAACTCACCGAACTTGTCAAGCACCTCCAGCGCCGCCTTCGACTTCTCAAGCTTCCAGAACATTGATATCACTCTGTTCAGAAGCTGAGTGTTGACTGATCCTGGCACACTGCCCATTTCCTTAACCATATCCCAGAGCAAGTACGCATCCATCTTGTCGATATCATTGGAATCAGCAAGCTTGCTAGCGACGATTTCAAGATTGGCAAGGCTCTTGACATCGGGGTTGTTCTTCCCGGCAGACTTGAATAAAAGGAGTAGCTTTTTACCAGAGCAGTTCTCGGCGGAGAGGAGGACGGCGGCTAGGAGCGGCTCGGTGAAGTCAACGACCATGTCGGCGATGGCGGAGAGGATCTGGTCCTCCGGGGTGGACTCCACGACGGCGCGGACGCGGGCGACCTCCTCGTCGCTCGTCTCGGCATCGGCAGTGTCGGAGGAGGCGGTGGAGACGAATATGTCGTCGGCGTCGTCCGCATCCGCCTCCCAGAGCGCGGCCAGGTTCTCCTCGCCGTCCTCAGTGGGATCAGCCGACGCGGGTACGGCGTCAGACGAGGAGGATGGGTAGGCGTCCGGGAGTGCTTCCGAGGAGGAGGATGCGTCCGGAAGGGCCTCGGGGGAGGAGGAGAGGAAACGGGAGAGAAGGCGTGGCGGTGGGGCTCGGGCCAAGGTTCGAAGTGGATTTGGCTGCGGGGAAGATCTCGGGGTACAAGAACGGAGGAGGAGGAGAGCACGAGCTCGCGAACGCCACATCGTCGTCGTCGTCGTCGGCGGCGGCGGCAGCGAGGTGTTCTTTTTTTTTGGCAAGGCAGCGAAGTGTTGTGGGGAAGAGAGTAATGTTTTCCCACTAGGGTTTAAGGCCTTAATGGGCTATTGGGCCACCGGTAAAAAGTTATGGTCATTGAACTAACCTATGGGATTACACTTTTTTTCGCAGCAACTATATCTCGCCTATTGCGAGTCCGAGTATGACTCGCCCGCAGGTCCACCGACATGGGCTGGATTTCCCTCCTATTCTGCTCTCAAGAAAAGCGCCTTGAGAGTCATCTTCTCCCTTCCGGCTGCTCTCTCCCCCTCCTCCTGCGGCGTCATCGGCTAGAGTGACTACGAGAGGGGAGGCCGAGGCTCCCCTGTAGTTAGTAGGGCTAGGTTTTACGGCCTCGTTCCAGTAGTGGGCGCTTTGCCCGGGTGCGGAACTTCAGATCAGTGCAGCCAGATTTGGGTTCTAGGGTTCCTCGACTCATTCCTTTGTGCTCCTCTAGTTGGAGAAGTGTTGTCGAAGTGTGATGCTGATCTGCTTCTCTTGGCCGGCCATGGAGGCGAGGTGGAGAAGCAGCAAGGAGAGTGCAGTGCGGAGGAGCCGTTCCTAGTCGGTCGTGGAGACGAGGAGGAACAACGAAGCGACGTGCCGTCCATGGCATCTACAAAAGCGTGATTATTAGGGGAGTGTTGGCTTGACTAGTTCTTGGTCCTCTGTTTCTTCTTCCTCATGGTTTTGGTGGCGGGCATGATGAAGAAAATGGGCTAGAGCTATGTCGATCAGGAGGTGTTGTTGTGTGGGCACTCCGCACGATGGAAGTTGTTTTGCCAGAGTTCCCAAGCGGTGGTTGCAGTGCACCAGGCTATCCATGGTGATTGGAATCACTTCAAGCTCGGGGGCCTCGGCAGCCTTAGCATCTTCTTGATCCAAGGCTGAAGGGCCGATGTGGAGGATCATCTTCAACCTTGGAGAGGGACTAATGACCGACATCGCCCTAAGTGGCTTGTTCCCGGGTGTCAACGTAGGCACCCTCGCTTTGAGGCCCAGTATAAGTGGTGGAGATGACCAAGGGTTGGATTGCGTTTTCTTATTTTTTCCTCATAGTCTTTATTGTAAAAGTATAACCCTTATCCTATAATCCCCTCAGTCTCAAGGGTCTCGATGCAAACTTTATCCACCGATGGATTAATAAAAAAGAGACTTATTCTTTTGAACTTTCATATTTTCCATTCTGTTTCCTCTATCTCCCCAATCTTTGTTTTATTTTTTCTATTTCTATTTCTTTTTGTTTTTGTTTTTTCCTATTTTTTGTTTTCCTTGTCAATTTTTACTTGTTTTCCTTTTACTGTTTTTCTTCCTTTTCGTTCTTACTCCTTAAATAATTGTTAAATTATGATTTTTTCCTAAAATCTTGAATTGCAAAAAACTAAACATTTTAAACCGTGAACATTTTTTAAATCAAAACCAATTTACTTGGTGATTTTTTTAATATCCTAACTTTTTTGAATCTTGTATAATTTTCAAAAGAGGACATTTTTAAATCTCAACCATTTTACCCTATGAACAATTTTAAAATCTATTTTTTGGAATCATGAATATTTGTTAAAACTAAACATATTTTATACCATGAATGTTTTATAGATATGAACCATTTTACCAAGTGATTTTTTTTAAAATCTGATTACTTTAAGTTATGAATAATTTTCAAAGCTGATTTTTTAATCATGAATGTTTTAAATCCAAACCATTTTATCTGGTTAACAATTTATTAAATATAATTTTTTTACCTTATAAATAATTTAAAAAATATGAAACTTTTTGTCATCATTATTTTTTCAAAAAAAATGAATTTTAAAATCAGGAACATTTTTAAATATTCTAAACTTTTGGCATATCATTTATCTGATATGGCGCTACTAGATATTTATATTGGAGCAAAGTTGCATCTCAGTGACGAGATAATTTTAAAGAAACTAATTTTGATATTTTGTGTTTCCTGACACATTCCAACATTTCTCATTTGGTCCTAGAGCTGACCTATATGCTGGAGGAACTGGTGGGCCACTTTACTCCTGCTAAATGGAGTTCATGATTTCCTGAATTTAGAACATTAAATATTATTAGGGATGATTTGTACTCCCTCTGTCCTAAATTAAAAATTTATATATACAAATTCGCGACAAGCAATTCCCCTAAAAAATGTGTGATTTTCAGAGTAACCGCCGAAATGTCTAAACAACTATTGGAACTATTAATGTGAATATTTGTTTCAATAAAAATTATGGCCGAGAAAGAGAGAAACATTCAACAATTTTGATGTGGTTTATGTTGGATAATATCTGGTTGCTACTGCAGCTATAAAGTTTTAGAAATTTGGGGAAACTACCCTCTGGCAAATGATTTATATATGTTGTGGTGGTTGAAGTCGTGCGCTGGTGGGCCACCTCATGTAAGAGACGGCACATCTGTCCACTAGAATGGGACCCACATGCAGGGATAGACCCACCACATGCTCCCTCGCTCCATCGTTCAGGGCTCAGGACACACGCCGAAACGGATCAAACGGGTCCTCTCCCACGAACAAGTAGGCAAACACCCAAGCACAAACAAGCCCAAAACACACACGCCTGACCTGCACGCCTCCGATACGATCGACGAGTGTCACATCGTACGCTTCACACAGATTCCATGAGATCCGATGGCAAAAAAAGGCAAAGGCCGACGCCAACAAATACACATGCGACTTTCTCCTCCAAACCTACCCAACCAAACCAAAAGCATCCATCCATCCGATCGGGCAAGCCAGAAACACAAAACAAATTCCCCAATCCCATTCCCGAAATCCCATCTAATCTTTTTAATTTTGTTTTTCCCTTCCGTCCGAGCAGTAATGAGGAGGCAGCAGCAGCAGCAGAGAAAACGAAAAGCGCCAAGAGAACAACAACGCACCAGCAGCAGCATCATCATCGACGGAGCAAGATTAGATGCGAGCCAGCGAGCACAGAAAAATCCATCCATCCATCACCAAAGGAAAAAAGTCCGAAGCCCCCACTGCGCGCGCGCCCGAGAGAAAGAAAAAAGATCCCCACGAGCCGTCAAAATCCAATCTTTGACGGACGCGTCCCTCTATCCCCTACTGTTCTCCAGTTTGTTTGCGGCTCCGCGATAATTATTGGTGCCCCGGTTGGTGGCTGATGCTTCTGCTAATTGCTCTGCCTAATCCGCGAATCTCCGCGTGATTCTGGTCCGGGTTCTTGGAGGAGGAGGTTTCTTGGATTCGTTCGCGGGGCTCGGCGGTTTCTTTCGGCTCGATCGGGATGGATGGGGTCGCGTCCAATTCGCCGCTACCACCACCACAAGTACTAGGCTTCTTTTTTATTGTTTCCGGAGTGGGATTTGCCTTTGCGCTGTGAAGAGCTATTTCGGCAAGGGATTTCTTTGTTAGGGCTCCCGTCTTCTCCCCCACGCTTTTACTCTTTTCTCCTTGGCCGCCCCAAATCGAATCCCCGGCCTCCTTCCCCTCCGCGTTCGGATCCGAGGTCCTCGATTTGGCCCGCGCCGCCCCCGATCCGGCCTCGAAAATCCGCCTCCTGGTACGTTTCTTGCGCCGGATTTGCTTCGGATTTGGTTCGATTTTGGGGGGATTCCCTTTAAGATCTGTTCTTTTTTTGATGCCGCAGGGTTCCATGAAGGCCTGAGGTGAATCAGCGGGACCTGTTTTGCTGCGGCCATGTCGCAAATCCAGAGCTTGTCGCGCCAGAGCTGCGTGCTACTCGCTGTGCTCTGTGGGAAGCACGCAGATAAGCGTACGCCGCCGGGGAGGACGGGGCCGGAGGCGAAGCGCCTACGGCCGTCCTATCCGTTTCCCGAGCTCAGCTCGTCGGGGAGATTGGAGGTCAGCCAGTGTTCTCACTTGGTGCTTCGGGGCTAGATTTGCTTGTGAACTGAATTCTTGAGGGGCTTCTGGATGTAGGTGCACACGCTGTTCAACCCAACACCTGAGCAGTTCCTTGAGGCACAGCGGGTGGTGCAGCCCAACTTCTTGTACATCCAAGGGCAGCAGCTGGAAGATGAGAAGGAGATTGGTTCACTCGTCTGGGGGGACGCCGACATGTCTGACCCGCAGTCGTTTATCTGTCTCATCAGCCCGCCATTCCCAACAATCGTAAGCACCGAAATTCTCTCGAGTGTTTGCAGTGTTAGAATTCCTTAGCTGAGTGATGAAGGCAAGTTGTAGTGATATTAGATTGTTAATGGAATTGCAAACAACGGGGCATGCTATCTGCATCAGCTCCTAGTTGCGCGATGGTCTCTGAGATGTTTTAAGTCAACATTCTAGTGCCATACTGCAACTATCATGTTCGATTGCATCATTGCATGCACTGTGGGAATCTGAAGACAAGGATGCTTGTTTAGTTTGTTGCAGTAAGACAGTTTATCTGTCCATGCCACTAGAGTAGCTATAATGTTCTGCCCTTTCGCTGCATGATGTACAAATTAGCCAATCTGTTTTCAGATAGAGTTCTTGACTATAAAGCACTGCACTTTGTTTGCCTTGTTCTAATGTAGTCTGTATCAGATTCTATTGATTCTTGTTGTTTGTCTGTGGTTGTTAACAGTGTTGTCTGGTTATAACACAGGTTTATCTGGAGGTTCCCATTGGCGAAAAACTTGCGCAAGCAGTTCATTCAAAGGTAGACATGTTAGTCAGTTTTTTTGTGCCAAGTTTGCAACTCTTTGCCCAAGCAACTAGAGTCCCATTGTCCATTTCTCAGAGTTAGAGTGTAGTTGAAGAAGTTGGCTGCACACAGAAGTATCTAGTAATCTGTCTTAAGTTCCACAAAAGAAATTTACTTTATCTTAGTTATTATACAATATATTATAATCTGCTTACTATTTACTACATTAATTTACATCTGTCACTTTAGTGTTAAAAACGACCAATTATATTATTTTTTACCTGATACTTTACCTCTCTTTATAATTGATTAGTGCTGTTTGTATCGTTTCAGGGTATTCCATACGTAATATACTGGAGAAATTCATTTTCATCTTATGCAGCTTCCCATTTTCGCAATGCATTGTTGTCAGTAGTCCAAAGGTATTGTCACTCTCTTTTCACCTTTCATTATCATCATATATAATGGAATGTAATAATCTGGTTATGTTTGGATGTAGTTCGGTGAGCCATACATGGGACTCTTTTCAGCTTGCTCATGCATCCTTTCGACTATACTGTGTAAGAAACAATCATGTGCAAAGCGTTAAGCTTGGGCCTCGTCTACTTGGGGATGCTCCAAAGATAAATGTTGTCCCTTCCGAGAATGAAATGGCCGAGGAAGAAGGTTCTTCTGAAGTGTCCCCAGCTATAAAAGTATATGACGATGACATCAACATGAAATTTCTTCTCTGTGGAGTACCAAGCACCCCGGTAAGCTTTGATACGCTATATGAATTATCCGCATTGCTTGCATCTTATGTTGTTTGTTCCTCGATTCAACTATCTCCTAATTTAATTTTTTCTTGTGCAGGATCCTTGTTTGCTGGGATCATTGGAAGATGGTCTGAATGCGCTTCTGAATATTGAAGTATGGACTAAAGCATTGTTGTTCAACAATACTTCTTGCACTCCACTTCCTATTATGTCTGGAATGAACATGATTTCTCAGTCATGGAACAAATCTTAAACTGTTTGTCAGGAAAAAATGTAGCATACTTATTTGACAACTACCCTTGGTTAGATAATCTAAGAAATCTTGTTTACTACTTCCTCTGTCCTGTAATACAAGATGTTATTACAACCTGATAACTCATGTATTGGTTGTAATAACATCTTATATGGGACGGAGAGTATTTTACATGTTGGAAAATCTGGTTCCTCAAGTACATGGATTTCAATAGCCAGAAGGAGCTGTTCCAAGGACCACAGAAAAAAAATCCATCATGATGTGCGGCACCAAACACTGCGTGTAAATGAAATGCTATATAAGCAGATTGAGTTCATTCTATTTGTACATAAAATCACAAGACTAGTAAGAACACACATTCTTTTATCTTATACATGAAGCGGCAAAATCAGATTACCTCTTGATATTATGATCGATGCACACCCTAAAACACTATTAACAGTCAGCTATTTCCTTTACTATTTGTAGTAAACACATGCATACAAAAATAAAACAAGGCATCCCATGATACAAATATGCCAGTCTTAGAAGCTCCATGATTTGTTTAGCTAATTCTTATCTGTCAATCTTTACACTCCCTCTGTTTTGGTTTACTAGTCCGGCACGCTTACCTACGTCGCCAACTTAACCTATATTATATAAACTATATAACACAAAAATTATGCTATTAGAAAAGTATAATAACTAAAGTTTCTAATGGTATACTTTTTGTAATATATATCTCATGTTAAGTTGGTCAAATTGACGACCTAGGGATACGCGTAGGACTAGTAAACTGAAACTGAGGGAGTACCACTTTTGTTTGTTTAATTGTCCATTTAATTGTTAATAGCTCCATGTAATGTGTGATTCTATTTTTGGGCAGATGCGTGGGAGTAAACTTCAGAATCGAATCAGGTGTGGTGAATTTCTGTCTTTTGGGGTTTGAGATGAGATTACTCACCTGATAACATTCCTGTAGAGAGTTGTATACATAATTTATCCTTATATAGAGCTCTTCACTATTGTTACTGATTGTTCTTTCTTTGTGAAAGAGAGGTAAAGGGATACTTATAGAAGTAGATTATTGCTTTATATAAAGTGAACCACTATCCTTTATTGGTAGTGTTGCTAACTTGAAGTAACATGCATATAATCTTCTTTGTAAATATTAGACTTGGAGTCAAGTCTTTTTGTCAACAGTTGCTTTCCTGTTCCCAACTTTATTTTTGTCAAAGATTCTTTATGGAGAACAGAAGCTGATTGGGTATTCTTTCTATGTGGCAGTGCTTCTCCACCACCTCTTGAAGCAGCGTCTTTACCACGTGGAATGGTTACCATGCGTTGTGATATCACTACTTGCAGTTCTTCTCATGTGTCACTTCTTGTTTCTGGCAGTGCACAAACATGTTTTGACGACCAGGTACGTATCAGGTCAATACTTGAAACATTTCTTGTCTTGCACATTCAATTTTTTTGAGGGGTTCTTGCACAGTCATATGATGCTTTACTATCTGTGCAGCTTCTAGAAAGCCACATAAAAAATGAACTCATCGAGAAGAGCCAGCTTGTCCGTGCTCTTGCAAGCAGTGAGGATAAGTTATCATCAACTGAGCCTTTCGCTTCCATGTCCACAGCTTGTGGGGCTTCTACCTTTGAAGTCTGGATGACCCTTCCTAAGTGGGCAGGACAGGTTGGTTTCATACATTGAATGAAACAGATTGTGCAACTTACTAGAATTCCAGGGTGTGCTGATTTGTGCCCAGTCTTTGTCATCCTTTGGTTATTTATATTCTTATTGTCTATGCATGTCATTCAGTTTAGTTACTTCTAGTGCTTTCATTATGAAGACTTTCTATAATCTTTTTATATTCTTCAAGCTTGAGTTGTTACATATGAATCAATTTTTGGTCATACCTTACTGAACATCACTTTCTGTCTATTCAGGTTTTGAAGCATCTAGCACCAGAAATTTCATACAGGAGCCTAGTTGCACTTGGAGTTGGTTGCATAAATGCTACTCCTGTTGCTTCATTCGACAGACAAGATGCAGATCGCCTTCTTTTCTTTTGTACCAGTCAACGGAAAGATTTGGCCATTGAAAATGGCCCATATTTTCATCTGCCAAGATGGTCAGCCTCGCTTGCAAAGGATAGATCAAAGACGGGTTCAGAATCAAAACCAAATTTGTTAGGTGTGAATGGAACTTTAGAGGACAAGAAACCTCCCGTTATAGGGCCTTCCTCTCTGAAATCCTTTAAAGGAAAATTGAAGCCTGCAACTATGAGGCCTATTCCTCACTCTCGACAGCAGCAAATGCATCCTTTTATGGGTTTCCCTGAAGCTAATGCTCATGAAGCTAGTCAGGCCAAGCCAAACTTGCCAGTTGCTCCACCTGTTAAGCATAATTCAGTACCTGCTGCTACTGCAGCACATAGAAAATCAACAGGGCCATCTCATGCACAATCAATCATTCAGTTGAATCCTCTTCCAATGAAGAAACATGGATGTGATCGGTTGCCCATTCAAATGTGCTCCGAGGTATGCTTCTTTGACCTTTATGAGGGTGAAATGCTTCTAGACCACTAAACCAAGCTTGAATAATGGGTTTGTTCTTTGACCTTTCATAGGAGGACTTTTTGAAGGATGTCATGCAGTTTTTGATTCAAAGGGGCCACAATCGACTTGTACCTCATGGAGGTCTAGCTGAATTTCCTGATGCAGTCCTTAATGCAAAACGCCTTGATCTCTATAACTTGTACAAAGAGGTAATTCTTAACTTCTGCTAGTCTACAGTGTAAGGACTGAAGAGGCCTAAATAAATGTGCAAGTTGTTGGTTCATTGATCCTTGACAAAGGTTTTGTTTTTTCAGGTGGTGTCCAGGGGTGGCTTTTATGTGGGCAATGGTATAAACTGGAAGGGTCAAGTTTTTTCGAAGATGCGAAACCATACTGTAACAAATAGAATGACTGTAAGTATCCACTCTTCATTTCTCATTATTTTTTGTCATATCTTCTAGCTGTCATGATGAACAAGGGAGAACCTGGACATCTTGGCTATTTGAAGGACTATAACATGTGCTAATTTGATTTTGATCTGGTCTTCATGATAACAATTAATTGCCGCCCTCATTTACAAGGAAATTTCATGATTACCCATTTGTTCCTTCTTACCAAGATAGCTTTACTGCTGCTGATTGCTGAACTTGTTCTAATTTTACACTTTGGCTGTGTATATTTAGGGTGTCGGGAACACCCTGAAAAGGCACTACGAGACATACTTGCTGGAATATGAGCTATCGCATGATGACGTGGATGGGGAATGCTGTTTGCTTTGTCACAGGTTCGATCCTTTCAGTAATTATATGGCTGGTTTGGATGTCAAGTTCGTCACTGCGAAACCTAACACCATCTTCTGTATATAAATTCCAGTAGCGCTCCTGGAGACTGGGTGAACTGTGGTTTATGCGGCGAATGGGCCCATTTCGGTTGTGATAGACGACAAGGGTTGGGCACTTTCAAGGTAAAAACTTATTTCCGACTTGCCCCCACCCCCTTGTCATAACTCTAATTATCGCTCTTCTTCGCAGGACTACGCAAAGACGGATGGGTTGGAATACATTTGCCCCCATTGTAGTGTAGCAAATTATAAGAAGAAGCCGCCCCCACCCCAGAAAGTAGCTAACGGCTTTGCGAATACGGTGCCTGTATCGCGGAATGTTTAGTCCTCTTCTTCCTTTGCTTTTTTTTGCCTTTCTGCCCCAGGTCTCGGGGAGATGAGTCAGTAGAGTATAGTTCTGATAGAGAGGGGAAGGCTTGTAGTGTTGATCTGTATCATCCATTAATTTGGTTCAGTGTAGGAGCTTATGTTTTTTATAGCATGTAACAACTGACAAAACAGAGAGGCCACTACAGTAGTTAGCCAGATCAAGTGTAAGCGCCTGTTGATATAAATTAATCTGTATCCCTAGTTTCTCTTGCCGTTACTACCATCTGAATATCTGACCCGTGCTCAGTCAGCTCGACAAATTTGGATTCGCTGATCATTTGATGGAAATTTTGCTGTAGAATAATTTGTTTCAGAATGATTCTGTTGGAACGAAACTCAATCCGACACATGAGTTCTGGGAGAATGCTGAACAAGCTGAAATACTTGGCAAAACTCAACTTTATCCATAAGGCAAGAGCAAAATGTGAGAAACTGGTCCTTGACGTGAGAATTTTATATGAAAGCAATTCATTTGCGTCTATTCCATGGAGTTTCATTTTCTCAAACTGCATCCTAATTTTTTGCATTATTCTTATTCTGCCTCTGATAAAAACAATTTATATGCAAGTGTTTCAGTTGCTTCACTTCCATGGAGTTTCATTTTCTCTGAAGAGTGTATTGTAACTTTTGGCATAATTCTTATTCCGCCTCCGATAAAAAAGATAGATCTTGGCTCAAACATAACGACCTATTTTTCTGATCTTGGTTCAAATATAACGACCTATTTTTCTGATCTTGGTTTAAGCAATGGAAACAGAGAAGGTGAGAAAATAGCTAGACCAGAGCATAGTGCCACATTTGTGTGTGTATAAAAGTAGGTATTCGCTGCAGCTTCTGCAGTTTATTCACCATGTTACCGAGCTTCCGACTACACACCACACCGGCCACTTACGGGTTTACGGCTACGTACGTACTGTACGCACCAAAATCATGCGTCCGACCAAGTGATATCGTACTCGCCGACCTCCTCGCCGGTGATCCCGAGCGCGTTCCACACCGCCTTGGACGCGTCGACGACGTTGTTGCGGCACGGCGGCTGGAAGGCGTGCTCGCGGTCGCACCCGTTCGCGGAGTCGCACTCGTCGACGACCTTGGCGAGCACGGACTCGCCGTTGCCCCGGATCCGTATGTTCCTGCGGCAGCGGGAGCTCCCGCTGTACCAGCCCGTGGACAGCGCCACCACGCGCTCGGTGTTGTTGTGAAACGCGCCGTCGCACTCCGACGGGTCCCCGCCGTCGCCGCCCTCGCCGAAGTCGTTCAGCGTCATGACCGCTCGGGTGGAGGAGGAGACCGGCGGCGAGCACGTGTACGTCGGGTACGCCTGCCCGGCCTTGCAGCAGTCCTCGCACGAGTGGCTCCGGCTCGGCCGGAGCGAGCCGCTCTGGGCGCAGCCGGCGCCGTCGACGGCGGCGAGCAGCAGGTTGCTCGCCGCCAGTGCGAGCACCAGCAGCAGGCAGCCGCCGGTGGACCTCAACATCCTTGTAAACTGTTATTGATCAATCGTGTTGTGTTGTGCCTGCGGTATGAGAGTCGCTGAGAGGACGACTGCGGTTAGGCAGCTATTTATACAGGCAGGCGGCGCCGGACTGGAGCGTATACCATGTGGTCACGGAGTCACCGGAGACCGGAGATGCCGTGCAAGTGCAGCAAGATTTGTCGTCGTGAGCGCGAAGAAAATGCTTCCTGTACGTGTTACAAGTCAAACCGAGGCGGCGGTGGACTGAGGACAGCACGGAGATGGCGATGCGAGAGAGAAGACATGTCAAGGTCTCGAGGATATACATGCCATGCTAGGCGGAATAGTGAAACCAATTAAGGCGTGCCGTCGTGCTACGGGCACCTCAAGAAATCTTCAGCTAACCGCTTTTATTGGTTGAACAAAATTTTGAAAGGAAACTGCTGCCACTTAAGTTGGATGACAACATCTCAGGCGAAAGCCTGTTTCGAGGAGTTGGATGACAACATCTTAGGGATACTGCAGTGATCCAGTGAATAGCATAAAACTACCACTTTTATGGCGAAATTTATGAAATGGTACCACTTTACGTTTTCAGAACATAATTCTACCATCCTAGGGGTAATTTTTTGTAATTCGCGCAAATAACGGTCTAAACATGAATTAACACGATTTCTGACATGTCGGGCCCACCGGTCGGGATGACATGGCTATACGGAAGCAGTCCATATTAAAAAAAAGTCAAAATAAAGTACACTTGAGCAAAAAAAAAAAGAAGGAAAAACGTGGAGGTTGTCTCCCTCCCAAGACCACCGCAAGTGTCGCCGCTCACCACTGCTCGACGGCGAGCACCGCTGCTCCCCACTGCTCGCCGGCGAGCACTACCGCCCCTGCACCTCCGCCCTCCTTCCACCCTGCCTCCCTGCTTCATACGCAGGCACTCGGGAGGGTCGCCGAGCTCGTCCGCTCCAAATCTCGCATCGCCAATCGACTAGGTCGCCGCCGCTAGGGAGGGCCGCCGTCTACACCGCCGCCATGTCCCACCTCCCGAGCGCCAACCGCCGCCGCGCCTCCCTAGACAAGCCCCAAACAGCGGGCCACCGCCGCCGCTGCCGCAAGGATGCGAGCGCATGGGCGACGCGCGGGATGTGGACGTCGGGGCGACGCGCGGGATGTGGACGTCGGGGCGACGCGCGGGATGCGGGCGCCGGGGCTGGCACCGCCGGTAACTACCCGCTGCAGAAGGGGGAGCTCGCCGGCAGGTATGCGAGCGCTGGTGCTGGAAGGGAGCTCGCCGGCAGGGACCCTCGTCGGAGCGTAGGTATGCGAGCGCAGGCCACACGCTGGAAGGGGAAGCTCGCCGGAGCACGGCGGCGGTGGGAACGGTCAATGGAAAAAATGGGCTTGGTCGGTTGGGGAAGAAGTGGGGGGATTTATTAAAAAAAGATATTTGGTTTTTTAATTGGACTGACAACTATGGCCCATGTCCACCTCAGCAATTGATCGTTTGTTTTCGCCATCTCATCCCGACAGGTGGGCCCGACATATCAGAAAATTGTGTCAATTCATGTTTAGACCGTCATTTGCGTGAATTGCAAAAAATCACTCCTGGGGTGGTAGATTTACGTTTCAAAAACGTAAAGTGGTACCATTTCGTAAATTTTGCCATAAAAGTGGTAGTTTTATGCTATTCACTCGCAGTGATCCATACCGCAGAAGCGGTTTGCGGTATTTGCGATATGGCTCGTGTCAGACTTGGAGTAGATCCACTAAATTCGTATTGCAAGATGAACCAAATCAAAATATAAAATCATCTATCTATGACAAAATGGAATGCTAGGGTTTATATTGGGTGATTCTTTGACATTACATGATAGAATCTTTGACATTACAATAATTCTGATTTGAATAATCACCAGAAATCAAACACTAATGATAAAATCAAGCTACATCGTTCTTGCCATCAACACATCCGCCACCACGGCTAGCTGAAGCACCATGTTCAATCACCCCGCCTCTAGACACTATTGATCGCAATATCTCGTCCCCTTTAATATCAAAGCACTCTCTCCTAATCCCCATCTCGTCCATTCCACTCGGATCCATAACATGATCTGGTTCTGTTTTGTAATGATGTCCACTATCTTCTTGGTGTCAACAGACACTTTGCTCCACCAAATCCGCCGCCTCCTTGTTTAGTCTCTCCCATGTCTCTTTCAATGAAATCTCTTCAGATGTTCTCTCCTCAAACTCTTTGGATTTGCAGCTCAGCGGCAAGGAGAGGGGTTGAAATGTCCCTCTGCCATGCTCGAGTGCACTATGCAGGAAACCAAACCTAACCGTGCAAACCACACATATGTGGGTTCCGACACCGTTTTGAGGTTTCCTATAAAATTCTAAGCCAAGCCTTTCCGCGAGATTTGCTCGGTGCACTTTTGACCTAAAACCACAAAATGGCAGTTTTTATGGTTTGGGGCCCATTTGCAGAATCTATAGAGATGCTCTAAACTAGAATGCCACATCCCAAAGTGATGTTCTACAGGGAGGCATGACCAGGGTGTCGTTAGAGTTCAGTCGAGCATTCAGGTGTGGCATGTTGGGCACTTGGGCTATGTCCCTCCACATGGAGGTGTGTTGCCAGCCCAAAAATCAGCCCAAAAGGTTCAAAACATGTCAACCGTTGATCGAGATTTGCATCTAACGGTTGAGGTGTCTCTTTGAGAGGTAAAAGAAGAAAACCCTAGACACCCTTGGAGGCTATGTTTGAGTGATAAAGAGCAAGCCAAGAACATGGATCCTGCTGTGAGAGGGTGTCAGAACACACTAAAACACCACAACCAAGTGAGAAGAGAGGATCTTAGTCTAGATTTCTAAGATCTGACCGATCTGCATTCAAGCTAGTGATTGGAGGCTCAAAGATGCTTGAATTAGCTCCAAACTTGGTGAGCTTGTTCCTTATACACAATTTGAGATTTGGGTTAGTGGAGCTTTGATATGAGAGCGGTTTTGTCAGTTTGGGCTGCTGCAGCTTAAGCACATAGCAGTTTTGGTAGATGAACAGTTGGGTAGGCAAACTTTGTACGATTGAGCTGATTTTGGTCAGTATGCTGGGAACGCATATGCCTACTTTTCCACCAAGTTTAGTATTGTTTGGATCTGCGGTTTAAGAATAGTTTGCTGATTACCGAAGAGGACATAAATTGTGATATTGCCTTGTAAGCTTGCCTCTTGTGGCTATTGTTGTTGTTGCCAGTTGGTAAAAAGGTGAAGTGTGTTTTAATCTCTAGAGGTTCTAGATACCCTATACCCAGGATAGTGAATATTGTGTGGACTAGTTGGTCTAAACCCGTGGTTTTCCCTCCTCAGGCTGAGGAGGTTTTCCACGCAAATCCTTGTGTCACTTGTGCACGTGCTTGTGTTTATATTTCCGCTGCAATGCTGCTGGTTGAAACTTTTGGAAATATGCCCTAGAGGCAATCATGTATGATATATTTCTTTATGTATTCATAAGTTAAAGTTGTCCTTGTATGAACTTTGTATGTACCATCGAATATGTGATTTGGTTGTGGAGCTATGTACTTATATTGTTCATGCTAGGTTGTCCTTAGTCAGCAAGGTTGTGCCAGACACACAACCTAGACTAATGTGCAAGTTGGCTGATGACACAATTCCACTTGTCATGGGCATGGTGATGCTAATCCAACTCACACTGTTGCTAAAGTGTTTAGCAGGTCGGGTTGACCCATATTAGAGTTTTCTTCTAGAAATAGTGATTACACACTAACCTCATGGTCTAAGGACCAAGCTGCGACACTTATCATCTTGCAATGTGAACATCATGACACGATCTTATTGCAAATGATTCTGTGGGTAATGTCCATCATGGCACTATCAACAAGTGGCATGATCTGATCGTCAATCGGCTGTAATGCACCATGACTGGGAAACCTCAATCATCAATTGATCAATGAACCAGTAATCCTAGATATTACCAGGGACTCCTTATCATTTAATATTGCACCTATGTCAATATTTCCGATTGACATAGTTCTAGCATAATACGAAACTATTATGAACCTGATAGAATATGCAAATAAGTCCAATATTATTTTTCTCTAGGGCATAATTCCTTCAGTCTCCCACTTGCACTAGAGTACAAATAATCTAGCTGCATTTTGTTTATCGATCACTGAGCATATTATCCATATGGTCTTTTGATCATGCACACAATGTGAGGACCTACCCTTAGTGGTCTACACAGATCAGACCTTTATATTCTTTGCAACTTTTGTCATCCTCTTTGTGACAACCTATCATCATCTCATGATGCTTTTGTCTAAGTTCAATGTTTGGTAGAAGAGTGAGACTTTGTATTCTAGTTTTGCAGTGGTGTTTGATTAATCCTCGATTTTCTCATAAACCATGCTAAACAGATACACACTCATTTAGAAGTCAAACTTTCTCTAACCAGTCATTATACTTGCCACTTCCAGAGTAGCTTTCAATTTATGTAGAATTAATTGAAATCGCCTAAATGCAATCTCAATGTCCCAATCACGCTTTCGCTGTGCTTTGCTTTGAAGAAGTTAATTTCCCATATTTCTGAACAAAGTGTTCTTCTCACTTTTCCAGAAATTCCTATTTAATTCTTTCATAAGAATTCATAGGATATGCTTTTCTTTGATCTAATGATTCTCTAATCATTTTTGAACCTAGCATTTCAACTTTTGAACCTGGGATGCATTGTTTGTCTTTATGCAAACATGGTTTTAAATAACACAAACTCTGAGGCACCTTTTCAACCATTATTGAGTTCAAACTCAATTATATCCTTAGTCATTTATTCAAAACTCTTTGACTTATTTTATTCTATACTTTTAGAATTACGACTAACATACATGATGTCAATTTCACCACTTATTAATTCTAATTAATAACCATGATATGAATGCACTAATTCATAATATGTCATTCACATAAATGAATTTATCACAGCCCCCACTCAGAATATGTACTCTTACATATAATTTGTGAGATTAAAGCTATCTTTTATCCCTCCCACTCAATTTAATACAAATAGGTTTATCTCGATAATTTTGGACTTTTCCAAAAATCCTTTGATTTTTAAATCAAATTGAAATACTTAAATGTGAATTAGTTAAAAATGTGTTAAACATCGCCATAACTTAAACTATTTTAAGAACTTGCAATTTTAACAACTAATTTGTATTTGAAGACTTTTAAACACCGCTACACATTGTAGTCAATATTATGAATTTGTCTTAAACTCATTTAGGACAAATAGTGTTTTATGTCTTTTCCTTTAAAGATTTATTTTCTTCTCATAATCTGATATTATTTTGAAGAATTAAGTAATACATTTTACTTAATAAGGTCGAGTAACAATTACCTCTTAAATAAAATCTTTAATTATAACTCTAAGTTATTTTTGCATTTAGGTCCGCCATCTTTTCTTCATTGTTTGTAGGTATGTCTAGTCTCAAAACTTGATAAGTAAATCATGAATTTCATTTTGCTTACCATCATAATTTTAATTCATGAATCCTATTCAAATAAAGGACTTAATTGTATGATCTCTATCATCAATTCTTATTTTCTAATATAGACCTTCGCTTTGGAACTCATTCCGCTGCGCTATTATGATATTATAAAGATTATTTCAATTACTTTAATTGATCCTTTATTTGCTTCTATTTAACACCTTTACCGAGAAAACATTTTTCTCTAGAGTGCACCAAATTTTCTGCAAGACCAATTTTGCATTTTTTTTTGGTTTAGAAGATAAGTCCTTGATCTTACAAGGACCTTCATGAAGAGTTCCTAATTTTGAATTATCACAATAACCAAGAACCTTTTATAAATTACACTATAACTCATATAGTATTATTTATATGGCGCCCTACTTATTTCAAATTGAGTTTATTTAAATGTGCCACTATAAATGATAATTTTGCCACTATAGATGATTTATTTCTTTAATAAATAATGTCTATTTGAATATGATTTTCATGCGAACTTTTCAATGACTTGAATTGTTTAGCATTATTTGCTGAACTGTTTCGTCAAATTCTTTCAAATCATAATCTTTGAACTTAGTCATTTTTGACCGATTCAAATTTGACTTAGCTCAAATCTTTCTTTGTTTCTTTATTAAACTATTTTTACAAGTCAAATAATTTAATTATGACTTAGCAATTTGAATAATTACTAAATCTTTAAATATTTTTTTTGCAAAATAATGATTTATTTGTTTTATGAAATATTATACATCTTTTATGCATAATATCAATACTTGTGTGTTTTACACTTTAGCACGAAGTGTTTAAATCATTTGAAATAAATGAAGTGTAGATCACATGCTAATTCGATCAAATATCAAAAACTCATATAATTCCATCGATATGAAATTACCATAAACATATATGTAATTGACACAATTCAAAAACATATATTGAAATTCACATAAGTATTTCATAAAAGAATTTAAACATTATTAAGCATGGACAATAAATAATAAAGACTTTAATTATAATATTATAAATGCTTGCAATTATATCAACAAGAATAAATAAGAATTATATTCATAATCATCCATAAAGACTTTATTCATAGTGAAAACAACTGATTGTTTATTACTGATAGATTGCAAACGTATCTATAATTTTTGATGCTCCATGCTTGTTTTACACCAATTTCTATATGTTTTGTTTACACTTTGTGGCATTTTTGTGTATTTTCTGGAACTAACCTATTAACAAGATGCTACTGTGCCAGTTCCTGTTTTCTGCCATTTTTGTATTTCAGAAAAGTTGTACATAAATATTCTCGGAACTGGATGAAACAAAGCGTGAAGTTCCTATTTTTCTGTCACATACACGGAGTCCAATGGGGAGACGGAGAAGAGCCGGGAGGCGGCCACACCATAGGGTGGCGCGAGCACACCTCTGGCCGCGCCACCACATGGTGTGGGCCCCTAGGGTGTCCACCGACCTCTCCCTTCCGCCTATATATTGCCTCCAACACAACAACCCTAAATGAATTGGCCTCTATCCATGAAAAGTTCCGCAGTGCCGGTGCCATCGAAGACGAGTTCCAGGGGACAAAAATCTCTGTTCCGGCACCCTGCCGGGACAGAGAATTGCCCCTGGAGCCATCTTCACCGACTCTACCGCCATCTTCATCGCCGTTGCTGACTCCCATGATGAGGAGGGACTAGTTCTCCCCCGAGGCTGAGGGCTCTACCGGTAGCTATGTGGTTTATCTCTCTCTCCCATGGTGTGATCTTTATGTGATCATGAGCTTTGTAATCTAGTTGAATAAGTAGATGTTACTCTTCATCTATTATGCTACCCAAGTACTTTTATTAATGTGATCTCCGGAGACACCTTGTCCCATGATGTGAAGGTGACAGTGTGCGCATTGTGTGTGGCTCTTAGGCTAAATATTATAGTAATAATTATCATGAGTTACAATTTGAGTTGGATGTATCTATGAAATTGTGGTGTTTGTCTGGAACTGTCTAGTGCGCTCAAGGTGATAGTGTGGGGCTATCTAGATTGGGGAATGCGAACTTTAAGGAGTGCTTTTATAGCCTTATGCAGTGAATTGGTGCTCGTTATCCAACCAGAGTATAGTTCAGTGTAGCATAGTGAAGAAAGATATTATGTGTTCAATTATGTTATCATTGTTGAGAGTCTCTACTAGTGAAAGTATGATCCTTAGGACTTGTTTCTAAGCATTGAAACACCGTTTACAACCAGTTCTGCTACATGTTTGTTTGCTGCCATTTTTATTTTAGATTGCAATTACTACTTATAATCATCCATATTACTTGTATTTCACTATCTCTTCGCCAAACTAGTGCACCTATATATCTGACAAGTGTATTAGGTGTGTTGGGGATACAAGAGACTTCTTGTATCTTAATTGCAAGGTTGGTTGAGAGGGATATCTTTGACCTCTACCTCCATGAGTTCGATAAACCTTGTGTGATTCACTTAAGGGGAACTTGCTGCTGTTCTACAAACCTCTGCACTTGGAGGCCCAACACTGTCTACAAGAATAGAAGCGTGCGTAGACATCAAGCTCTTTTCTGGCATCGTTGCCGGGGAGGTAAGGTAAAAGGTACTCACATCATCTGCCTACTAAGCGATCTTCTAGTTCTGTTGCTGGTGTGTGAGTGCTCGAAGTTATTTCCTTTAAATTTTGCAATTATATCTTTTTGTTTCTTATTTTTATTTTCACTAGTTAGGCTTAATGGAAAACAACAACAAAATTAGAGAGCTTTACAGTATTTATCTTGAGTTAGGAAATGAAGTGTTTGAAGAGAAAATTAAAAAACCTATGGAACTTTATTAGCATGCTAATAGCAATGTTATTAGTATGAATTCTTTGAACACCATTATTTCTAATGCTATATAAAAGTCTAAGCTTGGGGAAGCTGATTTTGATGAGCATGATATTTTTAGTCCCCCAAGCACGGAGGAGAAAATTTACTTTGATGATACTATACCTCCAATATATGATGATTACAATGACGAATATGATATTTTCAGTCCACCTACTATTGAGGAGAAAATTAATTATGATTACAATATACCTCATATATTTGATGACTATGATGATGAGAATAATAATGATAGCTATTTTGTTGAATTTGCTCCCACTACGATTAATAAGAATGACTATGCTTATGTGGAGAGTATTAATTCTTTTATGCATGTGGCTCATGATAAGACTGTTTTAGGTGATAGTTATATTATTAATTTTATTCATGATGCTACTAAAATTTATTAGGAGAGAGGGAAACATGGTTTTATGTATCTCAATAATATTAAGTCTCCTCTCTCTATGGTGAAAGTTTTGATGTTGCACTTGTTTTGCCTTCCTATGCTAGTAGCCTCTTGCTTCAATAATTTGTTTTATTACAAGATTCTTTTTCATAGGAAGTGGGTTAGACTTAAAAGTGTTTTGTATTTGCTTTTTGATGCCCCCTTTTGCTTCAACTCCTATTTCTTACATGAGCATCTTTTAAAATCAGTATGCCTATCTTAATGGCTATAAAGAAAGAGCTTTTGGGAGACAACCCATTATATTTTTGCATTCAGTTTATTTTTGTTTCTTTGGGTCTTGGAAGTTGTTACCTCTGTAGCAACGTCTCCTTATCCTTTTTATTCCGTTTTTGTGCCAAGAGTACCCTCTAATGGGGAGGAAGTAAGATTTGGAGAATTTGCTGTCCAAAAATAGATTTCTGTGCTTCACTGTAAAAATCATGATAAATCTCAAAATAGTATTCTGATCTGAAATTTTGTGCTCATTCCCCATGTTATTATCTAACTTTCATTAGTTTTGTACTTTTCGATTTGAGCAACAGAAGATTTTCAAAAAAACCGTTCTTTACCTGCTGTTCTTTTTTGGCAGATTTCTGCCACTATTTGCATTTGCCTCTTAATCTCTTTCTTTTTGAGTTCTTTTGATCGGAAGAGTTTTTAAAAGAAGTTGCTACAGTAGCTAATATTTTAATGGATATTTTACTTGAGTTGAAACTGAACCAAAAGTGGATCTACTATCTTGCATACACTAATGTTGCTAATGAGAATTGTGTGAACTTTTGTATGAAGGAAATTTTCAAGTGTAGGGAAAGGAGAATGATATGATGAGATGAAGGATGGACAAAATCTCAAGCTTGGGGATGCCCATGTCACCCCAAGAAATATCCAAGAAGTACAAGCGTCAAAGCTTAGGGATGCCCAAGGCATCCCCTTCTTCATCAACAAAAATATCAAGTCATCTTTCAAGACACTATATTTCTATTGCTTCATATACTATGTGTTATTCTTGGAGCATTAGTTATTTTGTTTTCAGTTTTGTTTTGTTTTGTTTGCTGTAGTATATTGTTGGATCCCAGCATGTTTGTTTTGGAGAGATACACGCTCCGTTTTCATTGCTCAGAACACTCTAGTTCTCACTCTTATTGTCCTGCGAGTGTTCACCTTTTGCTAGCACTGCGTTTAGCTATAGTTTTCCACTCATATTTTGTTCAGATCTTGTTAGTTTTCTTAAGTTATATATGATTAGCTCTCTGGTCTTTAATGAGTATTATATTTGAGAGTTGTTTCAAATAAGTTGACTGGTGTTGGAGAAGAGTAAAATATTTCATGTTTATAGTGGTGCAAAAGGAAGCTTGTTTAGACTGTGGCTTAGACTTTAGCATGTCATGCTAGATATTATTTTGATTATATGATTAGTAGTTATTGTTGTAGCATGACTTGTCTCAAATGACTGAGAGTGCTTAATATGCCATTGAAAGAATCATGTGTTGTTTTTATCATACAAAACCATATTATTGTGGTATTCTCCTTTGATGCTTTATTTGGGTCAACTTCGCGCATGCTTACACCATGTTACGACTATAAACCAGTCACCTCAAGCCTCTATGATCATTTAGTTTTTGACTTATGATATCACTTTATGCTTTGATTAACAATGTTTTGTCGTTATGCATGATTATGGCCGTTATTGCTCTGTTAGTTGGTCGCTCCCAGTCTCTTGCTAGCCTTCACCTGTACTGAGTATGAGCTCTACTCGTGCATCCAAATCCCAAAAGACCAAAGTTTGCCAATGTGTCCACCATATCTACCTATTAGCATTATTGCTATTCCAAGTATATTCATCATGCTTTTATCTATCTTCCAAATTAATTTTTTTGTTATGAGAAAATTAGTTAATAAAACTCTCACGAACTTGATGGCACATTTACTTTCTTGAACTTAATAAACTTGACCATTGTGACTCTCTTATTAAGTTTATATGCTTGCAAATTATGAGTTGAGAGTTAGCTTAGCCATGCTTTCATGGGGCATGTTTTCAACATTGCACTTATTCCTATTAGTTGATATCATGATCTTTTGTTTATGGATGCCTAGCGGTGTGAAATGAGGTGGAAATTGGTAAGCTCATGGAGTTTGTATATGTGTTAGAGAAACGCCTGGGCTGCTAATCTAAACCATGCATCATTCATGGTGGAAATTGATATGTCTCAAACGTATCTATAATTTTTGATGCTCCATGCTTGTTCTTACACCATTTGCTTTGAGTTTTGTTACACTTTGTGGCATTTTTATGCATTTTCCGGAACTAACCTATTAACAAGATGCCACAGTGCCAGTTCCATATTTTCTGCTGTTTTTGTGTTTCAGAAAAGTTACACAGGAAATATTCTTAGAATTGGACGAAACAAAAGCCGAACCTCCTATTTTTACCGAAGCTTTGCGAAGACCGAAGATGAGACAGAGGGGGGGCCAGGGGCCAGCCTCACCACCAGGGGGCGCAGTCCAGCCCCTGGCCGTGCCCACTTGTGGTGAGACCGCCTGGTCCACCTTCTCACGCTGCCCCTTCGCCTATAAAGTCCCCTCGATGGGAAAAACCTAAGGGACATATCGCTTTTCCTCAAAACATACTGCAAGCTGCCGCCGTCATCGAAACGAGATCGGGAGGATCCAGGAGCTCTTCCTGACACCCTGCCAAAGAGGGGAATCCCCGCCGGAGGCTTCTCCACCACCATGGTCGCCTCCGGAGTGATGTGTGAGTAGTCTACCTTGGACTACGGATCCATAGTAGTAGCTAGATGGTTGTCTTCTCTACCATGTGCTTCATGTTTAGATCTTGTGAGCTGCCCTACATGATGAAGATCATCTTTATGTAATCATACATGTTGTGTTTGTTGGGATCCGATGAGTATTGGTACTATGTCAAGTTTGAAGGGTTTCGCAGCATAGTAAATCAAAAATTTTCTTACGGATGCGAACAAGAAAGCCAAGATCTAATCTAGGAGATGTAATCAACGAGAGAGGTAGATGAGATCTTCATACCCTTGAAGATATCGCACAGCGGAAACGTTCAACAGAACGTGGATGATGTAGTCATACTAGCCGTCTCCTCCCCGCGATCCGATCCGATCCAACACCGCAAGTGGCGGCGCCTCCGAGAGATGCACACGTACGGTGCAACGACGTCTCCTCCTTCCTTGGTCCAGCAAGTATGGTGGAGAGATAGATTGGATCAGTAGCACGACAGCGTGGTGCTTATGGTGGAGAGTTTCTACAGCAGGGCTTCGCCTACGTGTAGTCGCGAGAGAGAGATTGGAGGGCAGCAGTTGGGCCGGTGGCTAAGGTTTCAGGTTTATCATGCCCTAGCCCTCTCCACCCCTTTATATAGGTCAAGGAGGGTGGTGTCCAAGGGGGCTGCCTTAGCCTCCAAGAAAACTCTAGGGCTAACTTGTCCCACAAGTTTCCATTTCCTTAGCCCTTAAGAAAACTCTAGGGCTAACTTGTCCCACAAGTTTCCATTTCCTTAGCCCTTAAGAAAACTCTAGGGCTAACTTGTCCCACAAGTTTCCTTTTCCTTAGCCCTTAAGAAAGCATGTGGGCCCCACCATGGAGCCCTCCGGAAAAGTCCAGTTTCCCTTTGCCGTCCATTATGTGAATCTTATTCACCGGAAAAGTCCAGTTTCCCTTTCTCTTCCATTATATGAATCTTATTCATCGGAAAAGTTCAGTTTCCCTTTGCCTTCCATTATGTGAATCTTATTCACCGGAAAATTCCGGAACCTCTCGTGATGTCCTGGATCTCATCCGAGACTCCGACCAAAAACTCATAAACCAATTATCCATTCTATCCTAGCGTCGATGCACGTTAAGTGTGTGACCCTACGGGTTCGAGAATATGCAGACATGATCTTCTATCAATAATCAACAGCGGGATCTGGAAACCCATATTGACTCCCACATATTCATCGATGATCATATCGCATGAACCACGATGCCAGGATTCAATTAATCCCGTATATGTATTCCCTTTGTCACACGATATTTTACTTGCCCGAGATTCGATCGTCGGTATCGGCATACCTAGTTCAATCTCGTTCACAGCAAGTACTTTACTCGTTCCGTAATCCAATATCACTTTGTGATTAACTCCTTAACCACGTGCTTGCAAGCGGTGTTGATATCGATTACCGAGTGGGCCCGAAGTATATCTCTCCGACTCGGGAGGGACAAATTCCATCTCGATACATACAACCCAACAAGTGCTTTCCGATCACCTGAGAGACACCTTTATAATCACCCTATCATAGGATGACGTTTGATGACCTCAAAGCTTTCTTCCGATACCAGGGAGTTGTATTATATCATGGTCTAAGGAATACAATACTTGGCATAAGAAAAGCTTCGCAAAGATGAACACAATGACACGATCTAATTGCTCTGCTTTATTTGGGTCTGTCCATCATATCATTCTCCTAATGATATGATCTCATTATTAATTGACAACTCATGTCTATGGTTAGGAAACCTTAACCATCATTAATCAATGAGCTAGTCTAGTAGAGGCGTACTAGGGACACGGTGTTGTTCATAAACCACACAAGTATTAATGTTTCCGCTTAATACAATTATAGCATGGAGTATAAACATTATCATGAACAAGAAATATGATAATAACAATATTATTATTGCCTCTAGGGCATATTTCCTTCAGTCTCCCACTTGCACTAGAGTCAATAATCTAGTTAATACTTGCGCATCCAACACCTATGGCATTCCGGTGTTACTCATACGCGTTGCACGTGGTAAACCTTATCTACGGGTCTGACACTTTCAGGTCCATTTGTATTTGCATATCTTTTGCGTCATCACGCGTTACTCATCTTGTATGAGATGGCATCGTATAAACTTGGTCTTCTAATGAAACCTTTGTTTCTTTGCCAAAACTATGTTGTCACTATTGTCATACAATAGGACTACATAGTACTAGCACACTTAGAAAAATAGCGATATCCACCGTGCGTCGAAATACTCATTGGTCCACACACATCGGTATGTATGATTTCCAATAAGTCCGTTGCTCGCTCCATTATTTCGGAGAACGGGTTTTTGATCATCTTGCCCATGAGGCATGGCTTGCATGTGTCAAATGATTCAAAATCAGGAGACTCCAAAAGTCCATCAGAATGGAGTTTCTTCATGCATTTTACGCCAATATAACCAAGACGACAGTGCCACAAAGAAGTTGGATTATCACTATCTACTTTGCATCTTTTATGCCGCTTCTAAAGCGATTATATACTTAGCCCTCGTTGCAGTGTCCGCCACAATATTAACATTGGAACTCATCCAAGTCATCATGGAACTTTCTTCCATCTTATTGTGCCACCTTCTTACTCAAAACAAATAGCTTAAAATTGAGATAAAATTTTAACTGTATATGTGACAAAAGCCAATGTAACACATTGCAATGAACCATTTGTCACCTTTGCATACATAACATATTCTTAGTTCTTCTAAAGTACATAAGAATATCTTTACTATTGTCCAACGATCATCATATGAATGCTATAACTTTTAGAGCATTGGACACATCTGGATCTACATATCATGGTATACAAGATTGATAAAGTCATTCTTGTGGTTTCACTCATCAAGTGTCAAAAACAATTGATTCTTGCTCCAACCTTTTCCATGCAACAAGAACCGTTCTTATTGTTTCCATATTGAACAAATTCAATATTTTATCTATGTACTCTGGTAAAACTATATTAGTGCCTCAATCTATCTGCATAGATATTGATGCTTAATATTCTGGTTTCACCTAAGTCTTTCATCAAAAACCAATTTTAATGAAAACTTAACAATATCAAGAAAAACACATTATTTCCAATAAACGATATGTCGTCCACATAAAGTATTAGAAATATGTCTGAGCGCTCCCACTTACTTTTTTGTAATACAAGCATCTTCAAATATCTCGATGAAATTAACACTTTAACATTTTCATCATTGAAGATTCCAACTTCGCTATGCTTTCTTCTACCATAGAAGTTTGCATACATATCTAGCAACCTTTGAATCAACAAAACCCATTGGGTCGTGTCAGGTACACGTCCTTGGTGTGCATTCCGGTAGAGGAACGTTGTTTCGTTTATTCAACTATCATATCTCAATATGTAATTGTTGCTAGAATAATTCATATGACGAAGTCAGGGCCCATCATCGCTTCTTTGTATATTGTTGGTTACTATTATCTAATAATATCTCGTCCTCAAATATTACTATTTGATTACGACCAACTTGGTTAAATAGGAACTTCGATGTCGTGACTACAACATATTGTAGACGCGTGAGCTATGAATGTAGTTGCCGCTTCCAGAACATTTTCTGGTGCTGCGCTACTCTGATCATCTTGCTCAGATTCAATAACCTCATCAAGTTCTATCTTCCTCCCACTTAAACCTTTCGTGAAAAACTCCTTCATAAGAAGTTCATTTCTTTCAGTGACAATCACTTTTAATTGGGTTTATGGCAGAAGAAACACCCATCGACATTCTTTGGGATAACCCTACAAAGACTTACTAATCCGATTTTGGTTGTAAACATTTTACATATGCCGTGCATACCAAAATTTAAGAAAAGACGACTATAACTAGTATGGTGTCATTTCAGCGGATTATGATGGTGCTCTATTCAGTGAAAAGCGGTAGTCTCTAAAGTATAATCCACAAATTATATTGGTAGTTTTATTTCATCATTGATCTAACCATGTCAAACAAGGTTTGATTACATCCATCGAAAACTCCATACTCCTATGGTGCTTATCACGATGCAAGTTTGTGGAACAATTCCTCTAACTCTTAGATGCTTGCTAAACTTGTAACTCAAATATTCTTCTTTATGATCCAATCATAAAAACTTGAATTTTCTTGTTACAACAATTTCCACTTCATAAATTGAACAATTTCAATTGTTTCATACTTCTATCTCATCAAGCAGATATACCATACATCTATTCGAGTCATTGATGAAATAGAAAATACACCATGATCGACTTCACACCATGGACTACATACATCAACATGTATGATCTCCATTTAGTTAGTCGCTTGTTCTGTCCATGGCCCATGAACAAAGTTTAATCATCTTTAGGAAAAGTCTCACAAGCGTCAATCAATTCAAAATCAAATGACTCAAAATTCTATCAATATAGAATTTCTTTCATGTTTTGTTTCCAATATGACTTAAACGGTGGTGTCATATATAAGTGAAATTCATTTTGTCTTGCGACCTTTAGCATCAGTGTTATAAATGTCTATTTCACCAACAAGATAATAATAATCTATCCATCGATTATGGAAGACGGTAATAATTTGAACAACCATTGCTCTCATAATACCGGAACAATATAACAATTATCAAGTTCAATCAAATCTCGAAGGCTAGGTTTGATACCGACGAGAAGCACAATAACACTTTTATTTGTTTCTCGGCGCATCATTACCACATTCCTTTTGCTAGTTACTTAGGCCATCGTAGTTCTTGTATTATTGCTTTGTATGACATATCATACCAACAATCTAGTATCCAATACCCAAGAATTACATTATGTACTAGCAAAGAATACATCTATAACATGTATATCATTTATATACCTGTGCTGGACATTTCCAGTCTTTTCCTTTTCTACCAAATACTTTTGCAGATCCTATTTAGCATTTCCTCTCCTTTTAGAAGAATCTATCAACATCAATAGTGGCGTCAATCATTTGACACATAGTCCAAAGGATGTTTAGTCAAATACTATTAGCCTTGGATTTTGCACTTTGAAGTGGATCGCCATCATCATATGATTGGTATTCTTCCCGATTCCATTCTTTAGTATTCTTTTGGTATAGCAAAACAATTTAGCCAATACCTTTTCATTTGTCCTATCATGACATCTTTCATGATGAAACTACTATAGCTCTTAAGGACAAATGCAAGTATAATATTAGTTTCCCAAACTTTTTGGTGATCGGGATGCCTAGCATCTTCAATCTTCACATATATTCATACAATATGAGCATATGTTCTTTTACTAAATTATATTCACATATATTCATACAATATGAGCATATGTTCTTTTACTAAATTATACTTAATCATTTTGCAAACAATCAAAGTTTTAGATATCAAATATCTTTCACTTCTTGCTTGTTTCTGAAACAATTCTTTCAGCTTGATGATCACTTTGATTCTCAAACAATTTTGAAGATCAATTTATCATGAAGGCAAACATATGATCTTTTAGATACTAAACTTGAATCGTTGCTCTTAGATTAATACAACTTATTAAATCGCATAGAGCAAATGAGGTTTGCTAAAGTTTGCAATAAGACTCAATCCTTACTCTTGACATTCTAACTAAACGGTACTAGACCGTAAAGTGATAATCCAAAATTCTATAGTTCTTTTAACTCAATTAAGCTAAGTGTTGGTGGAAAACGGTGCCAAAGACTACAACGACTTATGCAAATACATCAAGATTTAGTTCATGATAATAAGTTCAAGTTAATCAAATTACTAATGAACTCCCACTAAATTCAACATCCCTCAAAGTTGTTTAGTGAAGCATGATCCAAATTCACTACACCGAGACCGATCATCACGTGAATGATGTAGCTTTAATGGTGAACATCAACATGTTGATCATATCATCCATATGACTCATGCTTGACCTTTCGGTCCATGTGTTCCGAGGCCATGTCTGTACATGCTAGGCTCGTCAAGTCAAACCCAAGTATTTCCGCGTGTGCAAAACTGGCTTGCACCCGTTGTATGTGAACGTAGAGTTTATAGCACCTGATCATCACGAGATGCTTGAACACGACGAACTTTCGCAACGGCGCATACGAGGGGAGAACACAATTTTATCTTGATCTTTAAGTGAGGAATCATCTTATAATGCTACCGTCGCAATCAAAGCATAATAAGATACATAAAAGGATAAACATCACATGCATATAATTTTATGTGACATGGTATAGCCAATCTCCGCGACATGATCTCCATCTTGTGCGCGCCGGCATGATCTCCATCACTCCACTATGATTGCCTCCACCACGAATAGCAACTACAACTATTGCTAACTCCTTAGCGATAAAGTAAAGCTATTACATGGCGTATAAGAAGTTGACACGCAGGTCATACACAATTATAAAGACAACCATATGGCTCCTGCCGGTTGTGAACTCATCGACATGCAAGTCGTGAAACATTACAAAACATGATCATCGCATACATCACATATATCACATCACATCTTGTGGCCATACCATATCATAAAACACTCCCTGCAAAAACAAGTTAGACGCCTCTACTTTGTTGTTGCATGTTTTACGTGGCTTATGGGAGCGACGCATAAGAACGGTTCTTACCTAGGCAAAGCCACAACGGTGATATTATGGTTGCCAACATCCGTTGTAAATCCCATGACTACTATAGTGAGAGAAACTGGCATCCACCAGCCGCATGTGTGGAATAAGCCACACGTCAGGTGCGGAGCCGGTCTCGCGAACGAGGTCGCGTAAAGTTGGCCTGGACCGCTTCGATCTCACTATCCCGCGCCATAAGAAATACACAACATAGAGGTTTGCAATAGAAAACATCAACGCCTGCAACAAGCGTGTTGCGTTCTACTCGTGAAACACATCTACGCATAGATCTAGCTCTGATACCACTGAAGGGTTTCACAGCATAGTAAATCAAAAATTTTCTTACGGATGCGAACAAGAAAGCCAAGATCTAATCTAGGAGATGTAATCAACGAGAGAGGTAGATGAGATCTTCATACCCTTGAAGATATCGCACAGCGGAAACGTTCAACAGAACGTGGATGATGTAGTCGTACTAGCCGTCTCCTCCCCGCGATCCGATCCGATCCAACACCGCAAGTGGCGGCGCCTCCGAGAGATGCACATGTACGGTGCAATGATGTCTCCTCCTTCCTTGGTCCAGCAAGTATGGTGGAGAGATAGATTGGATTAGCAGCACGACGGCGTGGTGCTTATGGTGGAGAGTTTCTACAGCAGGGCTTCGCCTACGTGTAGTCGCGAGAGAGAGATTGGAGGGCAGCAGTTGGGCCGGTGGCTAAGGTTTCAGGTTTATCATGCCCTAGCCCTCTCCACCCCTTTATATAGGTCAAGGAGGGTGGTGTCCAAGGGGGCTGCCTTAGCCTCCAAGAAAACTCTAGGGCTAACTTGTCCCACAAGTTTCCATTTCCTTAGCCCTTAAGAAAACTCTAGGGCTAACTTGTCCCACAAGTTTCCATTTCCTTAGCCCTTAAGAAAACTCTAGGGCTAACTTGTCCCACAAGTTTCCCTTAGCCCTTAAGAAAGCATGTGGGCCCCACCATGGAGCCCTCCGGAAAAGTCCAGTTTCCCTTTGCCTTCCATTATGTGAATCTTATTCACCAGAAAAGTCCAGTTTCCCTTTCTCTTCCATTATATGAATCTTATTCACCGGAAAAGTTCAGTTTCCCTTTGCCTTCCATTATGTGAATCTTATTCACCGGAAAATTCCGGAACCTCTCGTGATGTCCTGGATCTCATCCGAGACTCCGACCAAAAACTCATAAACCAATTATCCATTCTATCCTAGCGTCGATGCACGTTAAGTGTGTGACCCTACGGGTTCGAGAATATGCAGACATGATCTTCTATCAATAATCAACAGCGGGATCTGGAAACCCATATTGACTCCCACATATTCATCGATGATCATATCGGATGAACCACGATGCCAGGATTCAATTAATCCCGTATATGTATTCCCTTTGTCACACAATATTTTACTTGCCCGAGATTCGATCGTCGGTATCGGCATACCTAGTTCAATCTCGTTCACATCAAGTACTTTACTCGTTCCGTAATCCAATATCACTTTGTGATTAACTCCTTAACCACGTGCTTGCAAGCGGTGTTGATATTGATTACCGAGTGGGCCCGAAGTATATCTCTCCGACTCGGGAGGGACAAATTCCATCTCGATACATACAACCCAACAAGTGCTTTCCGATCACCTGAGAGACACCTTTATAATCACCCTATCATAGGATGACGTTTGATGACCTCAAAGCTTTCTTCCGATACCAGGGAGTTGTATTATCTCATGGTCTAAGGAATACAATACTTGGCATAAGAAAAGCTTCGCAAAGATGAACACAATGACACGATCTAATTGCTCTGCTTTATTTGGGTCTGTCCATCATATCATTCTCCTAATGATATGATCTCATTATTACTTGAAAACTCATGTCTATGGTTAGGAAACCTTAACCATCATTAATCAATGAGCTAGTCTAGTAGAGGCGTACTAGGGACACGGTGTTGTTCATAAACCACACAAGTATTAATGTTTCCGCTTAATACAATTATAGCATGGAGTATAAACATTATCATGAACAAGAAATATGATAATAACAATATTATTATTGCCTCTAGGGCATATTTCCTTCAAAGTTGATGTGTTGAATTATATATCTTATGTTATCTCTATGTTGTTTATGATCTTGCATGCTTTCCGTTGCTAGTAGCTATCTTGGCCGAGTAGATGCTAGTGACTCCAAGAGGGAGTATTTATGCTCGATAGTTGGGTTCATGCCTCTATTTAATCTAGGAGAGTGACAGATACCTCTAAGGTTGTAGATGTGCTGTTGCCACTAGGGAGAAAACAACATTCTTGTGTCCAAGGACATTTGCTTTGTTTATATTACGCACTTTGCTTAATGCAATTATCTATTGTTCACAACTTAGTACTCAAGGGCTCCTCGGATGATTTCCTGTGAGTGGAATTTTAGTCATAGATGCAGTTGGATTACGGTCTATGTATTTTGTCGTAATGCCCAGAGTAAGCCTCATAGTGATCCTCGTGATGTATGTACGTTATCTTTACTCTGCCCAACTGTAATTTGTTTACCCAGCATGCTTTTATTTATCTTATGGAGAGACGCCACTAGTGAACTGTGGACCCCGATCCAATTTCCTTTACATAGCTTTATCTTTTTTACTTTACTCTCACTGTTTACTTTACTTGCATTACTATTATCCTTTTACCACTCGATACGCTCAATCCTTTGTTTACAGCAAACCGGTGAGATTGACAACCTCATCGTAAGTTGGGAGCAAAGTACTTGTTTGTGTTGTGTGCAGGTTTCACGTTACTGCTGGGGGAAGATACGCTGACAAACAGTTATATCTGGTGCCCTTGTCCGGAGTGTCACAAAGCTAGCAAGCATTACCTTCTTAAGTTTGGTTCTTTCTCCTACTGGTTTGATACAACCTTGGTTTCATAACTGAGAGAAGACTTGCTGCTGTGCTCATCACACCTTCTCTTGGGGTTCCCAACTGGTCGGTCATCTACATCAACACCGCACCATCAACAAGTTTTCTGGCGCCGTTGCCGGGGATTAAAGAAGAAGAAGCTCCTACGTCAACCACGCACCAACAAGTTTTCTGGCACCATTGCTGGGGAGAAAGAAGACTTCTGCAAGGGGAGTCTCACATGCACAATCTTGTACTTTATTTTTAGTTTTGCTTTATTTTATTTTTGCTTGCATCTTTTTATCAAAAATATAAAAAAATTAGCTTCCTTTATAGTTGTTACTTTATTACTCTTAGTTCATTATGTTGTTCCCTAAGTATGTTTTGGAGGACCTCTCAGTAGGTAGTGGTTCTATTATTGGGAAAGGTAACATTGAGGAGTTCTTTTATCATATTAGTATGCATAAAGATGTTGAGGATATATCTTTGGCTGAGCTTGCTCCTAGTTATGAAGTTGCTGCTGCTTATTTAGTTCACATGTTGGAGGGTAGGTTTGTTAACCTTAATCCTTTTATGCAACAAATGTTTCTTAACCTTCATGATATTGAGGACTCCAAAAAGAAAGATTTTATTTTGAAAACTTTGCGTAGAGAATTTAGAGATATTGCTATTGAAGCTAGGAAAGTTTTTAAGCATTTTAATATGCTTAGCTCACCTGTTAATGTTGTTGGTACAACCATAGAAGACATCAAAGTACCAATACCTAGCAAACTCTTAGGATTGCATGAAGCTTTGGAAAATAATTTTGATTGGATCTGCCCTAAAAATATTTTTAGCGAATTGAGTGAACCAAAGCATGATCACAAGGGGTCTTCAAAAACTTATTTGGATGCAATACAATATCTTGTTGAAAAGACTTCTACAATGGATCTTAATGCCTCTTTCGAAAATACTTGATTTGCACTTTCTGCGCCTAGCTCAAAGGCGTTAAAGAAAAGCACTCTTGGGAGATAACCAATTGTTTTCTTTTCAGTTCTTTTTCTTTTATTTGAGTCTTGGAAGTTATTACTATTGTAATAACTGCTCCTTATCCTTTTTATTTGGTTGTTGTGCCAAGAAAAACCTCTAATTTGAGGGAGGTAAGATTTGGGGAAGTTGCTGTCCTGAAACAGATTTTGGTGCTGCACTATAAAAATTCGTGAAAATTCTTAGAATATCCTTTTGACCTACGATTTCTTGTGCATATGCCCCAGGTTATATACAAACTTTCATTAGTTTTACACTTTTCGATTTGAGCAATAGAAGGTCCTCGAAAAAATCGACCTTTGTCAGCTATTCTATTTTGATAGATTTCTGCCACTATTTGTGTTTGCCTCTCGATTGCTTTCTTTTTGAGTTCTTTTGATCATAGAAATTTTGAGGAAGTTGCTACAGTAGTATATGATTTATATGTGGTGTTTTTGAGTTGAAACCTGAACCAAAAAGGGTTGATTCACTATTATGTTTATGCTAACGTTGCTAATAGAATTGTGTGAAGTTTTGTATGAAGGAAGTTTTCAAGTGTAGGGATTGGAGAATGATGAGATGAGATGAAGAATGGACAAAAGCTCAAGCTTAGGGATGCCCATGTCACCCCAAGAAATATCCAAGAGGTACAAGCGTCAAAGCTTGGAGATGCCCCCGAGGCACCCCTTCTTCATCGGCAAAAATCAGGTCACCTTTCAACACACTATATTTTTATTGCTTCATGCACTATGCATTTTTCTTGGAGCGTTTTTACTTTTGCTTTCAGTTTTCTTTTGGTTTGTTTGCTGCAATAAATGGTTGGACCCCAAAGAATTTCTTTTAGAGAAGATTTACTTACTTTTCATTTGCCAAGAACACTATTTGTCACTCTTATCGTTCAACGAGTGTTCTCTTTTTCTAGAACTGCATTTAGCTTTCATTTTTTTGCCTTTATTTTTGTTCAGATCTTGTTTTATCTTCGCATCAAGGTGTATTTGGACCTCTGGTCTATGTTGGTATTCATCAAAAGAGTTGTCTAAAAAAGGTTTGAATGGTGTTGGAAAAGAGAAAAAGTTTCATACAAAAAGGTGGTACAAAAAGGAGCTTATTTAGACTGCGGCTTAGACTTTTTCATGCCATGCTTGATGTTGTTTTGATAGTATGCTTAGTGATTTTTGATGTAGCATAACTTGTCTCAAATGACCGAGATTGCTTAATGAGCCTTTAAAAAAAATCATGCATTGTATTTATTTTATGGAAGCATTAATTTGGTTTCTCCTTGATGCTTTATTTGGGTTGACTTGGCGCATGCTTACAACATGTTTGACTCATACAAAATCGCCATAAGCCTTTATGATTATTTGGTTTTTGACTTTTGATGCCATCTTATGCTTCTCTTAATGATGTTTTGTCGCTATGCATGATTATAGCCATTATTGCTCTCTTAGTTGGTCGCTCCCAGTCTTTTGCTAGCCCTCATTTTGTACTGATTATGAGCTCTACTCGTGCATCCAACTCCCAAAAACCAAGTTATTCCAATGTGTCCACCATACATACCTATTAGCAATTTGCTATTCCAAGTACATTTGACTTACTTTTATCTATCCTTCGAATTAAACTCTTTTAGTGTTATACGAAAATTAGTCAGTAAAGCTCTCACGAACCCGATGGCACACTTTACTTCTCTTGCTTTTAAATTTTTGACATTGTGGCTCTTTTAGGTTGATGTTATGCTTGCAAGTTGTAAGTTGGAAATTAGCCAAACCATGCCATCATGGGGTAAGCTTTCAACATTGCACTTCTCTTATTTGAGTTGATACCGTGATCTTTTATTTATGGATACTCGCGATGTGAAATAAGTTGGGAATCTTGCGGGATCATAAAGTTTGTATACGTGTTAGAGAAATGTCTGGACCGCTAATCTAAGCCATGCATCATTCATGGTGGTAATTTACAGCATGCCCATAGTGGACATTCGACGACGCATCTCAAAATAAAAAGCTATACCAATGGTAAATAAAAGAGATGCCGAGGTGTTCATTGTCGGTTTATCCTGTCATTTTGATGTGGGCTTGTTCCATGTCATCAGGCAAGGAGGTACCGCGTTGGCGGTTCTCAATGATACGTGTATACTTACAATGACAAGAGCTTGCTTGGGACCGTAAGTCGAGTAGCATGAGGTTTGGGTATTCGTACTTCATGGGACATGAGGTTTTTAAATTATGATTTGCTAAGCATATGCTCATAAACATTCTTGCATTTACTTTAACTATTCAAGATTCCTATGATGAGAGCAATGAGAGCTCAAAGCTAGTAAGTACCATAATTTTTGAAGGTTTATAAAACTTGCAATCACTGCTTCCCTCTGCGAAGGGCCTTTCTTTTACTTTTATGTTGAGTCTCCACCTTCTACCTTTATGCACCGTCTAAGAGAGCATAGTTGCCATTCTGAGTTTAATGTGCATTGTCCCAAAGTTTATCATTGATTGATTCATGATTATGGTTTCACTTGTTCTTAAATTATTTGTATCTAGTCGCCCTCTTAAACTTGAAGGTGTCCTATGCATTTATGTTTTGCTATTCCATGAAGGACAAGCTGAAAACCATTTGCTATGTTTTTCCATATGATTTGAACACACGTTTGACTTTTATTGTTTTATTATTCATGATCTTTCGTTTGTGTTTCTTTTCATGTTATAACATGGTTGCTAAGTTCTTATTGTCAAGATTATGTCTTTTATGCCCATATTTTAAGTTCTTTGATCCCAACACTCAATGCTTACTTAGATGATCAAGATTATGATGGTGCATGTCACCTCAAAAATTATTATTTTGTTATCACTTACCTACTCGAGGACGAGCAGGATTTAAGCTTAGGGATGCTTGATACGTCTCAAACGTATCTATAATTTTTGATGCTCCATGCTTGTTCTTACACCATTTGTTTTGAGTTTTGATACACTTTGTGGCATTTTTATGCATTTTTAGGAACTAACCTATTAACAAGATACCACAGTGCCAGTTCCCTGTTTTCTACTATTTTTGTGTTTTAGAAAAGTTACACCAGAAATATTCTCGGAATTGGACGAAACAAAAGCCGAACCTCCTATTTTTACTGAAGCTTTGCAAAGACCGAAGATGAGACGGAGGGGGGCCAGGGGCCAGCCTCACCACCAGGGGGTGCTGCCCAGTCCCTGGCCACGCTCACCTGTGGTGAGACCGCCTGGTCCACCTCCTGATGCTGCCCCTTCGCCTATAAAGTCCCCTCGATGGGAAAAACCTAAGGGGCGGATCGCTTTTCCTCGAAACATACTGCAAGCCGCCTCCATCGTCGAAACAAGATCGGGAGGATCCAGGAGCTCTTCCCGGCACCCTGCCGGAGAGGGGAATCCCTGTCGGAGGCCTTCTTCACCACCATGGTTGCTTCCAGAGTGATGTGTGAGTAGTCTACCTTGGACTATGGGTCCATAGTAGTAGCTAGATGGTTGTCTTCTCCACCATGTGCTTCATGTTTAGATCTTGTGAGCTGTCCTACATGATCAAGATCATCTTTATGTAATCATACATGTTGTACTTGTTGGGATTCGATGAGTATTGCTACTATGTCAAGTTGATGTGTTGAATTATATATCTTATGTTATCTCTATGTTGTTTATGATCTTGCATGCTTTCCATTGCTAGTTGCTATCTTGGCCGAGTAGATGCTAGTGACTCCAAGAGGGAGTATTTATGCTCGATAGTTGGGTTCATGCCTCTATTTAATCTGGGGGAGTGATAGATACCTCTAAGGTTGTAGATGTGCTGTTGCCACTAGGGAGAAAACAACATTCTTGTGTCCAAGGACATTTGCTTTGTTTACATTACGAACTTTGCTTAATGCAATTATCTGTTGTTCGCAACTTAATACTCAAGGGGTCCTAGGACAATTTCCCGCGAGTGGATTTTTAGTCATAGATGCAGTTGGATTACGGTCTACGTATTTTGTCGTAATGCCCAGAGTAAGCCTCATAGTGATCCTCGTGATGTATGTACGTTATCTTTACTCTATCAATTGCCCAACTGTAATTTGTTTACCCAGCATGCTTTTATTTATCTTATGGAGAGACGCCACTAGTGAACTATGGACCCCGGTTCAATTCCCTTTACATAGCTTTACTATTTTACTTTACTCGTACTGTTTACTTTACTTGCATTACTATTATCCTTTTACCACTCGATACGCTCAATCCTTTGTTTATAGCAAACCGATGAGATTGACAACCTCATCGTAAGTTGGGAGAAAAGTACTTGTTTGTGTTGTGTGCAGGTTTCACATTGCTGCTGGGGGAAGACACGCTGACAAGCAGTTATATCCGGCGCCCTTGTCTGGAGTGTCACGAAGCTAGCAACCATCACCTTCTTAAGTTTGGTTCTTTCTCCTACTGGTTCGATACAACCTTGGTTTCATAACTGAGGGATGACTTGCTACTGTGCTCATCACACCTTCTCTTGGGGTTCCCAACTGGTCGGTCATCTACATCAACACCACACCATCAGAAATTTACAGCATAACCAGAGTGGACATTCAACGATGCATCTCATAATAAAAAGCTATACCTAATGGTAAATAAAAGAGATGTCGAGGTGTTCATTGTCTATTTGTCTTATCATTTTGATATAGGAAAGCTTCCATATCATCGGGCAGGAGGTACCCCATTGGCGTTCTCAATGATACATGTATGCTTACAATAACAAGAACTTATTTGGGACCTAAGTCGAGTAGCATGAGGTTTAGGTACTCGTATTCAAGGGACATGAGATTTTCAACTTATGATTTGTCAAGCATATAACTAATATTTGTACTCACATTAACTTTAACATTTCAAGATTCTTATGATAGGGGAAAAGCTAATGAGTACCATAATTTTTGGGAGCTTTATTAAACTTGTTAATCCCTACTTCCCTCTGCGAAGGGCCTTTCTTTTTTACTTTTATGTTGAGTCTTCATCTTCTATCCTTATGCACCAATTAAGGGAGCATAGTTGTCATTCTGAGTATAATGTGCATAGTCCCAAAATTTATTATTGATTGATTCATGATTATGGTATTGCTTGTTCTCAAATTATTTGTATCTAGTCACCCTTTGAACTTTGAAGGTGTCCTATGCATTTATGTTTTCTATTCCATGAAGGACAAGCTGAATACCACTTTGCTATGCTTTCTCTATGCTCAAAACAAACTAATAACTTTCAATGCATTATTATTCATGATCTTTTGTTTGTGTTGCTTTTTATGTTGTAACATGGTTGCTAAGTTATATTGTTAGAATTATATCTTGTATGACTATGTTTAGAGTACTTTGATCTAAGCTTGCAATGCTTTACAATAACTTGATCAAGATTGTGTTGGCTCCATGTCATCTCAAAAATTATTTTTGTTATGACTTACCTACTCGAGGACGAGCAGGAGTTAAGCTTGGGGATGCTGATACGTTGCAAACATATCTATAATTTTTGATGCTCCATGCTTGTTTTAAACCAATTGCTATATGTTTTGTTTACACTTCGTGGCATTTTTATGCATTTTCTGGAACTAACCTATTAACAAGATGCCACAGTACCAGTTCCTGTTTTCTGCTATTTTTTATTTTTAAAAAGTTGTACAGAAAATATTCTTAGAATTGGACGAAACAAAGCCTGAAGTTCCTATTTTTCTATCATGTACACGGAGTCCAAAGGGGGAGACAGAGAAGAGCCGGGGGGCGGCCACACCATAGGGTAGCGTGGGCCCACCTCTAGCCATGCCACCACATGGTGTGGGCCCCTCGGGCGTCCACCGACCTCGCCCTTCTGCCTATATATTGCCTCCGACACAAAAATCCTAAATTAATCAGCCTCCATACATGAAAAGTTCCGCAGCGCCGCCGCCATCGAAGACGAATTTCGGGGGACAAAAATCTCTGTTTCGGTACCCTGTCGGGATGGGGAATTGCCCCAAAGCCATCTCCATCGACTCCACCGCCATCTTCATCACTGTTGCTGACTCCCATGATGAGGAGGGAGTAGTTCTCTCCCGAGGCTGAGGGCTCTACCATTAGCTATGTGGTTTATCTCTCTCTCTCTCCCATGGTGTGATCTTTATATGATTATGAGCTTTGTAATCTAGTTGAATAAGTAGATGTTACTCTTCATCTATTATGCTACTCAAGTGCTTTTATTAATGTGATCTCTGGAGACACCTTGTCCCACGATATGAAGGTGACAGTGTGCGCATTGTGTGTGGCTCTTAGGCTAAAGATTACAATAATACTTATCATGAGTTATAATTTGAGTTGGATGTCTCTATGAAATTGTGGTGTTTGTCTAGAACCGTCTAGTACGCTCAAGGTGATAGTGTGGGGCTATCTATATTGGGGAATGTGAACTTTAAGGAGTGCTTTTATAGCCCTATGCAGTGAATTGGTGTTCATTATCCAACTAGAGTATAGTTCAGTGTAGCATAGTGAAGAAAGATATTTATGTGTTCAATTATGTTATCATTGTTGAGGGTGTCCACTAGTGAAAGTATGATCCTTAGGCCTTGTTTCTAGGCATTTAAACACCGTTTACAACCAGTTCTGCTACATGTTTGCTTGCTGACATTTTTATTTCAGATTGCAATTACTACTTATAATCATCCATATTACTTGTATTTCACTATCTCTTCGCTGAACTAGTGCACCTATAAATTTGACAAGTGTATTGGGTGTGTTGGGGACACAAGAGAGTTCTTGTATCTTAATTGCAAGGTTGCTTGAGAGGGATATCTTTGACCTCTACCTCCATGAGTTCGATAAACCTTGGATGATTCACTTAAGGGAAACTTGCTGCTGTTCTACAAACCTCTGCACTTGGAGGCCCAACACTGTCTACAAGAATAGAAGCGTACGTAGACATCAATTACACACGAATAAAATTTGTCTCATACATTTGATATAGTCAAAAGGTCTTAAAACTGATTGCAAAACTTTATTCAAAATTTAAACTCATAGATAAATGTTGAAGAAGGTCGCGCCATCAAAACATCAGGTATGTCCTCTCCAGGGCGCCATGGACTCCTCCATGCGTTCTTCCACCATGAACACTTTACTCCACAGATTTTGTTTTCAAATAAAACTAGAATTAATATCATATACTTTCGAAACTGCATAAGTGTTTATGAAACATTTATAATACTGTATACCACATATTCCTGTCAGATCGATGATTTCCACGTCAGTGGGTATAGTCTCATGAAGCCCGATCCTTGCTAGGAGCTGATGAAAGTTGACTGGTTCAACCTTTCTTAGAAATCTCTTGACGAAACCATTGTAGCTAGGAGGCAACGAACGCAGTACCACACTCTTGGCAATATCGTCTGATAAGTCAAACTCCAGCTCAACAGTTAGACGTCTATGGATCCTAAGCATCTTAGAAAGATGCAGTCCCACACATCCATGCTCCTCCATCTTACATGAGAGGAACTCGTCCAGGCAGTTGCTACTCCAAATAAATGTTGCTGCAGACAGTCCTTGTGCGTGGTGGATAACCAGCCTGTTGGGAACCCCAAGAGGAAGGTATGATGAGTATAGCAGCGAGTTTTTCCTCAGTTAAGAAACCAAGGTTTAATGTCGATCAGGAGAGGAGAGACAATGATGACTGAAGGTGATGCAGACTGGCTTAGTAACACTCCAACAAGGGCGCCGTTAACGATACTTGTTGACTCGTCTTCAGCCAGTAGCAACGCGGAACCTGCACACAACACAACCAAGTACTTTGTTCCCAACTTGCGATGAGGTTGTCAATCTCACCGGTTTGCTTGAAACAAAGGTTATGAGCGTATCGAGTGGAAAACAATATAGTATGCGAGTAAAGTAAACAGTGCGAGTAAAGTAAACAGGTGATAGCAATATGATGGAAATAGGACCGGGGTCCACAGTTCACTAGTGGTGTCTCTCCATAGATAAAATAACACATGCTGGGTAAACAAATTACAGTTGAGCAATTGATAGAATAAAGATAATGTGATATGTCAAGAAGATCACTATGAGATTTACTCTGGGCATTACAACAAAATACATAGACCGCCATCCAACTGCATCTATGACTAATAATCCACTCCCGGGGATATCAATTCAAACACCCTAGAAGTATTAAGTTGCGAACAATAGATAATTGCATTAAGCAAAGTGTGTAATGTAAACAAACATATGCCCTTGAGCATATGAATGTTGTTTTCTCCCTAGTAGCAACAACACATCTACCACCTTAGAGGTTTCTGTCACTCCCCCAGGTGAAATAGAGGCATGAACCCACTTTCGAGCATAAATACCCCCTCTTGGAGTCACTAGCAACTACTCGGCCAAGATAGCTACTAACAATGGAGAGCATGCAAGATCATAAACAACATAGAGATAACAAAAGATAATATTCAGTACAGCAACTTAATTATAAACACCAATATTCATCGGATCCCAACAAACCAAATATGTAGAATTACATAACGGTGATCTCAATCGTGTATGGCAGCTCATGAGATCTAAACATGAAGCACATGGTGGAGAAGACAACCATCTAGCTACTGCTATGGACCCATAGTCCAAGGTAGACTACTCACTCATTGCTCCGGAGGCAAGCATGGCGATGAAGAAGACCTCCGGTGGCGATTGCCCTCTCCGGCAGGGTGCCGGGAAGAGCTTCTGGACCCTCCCGATCTTCGGGTCGATGGCGGCGGTGGATCGCGATGTGTTCTGGGAAACTGATCGGGTACTTAGGTTTTTTCCGTCGGGGGGTCTTTATAGGCGAAGGGGCGTCGTCAGAGGTGGAGCCAGGTGGCCTCACACGGTGGTGGCATGGGCCAGGGGCTGGCCGTGCCACCCCTGTGTGTGGGCCCCTGGTGGCCCACCTCCTACTCCTCTTAGGATCTCTGGAAGCTTCCGGGTAAAATAAGACTTCAGGAACTTGTTTTGTCCAATTCTGAGAATATTTCTTGTGTATCACTTCTAAAACACAAAAACAGCAGAAAACAGGAAACTGGCACTGTGGCACTTCGTTAATAGGTTAGTTCCGGAAAATGCATAAAAGTGCCACTAAGTGTAACGAAACAATAGGCAAATGGTGTAAAAACAAGCATGGAGCATCAAAAATTATAGATACGTTGGAGACGTATCAAGCATCCCCAACCTTAACTCCTGCTCGTCCTCGAGTAGGTAAGTGATAACAAAAGAATAATTTTTGAGGTGACATGCACCTATACAATCTTGATCATATATGTAAGCATTGGTGAGCTGGGATCAATAGAACTTAAAACATGGGCATGAAGATATAATCATGACAATAAGAACTTAGCAACCATGTTGTAAACGTGTAAATGAACACAAACAAAAGATCATGAAAATGAAATAATTAAAGTCAAACATGTGTTCAAATCATAAGGAAAAACATACAAATGGTTTTTAGTTTGTCCTTCAAAGAGAGCAAAACATAAATGCATAGGACACCTTCAAGTTTAAGAGGGCGACTAGATACAAATAATTTAAGAACAAGTGAAACCATAATCATGAATCAATCAATGATAAACTTTGGGACAATGCACATTATACTCAGAATGGCAACTATGCTCTCTTAATGGTGCATAAAGGTAGAAGGTGGTGACTCAACATAAAAGTAAAAGAAAGACCCTTCGCAGAGGGAAGCAGTGATTGCAAGTTTTATAACCTTCAAAAATTATGGTACTTACCGGCTTTGAGCTCTCATTGCCCCCATCATAAGCATCTTGAATGGTTAAAGTTAATGCGAGAATAATTATGATGCATATACTTGACAAATCATAAGTTGAAAACCTCGTGCCCCGTGAATACGAGTACCCAAACCTCATGCTACTTTACTTAGAGTCCCAAGCAAGGCTCTTGTCATTGTAAGTATATGCATATCATTGAGAACTGCCAATGGGGTACCTCCGTGCCCGATGACATGGAACAAGCCCACACCAAAATGACAGGACAAGCAGACAATGAATATCTCGACATCTCTTTTATTTGCCTTTTGTTTAGCTTTTTATTATGAGATGCGTCGTCGAATGTTTACCATGGGTATGCTGCAAATTTCCACCATGAATTATGCATGTCTTAGATTGGTAGCCCGGCGTTTCCCTAACACATATACAAACTCCATGATCCCTACAAGATTCCCAATTCATTTCACACTGCGGGCATCCATAAACAAAAGATCACGATATCAACTCAAATAAGAAGTGCAGTGTTGAAAGCTTGCCCCATGACAGCATGGATGGGCTAGAATCCAACTTACAACTTGCAAGCATAACAACTCAACATAAGAGACCACAATGTCAAATTTTTAAGAACATAAAAAAGTAAAGTGTGCCTTCCGGTTCGTGAGAGCTTTACTGACCGAATTTTGCATAACACTGGTAAGAGTTTAATTTGAAGAGAAAATAAAAGCAAGTCAAATTTACTTGGAATAGCAAATTGCTAGTAGGTATGTATGGTGGACACAATGGAAAACTTTGGCTTTTAGGAGTTGGATGCACGAGTACAGCTCATACTCAGTACAAGGCGAGGGCTAGCAAAAGACTGGGAGCGACCAACTAAGAGAGCAATAATGGCCATAATCATGCAAAGCGACAAAGCGACATTAAAAGAAGCATAAGATGGCATCAAAAGTCAAAAACTAAATGATCATGAAGGCTATTGGTGACTTTGTAAGAGTCTAACATGTGTGAGCATGCGCCAAGTCAACCCAAATAAAGCATCAAGGAGAAAACCAAAATAATGCTTCCATACAATAAAAACAACGCATGATTTTTTTCAAAGGCTCATTAAGCAATCTCAGTTATTTGAGACAAGTCATGCTACAGCAAAACCACTAAGCATACTATCAAAAAGACATCAAGCATGACATGAAAAAGCCTAATCCGCAGTCTACACAAGCTCCTTCTTGTACCACTATTTTGCACAAAGCTTTTTCTCTTTTCCAACACCATTTGAAATTTTTATAGACACCTCTTTTGATGAAAACCAATAAAGATCAGAGGCAAAAATACACCTTTAGGAAAAGATATAACAAGATCTGAACACAAATCAAGGCGAAAAATGCAAACCAAAAGCAGTAGCAGAAAAAGAAGAACACTCGGTGAACGATAAGAGTGAAAAACTGAGTGTTCTTGGCAAATGAAAAGCGAGTTCATCTCCTCCAAAAGAAACATGATGTGATCTAACCATTTATTGCAGCAAACTAAACTAAACTAATAATGAAAACAAAAACAACTGATGCTCCAAGAAAAACACATAGTGTATGAAGCAATAAAAATATAGTGTCTTGAAAGGTGACCTGATTTTTGCCGATGAAGAAGGGGTGCCTCGGGGGCATCCCCAAGCTTTGATGCTTGTACTTCTTGGATATTTCTTGGGGTGATGCATAGGCATCCCCAAGCTTGAGCTTTTGTCCATTCTTTAACTCATCTCATCATTCTCCAATCCCTACACTTGAAAACTTCCTTCATACAAAACTAAACACAATTCTATTAGCAACATTAGTGCAAGCATAACATATAATCAATCCTCTTTTTGCTTCAGGTTTCAACTCAAAACCACCACATATATAGCAAATACTACTGTATCAACTTCCCAAAAAGTTCCATGATCAAAAGAACCCAAAAAGAAAGCGATAAAGCAGCAAAAATGAATAGTAGCAGAAATCTGTCAAAACAGAACAGCTGACAAAGGTCGAATTTTTGAGGGGTTTTCTGTTGCTCAAATCAAAAAGTGTTAAACTAATGAAAGTTTGGATATAACTTGGGGCATATGCACAAGAAATTTCAGGTCCGAAAGATAAACAGAGAATTTATACGAATTTTTACGGTGCAGCACCGAAAATAGTTTCAAGACAGCAACATCCCCAAATCTTTACCTCACTCAAATTAGAGGCTTCTCTTGGCACAAAAATGAAATAAACAAGATAAGGAGTGGTCATTACAGTATTAATGACTTCCAAGACTCAAATAAAAGAAAAAGTACTAAAAGTAAAAACATTGGGTTATCTCCCAAGAGTGCTTTTCTTTAACGCCTTTGAGCTAGGCGCAGAAATTTGCAAAGATGCTCATGTGGGCGCCATATAAAAGCTTGAGGCAAAGGCGCCGTATAAGAACTTGAAGCAATAGAGAGCATCAAAAAGAATGTATGAAACACATTTAAATCTAAACCACTTCCTATGAAAAATAGTCTTGTAGAGAGACAAGTCATGAAAGCGCAAAGCAAAAAAGCATAGGAAGGCAAAACAAGTATAGCTTCAAAAATTGCAACATAAAGAGGGAAAACTCAATATTGTTGAGATCCATCAAACCATGTTTCCCTCTATCATAATAACTTTCAGTACCATCATGAATAGAACTAACAATATAACTATCACATAAAGGATCCCTATCACGAGCTACATGTATAAAAGAATGAATACTCCCCACATGAACAATCGTAGTAGGAGCAGATTCAACAGATTAATTATTCTCATCACCATAATTATCAAAAACAGGAGACATATTGTAATCATAACTATTTTTCTCCTCAAAAGTAGGTGAATTGAAAACATTATAATCATCATCATACACTAGAGGTGACGAGGGTTAACTCGACAAATGTCCTAGATGAAGGACTTAGGATCGGGGAGATAGGGTGTCGGATGAACTCGAAGGTAAATTTGATCGAAATAGGTGTGTGTCAAAAGTAAACTCGAGTGTTCAACCTGGCTTGCTTTCAATCTGTCCTACACCGTCCCCTCTTGGCCCCTATATATAGATGGCCAGGTCTCGAGGATCGGGTAGGGTCTGATACAGATTACAATATCGATATACGGTAAAGACTCATATTCGACTATCATTACAATTGGGCCTAGCTATACGGGCCTTAGGGGTACTCAACTAACGGGCTCTATTAGCTATACCCTTGTCAGTAGCCCCTGAGATTCTACCAGAATTGTAGATTCGGGTTGAATCTCTAATCTTCAAATCTTCGACTTGATCAATTCTTCGACTTCTTCTTATCTTCAAATCTTTGACTTGGTCTTTCGACTTATTTTATGATAATTTGTTCGCAAGGGGTTTTGATGAACAAGCCTGACAACTCTGATAGATCAAGAGGTCAGTTAACTGCCGGAATAGATACTTGTCACCTACTTCAAATTCAATCCCCTTGGACTTGAATTCGGGATACCGGTCAAACCCATTTTTTTGCCACATTTAGGACTTACAAAGAATGAATCCCAGTGGTTCTTAGGGTACCCAGACACGGATGGATCCTGGGGTCTTACCTTCGTGATAAATCACGGCATTCGAGTTTCGTTGCGATAACGCAACTCGAGAATCTTATGTCGCAGCCAAGTTTTTGACTGATAAAATCAAAGAAATTTGGATTAATCTTCTTCGCTCCCGATGGGAGTAACCTCTCTGCACTTTTTGTCGACTATATAGTCGAAGTTTATATACTAACCCTTCTTCTTCTCCACTATTAATTATCTCATCCTCTATTGGGTGCGCGCTCAGCGCTCCCGATGGGAGTAGCCCCCGAGGCTATGCTTGGATACTTGTAACCAAGCATACGCTCAAAGTTTATTTCTTCTTCCTTCTGTCTACTATTTGCAAGCCCCCGAGTCCAAGTCGAGGTTGTCATATCGTGCCTCCACAATCTTCTCTTCTTGTTCTTTGGTATTATCGTCTGCTGTGTGCAGAATTTAACTCCCATTGTAAAATATGTTGACGGGCTTTACTTTAACACGGGGGCCTGCTAATCAATGCTTATAAATAAAGCACCTTCTAGCAAGGGTAAAAACCCTAATCAAATTCCTCCTCCACCGCATCATCTTCTCCCTCCATCTAGGGTTTTTCTTTCTTCCTTTGTCCTCATGGCTGATGCCGATGGCTCCCGTCTGAATCTTGGCTCTCCGGTGGCGCCCCGAGGCCGAGGTCGCCCTCGTGGAAGCAAAAACAAGAACACCACTACTCTGGCCATAGCAGGATCATCATCGGCCGCTCCAGCTAAACATCGCCCCGGGCGCCCACCTGGTAGCAAGAACAAGCCCAAGGTGACTGGCGCTGCTCCAGGTCCAGTCGCTCCTCCTCCTTCTACTTCCGCTGCTCCTGCTGTGCCTTCCCGAATCTTTTCTTTCCTCTGCATCGCCATGGCGTAGTGCCGCGGGATTCAGCGCCTGCCGCTGAGCTTCACCAACTTCATGGATGGGCGCGAACTGCGAGAGGCGGTTCTCCGCGAACAGTCTGGCAGTGGTATCCCATACGAGGTGGAGGTGTGGTATGATAGCGATGGCGAGCAATACTTTAAGGGTGGCTGGTCGCAGTTCACAGAAGACCACGACATCCACTAAGGCTTCTTCATGGCCTTCGATTTCCACATCGGCACGTTGAAGCTCGACGTGAAGATCTACGATGGCACCCTCTGCCAGAAGAAATATAAAGCTGAAGTCCACTTCCATTAGGATTTTGCTTTTTATGTAACATCGCTTGATAATGTCCTTGTTGCCATATTCTCTTGTAATGAGTCTTCGTATTCTATGTCGATGTTTTTGCTAGTACCAAGAAAACAAGTCATTGTTCTGAGGTATGCTTTCCATCTATCGGGTTCTTTGTGAACCAAGAATATCGGGTTCCTTTGTGAACCATAGTATTTGAATTTTTATCGGGTTGACTGCACAACCTTTCAGTGAAAAGAGTCTTCCAAGTCGTGATAAAAATTCCTTTCGTACGACCCGAGGGTTGAAGCCCCCAAGGCGAAGAAATAATAATTATACAATTTTGTCGAGTTCAACCCAAAGAACCTGACCTGTGGCCTCATGTTCTAGGTTCAGAAGGTTAACTTGAATTTATTAATACCACTATATGCATTCTACGCGTAAAAATGCCATAGTTGCTCTGCATTCCACGGGTTGCTCTCATCCTTCCCAGTCTTATTGTCTTGTAGTCGATATGCTCCTCCAGGTATTACTTCAGTGACAATGTAAGGTCCCACCCAAGGGGACTCCAACTTGCCGTGGCTGTCTTGCCTGAGTCGCAAAACTAGGTCTCCCACCACGAAGGATCGTGGATGAACTCGACTACTATGGTAGTTTTGTAGACTCTGTTGATACTGCGTAGCCCTTTCTAATGCTTTATCTCTTGCTTCATCTAGTGCATCGACATCATCCTGCAATGCTTCTGTTGATGTTGTCTCGTCATATGCTGTCACTCTTGGAGCCTCGTGTGTAACCTCAACTGGAAGCATGGCTTCTGTGCCATGGACCAGGAAGAAAGGAGTTTCTTGAGTTGCTGGGTTAGGCGTGGTTCTTAGGCTCCAAAGAACGGAGGGCAATTCTTCCACCCAAGCGCTCTTGGCTTTCTCGAGAGGTGCTAGGAGCCTCTTTTTTATCCCGCTACATATCAGGCCATTAGCTTTTTCGAATTGCCCGTTTTTCTTCAGGTGTGCCATCGATGCGAATTTTAGCTTGATCCCTAATCCTTCGCAGTAACTCTTGAATTCCTTTGAAGTGAAATTCGTCCCGTTGTCTGTGATGATGCTGTATGGTACACCAAAACGAAAAACTATTGACTTGATGAAGTTAATTGTTGCTGTAGAATCTTGAGTTGTCACCGGGGCTGCTTCCACCAATTTGGTGAATTTGTCGACGGCCACTAACATGTAGACATGCCCTCCTGGCCAAGATTTGTGCAACTTTTCCACCATATCTAGGCCCCATTGTGCAAAAGGCCAAGATAATGGTATTGTTTGTAGTTCCGCTGCTGGTGCGTGCGGTCTAGACACAAACCTCTGACATGCTTCACACTTTTGACCTATATCTTTTGCGTCCTCGATGGCTGTTAGCCAATAGAATCCTGCTCGGAAAGCTTTTGCTGCTATTGCTCTGCTGCTAGCATGATGGCCGCATATTCCACCATGTATGTCTTGTAGTATTTTTTGTCCTTCTAGGGGCATTACACAACGCTGCAAAATACCAGTAATACTTTTCTTGTATAATTTCCCCTGTAACACGACAAACGCTTTTGATCTTTGAGTTATCCTCTTGGCCTCCACTGCATCTTCTGGTAACTTTTTATTTATCATGTATGGAAGATATGGCTGCATCCATGTTTCTTCTATCATCATGACCTCCTCTGGTTCTGATGTAGTCCCCGAGCCTGCTGTAGCAGTCAAACTTTTTTCTCTTTTTATTGATCTTTCCACTATTTCCTCCCAAAATACTCTGGATGGCACAGGTAAACACTGTGACCCGATATTTGCTAAACTGTCGGCTTCTTCATTGCTGATCCTGCTTACGTGCGAAACTTCGCATCCATTGAACGTTCCTTTGAGATAATGGTACAAATTTTTGTAGGCCATCATGTTGTCATTGATTGTGTCACATCTGTTCATAACTTGCTGGACAACAAGGTTGGAATCTCCAAATATTTTTAGGCGAGTTGCTCCACATGCTTTAGCCATCTTCATTCCGTGCAACAAAGCCTCGTATTCTGCTTCATTGTTAGAAGCCTGTGGAAAGCTCATCCTTAAGACGTACTTCAATTTATCGCCATGAGGTGATATCAACACTACTCCTGCGCCTGCGCCTTGGACTCTTTTAGAACCGTCGAAGTACATTGTCCAAACACTGGATAAATCTGGTGGCCCTGTGCTCTGCAGCTCCAGCCACTCTGCCGTAAAATCTGGCAAAATTTGCGACTTGATCGCCTTCCTTTTTTCGTACGTGATGTCCATGGGAGATAACTTGATTCCCCACAAAGAGACACGTCCTGTTGCTGAAGGATTATTCAATATGTTCGACAATGGCGCCTCATTCACCACTATAATTGGGTGCACCGCAAAGTACTGTCGTAGTTTTCGTGCGGTTATGAAGACACTGTATGCCAACTTCTGATAATGCGGGTACCTTTGTTTTGTTGGAGACAATACTTCACTGATAAAATATACTGGCCTCTGGACGCCATGGGCTTTTCCTTCTTCGCTTCTTTCGACTACTAGTACTGTACTCACCACCTGATGGGTTGCGGCGATGTACAATAGCAGTGGTTCTTTTTCTTTTGGTGCGACCAGCACCGGTGGCGTGGAAAGCACTTTTTTCAACTGTGCAAACGCTGCGTCCGCTTCTTTTGTCCACTCGAATTTATCGTCTGACTTCTTCATAAGTGCATAAAAAGGAAGCGCCTTCTCCCCTAGTCGAGCAACGAAGCGACTTAGTGCCGCGACGCGTCCTGCAAGTTTCTGTACATCGTGTAGTTTCGTGGGTTTTCCCATTGTCAAAATTGCTTGAATCTTCTCTGGGTTCGCCTCTATTCCTCGTGCTGATACCAGGAACCCTAAAAGTTGTCCTGCGCCGAAAGAGCACTTTGTCGGGTTAAGCTTAAGCTTGTACCTGCTCAGGTTGTCGAAGGTTTCTGCCAAGTTGCTGATTAGAGATTTCTCCTCTCTTGTGGTGATGACTACATCATCAATGTAGACTTGTATGTTGTGCCCTATTTGGCTCCCGAGGCAACTTTGCATCATCCTTTGATAAGTTGCTCCTGCATTTTTTAGGATGAACGGCATCACTTGGTAGCAAAACACCCCATACGGTGTGATGAAGGCCGTTTTTTCTTCGTCTTCTTTCTTCAATTTGATCTGATTGTAGCCAGAGTATGCGTCCAAAAAGGAAAGCCTTGCACATCCCGCTGTTGAATCGATTATTTGATCGATACGGGGTAAAGGGAAGGGATCCTTTGGACAATGCTTATTGAGAGATGTGTAATTGACACATACTCTTTGTACGTCTGTGTTCTTCTTGGGTACTATGACTGGGTTCGACACCCAACTTGAAGTTTTGATTTCTCTGATGAATCCAGCATTTTCTAGCCTGTGCAACTCTGATGCTATCGCCTTCCTTTTGGGTTCATCGAATCATCGTAGTGGCTGCTTGACTGGCTTTGCCTTGGGATCAACGTTTAATGCGTGCACGACGAGTTCCCTGGGAACCCCTGGCATGTATGATGGACACCAGGCGAAGATTTCCCAGTGCTCATGGAGTAACTCGATGAGCGCGCTTTCCTATGTGGGATCCAAGTTCACCGCAATTGATGTCATCTTGTTTGCATCTGTAGGATGGACCTGGATTTTCTTTGAGTCCTAAGACATGTCGAAAGCCTGATCTGGCAGGGATCGTCCAACGTCGGGTAGTACATTGTGATCCGTTTCTCCTTTTAACCTCTCGTACTCTGCTGTCATGCCAAAGGTTTGCGCCATCCTGTTGAATTCCCTGTCGCATGTATTGGCTACTTCAAAGCTCCCTTGTACTGTGATTGTTCCAGTAGGTCCTGGAATTTTTAACGTAAGATACGCGTAGTGTGGTATGATACGTCTCAAACGTATCTATAATTTTTGATGCTCCATGCTTGTTTTTACACCATTTGCCTATTGTTTCGTTACACTTAGTGGTACTTTTATACATTTTCCAGAACTAACCTATTAACGAAGTGCCACAGTGCCAGTTTCCTGTTTTCTGCAGTTTTTGTGTTTCAGAAGTGATACACAGGAAATATTCTCGGAATTGGACGAAACAAGTTCCTGAAGTCATATTTCACGGGGAAGCTCCCAAACATCCGAAGACCTGACGGAGGGGGGCCACGTGGCCCCCACACACAGGGGCGGCGTGGCCACCCCCTGGCCGCGCCGGGCCCGCGTGAGGGGCCGTGGTCCCTCCTCTGACATCGTCCTTTTGCCTATATATACCCCCTGACGAGAAAAACCTAAGGCCCGATCAGTTTTCCAGAATACATCGCGATCCGCCGCCGCCGTCGACCCGAAGATCGGGAGGGTCCAGAAGCTCTTCCCGGCACCCTGCCGGAGAGGGGAATCGCCACCGGAGGTCTTCTTCATCGCCATGCTTGCCTCCGGAGCGATGAGTGAGTAGTCTACCTTGGACTATGGGTCCATAGCAGTAGCTAGATGGTTGTCTTCTCCACCATGTGCTTCATGTTTAGATCTCATAAGCTGCCCTACATGATTGAGATCACCGTTATGTAATTCTATGATGTTGGTTTGTTGGGATCCGATGAATATTGGTGTTTATGATTAAGTTGCTGTACTGAATTATATCTTTTGTTATCTCTATGTTGTTTATGATCTTGCATGCTCTCCGTTGTTAGTAGCTATCTTGGCCGAGTAGTTGCTAGTGACTCCAAGAGGGGGTATTTATGCTCGATAGTGGGTTCATGTCTCTATTTCACCTGGGGGAGTGACAGAAACCTCTAAGGTGGTAGATGTGCTGTTGCTACTAGGGAGAAAACAACATTCATATGCTCAAGGGCATATGCTTTGTTTACATTACACACTTTGCTTAATGCAATTATCTGTTGTTCGCAACTTAATACTTTTGGGGTGTTCGGATGATATCCCCGAGGGTGGATTATTAGTCATAGATGCAGTTGGATGGCGGTCTATGTATTTTGTTGTAATGCCCAGAGTAAATCTCATAGTGATCTTCTTGACATATCACGTTATCTTTATTCTATCAATTGCCCAACTGTAATTTGTTTACCCAGCATGTTATTTATCTATGGAGAGACACCACTAGTGAACTGTGGACCCCGGTCCTATTTTAATCATATTGCAATCACCTGTTTACTTTTCCCGCACTGTTTACTTTACTAGCACATTATTACTGTTTTCCACTCGATACACTCATAACCTTTGTTTCAAGCAAACCGGTGAGATTGACAACCTCATCGCAAGTTGGGAACAAAGTATTTGTTTGTGTGTGTGCAGGTTCCGCGTTGCTGCTGGCCGAAGATGAGTCAACAAGTGTCATAAACGGCGCCCTTGTTGGAAGCTACTAAGCCAGTCCGCATCACCTTCAGTCGTCACCGTCTCTCTTCTTCAAGATCGACATTAAACCTTGGTTTCTTAACTGAGGGAAAACTAGCTGCTATACTCATCACACCTTCCTCTTGGGGTTCCCAACGGGCTGGTCATTCACCACGCATCAAGCTAATTTTCTGGCGCCATTGCCGGGGAAGAGAGAAGACTTCTGCGAGGGGAGTTCTTCGCACACACATACTTTACTTTGTTATTTGTTTTGCTTTACTTTATTTTATTTTACCTGCATTGCTTTATATCAAAAACCCAAAAAAATTAGAATCCTCGATAGTTGTTTTTACTTGTTTACTTTCGTTTTGCTGAAATGGGTACTCCTGAAAACACCAAGTTGTGTGACTTTGCTAGCACGAACAATAGTGATTTTATCTGCACTCCTATTGCACCAACTGTTCCTGCTACCACTTTTTATGAGATTAAGCCTGCTTTATTGAACCTTGTTATGAAAGAGCAATTTTCTGGTGCTAGTACTGAAGATGCTGCAGCTCATCTCAACAATTTTGTTGAGCTATGTGAGATGCAGAAATATAAGGATGTTGATAGTGATATTATTAAACTCAAGTTGTTTCCTTTTTCTTTGAGAGGAAAGGCTAAAGATTGGTTGCTGTCTTTGACTAAGAATAGTATTGATTCATGGGCTAAGTGTAAGGATGCTTTTATTGGTAGATATTATCCTCCTGCTAAGATTATATCGTTGCGTAGCAATATTATGAAGTTTACTCAGTTTAATAATGAACATGTTGCTCAAGCTTGGGAAAGAATGAAATCTATGGTAAAGAATTGCCCCACTCATGGACTGACTACTTGGATGATTATCCAAACTTTTTATGCAGGACTGAATTTTTCTTCAAGGAACCTACTTGATTCAGCTGCTGGAGGCACTTTTATGTCCCTTACATTGGGCGCCGCATCAAAGCTACTCGACAACATGATGGTAAATTATTCTGAATGGCACACCGAGAGAGCTCCACAAGGTAAGAAGGTAAATTCTGTTGAGGAAACCTCTTCCTTGAGTGATAAGATTGATACCATTATGGCTATGCTTGCTAATGATAGGACTCATGTTGATCCTAATAATGTTCCTTTGGCCTCTCTGGTTGCTCAAGAAGAGCAAGTTGATGTGAATTTCATTAGAAATAACAATTTTAATAACAATGCTTATAGGAACAATTTTGCTAGTAACAATTATAGGCCGTATCCTTCTACCAATGGTAATGGTTATGGTAACTCTTATGGTAATTCCTACAACAACACTAGGGCCGCGTCCTCCGAGCTTGAGGTAATGCTCAAGGACTTCATCGGTAAACAAACTGCTTTTAATAAGTCTGTTGAGGAAAAGTTAGGCAAAATTGATATTCTTGCTTCTAAAGTTGATAGCCTTGCTCATGATGTTGAACTTCTGAAATTAAAAGTGTTTCCTAATGATGTGAATGTGAGCAATATTGTTGCTGCCGCTAATGCTACCCAAGTTGGAATTGATAAAAATATTAGATTGTTAGCGGAATTGCATGCCAGGTGGGAAAGAGAAGATAAAATGGCTAGAGAGATGAAGGTATGTACTATTACTACCTCTAATGATGTTGCTCCTACTGATAACAATCCTCTTACTTTGATTGGTGTAGAGAAAACTCCCACTCCTTGTGTTAAAAAGCCTAAAACTGCCAAAACTTTTTCTCAAAAGAGTGCTGAAACTTTTTGGAGTGTGGGAGATGATAGCTCTATTTCTTTTAATGATTTTGATGTTGATGGCTGCAATATATCTGAAGTTATTTTGTTCTTACAAAAGCTTGCTTTGACTCCCAATGCTAGTTCTTTAAATATTGCTTTTACTAAACATATTACCAATGCTCTCATAAAGATTAGGGATGAAAAGTTGAAGCAAAAAGCCTCTGTTCCCAAGAAGTTAGAAGATGGTTGGGAACCCATCATTGATATGCATGTTAATGGTTATGATTGCCATGCTTTATGTGATCTAGGTGCTAGTATTTCTATCATGCCTAGAAAGATTTATGACATGCTTGATTTACCACCGCTTGAAAAATGTTATTTTGATGTTCCTATTGCTGATGTTGCTAAGAAGAAACCTTTGGGAAGGATTAATGATGTTCTTATTGTGGTTAGCAATAACCTTGTTCCCGTTGATTTTCTTGTTATGGACGTTGAATGCCATGCTTCATATCCTATTATTTTGGGAAGACCCTTTCTTCGAACTGTAGGTGCTATCATTGATATGAGGGAAGGCACTATCAAGTATCAATTCCCACTAAAGAAAGGTATGGAACACTTCCCTAGAAAAAGAAAGAAATTACTTTTTGACTCTATTCTTAGAGCAAATTATGAGCTTGATGCTTCATCTATTGATATTACTTGATTCGCAATTTTCTGCGCCTAGCTCAAAGGCGTTAAAGAAAAGCACTCTTGGGAGATAACCCATTGTTTACTTTTCAGTACTTTTACTTTTATTTGAGTCTTGGAAGTCATTACTACTGTAATGACCTCTCCTTATCTTGTTTATTTCGTTTTTGTGCCAAGAGAAGCCTCTAATTGGAGTGAGGTAAAGATTTGGGGTTATTGCTGTTCTGAAACTGTTTTCGGTGCTGCACCGTAAAAATTCGTGAAAATTCTTTGTTTATCTTTTGGACCTGTGATTTCTTGTGCATATGCCCCAGGTTATATCCAAACTTTTCTTAGTTGAACACTTTTTGATTTGAGCAACGGAAAATCCCTCAAAAATTCGTCCATTATCAGCTGTCCAGTTTTGACAGATTTCTGCCAATATTTATTTTTGCCACTTTATCGCTTTCTTTTGAGTTCCTTTTGATCATGGAACTCTTGTGGAAGTTGCTACAGTACTATATACTTTATATGTGGTGGTTTTGGGTTGAAACCTGAAGCTAAAAGAGGTTGAATATATTTTATGCTTACACTAATGTTGCTAATAGAATTGTGTTTAGTTTTGTATGAAGGAAGTTTTCAAGTGTAGGGATTGGAGAATGATGAGATGAGTTGAAGAATGGACAAAAGCTCAAGCTTGGGGATGCCCATGCATCACCCCAAGAAATATCCAAGAAGTACAAGCGTCAAAGCTTGGGGATGCCCCCGAGGCACCCCTTCTTCATCGGCAAAAATCAGGTCACCTTTCAAGACACTATATTTTTATTGCTTCATGCACTATGTGTTTTTCTTGGAGCGTCAGTTGTTTTAGTTTTCTTAGTTTGTTTAGTTTGTTTGTTTGCTGCAATAAATGGTTGGACCCCAACAAATTTCCTTTGGAGAAGATGTACTCGTTTTCATTTGCAAAGAACGCTCTAGTTTTCACTCTTATTAAAAATCGAGCGTTCATCTTTTTCTGCTACTGCTTTTGGTTTTCGTTTTCGCCTTGATATGTGTTCAGATCTTGTCATATCTTTTCATCAAGGTGTATTTTTGCCTCTGGTCTTCATTGGTTTTCATCAAAAGAGGTGTTTATAAAAATTTCAAATGGTGTTGGAAAAGAGAAAAAGCTTTGTGCAAAATAGTGGTACAAGAAGGAGCTTGTGTAGACTGCGGCTTAGGCTTTTTCATGTCATGCTTGATGTCTTTTTGATAGTATGCTTAGTGGTTTTGCTGTAGCATGACTTGTCTCAAATAACTGAGATTGCTTAATGAGCCTTTGAAAAAATCATGCGTTGTTTTTATTGTATGGAAGCATTATTTTGGTTTTCTCCTTGATGCTTTATTTGGGTTGACTTGGCGCATGCTCACACATGTTAGACTCTTCCAAAGTCGCCATTAGCCTTCATGATCATTTAGTTTTTGACTTTTGATGCCATCGTATGCTTCTTTTAATGTCGCTTTGTCACTTTGCATGATTATGGCCATTATTGCTCTCTTAGTTGGTCACTCCCAGTCTTTTGCTAGCCCTCACCTTGTACTGAGTATGAGCTCTACTCGTGCATCCAACTCCTAAAAGCCAAGTTTGCCATTGTGTCCACTATAAATTCCTATGCATGGTATTTGTAAGCCATTCCAAAGTAAAATTTTCGTGTGCTACCTTTCAAAAACCTTCAAAATACTTCTCGTTTTGTGACACTGTTTTCAGCTCATGGGGACGTAGTGGTCGGATTTGCTATCTTCCATATTGTTTATTCCAAAAAGAAAAAAAAAGAGAAAAAAGAAAAAAAAGGCACTCCTCCAATGAATGTGAATGTTGGTGGGCACCCGATGGAATCGGTTAGCCATGGTATGTGAAAGGAAAGGTGGGGAGGAGTGCCAAGTTTTATAAAAAGAGCACGAAGTGCCAATCTCTCTCTCAAAAACTTGCTTTATTTTTGTATGGAAGATAGTAAGAACCCCATTGCCAGTCGTTGACAAAGACAACCACCTCTCAAAATCAAGTTTTATCTCTGTTTTACAAATGAAAAGCTCTTGCACATATTTAAATCACTGCTTCCCTCTGCGAAGGGCCTTTTTTTTACTTTTATGTTGAGTCACCACCTTCTTTCTTTATGCACCACTAAGAGAGCATAGTTGTCATTCTTAGTGTGATATACATTGTCCCAAGGTTCATTGATTGACTCATATTGTTGGTTTCACTTGTTCTTAAATTATTTGTATCTAGTCGCCCTCTTAAACTTTGAGGTGTCCTATGCATTTATGTTTTGCTCTCTTTGAAGGACAAGCTGAAAACCATTTGTATGTTTTTCCTTATGATTAGAACACACGTTTGACTTTCATTGTTTCATTATCATGATCTTTTGTTTGTGTTCATTTGCATGTTTACAATATGGTTGCTAAGTCCTTATTGTCATGATTATATCTTTCATGCCCATGTTTTAAGTTCTATTGATCCCAGCTCACCAATGCTTACATATATGATCAAGATTGTGTAGGTGCATGTCACCTCAAAAATTATTCTTTTGTTATCACTTACCTACTCGAGGACGAGCAGGAGTTAAGCTTGGGGATGCTTGATACGTCTCAAACGTATCTATAATTTTTGATGCTCCATGCTTGTTTTTACACCATTTGCCTATTGTTTCGTTACACTTAGTGGTACTTTTATACATTTTCCGGAACTAACCTATTAACGAAGTGCCACAGTGCCAGTTTCCTGTTTTCTGCTGTTTTTGTGTTTCAGAAGTGATACACAGGAAATATTCTCGGAATTGGACGAAACAAGTTCCTGAAGTCATATTTCATGGGAAAGCTCCCAAACATCCGAAGACCTGACGGAGGGGGGCCACGTGGCCCCCACACACAGGGGCGGCGCGGCCACCCCCCTGGCCGCGCCGGGCCCGCGTGAGGGGCCGTGGTCCCTCCTCTGACATCGTCCTTTCGCCTATATATGCCCCCTGACGAGAAAAACCTAAGGCCCGATCAGTTTTCCAGAATACATCGCGATCCGCCGCCGCCGTCGACCCGAAGATCGGGAGGGTCCAGAAGCTCTTCCCGGCACCCTGCCGGAGAGGGGAATCGCCACCGGAGGTCTTCTTCATCGCCATGCTTGCCTCCGGAGCGATGAGTGAGTAGTCTACCTTGGACTATGGGTCCATAGCAGTAGCTAGATGGTTGTCTTCTCCACCATGTGCTTCATGTTTAGATCTCATGAGCTGCCCTACATGATTGAGATCACCGTTATGTAATTCTATGATGTTGGTTTGTTGGGATCCGATGAATATTGGTGTTTATGATTAAGTTGCTGTATTGAATTATATCTTTTGTTATCTCTATGTTGTTTATGATCTTGCATGCTCTCCGTTGTTAGTAGCTATCTTGGCCGAGTAGTTGCTAGTGACTCCAAGAGGGGGTATTTATGCTCGATAGTGGGTTCATGTCTCTATTTCACCTGGGGGAGTGACAGAAACCTCTAAGGTGGTAGATGTGCTGTTGCTACTAGGGAGAAAACAACATTCATATGCTCAAGGGCATATGCTTTGTTTACATTACACACTTTGCTTAATGCAATTATCTGTTGTTCGCAACTTAATACTTTTGGGGTGTTCGGATGATATCCCCGAGGGTGGATTATTAGTCATAGATGCAGTTGGATGGCGGTCTATGTATTTTGTTGTAATGCCCAGAGTAAATCTCATAGTGATCTTCTTGACATATCACGTTATCTTTATTCTATCAATTGCCCAACTGTAATTTGTTTACCCAGCATGTTATTTATCTATGGAGAGACACCACTAGTGAACTGTGGACCCCGGTCCTATTTTAATCATATTGCAATCACCTGTTTACTTTTCCCGCACTGTTTACTTTACGAGCATATTATTACTGTTTTCCACTCGATACACTCATAACCTTTGTTTCAAGCAAACCGGTGAGATTGACAACCTCATCGCAAGTTGGGAACAAAGTATTTGTTTGTGTGTGTGCAGGTTCCGCGTTGCTGCTGGCCGAAGACGAGTCAACAAGTGTCGTAAACGGCGCCCTTGTTGGAAGCTACTAAGCCAGTCCGCATCACCTTCAGTCGTCACCGTCTCTCTTCTTCAAGATCGACATTAAACCTTGGTTTCTTAACTGAGGGAAAACTAGCTGCTATACTCATCACACCTTCCTCTTGGGGTTCCCAACGGGCTGGTCATTCACCACGCATCATGGTACTGCCATGAATTTTGCAAATGCTGGGCGCCCCAGGATTGCATGATATTGTGACTGCCAGTCCATTACTTCAAATTCCAGCTTCTCTCTTCGGTAGTTTCCGCTACTGCCAAAGCAGACATTGAGTTCTATTCTCCCCAAAGGGTAGTTTGCGGCTCCTGGTACTATTCCGTGGAAAAAGCAATCTGTTGGCTTCAGACTCGTCAGTGATATGCACATTGCCCTTAGGGTTCTGGCATATATTAAGTTTATGCCACTCCCTGCATCCATGAACAATCTTCCGATGTCGTACCCTCCTATTTGTGCCTTTAAAACCATAGGCGAGTGACCTGGTCTGGGGACTTTCCTCGGGTGGTCTGCTCTGCTGAACTTGACTGGTTGTTCTGACCACCGCAGGTATTCTGTGGTAGCTGGTGGTGATGATATTGCTAGGTTGACTTGCCTGGATATGCTCTTTTGCTCCTTCTTCGACTTGGGTACCGGTTGGATCATGGCTGATATGTACACTTTTGACTCTAAGTGCCTTGCTAGCTTTTGCATTTGATATCCTTGACTTCTGTGTCTTTCTCCTTGCCTCCCTTCTTGTTTTGAGCTCATGGCGTTTTGCAACCTTAGGAATGTCCTGCAATCCTTCATCTGGTGATTTGAGACTCTTTTCCAGTCGAGGTACGCGTAGTGGATTCGACAAGGTCCGTACAGCATATCCTCGGCCGAAGGACTAGAGTATCTCGATTTTTCTACTCCTTTTGCCTGAAACCTCCTGCTTTCATGTCCTTCCTCTTCTTCTAGTACATAACCCGCGGCCACCTGATTTTGCCTTCCTTGATTATCCCTGCTGCGGTATCGTCTCCTCTGTCTACTTATTCTGTCGACTTCTGGTGAACGTTCTCTTTTGTTGTTATACGCGTCCTCTCCATCAGCGAATTTGTTGGCTTGTTCCATTAGCTCGGCTACTGTCGTGGGTCTTGTTCTTCCTATTCCTTCCACGAGATCTGAGCGACGAAGTCCGGCCGAAAAGGCATCTATTGCTCGTTCGTCGGAGACGTTCTCTGCTAAGTTTTTGATTATACTCCAGCGTTGTATGTAAGATCGTAGCGTTTCGCCTTTTCTCTGCACACATGTTTTAATTTCCTCTAGTGATGCTGGGCGTTTGTAGGTGGAACGAAAATTTCTTGCGAATTGACTTTTGAGTTCCCCCAACTTCTGATGGATTCATTGGGTAAGGTATTCAGCCAGGACCGTGCGGCGCCGGTGAGGTGCAGCTGCAAACTTTGCATTGCAGTCGCCTTTGTTCCCCCCAATATCTGCACTGCCTGCAAATAATCCGATAACCATAAGGTAGGTTCTTGCGACCCATCATACTTAGGTTGGTCGTGTGGTAATTTGAATCCTTTGGGTACCCGCATTTTGCGAACCCTGCGGGTAAAGCATAACGCACCCATATCTTTATCGTCATCTTCGTAATTCTCTTCCCTCTAGGCATGACGCGATTTATTTACTCGAGCTTGTGCTATTACACTTCTTGCGTCCTCCTTCCTTTTCTGTCGCTTTTTCTCTTCTAATAACTCGCTATATTCGATGCCTTTGAAATTGAATCTGACCTTCTCCTTTTGATTTCCCTTATGGTTTGTCGACTTTGTCTCTGGACCTTGTTCCCTGATCTTTCCTTCTACTATTCCGAGGCTTCGTATCGCGGCTCGATGCATATCTTCCCGTGGGTCCCCAGGTTCTGGTCTTGTAGCTAATAAATATGCTTGTGCTGCTACTAGTGCTGCTTCTGGTGTCTTTTGTATGAAGTCATCTTCCTCCTCTTCCAGCTGCGGGGTAGGGCTCCTTGAGTACTCCTCTTCTCTCCCGCATGCTATCGCCCCCCGTTGTGTTTTGGGTCTCCATGCCTTTCTCTGCTGTATTCTGAATCTTCACTGTAGTCTTCCCAGTATTCCTCCTTTGATGTACTGTTATTATCTTGAAAAACCATATCTCTTTCTTCCCTTAGCTTCTTCCTGTGCTGGTATAATGCATACTGATACCCCATTAGTACTTCTCTTCTCGATCCTTCGGGTACTACTGTACCATGGTTGATAGCTGACTTGATCATCCTCCATTCACCAGCCGAGACGTGGACTTTCTCCTTTTCCTTTCTGTTGTGATCTTTTACTTTGTCGACTTGCCTGTTGACATGCTCATTTCTTTCGCTGCTATTTTCTTTCTCTGCTTCAGTGATAATGACGCATAACTGATGTACCTTGGAGACGTCGCTGTTTCCCTCGGCGAAGTCCTTTGCGTTGTTGTGCGTTTGAGGTGCTCTTTCTTCTGAGTCAATTTTTTTTCTGAATTTTGTCGCCTTCTGCGATTAGTGTTTTGTCGAAACTAACCGACGAGTTTACCTCGCTGGAAGAGCCTTCTGATGATTCCAATGTTTCATCTGTTTCGAGCTTGTTTGCCGACGGATCTGGTTTCGTCGAATCCGAGAGGCGGGATGAACCCAATGGCCCAACGATAATGCTTAAACTTCCAATGGTTAACTCCATCTCTTGACTTCCATCGAGTTCTGAACTTCTGTTGGCTAAAAGCGAAAAAGCCATCGAATTCATGACTCCGACACCCAGTTCCCCACGGTCGGCGCCAATTGACGAGGGTTAACTCGACAAATGTCCTAGATGAAGGACTTAGGATCGGGGAGATAGGGCGTCGGATGAACTCAAAGGTAAAGTTGATCGAAATAGGTGTGTGTCGAAAGTAAAGTTGGGTGTTCAACCTGGCTTGCTTTCAATCTGTCCTACACCGTCCCCTCCTGGCCCCTATATATAGATGGCCAGGTCTCGAGGATCGGGTAGGGTCCGATACAGATTACAATATCGATATACGGTAAAGACTCATATTCGACTATCATTACAATTGGGCCTAGCTATACGGGCCTTAGGGGTACTCAACTAACGGGCTCTATTAGCTATACCCTTGTCAAGAGGTTTAGTATCATCACAAGATAGAGAACTACTATGTCGCAAAGCATATTCATCAAACATATCATCATAAAAAGGAACATGGATAGCACTAATGGTACAACAATTATTAACCTTAGAATTGGTACCAAAAAGATTTTCAATATCAAAAGTAGAGTGCTTTTCCCAATCATGATCACTAACATAGGTAACAGGCATAGGAACATCATCCCAATCAGAATTATTACAATCTATAGCAGGATCATAACACTTAGGGGAAGATACCGTGTCCTCTCGCCTTTTACTCCTCTTCTTCTTCTTCTTCTTCTTCTTACTCTTCTTACTCTCTCCTTTAGGAGGGAGAGACTTGAAGGACATCTTCTTCACATATTCTTTAGGAGGGAAAGGCATCTTCTCCACATAATCTGGCTTGCTGACATGAACAAGAGAAGAAACTTTGGAGGATTCCTCCTCTCTATTAATAAGATCGAAACATCTATTAGTCCTATCATAGCTTGGCAAAACATCATATTTAATAAGATCTCGTAAGTAAGTATTTGCGAGGCAATCTTTAGCATAATAGAGATGACAACCACGAAGGGTGCTATTAAGATCAACATCATTCATGTCTACCAAAGCAATCTTTCTAGATATCTCTTCACAATTCAAAAACAAAGTAAGCTCATCATGCTGATTGAAAGTAATCTTATCATCACAATACAAATCTGCGGTACTCGTTCGATTAATTGGGCATTAAAAATTAAAGTGTCCCTTTTCACCGCAAAATTCACAAAGAAAAGGATAAAGCTCACAAACCCATTCACCAAGCACATCTAGATCCTTGAGCCACATACTGGTTTCTTCATTTGTATGGGTGATGCAATAATCTTCCTTGTTGTAACTCTGTTCACAAAGTCTATGTACTCCATAAAAATTAACATGCTTATAAGAAATAGTACTTTTAGAAGTTTGAGCATGTTTATTGCAATCATCAACAACAATATCACTTTCTATGCAAGTATCCTTAAAAGGTTCATGATACACGTCCCCATTTCCTTTAGGAACATTCTGTTGAATACAAAATTTGGCTACTAGATATTTATAAGCCAAATTAATTTACTGTTTAATCAAACTAGTCGATTGATTATTTGTTTAAGTATAACAGAGATTTTTGCATGGACCAAAAGCTACAAGTGCTAACTAGGACAAGTCCTGGTAAGTTACAAATGCCAAATTATGCAAAGCCGAGCTGAAAGAATTTTGCAAAGGCTGTGAAGACACGTGATGAAAGGTACATCACCGGATTGACATGCACATCACGTATTCTTAGTGTGATTAGCACTTTGGCCAGATATTTTATTGTTATTCTTGTGGGCCAAAGAGTATTTGTACGTGACCATAGATTGGGCTTTGGACTCTGGTGCGTATATATTTGTAAGTAAATTTGGTAGGTATGAACGTACTCATATATCGTAACCGAATCAGGGAAAAGACTAGCCATAGTCGGTTTTAGGTTTAATGTTTTAATCTGTACGTCAAGTATTGCTCTGTATACTCGCAAAGTCCTGCGCCTATATATAAAGGCTATGGTCGATTGACAAAGACCCTCAGCAATCGATCTATCAATATACGTATCTAATTTTTTATCTTTGTTTCTTTTATCTTTTTTTTTTATCGTTCGTCTCTGCCGAGCCCTAGCAGCCCTAGGGTTTGGATCATCTTTGCCGCTTTGCGCTGAAAAGTGGTCGTCTCTCCTCCACGAAAATGAGGGGATCCTTTGTTGCTTTGCTCGGAAAGCATCCGTTCGTCGTCACAAAAGCACGACAGTTATCTCGGTGTTGCGCGGCAGTTTTGCGTGCCAACACAATTGGCGACTCCGCTGGGGACGAAGCATCGAGCGGTCTCCAGCCTGTTCCTGCTACGTAAAGAGCGTCATCAAGAAGCTGCAGTCTACAACGGTAACATAAATTCTCAATCTTCTTTTGTAGATGCAAAAAATTCTTATACTGAAGTTGCTAGATTCTTTAATATGAATACTGTATCGGCTAGCCCTAATTCTTGCTATGTGCAAACGCCGATTCAAAATAATTTGCATCCTTCAACTTGTTATAATTTTGACAATTTGCAGCATGTTTATACGAACTCTCATGCATCGGCAACCCCAGAAGTTTATATGCCGATGAATAACGTGATGAGTTCAGTTAACCAATATGAAACATCCAATGTTATAAATTTCAATAGCATGCAAAATAATGTTTTATCCTTTTATTCATCGGTAAATAATTTACAATATTTTGGTTCACCTTCGCACATGCCGATGGACAGAGAAATTAGCCATAATACTACTAATTGTTTGAACAATTATTCTCAACCACCTTATGTTACTAACTTTTTAGCACCATATGCAACTCCAAATACTCATTATTCGGCTGCACACCTTCACAATACTTACGGCCGAATAAGTGAAAATTCAATAGAAGATCATGTGCCTTCTTCTAATACTGTAGCATGTGGTACACTTCCTAAACAACTGCAGAATATCGGTAACACCCAATTGTCATTGCCGAAAAATACTGAAAGATTTGAGGGGAGAACATCAGAGGAGTGGGCTGATTTATATCTGAAATCTTGTGAAAATCTTGCAAAAAAGCTTATCGAAGTCAGAGCTATGGGAGCCAACCAGCAGAAAAAGGGTGACTCGGTCAGTACGGCTAATTTGGCTAAGGCTGAGTTGAACAATGCATGTGCTGGTTCAAATCAACAAAAGATGGCTGACACGTCTGCCACAACCGACTTAGTTCAAGCGGAATTAAATTTTGGTAAAGCTAAGTTGGACACACACGCCGAGTTCGTCAACCCGGTAGATACAAGTTTCGCTGAGCAAGAACATGGTGAATGTGAAACAGCGGTGCTTGATTTTTCTAGATGTGAGGGAGCTTTCATGTTGCCCTATGAATTCCGTGCCAAAGAAATTGAAGAGGATCAACAAAAAGAAAATATAGCCGAACCATCTTCGGCTGAAGAAGAGTATCAAAGTGAAGAGGCACATGATCAAAAAAAGAAGGAAGACAAGACGTTGGAAAATCAGCAAGATGCAGGGCAAGATATTGTTCAGGTCATGCAACCATCAAACTCTCCCAACCTCTTTATAGAGGTGCAATCGGCCAGTGATAAAGGACGATTGATATTTACAGAAAGTCCTATGACAAAAGTCGACATTAATCCTTTTCCTATTGATGCAACTGATTTTGAGAATAAGAAAATACTTATTCGGTCAGATCAGGCCGAATCTACCAAAGAGAAAAATGTTGCTATTAACGATAGTGCTGCACCGAGGATGATCAAACCGAAAAGTCTAGAAATAGGAGTGCAGAAAGTCGATGAAAGAAAGAGAAAATCAGCTCCAAAGGTAATGCCGACTGTTAAACAATTGTTGGAAAAATACAGTTCGCATAAGGCCAACAACGTGTTTAGTCGGCTTGGAGGTGCTAAGCGTCTTAGGTTCCCTTCTCGACTCAGGGGGCATGAGCGCTGGTGAGAAAATTCATATAAACAACGACTTATTTTCCAGTATATCCACCGTGGGGCTTCAGTTCATGGGCGCCATATCATACAAGGCCGGCAAGTTATTTTAAGCTGAGTGGGATTTCATCGAGGCCTATGTTCAGACAATACTTGCATGAGAAAAGGGCTCAGATCAATCCGGAAACTGGACCCCGTGATGCCATTGTAGTTCGCGGTGACAGTGAGAAGCCATTTTCGGGAACTTTCAGTCGGCAAGGAAGACACTATGAAGATGGCAATAATTATAACAGACACCACAAGTTTGCGTGGATGCCTGTGAAATGTCCTGAACCTAAACCCATGAAAAGTTCAGATGTTACAGATACTTCTCATGGTCTGAAACGCAAGGAATCAAAAACAGTTGGCGTTGACTGTGGCGTACAACAGCAGCAACAAGGATCTGGTATAGTTCAGAAAAAAGTTACTGATGGAGAGAAGGATGGTATGCTGCAACAGATTGGACCTGATCAATTTGCAAAGGAGGCTAGTCTGAATACTCACGTACAGAATTGTAAGGATCAGGCACCAAGCGAGTTTACTAGTACAGGTAAGAAGGTTGAATCGGCTAGCATGCATGCCGTTTCAGCTAGTTTATCCCCAAGGGTTGTCAGGTTTGGCACTAGTACATGTACGCTGCGCCGGGATTCACCCGTCGTGTTTTCTGGTACTAGTCAGAATGTTGATTCCGTTGTCACACATACTAGTTCAGCTATAAGAAGCATTGCCACAAGAATGTGCACGAATTTGCCTCTTGTGAGTTCCAGTGCTAATACATATACACGACATGTGGGGTCAAATAGTAGAGTCAGTCAAAACACTAGAGCTGTTGGCGTGTTTAATCAGCAGAAAAAATATTTCAGCTAAGGATGGAATGGTTGTCCCAAACACACGTCATTATAGGCCGAGAAACTTGGGGGGCAACAAAATTAAGTCAGTAGCACCAGGAACTAAACCAGGACCTCAATGGTGTCCAACAGGAATCATGCCTACCCAGAAACGACGGTTGCAGCATCTGCGAGCATCGGAAATCCGAGAAGAGACAGCCGAGAAAAGGTGGGATGAGTGGTTCAGTCAAGATAGACAAGTGGTGCCTCTTAAGATAACTTGGAAGAAAAAGCATATCATAGCGGAGGAAAATAGAAATATGAATGACATGGTTCTTGATGGAATTTCAGAAAATACAAGTGATACACCTACTGATCTGGATATTGATAAAGGCGGATAACCCGACATGCATCATGATGACAGAGGCATCGGTTGAGTTGCAACATAGTGAGATATATTATTCGACCGATGCTAGCAATTAGTGGCTGCAAAGAAGCACCGATGAATATCGTTCCGGAAAGAGCGATATGCATGAGATAACTAAAGATTTTATGAAGCTTGGACATCGGTTGACCTACTTGAACAAATAGCTATTAGTGATGCAAGCATTTCAATGATTATATTTGTTAATGCTAATATGGAAGCCGATAAAAACAACAAGTATACAGTTATCGGCATAGTCTTTGGCGTATGAAGACGACGAGAAGGAATACATCATTGCATATCCAGGACGTCGCTTGCTCGAAGCAAAAATCGGTATGTGTTTACTAAACAGTAATGCATGTACAATAGTTTCACATTATCCACTTTCTAGTGTATGTGTACAAACAACCGATTCTTAGTGATAGGATTGCATGAAAATAGAATATCACTTTGCATATAAATCGCTGCATGCTACTAGGGGTATTGCCGATTTTATTGTTTTAATTTTACCCAACAATCTTTTTTATAAAATATCGGTCAGATTAGAATATCTTTGTACGAATAGCCAAGCTAAGTATAAACATCTACAGTTTGGTTACAAAATTTAGTAGATATATGGGTGTGAAGGATATTGTTGCTGAAAATTCGCTTGTAGTAGTACGACAAATTAAAGGCAAATTCCAGTGTTTGCATAGTTCACTAAATAGCTACTTCGACCGATGTTTGGACATGATTAATCTGCATACTTTTACGATCAACCTTATATCTACAGGTAGATAATTCTAGAGCTGATTATTTAGCCCAGCAAGCATCTGGTTATCAGATTATCATAAGAAAGTTTTTGGTACTATAAAGACCGATGCTAACTACTTTAGAAAACAAGCATATCCAGTTGGATGTTAGCTTTGTACAACATGTAGCTGGTTCTAGTTCAGTTTGGCAATTAGCACTACATTGCCAAGAAGGTTCAGTGCACGGTGCAGCTAGTCCTGACACAGTTCAGCATCTAGTAGTGCATGATAATTATGATTCGGTACATGAATTACAAATAACTGAATCGACCAGTGATTTAGAGTCGGTTGATTGGAGAGTACCTGTAACACCCCAGGTATCAAACCTACCTGGAATGCCACCACGCTACACTACAACTACTAAGTTCGAAAATATTATTCGAGATTTGGACAGAGTCTCACTTGTATATAAGGACATCCACGACATGTCGTAAAAATAAATAAAAGGATACATAGAGATTTGGAAGAATCATCCACAATTTTCACAGTCTTATTATGTCTTGAGGCATAAAGAATATATATCAACTCAACTAAGTAATTCAGAAAGAGAAACTAAAGTACTAAAGGGGTTCGCTAAGTAATATGTGAAAATTATGTGATGTGTTCAACACATATTGAGGTGCTACGCCCGCTAACCCATGCATGCCGCTGAATACCTGAAAACCCAAATAAAACGCAAGAGTGAGTATAAAAATACTCAGCAAGTATAATATGGAACCATAAGAACAAATCAATTAATAACATTTACAATTTCACCTGGAAACAAAGAATTTATCGAAAGAACTGAGCTATAGATTTTGGTAGTGCTGGCTCGGAATTTACCAGCGTGTTGGCTCGGAGTTTACCAACCTGCCGCGGAGTTGGCTCGGAATTTACCAACCCGCCGTAGAGTTGGCTCGGAATTTACCAATCTACGCCCCTCAAGGTTTAGAACAAAAATATCGGATCACAGGAATTTCAAATAAGAACCAAGCACTCTGGAAGCACAACCAAGCACAATGAAGTATAAAGAAAAGAGGTTCTTCATGCACTTGCCTTCGAAACAAATTAAGGTTTATCTGAAATCTACTCTCCACAACAGAAGCTCCAAAACCTGTGAAATAAACCTTGCTTAAGAAAACTACTCTATGATAAGGTCAAGATTATGCAGCAGACCCAATGAAAGCTCCCAGGAAAGCTACTCAAAAGATTTGGCTTCTTTTCTCAGCTTAACATGCTAATCCTCAACCACACTGCTGATTCTTATAAACTTTTTATATGAACAAACTATGTATGCATCCATCAGCTGGCCTCCAACAGACAAATAAATCCCAAATCAGTGTAGTCTGTAAACTTGCAGAAATAAATTGCATACTTTGCTCAGCCCAGATCTGCTAGCTACTGCTTGTTGCCGTGTGCGTGGGTGTGGATCACAAGTTCACCACACAAAACCAATTACGGAGGACCTTTACCCATTATTTTGGTCAGCAATCCTTGATTTTGTCTAGTGCAAAGACTAATTAATTAACCAAGTGACCAGACATGTAAAATCGCATCCACTAGCTCTCTCCAAAGCACAAGGTTCTACTGTACTTCTGATCCATCACGTTCTAGCTAGAATGAGCGAGAGAACAAACCGTAGTTTAATAGGATGCTGGTGCAGCTCGATCTGGTGACGAGGCCGTCCTCCTCCAAGCCCTCAGCTAAATAGTACCAGAAGATTTTGAGGTAGGTTCCTGTGTTGATGGCCCTCGGCAATAGCATCAATTGGTAGCGCTTGATGATAGGTGCGCCTGCAGCGACCAGCTGCGGACGGACTCCACCGACGACCGTACCACACACTAGCTCAGAGGGCAGGGAGTGGTGCCGGGAGTGGCAACTTGCCGAGCGGACGGCGGCGGCGATGGGGAAAAAAGATTAGGTTTCAGCTTAGGGAAAGGTTGCTCAAAAGACGAGCTACTATTTATATCTATTTTGTTTTAGGCCTAGCAAACCGACTTGTGGGTGAATTTTAATGGCTAGAATTAACTTGGCTCTCAAAACTCCTCTGACCTCCTATTTAGATAAAAAAAGGTAATCATCTTCAACTCGATGAGGCAAACAAAACAACGGCTTCTGATTTTCCATGTCACTTATGGTTCCAAAAGTCAATCTTCGGTCAAACATCTTCATTGGACAAAAACTATGTCAAAATCACTATTTATAATTCTCGGATATTACATTCTCCACCGCTTAGCAGAATTCGCCCTCGAATTCTCAACTCTTTCCATGCAAATAACCCAAGGACTAAACTCAATCCATTTAGCATGTATCCATTCGCTCAATCCAGTATATATTGTTAATGATCTTTACTTTTGTCCTTACAAAACCTTAATTGAAACTTCACTCCTTCAAATGTCAAGCGACTCTAAAAGAAAACTTGCAGGATGAACAAACATGTCCTTGGTTGGCCATGTACTCTCTTAAATTAGCTTGATGTTGTATGATCACTGAATGCTCAACCTTCCTCAAACACATGTTACCAACAAGCCTTTGATCATGAACCACCAATCACTATGCTCATTAACGATAACTCTCGTGGAGGGATACTATGAAATGTTCCTAAGGTACCATTAAAACAAAGGGTTGGCTTATCCTCACCGTAACTCCTACGCTTGGCATCGCTTGCCTTTTCTTAAGGTGGAATTATCGATCACACCACTCTATGGTTTAGGCTGAACATCGTCGGCTCTCAACTACCTAAGGTTAAAAGTCACACATGGATTCACCACTCCAACATAACAAGAGCGAATAATAAGAGTAGTCGGTATGGTGGCCAGTCCATCCCGCACCCAAACTATTAACTCCGTACTTGAATAGGTGAATCGCGCAATCTAACTCTCGGTCATCCTCAAACGCATCGCAAAAAGGTTCCATGGGCACGAACCGTGGTTCGGGTTTGATTCCCATTTCCACTATGCGAAGCCTACAAAAACTACTCTAGCGATCCTTCCAGAACTCTATGGGTTGCGTATGATTTTGTGAAACATCCTTGATGAACAAAACTGAATTGAGAGTCGCCTTTCGGATCCAACCATGAATGGAGAGGACAAAAAAGGACACTCTTCTCACCTAGGATGGAAAAGGTGTTTAGAAAAGACGATAGAGAATATTTAGAGTACAGTATGGAAGAGACTTCATCAACATCGAAGAACAAGTGAAGAACCAAATTGGAGGATGGTTGTCATCCAAGAGGAGTGCATGAGGTGAACTAGAAAGATTGAGTGATGCAGGACTAAAGACGTTGTGTCAAAAATGGGGCTTAGGACGTGGATAGAAGAACTTCTCAGGTTGATTTGGTCTCACACGAGTTGTCTAATTTATCATCCCCTCTGCTACACGATCTGGACTATCCAATCTAGCCGTATCATTTCAAAAACCTACAACAGCTCCAATCCATCGAGGCTGCAAACTGCTTTCTCAAACTCCTTCGGCATAAACTACACTCATACCTTATCATATGGATACTTCAAGAGCCACCGACAAACTCAACTTTAACCTTCAGGTGTAAACTAGAACCAATAATATGCATATCATCTTGAGCTCCATTTGATCATGCTTTGGTACCAAAGTCAACCATTTAATGTATCTGGGGGTTTCAAAATCCAACAACTGAAGTCTCTTCATCTCCTCATTCACCTCTTTAAGGGACTATGTAAATGACCAAACTTTTTCTTTCCAACGTTCTAATGCTTACTTCATCAACCATGAAGAGAAATTCAATCCAACTACTTACTACCACCAGGGAAGGAATAACCAAATAAAAGTACCTAGAACAAGGCACTGCAAGCCTTCCATGGCAACAACGTGCCCACGGGAACCACAACAAATCCATACAATAAATCAAAATTAAACAAAACAAAAGCGTAAATGCAATGCATGACCCACGACCCATCCTATTGTGCACCGGTGTGTCAAAATTTTAATTGATGTTATATCTAAGTCAGAAATTTAGATGCATATGGAAAAACAAAAATAATAATTGTTTTAACCATCCTATCAAGTTTTAGGTTAATTATATTCTAATATACTAATAACCTACTCCAGAGATCTAAAGCCTAGGCTCTGATACCAACTGTAACACCCCAGGTATCAAACCTACCTGGAATGCCACCACGCTACACTACAACTACTAAGTTCGAAAATATTATTCGAGATTTGGACAGAGTCTCACTTGTATATAAGGACATCCACGACATGTCATAAAAATAAATAAAAGGATACATAGAGATTTGGAAGAATCATCCACAATTTTCACAGTCTTATTATGTCTTGAGGCATAAAGAATATATATCAACTCAACTAAGTAATTCAGAAAGAGAAACTAAAGTACTAAAGGGGTTCGCTAAGTAATATGTGAAAATTATGTGATGTGTTCAACACATATTGAGGTGCTACGCCCGCTAACCCATACATGCCGCTGAATACCTGAAAACCCAAATAAAACGCAAGAGTGAGTATAAAAATACTCAGCAAGTATAATATGGAACCATAAGAACAAATCAATTAATAACATTTACAATTTCACCTGGAAACAAAGAATTTATCGAAAGAACTGAGCTATAGATTTTGGCAGTGCTGGCTCGGAATTTACCAGCGTGTTGGCTCGGAGTTTACCAACCTGCCGCGGAGTTGGCTCGGAATTTACCAACCCGCCGTAGAGTTGGCTCGGAATTTACCAATCTACGCCCCTCAAGGTTTAGAACAAAAATATCGGATCACAGGAATTTCAAATAAGAACCAAGCACTCTGGAAGCACAACCAAGCACAATGAAGTATAAAGAAAAGAGGTTCTTCATGCACTTGCCTTCGAAACAAATTAAGGTTTATCTGAAATCTACTCTCCACAACAGAAGCTCCAAAACCTGTGAAATAAACCTTGCTTAAGAAAACTACTCTATGATAAGGTCAAGATTATGCAGCAGACCCAATGAAAGCTCCCAGGAAAGCTACTCAAAAGATTTGGCTTCTTTTCTCAGCTTAACATGCTAATCCTCAACCACACTGCTGATTCTTATAAACTTTTTATATGAACAAACTATGTATGCATCCATCAGCTGGCCTCCAACAGACAAATAAATCCCAAATCAGTGTAGTCTGTAAACTTGCAGAAATAAATTGCATACTTTGCTCAGCCCAGATCTGCTAGCTACTGCTTGTTGCCGTGTGCGTGGGTGTGGATCACAAGTTCACCACACAAAACCAATTACGGAGGACCTTTACCCATTATTTTGGTCAGCAATCCTTGATTTTGTCTAGTGCAAAGACTAATTAATTAACCAAGTGACCAGACATGTAAAATCGCATCCACTAGCTCTCTCCAAAGCACAAGGCTCTACTGTACTTCTGATCCATCACGTTCTAGCTAGAATGAGCGAGAGAACAAACCGTATTTTAATAGGATGCTGGTGCAGCTCGATCTGGTGACGAGGCCGTCCTCCTCCAAGACCTCAGCTAAATAGTACTAGAAGATTTTGAGGTAGGTTCCTGTGTTGATGGCCCTCGGCAATAGCATCAATTGGTAGCGCTTGATGATAGGTGCGCCTGCAGCGACCAGCTGTGGACGGACTCCACCGACGACCGTACCACACACTAGCTCAGAGGGCAGGGAGTGGTGCCGGGAGTGGCAACTTGCCGAGCGGACGGCGGCGGCGATGGGGAAAAAAGATTAGGTTTCAGCTTAGGGAAAGGTTGCTCAAAAGACGAGCTACTATTTATATCTATTTTGTTTTAGGCCTAGCAAACCGACTTGTGGGTGAATTTTAATGGCTAGAATTAACTTGGCTCTCAAAACTCCTCTGACCTCCTATTTAGATAAAAAAGGTAATCATCTTCAACTCGATGAGGCAAACAAAACAACGGCTTCTGATTTTCCATGTCACTCATGGTTCCAAAAGTCAATCTTCGGTCAAACATCTTCATTGGACAAAAACTATGTCAAAATCACTATTTATAATTCTCGGATATTACAGTACCTATAGTTAATCATTAAAATGATTGAAGTTTGACATAGATAAGAACATTCGGCAATAATCTTTCAAATACGCTTTGATGAGTAAGTGAATTGTATCGCCGAATGATCGATACATTATTTTAAATTGCTTGGATTCTGATCAGTCTAAATTAGCTATGGCCTATGGGTGAAGTGAACGAAGCAATGCACAGAACATATAAGTCGGCTCATGAGGTACGTTGGCTAGCTGTTTAAAAAGAGCAAGTTTTTATTAGCCGACTTTGTTAGAAGAGTTCCTCGGCCACTAAAAAGATTGCGAACTAGTGAGACTAAAGATAAAAAATTTGGCAAATGGTCGCCGAGTTTGGAAGGCCTATATAGAGTTGTAGAGATTCTTTCTTAAAATCATATTTTATACAATCTTTGTGGGAGAGAAATATTCAAAAGCTCTTAGTAAAATACATTTCAAGAAGTATTATCCTAGCATATGGTGTAGGCTTGAGGATACTATGGCCGATTTCTTATTTGAAATATCACCGCCCTAAGAAATCCGGTTGATGAGTTATTTAGACACCGCCCTAAGAAAATATATGGCCGATGTGTTCTCTGAACATCGCCCTAAGAAATTATATGGCCGGTGAAGTTATTGCCATCGTCCTAAGGTATTACTATAGTGTTTTTGGTTAATATAATTATACCAAAAACAGGGGGGCATTTGTTGAATACAAAATTTGGCTACTAGATATTTATAAGCCAAATTAATTTACTGTTTAATCAAACTAGTCGATTGATTATTTGTTTAAGTATAACAGAGATTTTTGCATGGACCAGAAGCTACAAGTGCTAACTAGGACAAGTCCTGGTAAGTTACAAATGCCAAATTATGCAAAGCCGAGCTGAAAGAATTTTGCAAAGGCTGTGAAGACACGTGATGAAAGGTACATCACCGGATTGACATGCACATCACGTATTCTTAGTGTGATTAGCACTTTGGCCAGATATTTTATTGTTATTCTTGTGGGCCAAAGAGTATTTGTACGTGACCATAGATTGGGCTTTGGACTCTGGTGCGTATATATTTGTAAGTAAAATTGGTAGGTATAAACGTACTCATATATCGTAACCGAATCAGGGAAAAGACTAGCCATAGTCGGTTTTAGGTTTAATGTTTTAATCCTGTACGCCAAGTATTGCTCTGTATACTCGCAAAGTCCTGCGCCTATATATAAAGGCTATGGCCGATTGACAAAGACCCCCAGCAATCGATCTATCAATATACGCATCTATTTTTTTACCTTTGTTTCTTTTATCTTTCTTTTTTATCGTTCGTCTCTGCCGAGCCCTAGCAGCCCTAGGGTTTGGATCATCTTTGCCGCTTTGCGCTGAAAAGTGGTCGTCTCTCCTCCACGAAAGTGAGGGGATCATTTGTTGCTTTGCTCGGAAAGCATCCGTTCGTCGTCACGAAAGCACGACAGTTATCTCGGTGTTGCGCGGCAGTTTTGCGTGCCAACACATTCATATGAGAAGCAAAGACTTTAAAGCAATCAACCATAATTTGAGGATCAAGATCATATTTAGCACTAAGCTCTTGAAAATTAGCAGTTTTAGCGAAAGACTTAATGCAATCAAACTCATAATTCATACTTGATCCTTTACCTTTGTCGCTATCCCAACCTTCAATATTGTTTTGAATTGTCTCAAGCAGACCCCACTTGGTATTGACATCCTTGCTTGTGAAAGACCCATCAAAGCATGCATCTAGATAGTCCTTATAATATCCTGAAAGCCTTGCATAAAAATTATTAATAACAATATTACGGGGAAGATCAGGAATAGGACATTTGTGCATTAGTAACTTCAATCTTCCCCACGCTTGGGCAATGCTTTCTCCCTCATGAGGCCAAAAGTTATATATCCGATTACGATCTTTATGAATTTCACTTGGAGGATAAAACTTGGAATAAAAGAGAGACACAATTTCCTCCCATGCAATAAATGGACCATCCTCAAGCAGCCGATACCATTCCTCAGCTCTGCCTTTCAGTGACAAAGAGAATAGCTTCTTTTTAACTTGGTTCATTGAAATACCTGCACACTGGAACAACTCGCATAATTCATGTATAAAAAGCAAATGATCACCAGGATGGACAGTTCCATCTCCTAAATAGCAGTTATTTTTAACATGATCAACAATTTTTATTGGTATTTTAAAAGGATGAGAAGCACAAGCATCATTAGAAACATCACATATGGGAGACAAAATATCATCAGAGCAAACTTTCTACACTAAAGTTGGGGGACTAAAAATATCATACTTAACAAAACCAGCTTCCCCAAGCTTAGACTTTTCTATAACATTAGCATTAACAGGATTCAAAGCATTCGTACTAATAATATTGCTATGCGAAATAAGCTCCAAAGGATTTTCAATTTTCTCTTCAAATCTAAAATCAGGAAAAAGACTAAAGAACTCTTTGTTTTCCATTAAGCCTAACTAGTGAAAATAAAAACAAGAAACAGAAAGATGTAATTGCAGAATCTAAAGGAAATAACTTCGAGCACTCACCAGCAACTAAAAGACTTAGTAGCCAAAGGATGTGAGTACCTTTTACCTTACCTCCCCGGCAACGGCGCCAGAAAAGAGGCTGCTACTCTAAATAAATATTGCTGCAGACAGTCCTTGTGCGTGATGGATAACCAGCCCGTTGGGAACCCCAAGAGGAAGGTATGATGAGTATAGCAGCGAGTTTTCCCTCAGTTAAGAAACCAAGGTTTTATGTCGATCAGGAGAGGAGAGACAATGACGACTGAAGGTGATACAGACTGGCTTAGTAACACTCTAACAAGGGCGCCGTTAACGATACTTGTTGACTCGTTTTCAGCCAGTAGCAACGCGGAACCTGCACACAACACAACCAAGTACTTTGTTCCCAACTTGCGATGAGGTTATCGATCTCACCGGTTTGCTTGAAACAAAGGTTATGAGCGTATCGAGTGGAAAACAATATAGTATGCGAGTAAAGTAAACAATGCGAGTAAAGTAAACAATTGATAGCAATATGATGGAAATAGGACCGGGGTCCACAGTTCACTAGTGGTGTCTCTCCATAGATAAAATAACACATGCTGGGTAAACAAATTACAGTTGGGCAATTGATAGAATAAAGATAACGTGATATGTCAAGAAGATCACTATAAGATTTACTCTGGGCATTACAACAAAATACATAGACCGCCATCCAACTGCATCTATGACTAATAATCCACTCCCGGGGATATCAATCCGAACACCCTAGAAGTATTAAGTTGCGAATAACAGATAATTACATTAAGCAAAGTGTGTAATGTAAACAAAGCACATGCCCTTGAGCATATGAATGTTGTTTTCTCCCTAGTAGCAACAGCACATCTACCACCTTAGAGGTTTCTGTCACTTCCCCAGGTGAAATAGAGGCATGAACCCACTATCGAGCATAAATACCCCCTCTTGGAGTCACTAGCAACTACTCGGCCAAGATAGCTACTAACAACGGAGAGCATGCAAGATCATAAACAACATAGAGATAACAAAAGATAATATTCAGTACAGCAACTTAATCATAAACACCAATATTCATCGGATCCCAACAAACCAAACATGTAGAATTACATAACGGTGATCTCAATCATGTATGGCAGCTCATGAGATCTAAACATGAAGCACATGGTGGAGAAGACAACCATCTAGCTACTGCTATGGACCCATAGTCCAAGGTAGACTACTCACTCATCGCTTTGGAGGCAAGCATGGCGATGAAGAAGACCTCCGGTGGCGATTCCCCTCTCTGGCAGGGTGCCGGGAAGAGCTTCTGGACCCTCCCGATCTTCGGGTCGACGGCGGCGGTGGATCGCGATGTGTTCTGGAAAACTGATCAGGTACTTAGGTTTTTTCCGTCGGGGGGTCTTTATAGGCGAAGGGGCATCATCAGAGGTGGAGCCAGGTGGCCTCACACGGTGGTGGCGCGGGCCAGGGGCTGGCCGCGCCACCCCTATGTGTGGGCCCCTGGTGGCCCACCTCATACTCCTCTTCGGATCTCTGGAAGCTTCCGGGTAAAATAAGACTTCAGGAACTTGTTTCGTCCAATTCCGAGAATATTTCCTGTGTATCACTTCTGAAACACAAAAATAGCAGAAAACAGGAAACTGGCACTGTGGCACTTCATTAATAGGTTAGTTCCAGAAAATGCATAAAAGTACCACTAAGTGTAACAAAAGAATAGGCAAATGATGTAAAAACAAGCATGGAGCATCAAAAATTATAGATACGTTGGAGGCGCATCAGTAGTCATGTCCCATCAAGCGCACTTGTGGCTCAAAGATCTCTTTCAGATCACTAATGATCTCGTTTGATGCGGCAGTCTCCCGGAAACCCATCATCTTGGGAACCATCATGCTATGAATTGCAATGCGGACTACGAAATAACAGTTTCATCTGTAATGAAATGTGTTAATCATTGACTTGTCCAAATGCTCTTCCGGTGGTAGTCCCAATGGCTCAATAATCATAAAAAGTGTCTGATTACTTTGGAGTGACTTTCTCAAACATTGGTACAAGTTGGTGAAATTCGACCCATCAGGACTAAGCTATTGACCATTGAAAAATTGCATGAAATCAAGGGTTGTGATCATCTACACAAATTTGCAAAGATATAATTACTAAAGTTCATAATATGAGTTCAATTTTTTTTTAAAAATTAACTGTGAAGAACTCCTACTCAGAACAACATCCCTACAATTGTTCTAGTGATTACACGGTCCTTATTCATCATAACGCTTGCGATCATCATGTGAAGCGATACAACTACAGAGGTAGACAATACTTATGTAAATCGCACAACTTTGCAACCCATGCTTGACCTTTCGGTCTCCCGTGTTCCAAGGCTATGTCTGTACATACTAGGCTCGCCAATTATAACCTTAGTGTATTTGCGTGGCATATACATGGCTTGTACCCACGCCATATGTGAACTTCGATATGTTTGCCCCCGATCATCATGTGAGGCTCCAAAACTAAGAACTTTCTTGGCGATTGCAACACGAAGGGAGAACACAATTCATTGGAATTTGTGATTAGGGATTTTCTTGACCTATGCTACCATCGTGTATCTAATACTAGCACAAGCAAGAATTCACACAATAACATCAAATGTAAATATGCATGATATGATATGGTTTCTTCATCGACGTGCTTGATCTCCATCGAGCCTCCAGCGTGATCTCCATCCGTCCACCGGTGCGGCGCCAAGTCCACGGCGCCCGTCGTGAAGCCTCCAGATGTCCAACGTTACTTACCGTTTAACCATATCACATCACACGCCCCACAGTAAAACAAAGTTAGACGTTTTCACTATGTTTGCAAGTTTTACATGGCTTCTAGGGCTTTCGCGCAAGAACCGTTTCTTACCTACGAACATGGAACCACAACACTGATAATCATATTGTTGCTTTGATTCCCTGTTAAGGGCCCTCCATTGTAGATGTCATATCCACTATAGTTGGAGAAATATGCACCCGACTAGCCACTTTTGCACGGTGCAAGCCGTACGTCAAGCTTGGAACGAGTCTCGCGTGAAACGTGTAAAGTCGGTTTTTGGGCCGCTTCAATCCAACTATGCCACATATATCAACAAATACACTCTCAAGGGTAACAATAAGATGATCAACGCCTGCATCCACATGATGCGTTCTAACAGTACAAGCATAATACGCATAGATCCGGCTCTGATACCACTGTTGGGGTTTGGTGCAGATAACAAAAAATTTATGCGCTACGCAACCCCGATTGCCCAAGGACCTATCTATTAGTAATGCTGTAACGGTAAGGAGTTTAGGACACATACCCTTGAAGACCGAAATGCGGGGATTATGCTCCCGCACAAGCGTTGTTGTCGAAGACGTTGTCGCCGACCTCAAGGTCGCGAAGAACTTGGCGAAACGGCTTTGAAACAGGGATCCGGAAACTCCGCAACCCAACGGCGTGTCACGTTGGTGATTCCCATCTCCTACGTAGCCCTTCAGGAGGCCACGCGGGAGAGAGAGAGGTAGGGGACGGCGGACCAGATGAGGCCAACGCACCAGGGAGGTGTTAGGAGAGGCCGTGGAGGAAGGGCTTGTGGGAATTGTGTTGTGACTCTTCCTCCAGGGGGGGGGGGGTTATATAGTAGGAAAGGGGGGCACCCTTACCCCTCCACCAAGCCACCAAGGGCGGCGGCCCGGGGAGGAGAAGGGGCCAGTGGCCAGGGCCGGCCGGCCAGGCATGGCTGGCCTAGGAAACCCTAACCCTAGCCGGCTTGGGCCAGGGTTGGACGCTCCCCTTTTTCTTTTCTCTTTTATTTCCCTAATGGGCTCGTTTCACCAAATCAGCCCATTTAATAAATAAAAGCTTTATTAATTATTTAATCAATATTAATTCATATAATTAGTTTTAATTAACACATAATTAATTCCCCGCTATTCCAAAACACTTCCAGACTCCTTCTGAACCATTCCGGACTCCACCAAAACTATTCTGGATTTCACCGAAACCATTTCGTACTCCGCCAAAACTATTTTGGACTTAGTTGGAACTATTCCCCTCTCTCATATATCATCACACGGTGTTTCCAAATATAACCAAAACGTCTCAAGCATCGTGATCCCTTAAGCGTGTTACCTGATGGTTCGAGAATGCGACAGACATTACCGAGAACTCTTCTCCGGTAAATGATCTTCAGTCGGATCATGGAAATCCATGAAGACCCCTGTGCATTCTATGAAGGGTTAGTTGGATCTATGCCATTGCGACTTTCACATTTTAGAAAAATACCATTACAAAAATAAGACTTGGAGATATGGCACTCCAATTTATTCATACCTCTATCTATCTATACCATTGTGGTCAGTACAAAAGCATATACAGCAAATTTTACTCATGTAGGACATGTAAAAGATAAAAAAAATGACGACTTAGTCTGACGCGCGCCCGCATCCACGAGGCACAACCATCTTCTCCACTGCGCCCCTGCCTAGACGAACCACAACGGCGGCCAGCAAATAGGAACTCGGGGACCCGTAACTCCATGCCGTTCTCCAGCAGCGAACCTCAACGGTATTCAGTTCAGACCCGCCGGCCAACGACCCCGTGGAACAGATGCGTTGCGCGAGAGGGCTTGCAGCCGCGAGCGCCGGCGGATCCGGGCGCCGTCGGACGCGGCGTCCCGAGCGCCTCCCGCCACTGGCCGACTACGTTGGCCGCCGCCGCCGCTAGTGTTCGTGCGGACGAAAGAACTGGAACAGGGCTTTGTTCTTCGATGCGTTCGTGCAGCTGGGAATTGACCACGGGTGATTTTTTTTACTACCTATCCATACGCTGAATATACATGTATATATCTGGGTATAATTGGCCGTATATGCTTTGGTAATGATCACAATGGCACAGATAGAGGTATAAAGAAGTTGAAGTGGCATATCTTCAAGTTTTGTTTTTGTAGTGGTATTTTTTCAAGATGTGAAAGTTGCAATGTCATAGATCCAATTAACCCTTCTATGAAGGTCTTTCAGTCGTTGAACCATAAATGTCAACAAGCTATTCCCTTTGCTTTGCTGATAGTAGTATTGTCTAAGATCTGATCATCGGTATTCGCCAATACTTGGTTCGATCTTATTACCAGCAATGTTGTTCAACTCGTCCATGATAGCACATCCCCGTGACCTAGTCACATGCTGCGCAGCATTGATGTGTTCTCACCGAGTGGGCCTACAGTATCATATTTGTCATGCAGACGAGCAAATCCCGCTCTTGGCTATGCTCCTCAACCTACCCCTTCGGAGAAACCCAAGAGACACCTTTTCAGTTAACCTGTTACATGATGACGGTTGTTGCAATTAGAGTTTTCTTCTAGAAATAGTGATTACGCACTAACCTCACGGTCTAAGGACCAAGATGCGACACTTATCATCTTGCAATGTGAACATCATGACACGATCTTGTTGCAAATGATTCCGTGGGTAATGTACATCATGGCACTATCAACAAGTTGCATGATCTCATCGTCAATCGGCTGTAATGCACCATGATTGGGAAACCTCAATCATTAGTTGATCAATAAACCAGTAATCCTGGATATTACCGAGGACTCCTTATCATTTAATACTACACCTATGTCAATGTTTCTGATTGACATAGTTCTATCATAGTACTAAACTATAATGAACCTGATGGAATATGCAAATAAGTCCAATATTATTTCCTCTAGGGCATAATTCCTTCAGTGGATACCGTAGAGGCATTGCACATGTGGCGCTCAAGACGAAGAGTCCATGGGAGCGAGACGCGGGACGTGGGAGCTGTTCGTGGAACCGGACTGCACTACCCCAATGCACTACATCGAGTTTCCGCTACCGCACGTCTAGTGGTAAATCCGTGACCTTCTCCCTAAGCAAGTTCCTGGTGTTGAGCGGTAGAAAAGGTTTTGTTGTGCAATGGTTGCACCCGGCGTGACTGATACGTCTCCAACGTATCTATAATTTTTGATGCTCCATGCTTGTTTTTACACCATTTGCCTACTGTTTCGTTACACTTCATGGCACTTTTGTGCATTTTCCGGAACTAACCTATTAACAAGTCGCCACAGTGCCAGTTCCCTGTTTTCTGCTGTTTTTGTGTTTCAGAAGTGATACACAGGAAATATTCTCGGAATTGGACGAAACAAGTTCCTGAAGTCTTATTTTTCCCGGAAGCTTCCAGAGATCCGAAGAGAAGTTGGGGGGGGGGGCACAAGGGCCCCACACACCAGGGCGGCGCGGCCAGGGGCCTGGCCGCGCCCCCTATGTGTGAGAGCCCCTCGGGCCACTTCTGCCGATGTCCCTTCGCCTATAAAGACCCCCCGATGGAAAAAACCTAAAGACCCAATCAATTTTCCAGAACACATGACGATCCGCCGCCGCCGTCGACCCGAAGATCGGGAGGGTCCAGAAGCTCTTCCCGGCACACCTGCCAGAGAGGGGAATCGCTACCGAAGGTCTTCTTCATCGCCATGCTTGCCTCCGGAGCGATGAGTGAGTAGTCTACCTTGGACTATGGATCCATAGCAGTAGCAAGATGGTTGTCTTCTCCACCATGTACATGATTGAGATCACCGTTATGTAATTCTACATGTTTGGTTTGTTGGGATCCGATGAATATTGGTGTTATGATTGAGTTGCTATACTGAAATATATCTTTTGTTATCTCTATGTTGTTTATGATCTTGTATGCTCTCCGTTGTTAGTAGCTATCTTGGCCGAGTAGTTGCTAGTGACTCCAAGAGGGGGTATTTATGCTCAAGGGCATATGCTTTGTTTATATTACACACTTTGCTTAATGCAATTATCTGTTGTTTGCAACTTAATACTTGTAGAGTTCTCGGATTGATTCGCCACAAGTGGATTATTAGTCATAGATGCAGTTCAATGGCGGTCTATGTATTTTGTTGTAATGCCCAGAGTAAATCTCATAGTGATCTTCTTGACATATCACGCTTATCTTTATTCTATCAATTGCCCAACTATGATTTGTTTACCCAGCATGTGTTATTTATCTTATGGAGAGCCACCACTAGTGAACTGTGGACCTCGGTCATATTTCCATCGTATTGCTATCACCTGTTTACTTTACTCGCACTGTTTACTTTACTTGCATTCTTCTACTGCTTTCCACTCGATACGCTCATACCCTTTGTTTCAAGCAAACTGGTGAGATTGACAACCTCATCGCAAGTTGGGAGCAAAGTATTTGGTTGTGTTGTGTGCAGTTTCCGCGTTGTAGCTAGCAAGCAAAGCTTGGATGAGGCGCCATATATAAATTGTCCGAAGCTGTCGCAAACTAGCAAGCATCACCTACAGTTGTATTGTCCGCTCTTCTCCTGATCGATAAACCTTGGATTCTTAACTGAGGGAAAATCTTGCTGCTATATTCATCACACCTTCCTCTTGGGGTTCCCAACGGGCCGATTATTTACTTCATCAAATCGGTAGCATCAAGCTCTTTTCTGGCGCCGTTGCTGGGGAAGAGTGGAAGACCTCTGCAAGGGGAGTTTTTCGCACGCACATCCTTTACTTTGTTATTGTTTTGCTTTACTTTATTTTTTTACTTGCATCCTTTTATCAAAAACCCCAAAAAAAATTGGTATCCTTTACAGTTGTTATTTTTGTTGGTCTGTTATTGTCTTGCTTTATCATGCTTTCTATCAATGGTTGGTTTCTTTGAAACTAAATCTTTTTGGCAAGGTGGGTTCACGGAAGAGTAGCAAAATTATTATGAGGAACACCGCTTGTCACAAAAAGGGAAACACTTATGGGAACAAATCAATAGATTGTATATCATTGCTAGAAATGTGTGCTCTACTTATAATGTTACTTATTGCTTTGATAGATCTTGTTACTGTAGGAGGTATAAACACCTCCCTTTTCAATGTGAGTATAATGATGATGTTACCATATCTTCTTATATTAATGGAAATTATGACTTTTATGATGTGGAACAAATTGAAGAATTTATTGCTTGGAAGGGTGCATTCGAACTTGTTTATTTTCTTGAAAATACTGATGATGCACCTTATAAATATGAGGTTTATGATATACTTACATTTTGCTTTGATAATTACAAGGAAGGAAATGGCTATATTCTTAAATATCTTAATAGATGCTCTCCAATGGAAGAGACTAATGCCTTGAAGGAGCCTATGGAAGAAGAAATTGCTGAAACTAGAAGCTCATTGGATGAAAAAGAGGAGGAGAGTGATGATTAAGAGCAGGAAGAATGGAGCTACCCATGTCTACCTCCCAATAAGAGTAACCCTTTAACTAATACCTTATTTGATAGCCCTCCATGCTTAACAAAGGAGGATGAGTGTGATATTTATATTGTTGAGTTTGTTCATGATGCTACTGAAAATTATTATGAGAGAGGAAAATATGGTTGTGGGAATTCTCAAGTTACTAAAACACCTCTCTTTATATTGAAAGTTCCAAAGTTGCTCTTGTTTTATCTACCCATACTTGTGACTATGTGCTTCTTTGATTTATTTTCTTACAAGATTCCTATGCATAGGAAGTGGGTTAGACTTAAATGTGTTATATATTTGCTCCTTGATGCTCCTTTTGGCTTCTATTCATATTTCTTATGTGAGCATTTTCTCAAATTACTGAGCCTAGCTCAAAGGCGTTAAAGAAAAGCACTCTTGGGAGATAACCCAATGTTTTTATTTTCAGTACTTTTTCTTTAATTTGAGTCTTGGAAGTCATTACTACTATAATGACTGCTCCTTATCCTTTTTATTTTATTGTTGTGCCAAGAGAAGCCTCTAATTCGAGTGAGGTAAAGATTTGGGGATGTTGCTGTCCTGAAACTGTTTTCAGTGCTGCACCGTAAAACTTCGTATAAATTCTCTGTATATCTTTTGGACCTGCAATTTCTTGTGCATATGCCCCAGGTTATATCCAAACTTTTGTTAGTTGAATACTTTTTGATTTGAGCAATAGAGAACCCCTCAAAAATTCGACCTTTGTCAGCTGTTCTGTTTTGACTGATTTCTGCCAATATTTGTGTTTGCCGCTTTATCGCTTTCTTTTGAGTTCTTTTGATCACGGAACTTTTGGGGAAGTTGCTACAGTAGTATATGCTATATATGTGGTGGTTTTGGGTTGAAACCTGAAGCAAAAAGAGGTTGATTATATGTTATGCCTAAACTAATGTTGCTAATAGAATTGTGTTTAGTTTTGTATGAAGAAAGTTTTCAAGTGTAGGGATTGGAGAATGATGATATGAGCTGAAGAATGGACAAAATCTCAAGCTTGGGGATGCCCATGCATCACCCCAAGAAATATCCAAGAAGTACAAGCGTCAAAGCTTGGGGATGCCCCCGAGGCACCCCTTCTTCATCGGCAAAAATCAGGTCACCTTTCAAGACACTATATTTTTATTGCTTCATGCACTATGTGTTTTTCTTGAAGCATCAGTTGTTTTAGTTTTCTTAGTTAGTTTAGTTTTGTTTGCTGCAATAAATGGTTGGACCCCAACAAACTTCCTTTGGAGGAGATGTGCCTCGTTTTCATTTGCCAAGAATGCTCTAGTTTTCACTCTTATCGTTCACCGAGTGTTCTTCTTTTTCTGCTACTGCTTTTGGTTTTTATTTTTGTCTTGATATGCATTTAGACCTTGTCATATCTTTTCATCAAGGTGTATTTTTGCCTCTGATCTTTATTGGTTTTCATCAAAAGATGTGTCTTAAAAAATTTCAAATGGTGTTGGAAAAGAGAAAAAGCTTTATGCAAAATAGTGGTACAAGAAGGAGCCTGTGTAGACTGCAGGTTAGGCTTTTTCATGTCATGCTTGATGTCTTTTTGATAGTATGCTTAGTGGTTTTGCTGTAGCATGACTTGTCTCAAATAACTGAGATTGCTTAATGAGCCTTTGAAAAAATCATGCGTTGTTTTTATTGTATGGAAGCATTAATTTGGTTTTCTCCTTGATGCTTTATTTGGGTTGACTTGGCGCATGCTCACACATGTTAGACTCTTACAAAGTCACCAATAGCCTTCATGATCATTTATTTTTTGACTTTTGATGCCATCTTATGCTTCTTTTAATGTCGCTTTGTCGCTTTGCATGATTATGGGCATTATTGCTCTCTTAGTTGGTCGCTCCCAGTCTTTTGCTAGCCCTCGCCTTGTACTGAGTATGAGCTCTACTCGTGCATCCAACTCCTAAAATCCAAAGTTTACCAAAGTGTCCACCATACATACCTACTAGAAATTTGCTATTCCAAGTAAATTTGACTTGCTTTTATCTTCTCTTCAAATTAAACTCTTACCAGTGTTATGCGAAAATTGGTCAGTAAAGCTCTCACGAACCGGAAGGCACACTTTACTTTTTCTTGTTCTTAAAAATTTGACATTGTGGTCTCTTATGTTGAGTTGTTATGCTTGCAAGTTGTAAGTTGGAGACTAGCCCATCCATGCCGTCATGGGGCAAGCTTTCAACATTGCACTTCTTATTTGAGTTGATATCGTGATCTTTTGTTTATGGATGCCCGCGGTGTGAAATGAATTGGGAATCTTGCGGGGATCATGGAGTTTGTATATGTGTTAGGAAAACGCCTGGGCCGCCAATCTAAGCCATGCATAATTTATGGTGGAAATTTGCAGCATACCCATGGTGGACATTCGACGATGCATCTCACAATAAAAAGCTAAACAAATGGCAAATAAAAGAGATGTCGAGGTGTTCATTGTCTGCTTGTCCTGTCATTTTGATGTGGGCTTGTTCCATGTCATCGGGCACGGAGGTACCCCGTTGGTGGTTTTTGATGATGCATATATACTTACAATGACAAGAGCCTTGCTTGGGACTCTAAGTTGAGTAGCATGAGGTTTGGGTACTCGTATTCACGGGACACGAGGTTTTTGACTTATGATTTGTCAAGCATATGCATCATAATTGTTCTCGCATTAACTCTAACCATTCAAGATGCTTATGATGGGGGCAATGAGAGCTCAAAGCCAGTAAGTAACATAATTTTTGAAGGTCTATAAAACTTGCAATCACTACTTCCCTCCGCGAAGGGCCCTTCTTTTACTTTTTTGTTGAGTCACCACCTACTATCTTTATGCACTATAAGAGAGCAAAGTTATCATTCTTAGTATAATGTGCATTGTCCCAAAGTTTTCATTGATTGATTCATATTGTTGGTTTCACTTGTTCTTAAATTATTTGTATCTAGTCGCCCTTTTAAACTTGAAGGTGTCCTATGCATTTATGTTTTGCTCTCCATGAAGGACAAGCTGAAAACCTTTTGTATGTTTTTCCTTATGATTTGAACACACGTTTGACTTTCATTGTTTCATTTTTATGATCTTTTGTTTGTGTTCATTTTCATGTTTACAACATGGTTGCTAAGTTTCTATTGTCAAGATTATATCTTTCATGTCCATGTTTTAAGTTCTTATGATCCCAGCTCACAAATGCTTACATATATGATCAAGATTGTGTAGGTGCATGTCACCTCAAAAATTATTATTTGTTATCACTTACCTACTCGAGGACGAGCAGGAGTTAAGCTTGGCGATGCTTGATACGTCTCCAACGTATCTATAATTTTTAATGCTTCATGCTTGTTTTTACACCATTTGCCTACTGTTTCGTTACACTTCGTGGCACTTTTGTGCATTTTCCAGAACTAACCTATTGACAAGTCGCCACAGTGCCAGTTCCTATTTTCTGCTATTTTTGTGTTTCAGAAGTGATACACAGGAAATATTCTCGGAATTGGACGAAACAAGTTCCCAAAGTCTTATTTTTCCTGAAAGCTTCCAGAGATCCGAAGAGAAGTTGGAGGGGGGCCACGAGGGCCCCACACACCAGGGCGACTCGGCCAGGGGCCTGGCCGCGCCCCCTATGTGTGAGAGCCCCTCGGGCCACTTCTGACGATGCCCCTTCGCCTATAAAGACCCCCCGACGGAAAAAACCTAAAGACCGGATCAATTTTCCAGAACACATCGCGATCCGCCGCCGCCATCAACCCGAAGATCGAGAGGGTCCAGAAGCTCTTCCAGGCACCCTGCCGGAGAGGGGAATCGCCACCGGAGGTCTTCTTCATCACCATGCTTGCCTACAGAGCGATGAGTGAGTAGTCTACCTTGGACTATGGGTCCATAGCAGTAGCTAGATGGTTGTCTTCTCCACCATGTGCTTCATGTTTAGATCTCATGAGCTGCCCTATATGGTTGAGATCACCGTTATGTAATTCTACATGTTTGGTTTGTTGGGATCCGATGAATATTGGTGTTATGATTGAGTTGCTATACTGAAATATATCCTTTGTTATCTCTATGTTGTTTATGATCTTGTATGCTCTCCGTTGTTAGTAGCTATCTTGGCCGAGTAGTTGCTAGTGACTCCAAGATGGGGTATTTATGCTCGATAGTGGGTTCATGCCTCTATTTAACCTGGGGGAGTGACAGAAACCTCTAAGATTGTAGATGTGCTGTTGCTACTAGGGAGAAAACAACATTCATATGCTCAAGGGCATATGCTTTGTTTACATTACACACTTTGCTTAATGCAATTATCTGTTGTTCACAACTTAATACTTGTGGAGTTCTCAGATTGATTCGCCACAAGTGGATTATTAGTCATAGATGCAGTTGGATGGCGGTCTATGTATTTTGTTGTAATGCCCAGAGTAAATCTCATAGTGATCTTCTTGACATATCACGCTTATTTTTATTCTATCAATTGCCCAACTGTAATTTATTTACCCAGCATGTGTTATTTATCTTATGGAGAGACACCACTAGTGAACTATGGACCCCGGTTCTATTTCCATCATATTGCTATCACCTGTTTACTTTACTCGCACTGTTTACTTTACTCGCATTCTTCTACTGCTTTCCACTTGATACGCTCATACCCTTTGTTTCAAGCAAACCGGTGAGATTGACAACCTCATCGCAAGTTGGGAGCAAAGTATTTGGTTGTGTTGTGTGCAGGTTCCATGTTGCAGCTAGCAAGCAAAGCTTGGATGAGGTGCCATATATAAATTGTCTGAAGCTGTCGCAAACTAGCAAGCATCACCTACAGTTATATTGTCCACTCTTCTCCTGATTGATAAACCTTGGTTTCTTAACTGAGGGAAAATCTTGCTGCTATATTCATCACACCTTCCTCTTGGGGTTCCCAACGGGCCGGTTATTTACTTCATTAACTCGGTAGCATCAGTGACCCAACAGAAACTATTCTCAAAGTTTTACATAAGATGATGGATTTTGGTTGTGTGTCACGCGTGCTTCCCCAACAAAGTGGTATCAGAGCTAGGTTTAGTTTGTACTCAAGTTTCCGCAAGGTTTGCTTTGGGTTTAGGTGTAGTTTGCTTGTGTGAAAGATGGAAGTGAAATACCAAAAAATTGATATCACTGAATGGGACAATTTATTAAGCTTGGAATGGCAAGATGAAGGATTTATTTTATGTAAAAGAGCTGGTGTTCTTCACTGAGATGCCCAAGGAAATGATGGAAGTTCAGTGGGAGGTACTTCATCTACAAGCTTGTGGGTTTATTCAATAGTAGGTCAATGATAATGTTTTGAATTATATAATTAATGATACACATGCACGAACCTTATGGCAGAAATTGGAGAAGTTGTATGCCCACAAAGAAGGTACAAAGATGTTCTTGATCAAGAAATTAATGCGTTTTTACAAAGAGGGCACTCCAATTGCTGATCATGTAAATGAATTTTAGGGCATTATAATTCAGCTGTCTTCAATAGGAATTACATATGAAGATGAAGTGAGAGCTTTGCTGCTACTTGGCTCGTTACCGAATATTTGGGCGACCTTTAAGGTCAACGTTTGCAATACAACACCTAATAGAGTTGTCACTTGGAGTCTTGTGAAGACCAAGGTACTTAATAAAGAGTCCAAAAAATTGCTAATAAGGACGGTTCTTTTTCACATTTAGAAGTGTTGGTTAAGGTAAGGAAGAAAGAAGTAGAATAAAATCAATGGGCAAGTATAATGATTTTGTGTAATATCAATGCCATGAGAAATGCCACATCAAGTGGCATTGTGAACAATGGCAGAATGACAAAAAGAAAAAGCAAGTTCAGAAACAAACATACAGTGATAGTGACGACGAGGGAGGCCGTATTGCTGCAATTGAGGAGATCATGTGCCATCAAACTCACAGATGGTGATGATATGACTTGGATTTTGGACAAGGGTGCTATCATACATGCTACATCTCATAGATAGCTCTTCAAAAACTATTCAACCGATGATTTTGGTGTTGTGAAGATGGGAAACAATGATATATAACACAAATTATTAGAAGAGGAGATATGCACTTGGAGACTGCAAATGGTACGACACTAGTCCTCAAGTCGGTGAGGCATGTTGAGGACCTTCGGCTCAACATTATCTCCATTGGTTGCTTGATGATGATGGGTACCTAAGAAGATTTGTAAATGCACAATACAAGGTCACCAAAGGAAATATGATTGTTGCAAAAGGTAACATGGTTTCAGTTTTGTATCATGTTCATGCTAAGCTTCCTACTGCTTGTGTTAATGCATTGCAGAAAGAGGACGCTTGTGCTTTGTGGCACAGACGACTTGGGCATATGAGTGAGAAGGGGATGATAGTGCTATTAAATGTTCACATCAAAATGTGTTTAGATTGCTTAGCAGGGAAGCAACACATAGTTGCATTTGAGAGTGAACCTTCTCACAAGAAGCTCGAGGTGTTGGACTTGGTACATTCTGATGTTTGCAAAATGTTGGTAAGATCAATGGGTGGAGTAGAGTATTTTGTCACATTTATTAATTAATTTTCCAAGAAGGTTTGGATCTATGTTTTGAAGACCAAAGACCGAGTACTAAGTGTATTTAAGAAATTCCAAGTCTCAGTTGAGAGATAAACCAAGAAGAAGATCAAGTGATTTTGCACTGATAATAGGGGAGAGTATATTGGCCCATTTGATGCCTATTACAAGGAACAAAGAATTATGCACCAATTTACTCCTCTAAAGACACCACAACCGAATGGTCTTGCTGGGAGGATGAATAGGAAAACTATGGAGAGAGTTAGATGCTTGTGTTCAAGTGCAAAGCTACCGAAACATTATGGGTGTGCGGCTTTGTTGGCTGCGATTTATCTTATTAATCTCTCACCAAGTTATTCATTGTAGGAGATGTTCGTGATAGGGTCTATTATGGCAAGGAAGTCTCATATGATCACCTGAATTTTTTTTGGTGTAAGGCCTTTGTTCATATTACTCAAGATGAAAGGTCAAAGCTTGATTCAAAGACACAAATAATGCATATTTCTTGTCTATGAAGGTGACCAGTCCAGCTACAAGTTGCTTGAACCAATAGCAAGAAAATTTGTGAGAAGTCGTGTTGTCGTGTTTGTTGAAAACCAAAAAATTGAGGATATTGTGAACACAAAGGAGAAGATTTCTAAGTCAATTATGGTGTTCCTCCTCAAAGATGGCAGCAAGGCGTAAATGATTCTTACCTAGTTCCTGTAGGTTTAGCTCAACAACAAGATGAATATGATGATGCAGAAGATATGCAAGATGATGCACATAGTGATACATGTGAAGAAGAATATGCTCCCTAGCAGCAAGAGTATGATGTGTAATAAGATCATCATGATTAGCAGGAAGCACCAATATCAGATAGTCCACCAGAAGCTCCACTCAGATAGTCCAGCAGAGACCATGTTCCTTCCACTAGGTACACATCAGATCAATATGTGATGTTATTGTCGGATGGATTAGAACCTAAGTGCTTTTCAAATGGAATGAAAGATGAGAACAAGAAGGAGTAGAATAAGTCTATGCAGGAAGAGATGGATTCCTTGCATAAGAATCATGAAGTTTCCTAAGGGTAAAAAAGTTCTAAAGAACAAGTGGGTTCACAGAATAAAGCAAGAAGAGCATACACCACATCCAAGGTATAAGGACAGGCTAGTTGTGAAAGGATTTATCCAAAGAAAAGGTATTGACTTTGATGAAATATCTTCCCCAATGATGAAGATGAAATCAATCATAATGATCATTGGCTTGGCATCAAGTCTCAACTTGAAGGCTGAGCAAATGGATATGAAGACAACTTTCCTACATGGAGAGTTTGAGGAAGAAATCTACATGGAGCAGCCCGAGGCATTTCTTGTTAAAAGCAAATAAGACCATGTGTGCAAATTGAAGAAAAGTCTCTATGGATTGAAACAAGTACCAAGACAATGGTACATGAAGTTTGAATCTATTATGGGGGATAAAGAGTACAAGAGTTGTAGCTCAAACCATTGTGTGATTACTCAGAGGTTTGCATATGATGATTATATCATATTATTGCTCTATGTTGATTATATCTTGATTGTTGGCAAGAATATCTCAAGAATTGCTAGATTAAAGAAAGAGTTGAGCAAAAATTTTGCCAAGAAAGATTTAGGTACAAAAAAGTGTATTCTCGGCATGAAAATTGAGAGAGATAGAAAATCCAATAGTTTGTACTTGTCTCAAGGGAAATATATTAAGAAAGTAATTCACTACTTTAAGATGGATGAAGCAAGAGAAGTGGGCTGTCCACTAGCATCACATTCCAAGTTGAGTAAGATGCAATGTCCCTCCACTGAAAAGATGAAAAATGAGAGGTATAATGTTCCTTATGCCTCAGCGGTTGAGTAATTTATGTATGCTATGGTATGCATATGGCTTGACATTGCTCAAGATCTTAGTATTGTGAGCAAATTTATGTCTAACCCAGAAATACCATATTGAGAAGCCGTGAAGTGGATCTTGAGGTACCTCCAAGGCATCACTAATATGAAGCATTGCTTTGGTGGTAGTGAGCCCAAGCTAATTGTATATTCATATTCAAGCTTGGCCAGAGATATTGATGGTAGAAAGTCTACTTCGGGTTTTGGTTACCCATTCAGGGGGGGGGGGTAGTGACATGATAAAGAAGGTTGCAATAGTGTGTTGCTTTGAATACAACTAAACCTGACTTCATTGCAAAGCAAAGAGCTATTGGCTTGTGAGCTTGGTTTCCAGCAAGATAAGTATATTCTATTTTGTGACAACCAAAGTGTCATCAACCTAAGTAAGAATGCAAATTTTCATTCAAGGTCAAAGCATATTGAGGTACGCTATCATAGGATTTGAGACATGCTGAATTTCAAATAAGTGCAAATTGAGAAGGTGCACAAAGATAACAATGAGGCTGATATGTTGACCAAGGTGGTGACAAGATCAAAGCTCGATGTATACCGTCGGCTCGCTGACATGACTGCTGGTAGGCAGTGAGACCCTCCCATAATGTTGGGAGGGGGAGTTTGTTGGACTATATCCCTCCACATGGAGGTGTGTTGGCAGCCCAATATTAGCCCAGAAATTCTAACATATGGATCGAAATTCGCATCCAATGGCTGAGGTGCCTCTTTAAGAGGTAAAAGGAAAAAGCCCTAGCCAAACTTGAAGGCTATGTGAGAGTGAGCAAGAGCAAGCTAAAAACATGATTGTTGCTGTGAGAGGGTGTGAGAACATATTAAAATACCACAAATAAGTGAGAAAAGAGGAGGAAGAAAAATAGCCGATTTATATCTAGATTTCTGAAATATGACCGGTCTATCTTCAAAATGGTGATTGAAGGTTAAAGAATGCTTGGATTAGCTCCAAATTTGGTGAACTTATTTTTTACTTTAAATACTTCGATCTGGTAACATAGTTTGACATATGGGTTAGTTGACTTCTAATTTTTGAGCGATTTTGTCTATTTAAGCTGCTGCAGTTTTAACATAGAGCAGTTTTGATAAACAGATAGTTTGGATAGGCAAACGGTATCCGATTGAGCTGATTTTTGATAAATATGCTGAGATTATATATATTTATCTATTTGTCCATCAGAAAGTTTTGTGCTATTTTAAAAGCAGTTTGATGAAGCTTGCTGTTGTTGTTGTCAGATTGCAACGAGGTAAAGCATGTTGTAATCTTTAGAGATTCTAGATAAGACTCTTCCACATGTTGCTTGGAGTGGATCTTACGTGAACCACATCCGTGATTTTTTCTACTCACATTGAGGTGTCTTTTTAGGTAAATCATATGCTTTTGTTTATATTTCCAGTGTATTGCTGCTGGTTAAAAATATTCTCAAAGGTTTACTTAAACTGATGAAGTTAGGTTGTGTGTCACGCCCGCTGCCCCAACATGGCGCACTTCAGCCGTCACGGAATTCATCCACCGAGGAGTCAATTTGCATAGCTAAAAAAGCCGCACAACTAAGGAACTTCCCCCTCCCCCCTGCTGCTTTGAAAGTCGTGCAAGAGAGGCCGGGGCGCTTCTGAGCCCCTCTCGCCGGAATAGTCGGCGAGGGGCGGCGGAGGACGGCCGCCGGAGTAGATGTAGGTTGTAGAGTAGGTCCTGTAGTCGGTCTCGTGCCGGTAGTGGGCTCTTTGCCCGGATGCGGAGCTCCAGATCTCGCGGCTTGGATCTGGGCACTAGGGTTGCTCGTCGGCGTCCTCTGGCTCCTTCAGATGTGGCTGCGGCTGACGGCGACGACCACCGCATCGGTGAATAAACCTCAGGCCCTCCTCCTCTCTGTCTGGGATGCTCCGGGGCTCCTTCATCTTCTGCTGGCCGGCCGTGGTGGCGAGGGGAAGAAGATGTGGAGCTCGGTGGCGCTCGGACCTGGAGGAGGCGAGGGAGTTGCTGTTCTGGCATTTGTGCGCGGCGCCTGGCAGGGGCCGGCCTCGTCCATGTCGCTGTCTCCGCTTCCTCCGACCGGCCGTAGTGGCATGGGGTCGAAGCGGCCGGCGACGTGGCTGGCGGCCACCTCCCTCTTCTTCACGCGCGGCCTTCATCGACCTCGTCTGCGTCAAGACTTCACCTTCCTCCTAGCCGGCCGTGGCGGCGAGGGGGAGGACGGTGGTGCTCAGATTCGTGGGCGTTGGAGGTGCAGGCCTTATCCCGACGCCGATGCTGCGTCCGATTGGAGCGTCTTCTCGGCGGCCGCCTCGCCGTCGACCACAATAGCTGAAGGGCAGCCGCTCCGTTTTCTTGGGAGTTCCTCCTCGGCGATCTCTCGATGGCAGGAGGCCATCCTTTCGCCGAGCCCCAGGGCTGTAGGGCAGCCACTCCCTCCCTGCTCGCCATGTTGCTGGCGCAGGGCCGTTTTCCTCTAGGCCGTGATGCCGTTGTGGAGGTCTTTCGATGCCGAGACGGTTTGCTCCCGGTGTTCCACCCCAAGTGGCGTAGTCCCCGGCGGTGGCGCATTCGGCCGTGCTCGGCAGAGTCTTCGATGCGGTGGAGAAGGAGCAAGAGGAGGTCCTGGACCTGATTGCAGCTTGGCTGTTAGTTTCAGGGTCTTCTTTGCATTTTTGCAAGGCCTAGTTATTATTCTTCTTTCCTTTGAGGCTCTTTGTGTAAATGTACTCCACCGACGATTTTAATGGCAGCATCGGGGTCTTTCTAGACCCCTCCCCCCGTTCAAAAAAAAAAAAAAAGCATAGCTAAATATGCAGTGCAAAGTATGCGCAGGAAACGGTGGCACCCATCGCTGGGCGCGCACTCGGTACATACATCAGGGTCCGTAGTAGTCTTCCAGAAGCTTATTAGTACTAGTACAACACGCACTTAATTTACAGGTAGCCAAGAGCACAAGCTGCGAGAGTTCAGAACTTCAGACAGGCCAGTGGCTCATGCATGGCGCAGCTGCAGATCCGATCGGGATCAGTTTCGGTCGCGGAACTCGTTCATGAAGGCCTCATGGAAGGCCTTGAGGCGTGGGATCATCACGTTGATCTTGTCCTCGCCGGGGAGGATCGTGCACCGGATGTGCCATGTCCCGGTGGCCCTCTTATGTCCAGAGACCTTCTCGCGTCCCGGGCATTTGCAATAGGAGATCAATCCCAAAGTCAGGCCAGCACAGCTTATGAATTGAAGGAAAATGATATGCAGGTATACTTGATGGCCCAGCCACCGGAGAGGATCTTCTCCCACATTGATTGACTTCCATGTATGCAGATACAGATATAGAAGTCTCACCTGGTGGAAGCCGGAGCCAGGGACGACGGCGATCCCGGCGTCCTCGAGAAGGCGGCAGGCGTAGAAAATGTCGGGAGAGACGCCCTCGGTCTTGGCAGCTTTGATCGCTGCTGCAGGGAAGTGGATCCTGGGGAAGAGGTAGATTGCGCCCTCTATTTTGTTGCAGGTCACGCCCTCCAAGCTGCTGAATGCCTCCTCCAAGTCCTGTAACCAAGGCAAACGAGATCGCAATTTTTCAAGGCATGCAAAAGCTGTTTTTGGTTCAGTTTCATCCTACACCCTCCGTTCTGAATTATTATATGTTTTGGATAATGTGAACTCCATATGGGCTGAAATGAGTGAACAGAAACACTAAAACGCATACAAAAAAATGCCAGAACTTTTTATAATTCGGAATGGAGAGTGTACTCCCGATGGAGGCAGAAGAAAGATGGTGCGGTTGTGACACCGAACTGTATGTAGGAGGATACCTTGGCACGCTTCACCAGAGATGAATGGACGTTTTCCTTCTCAGCCAAAAATTTCTCAAAACAATCATCCCCAATCTGCAAATATGAACTTGGTAAAAACACATGTCCTTATTTATTTTGTTAAGGTCGGGCCTTTCTGATTGTGAGAAAAACTGACATACTAGTAAGGTATAAGGCATAATTAATATCAGAAGAACATAAATAGTATCTCCAAAGCTTCATGAAATTTATATCCTCGCAACTTTAATGTGTCTGATAACAAAATTAATCATTTCATTATGCATATAGGCATGGTACATGTTATTTGGTTTGTTTATTTGAAACGGGGCAAAAGCTTCGCCCTTTCCATTGATTAATAAGAGAGTTGCCCGGTTAATAATGGAAAACCGCGCTAAAATCGATACATGTTATTTCTTGAGTACATTCTTTTGGAAATATTTCCATGCAGTGTGAAGGAAAAGCAAAAGAATATGTCTGGGGGCAATGTTAGGACGCATCGGATAACCTAATCAAGACATAGCTACAAACTTGTAGACCATTGCAAGAAAAGAAAAAGCTAGCTGTCCAATTACTAGAGTTCTTGGGCATGATTAAATGTTTCACTGAAAGAATGGTAGTTGTATGATGGTAATTTCAGGATATAAACATATACTAAGTAAAATAAATTCTAATGAATATGTGAAGGGCATGACAAACCTTAGGTGTATCCATAACTAGACTAGTAAGAATTTGGCCACCTATGTTGGGGCAAAGAGTCGCCGAAGCCACCTTGCAAATCTCCCCAATCACATCTTCTCCAAAACCACATACCTCCATGTAGCCTCCCCTTCTGCCACATTCTCCATAGTACCCTGCAAAGTTTAGATGATGAGAGAATAACTATTGTTTTTGAATCCTTGCTCTTGAAGCTTATTTTGGAGATAATATGAACCATGATTTTTTATGTACAAAGATTTACCCATTGAAACCGAATGATATGACACTATAGAGATGTCATCCTCTTTGTACCCGAGTGATCTGGCAACTTTCTTGAAAGAATTGAACTTTTTATCCTCCACATAAATGTTATCTTGGTACACCTGTAAACACATAGATGATTAATCTGCAAAACAATCATCATTGGCAGTAACTGTGCTTGCTTGCTGGAAGGAGACGACGAATGCAATTTACAAAATGAACACGTAATGTCCTTCAGAAAGGGCAAACCTCATCGGCAAGTAGAACTAAACCTTCTTTCCGACAAAATTCCACTATCTCCTCCTGGTTGGTAACAGACATTACCTACAACAGAGCTTGCAAATGGTGAACAAGAAACTTTGGAGTTTGCCTGATAGTAATTCTATGATGCAGGAGGGCCTCCAACATATCATTCGGACGTTGGGTTTACTCTTTTCTTTTTTCAGGTAAACCTTTTTCAGACATTAATTATAATGTCCAATTCACATGGACGGTGTTGTGTGAGATATATAAATATATGTTTCCATACCTGTCCAGTAGGATTTCCAGGATTAATGACCACCATGGCTCGAACAGTCAAACCGGATATACGAGCCTCCTCCAAACACCTCTTTACTTCGAAAATCTCAAGCCCCCAATCACCATCCTCACTAAGATTATACGGTACCTAACAACTCAATTCAATAACTTGGTCATTTCTTGCATGTATTGAAATGTGCAGTCTTATTACATCACCATATCCTCACTACGGTTATATGGTACCCAAATACACAACTGAGTAACTGGTCCTTCTACACACATTCCCATTTTACAGTTTTTTCTTGGAGAAAAAAGTTAGCCATCTGATTATAAGTTTGAAGATGCAATGAACAAAGTTACTACTAGGAATTGCAAATGTTGCTTGATGATTTCATCAAGCTAGCACCATACCATTGTTCCACCATGAAGTATAATGGAAGCCGAGTATAACGGATATTCAGGTAAAGGGCATAAAATGGCATCTTCATCGGATCTGATGAGTATCTGCATAGTCAAATTAATCTGGAAGGAAGAAAAGGGATAGGTAGCCAGGTTTAGGATATCCAAATAGACCAACTGTTGTGCACATGTGATGTAATGGAGATCTGGAGTGCAAAGTATTACCGCTGAACTCGCTCCGTCTGTCAGGAAAATTTCATCTGGCCTTGATGGATAACCATCTCTCCCAGCGATACCATCAGCAACCGATTCACGCAAACTTCTGATTCCCTGATCATCATGGTAGAAAAGCCACAATAAGTTGATGCCAAATAGAGTAGGAAAATATATCAACATCGGACAACACGAAAGCAAGGGCTTTCTAGCATGCTGATCCTGTTAGTCGGTAATTTGCGGATATTTGTGCGCTAGCGTGGACCAATTGTCGAAACATCACACAACACGATAATGTACTCCAACAAATACCTGACTGGGAGTATATGGACCGGAGTCTCTGCTAGGCATTGTGTCGACAATCTTCCGTGCTCTTTTTATGGCGCATGTGCTGCAATATGAGATTGAAAAAGTGTCTGTCAATTTTGTTTTCCGTCAGTCAAAGATTGTGTCGAGATAAGATAATGCCAGTTTTTCTACTAGAAAAAAAATGAATTATGGGATGGGGATCAATATCCTCCACAGCTTGTTCTGTTTTCGTTTTAACGATTTTACGAGATCGAGATGCCAACCTGAATAACATGTAAACCTCGTCTCTCTGCAGGAGGGTTGGATTGTCACACAGAGACAGAACCTGTAGGCAAGCACTTGGCATGAAGCATCAACCTTGTATTCCCAAGTAGAAAGTTTCGACAGCGTGAGAACTGTAACCTGCCTCGCGAAAGAAAGTTATGGGTCGCTGACCGAGAGCCTGGGGGTTCCCAAGATTGCAGTATATTATCTGTAGAAAGAAACTTTGTCATATGTTTGTTTGGCAGAATCACTTGTGGTAGTATCACACAAAGCTAAGCACGCACCTCTCGGAATGGGCGAGAGCCTGGATTTTTCTTCAGCTCCTCCTCCAGCCGCTGTTTACGACGCAAAAACCGGCATACCGTCTGGAAGATTAAAATCCACGCATGTGTGGTTCAAAATGTAGTAGTTCACAGGAATCTTTGTGTGTGCTAATTAAGTAGTACCCTCGTTTGATGAATATAAGGGTTATATTTTTTTCTGAAAAGTTAAAATACATAAAGTTTGACCAAAATTTTAGAATAAACCATTAACATGTTTTTTAAAAATCTATATCTTTAGATACATCATGAAACATATTTTCATAAGATGTCTATATAACATATAGTCGTTGATAGTTTCTTTTTGAAAAGTTGGATCAGTTCGGTTCTCTCAAAATAACGGCGGAGGTGTACGTGTTTGCAGAGTAGTGCAGTTAGAAGCTTAGCATTACCTCAGCGAGCCTAGAGATCTCGCCGCAGGGCTCATAGTTGAACATCTTGACCTTGAAAACGGAACCATGCGCACATGTTAGCTCCATTTATTTTCATGTAAAAACAGAGCACTGGCTTGCGCTTTTAGAAAGAAGGAAAAGATGCATATGCAGGCGCCGTACCCTGGGGTTGATGGTCTCCGCGGTGATGGAGGCGGTCTTGTTGTACGACATGGCGCCGGTGGCGAGGAGGCTTGGAAGGAGGACGAGAGGAGGGAGGCTGCGTGCTTGTGTTGCTTGGGCAGCAGAACCATGGGTGAAGAAGAAGGAGAGGAGCTTGGGCGGTCGCGGTGGGCACTGGGCAGACCGCAGCTGCCACGTCCCGGGTGGGAACAAGGCTCCGAGTCTGGGCCTCTGCGTCGTGGAAGCACGGTTAGTGTCATCCGCCAACGTGTCCGTGCTATTTCGTTGCCTAAATACTTCAACGGTTCCGAGGATTAAGTTAGCACGACAGATTTACATTATAATTCCTGTGATATGCGAGTTGTATCATTTCCTTGTAAAACTAGCACAGTGACCCTTGTAAATATGGAGGCAATGTTTGACTACAGTTGTCTTTCATCACACGATAGAAACTTTTAATACCTTACTAAAATTTAAATAGCTTCTCTAGTCATTCTAAGTATAATAATAAAGAAATACTCCCTTCTTGCCAAAATGCTGTGCATATAAGGTTTTCAAACATTCAAACGAATGTAATGTTTGACCAAGTACGTAGAAGAAATTATCAACATATAGAACACCAAATCACTTCCATTATATTCATCGTGATAGTATATTTCATATGGTATATATCTTAGATATTTTAGTTGTTTATACTTTTTCTATGTTGGTCAAACTTAACATGATTTGATTTTTGGAAAATCTTATGTGCACTACATTTTGGCAAGAAGGGAGTATCTTTTTGCGAGGGAAAATATTTAATCATCTTTAATTTGTGGGCGACTACTTTTTGATAATTTTCATTGTATCTTCATCTAAATGATGTATTACTTCATGCATTCCCTCGACTATGAATTGCTTGTCGTTCTTTGTTCATTCTACATATGTAATGTTAGCTAGCCAATCCTCGGATAAGTTAGATATTTTTTTTAAACAAAACTAGCCAAATCCTCCACATTTGCAATAGTTTTATTAACAAGTATTAAATTTCTAGTATTCTCTAAATCTTTAATTAAGGCAATATGACTCTTAACTTGTTCAGAGGACTTCCCAAAGAAACCCCTAGTTTAAGTGGCCTACCCTCCATCTCATTACCTGGAAGATCTATAAAATTTAACTTTTTAATATAACTTGTACCTTTATTAGTGGAAGATTCCCGATGTTGTGCTAACTCACATAGCACGCTCAAGCCACGACACGTCTGCATTCGGTTGAGTTTGGATGCGATGCGAGCGCTTGACCACATCCCCGACTTGGACACCTCATGTATCCCTCTCAACGTGATGATCTCAGCCATCGGCAGAGACCCCACGCGAGAGGGGGTTACACATCTGATCTTTGGCCACGATGTAGTTGAACCATGTTGAGGATACTGAAAGGACATGTTCCTAGCTTCCAGTTTTTTGGATGTTTGAATACAACACAAGGAAATTAATCTTGTGCTAAGCATTGCAGGGATTCTCCAGGTATTGCATAAGACTGTTGGTGAAGAGAAGTGGGAAAGGGGACTATTGTAGAAAGGCTCAAAATCTCCAGAGGAGTGTCTTTTAGAAGGCTGGAAATTTGTTTTCAGGAATTTGAATTTCCAGCCCTTCGAAATTCGGCTAAGTCCTTTACAAAACGTTGTGGTGCAACGTTCTGTAAAGGGGCCGGAAATTCTGGTTTGGCAGAATTTCTGAGGGGCAGAAATTCTATAATTTCTGGCCCTCGAAAATTCGGCTAAGTCCTTTACAAAAGGCTGTGGTGCAGCTTTCGGGAAGGGGGCCGGAAATTCTGAGAAATCAGAATTTCCGGGGGCCGAAAATTTCAGAATTTCCGGCCCTGCAAATTTTCACTAAGTCCTTTCTCTAAAGCTGTGGTGCAACCTTCTATAAAGGGCCAAAATTTCTGGCCAAAATTTTCTGAATGGAAATTTCCAGGGGGCCGGAATTTCTGCCCCCAGGCCGGAATTTCTGCCTTAAGTGAACCCCCGAATTTCCGCCCCCCTGGCCAGAATTTCCGGGGTAAGTCGCCTCCAATGGATAGATTTCTAGCTGGCCTATAAATAGTCATCCCCTACCTCAGATCTGAGCTACCTCATCCACACTCTCACCTCCATTAATTCAGAGCTTCAACTCCGTAGATCTCCTTCCCTAGCTAACCAAATCCCTCAAGATTTGGAAGATTGGGAGAGGAGCCCTAGGTCTACAATCCTACCGAAGTGATTTGTGTTTGCTTCACTCCTCCTCCGTGGAACTTGCCCTAGGCAAGAGAGGTCACCTCAAAGCTTCCTCCATGTAAAAGCTTTGTGGTTTTCTTGTTGGGAGCCTCCAATTGAGTTGTGGAGTTGTGCCCCAACCTCCGTGTAAGGGTTTCGGTCGGTGCCCCCAATACCACCGCCTAGTGGAAATGAGCTAGCCTTCGTGGCTTGCTCACTGGAGAATAAGGTGAGCCTTTGTGGCGTTGGTGGACTCCGTGTCGCCACACTTCTCCAACGTAGACATACTTCTCCTCAAAAGGAAGGAACTACGGGAATACATCCTTGTGTCTCCGGTCTCCGCTTTTCAATTACTTCTTACCCTTACTTGCATCTTGTTTGTATCTTGCTTACTTGCTTACTCTCCTACTTGCTTGCTTGTCACTATTAGGAAATTCACCTAGTTGCACATCTAGTGAATTTACTTTGTGCCAAGCCTTAAAATTGAGAAAGGTAAAAAATTTGTGTAGCGCCTATTCACCCCTCTCTAGTCGCCCTTAAGATCCTTTCAATTGGTATCAGAGCAAGGGCTCTTTGATTGGGCTTAACCGCCTAAGAGATTATGGGCAACGAGGAGCCCGCCACTAAGGCGGATCTTAATCACCTCATGGCGTGAATGGAAGCCATGATGGGTGCCATCGAAAGTCAAAAAACTCAACTTGATGCTCTCACTAGTGGAACGTCTAGTACCACTCCACCAACTCCGGTTGAAACCCTGGATAAGGATAAGCCATCCTTAAATGAGGATGATTCAGACAAGGATGGGGATGAGAGCAACGAGGACCCACTCAAGAAAGATGACACCTCTCGGGGACATAGCACGGAAGTTCCACATCCTAGGACCTATGTCTCCGGGAGACACCTTCAAATGCCACACCTTGCTTCATGCGGCCCACCGCCACCACTTGATGCTTCTAGCTTTGCCAATTGGCAAGATAACATACGCTCTCACATAAACTTTGTGTCTATTGAGCTTTGGAGAATCATTGAGCAGGGTTTTCATCCGACTTCCAAGGACTTGACCAACTTGCTACCTTAGGAGCAAATTGACAAGCAACTCAATGCCTCCGCATTGCATCTCATTCACATGTCGCTTACCGAGAAGGACAAGGCGTTTGTCCACAAAATCACCTCTGCCAAGGAAGCTTGGGATGCTCTCACAAACCTCTTCATCGGAAACAAGAGCATTCAAGAGTCCAAGTTTGACGAAGCTGAAGTGGACAACTTTGCCATGCTTGATGGTGAATCTTCCAAAGAACTTTATCGGCATCTCTCGGCACTCCAAGTGAAGCTAGTCGACCTGGGCTCTACCCAATGTGATGGGAGATGGATGAAGAGGAAGTTCTTCCAAGCCCTCTTGCCCTTCATGAAAGAAACAATGAACTCCATCAAGGGAGATGCCAACTTTAGGAAGATGACCGCTCATGACATCTTGCAAGAGATTGTGGCAAGGAAGATCTCCAAGAAGAATGCGGATGATGCTTTAGCTTGTGCACGTGGTGTGCAAGCTCCCAACCTTGCTTTGAAGGCCAAAGTCTCACTTCATGAAGAAGCAAGTTTGATGGAAGAGGAAGAGTCAATGGGTGGAAGTCCCGAGGACATGAAGTATGCCCATGCCGAGCACATGGCTCTCGCTCAAAGGGCATTCATGAAGAAGTGGAAGTCATCTAGTGCCTCCAAGCCTAAAGCCACAAGTAGAGTGAGGACTTGCTACAATTATGGTAATCAACACCACTTCATTGCGGATTGTCCTTATGAAAGAGTGGAGGATCACAATGGAAGACTCGTTCGCAAGGAGATGAAGGCCAAATCTTACCCTCCAAGGAACTTCGACAAGAAGAAAGCCGTTCCAATACATGCTTTGACGACTCAAGAAGAATATCCATCCGGTGATGATGCAAGCGATGATGAAGAAGTAGGGAAGGTCACCATCATCATTGCCAAGCCTACCTCTTCGTCATCCGTTTTCGCTTACGCAAACGAGTCCAAGCGCTCCAACTTCAAGGGGACATGTATAATGGCTCACGCTACAAAGGTATCACCTATTTTCACACCCATAATACCTAGAAGTTTATCTTGGATGGATTGTGGATGCTAGTAATGATAAGGATGAGCCTAATGAATTGGACATGTTCATGTCAACCTTGCATGGGAAGACCAAAGCTCGATTTGAGATTCTCCTAGATCAATATAATGAGTCTCTCCAACTTAATGATAGAAATGAGGAACGCATTTTTGAGCTAGAAGGGCATGCTCGTGAGTATGCCGATGAAATTGCCACACTCACTCAATCCCTTGAGGTTGAGCAAGACCTAAGGATGGCACTTGAGGCATCCAAGTTGGGTCTTGAAGAGTCTCATAATTTGGACATTGCTAGGCTTAAAAGTGATCGAGACATTGCTCAATCCGTTGCCGATGAACTTAGGTTGCAAAATGAAAAACTTAATCTTATAATTTCTAAAGAAGCAACCAAGTTCCCTTCTAGCACTTTTGTTGCAAGTACTTGTCACACTAACCCTCTATATGAGAAAGATTCCCCCAATGGTGACACAAGGCTTGATGAGCTTTTGAGTGCTCAAAAGCAACATGGTGACAAGATCGGACTGGGTTTCATCTCCAAGTCTAAGAAGAAGAGGAACAAGAAGAAGAACAACAAGAAGACGAAGTTTCTTGTGCCTACTCCTCCTCCTAAGAAGCGCATCCCAAATGACATATGCTTTGATGAGGATGGCAATGTTTTTGAGGAGGAGGGGGAGCTAGTGAAGGAGGTGATTGGGAATGCTAAAAAGGCAATGCCCAATCACAACAACTTTGCATGAAAATATAACCCTTCCTATGTTCTTTGCCGTGCTTATGATGGGCATGTATATGCCAAATTTGTTGGTTCACCTAATGAATGCATTTCTTGGTCTATTTGGGTTCCTAAGACCCTTTTTACTAACAAAAGAGGACCCATTGAAAAATGGGGACCTAAAAACAAGACTTGATTTCTTGTAGGGCTTTGCTTCCGGTGTGGGACAATGGATAATTTATAGTGGTGCTATCAATCATATGTCCGAAAGCAAAGAGTTGGTGAAGGAGCTTCGCACCAGTTCATCTAGTGCGGGCTACGTCACCTATGGAGATTCCTCAAGGTCAAAGGTATTGGGTCTTGGTAAAGTTGTCATCTCTCAAAATGTTACCGTGGAAGATGTCATGCTTGTTAAGACTCTCTCTTATAATTTACTTTTCGTAGCTCAGCTTGCCGATATGGGCTTTGCAACTTTCTTTGATGTTGGGATTGTGGTTCTTTTGTGGAGCAAGTCTCTTAAAGTAGCCTTTGTTGGGCATGTCGAAAATGGCTTATATGTGATTGACTTCTCGGAGAAGGTCACTAAAGCCGTGACTTGCCTAATGGCTAAAGTTGACGTGGGATGACTTTGGCATCGCCGGCTAGGCCATGTCAATATGAGAACTTTGCAAAGTCTCTACAAAGGTAACCACATCCTAGGACTAACCGATCTAACCTTTGCCAAAGATCATGTGTGTAGAGCTTGCATTGAAGGAAAGATGCATGAACTTCCTCATCCTAGCAAGACGATCATTTCTTCTAAAAGGGTCTTAGAGCTCCTTCACATGGACCTCTTTGGCCCTCCATCTCACGCAAGTCTAGGAGAAAAGAAGTATTGCTTGGTGATTGTTGATGACTACTCAAGATATACATGGGTCTACTTCTTCAAGCATAAATACGAGACCCAATAAACCATCAAGGACTTCACCAAGGAAGTGGAACGTCAATATGGCCAAGATATCTTGATGATTCGAAGTGACAATGGGACAGAGTTCAAGAAGTACACATTGAATGAATTCTTGAGTGACGAGGGGATACGGCATCAATACTCGACTCCCTACACTCCGCAACAAAATGGTGTAGCCGAGCGGAAGAACCGAACCTTGATGGACATGGCTAGGACAATGTTAGCGGAGTTTAAGTCTCCGTATAACTTTTGGGCCGAAGCTATCAATACCGCATGTCATTCCTCTAACACGTTATATCTTCGCAAGGGCTTGAGCAAGACTCCGTATGAGATCCTCACCGGCAACAAGCCTAACATCAAATACTTTCAAGTATTCGGCTGTAAGTGCTTCTATCTTAGAAAGGGTGTCCATTTTGTCCAAGTTTGACTCTAAAGCTCTTGAGGGTATCTTTGTTGGTTATGCCACCGAATCTCATGCTTTTAGAATCTTTGACAAAGAGTTCGCTCGTGTTGTTGAAGTTTCTAATGTGAGATTCGATGAGAATGACAGCTCCTGTGTGGAGTAAAGTGGTGTTTGTGATGTAGGTAACGAAATACCTCCTCAAGCCATAAGAAGAATGGGTGTGGGTCATCTCATACCCATTGAGGAACACCTTTTGGTGGAAAGAGAAGGACTATGCTCTACTCAAGTGGAGCCTTCATCTTCACAAGCTCCACAAGCTTTACAAGGTCCGATTGATGCTAACCAAAGACAAGCTCTAGACCCTCACTCAAGCAAGCAAGGCCAAGATCAAGACCAAGTGGACGATGGTGATTCTTCACCAATGGTAGATCAAGGCCAAGCCAAAGATGATGAGCATGCTCATGTTGATGATCAAGCTCAAGTTGAAGGTCAAGGCGAGCACTAAAATGGTGGTGATGACCAAGTGGCTTCTCAAGAGTCTTTTGAAGAAGCTCAAGCTCGCCGTGCAAGGAAAGTGGAAGAGGCTCTTCGCAAGGGGAGCCATACCTTGGATAGTGTGATTAGAAGTGTGAGGAAAGAGGTTTCTACAAGGAGACAATTAGCCAACTTTAGTATCCATCATGCCTTCGTCTCTTGTATGGAACCCCAAAAGGTGTTTGAGGCACTTGAAGACCCAGATTGGGTAGAAGCTATGCACGAAGAACTCAACAACTTCAAGCGCAACAAAGTTTGGTCTTTGGTGGAGAAAGCCTAAGGATTGCCGCAACATCATCGAAACCAAGTGGGTGTTCAAGAACAAACAAGACACCAATGGGATCATTGTGAGGAACAAGGCTCGCTTGGCTGCTCAAGGATACTCTCAAGTTGAAGGCATTGACTATGGGGAGACCTACGCTCCCATGGCTCGTCTCGAGTCAATCCGTATCCTCCTTGCTTATGCTTCTCACCACAATTTTAAGTTGCATCAAATGGATGTGAAGAGTGCTTTTCTCAATGGTCCTCTTCATGAATTAGTATATGTAAAGCAACCCCCGGGCTTTGAGAACCCTCATTTCCCAAACCATGTCTACAAACTCGATAAGGCGCTCTATGGCCTTAAACAAGCCCCACGTGCGTGGTATGAGCATCTTAAAGAGTTACTAGTGGACCGTGGTTTTGAAATAGGGCTCATTGATCCAACTCTTTTTTACTAAGAGGGTCAATGGGGAGCTTTTCATATGCCAAATTTATGTAGACTACATCATATTTGGCTCTTCTAACAAAATCTTCAAAGATGAATTTGTAAAGCTAATGACAGACAAATTTGAGATGTCCAATCAACATGGATGATCTAAGATTGGAACACCTTGCAAATACCTTGTCATGTAAAATAGGTCAGCTACCATTTACATATCTTGGTCTACCTTTGGGAATTACAAAACCTTCTATGGAATATTTCCTCCCTATGGTTCAAAGGGTGGAAAAGAGATTATGTGGAATTGTGGATTTTCTTGATTATGGAGGGAAACTGCTCATGGTAAAATATGTTCTTGCTTCACTGCCAATCTCATACATGGCATGCCTGGATATTCCTGTAACCATAAAGGATCAAGTTGTAAAATATATGAGGCATTGTCTGTGGAGGAAAAGAAACACTAAAGTACAATCAAGAGGTCCTGCTCTCATTGCCTGGACAACTGTTTGCAAGCCAAAAGATCAGGGAGGACTTGGTGTACTAAATCTGGATATTCAAAATAATGCACTCTTATTGAAAAACCTTCACAAATTTTACAATAGACTGGATATTCCTTGGGTAAACCTTGTTTGGTCATCTTATTATGCTCAAAATCAACTGCCTGGAAATCACTTGGAAGGTTCTTTTTGGTGGAAAGCATATCTTAAATTATTGGACAAATACAAGGGTATAAGCAGATGTGATATTGGTGATGGGAAATCAGTTCTGTTCTGGACAGATCTTTGGGACTCAGAATGTATAATGCATAAATACCCTCATCTTCTAACATTTGCAAAGAATACAGAGTTATCTGTTTATCAAGTGATGGAAACTGAATTTCTGGAAGATCTTTTTCACCTGCCACTGTCCCAGCAAGCCTTTTCAGAATTTGAATCACTGGAAGTTCTTTGTGAAACTACAATGAACACTATTCAACAAGGAAACATTGATCAGTGGAGTTACATTTGGGGAGGGACTAAATTTACAACCAAAAAGGCTTACAAAGCATTGATAGGGTTTCAGGTTGTTCCCCAACATTTCAAATGGATTTGGAAATCCTCAAGCCAAGCTAGACACAAATTTTTCTTCTAGCTTCTGCTTCATGGTAGACTAAATACAAGGAATTTGCTTGGGAGGAAGAATTTTGTTATTCAATCATACTCATGTGCTACTCTAGATTGTAGCCATGAAGAAACTCTTCACCACCTTTTTGTCACCTGCCCATTTGCTTTAGCATGTTGGGACATCATCTGTCCAAACAGAAATAGAGACCTTTCAATTCTGGAAACTTTTTCAGACCTCAGAGACCAAATAAATGTTCCATTCTTCATGGAAATCATAATTTTGGCGTCTTGGAGCATTTGGATTGTTAGAAATAACAAGATCTTCAATAATGAGAATCCAACAATTGCAAGCTGGAGGGCTATATTCAGACAAGAGCTTAGATGGATTCAGTACAGAATGAAGGAGAAACATTTAGATCATTTCAAAGACTGGCTTCTACACATAAACTTGTAAATTTGTATATTCTTCTCTCCTCCTACTAGCTAGCTGCTTGTAATTATGTAACTGTGTAACACTTAACCCAATTTATAAAAATTGCAGTGGGACTCTCTCCCACTGTTTTACCCTTTCAAAAAAAATTGAGATGTCCATGATGGGAGAGTTGAAATTCATTCTTGGCTTTGAAGTTCAGCAATTGAGAGGTGGGACCTTCATCAATCAAGCCAAGTATATCCAAGACATGCTTAAGAAATTCAACATGGACTCCGGAGTTAAGGGAGCCAAAACCCCCATGCCAACTAAGGTTACTCTCGATCTTGATCCTAATGGTAAAGAGGTGGATCAAAAGCTTTACCGTTCTATGATTGGCTCGTTACTCTATCTTTGCGCATCTAGACCTGATATCATGCTTAGTGTGGGAATGTGTGCACGATACCAAGCTGCCCCAAAGGAAAGCCATTTGATGGCTGTGAAAAGAATCTTTCGATATTTGATTCATACCCCAACTTTTGGCCTTTGGTACCCGAAGGGATCAAGCTTAGAGCTTGTTGGGTACTCGGATTCTGATTGGGTGGGAGACAAAGTGGATAGGAAATCAACTTCCGGGGCTTGCCAATTTCTTGGTAGGTCCTTGGTTAGTTGGTCTTCCAGGAAGCAAAATTGCGTGTCTCTCTCCACCGCCGAAGTCGAGTATGTGTTCACGGCAAGTTGTTGTGCTCAACTCCTTTGGATGAGGCAAATGTTGAAGGACTATGGAGTTCATTGCGACAAGGTTCCACTCTTGTGTGACAACGAGAGTGCCATCAAGATTGCTCATAATCCGGTTCAACACAACAAGACGAAGCACATTGCGATCCAACATCACTTCATCCAGGATCACATCAATCGAGGTGATATTAACCTATCTTATGTAGGTACAAATGATCAACTCGCCGACATCTTCATGAAGCCCCTTGATGAAGCAAGATTCCGAGAGTTGAGGCATGAGTTGAATATCATTGATTCTTGCAATGTGGCTTGAAAGTGTGCACTTATTCCCATACGATAGCACATGTTCTAATCTAGATGTGGGCATGGATATAGGGGGAGTGCAGTCCTAATTTATTGGACTATCCCTCCCCCTATAATGCCGAAAGTAATGAAATCATCCTCCTAATATCATTTTGTGATATGTGAGCTTCAATGATGAGTATTGGTTACGGACCCAAGATATATCTTCGTGGTCCAATGCCAAAACACTCATATATGGTGGCTTCGGCCACCGACCTCTTCCTTTGAAGAGTTAATTCCTTGAAAATCTTTTTGAGTTTTATTGAGCTTTCTTGGTTTTTGTTGCTCTTTGATATGGGAAGGCACTTATGTTGGTTTTTACCAAGTCTTTTTATTGTCTCTTGCAAAATTAAGTGCCGAGAACCACTCCATGCTTGTTTTTCTAACCTAAGCCCCCATCGTCTCTAAAACACTTCTTTCTAACACATAAGTCAACATCTTGTTTTACCTTGGTTCTTGATGAGATGGCCGGACTTTCCTTGTGCAAGTGATAGAATTTTTCCAAAGAGTGGAAGCCTTATTTCCTGTGAAAAATTTCTTGCTTCCATGTACTTCCACGAGGTGGTGCACTTCTCTGTACATGGGGTAGAAATTTGCCCTGGAAATTTGGGCAGAAACATTAAATTTCCACCCCCCGGAAATTCTAGTCACTTACCCCAGAAATTCTGGGGGCCAGAAATTCTGCCCCAGGGCCGGAATTTCCACCCCCAGCGGTTAGCCTATAAAAGCAGGGGGCTGGGGTGAAGGTACCTCTTGGTTTCTTTTTCCACCCCCAACCCTCTCTCTCCAAAACCGCCACCGCCCTCTCATCAAGCACTTCTCCAGCAACTCCCTAGCCGCCGGAATCCCCGGATCTCGCTGGCCCGTGCTCTCCTTGGTGTGGGGGTTCCTTTCCTCCATGTGGTTTTCACCATGGATGACGGTATTGTCCCAAATCTCTCTCCCTAGGTGTTCTTGCCCTAGTTCTAGATTCGTTTGGGTCGATCTATTTTTCCATTGAAAGAAGCATGTTTCTAGAGGTAGTATCCTGCCTAGGGAACCTAGCATTGAACTTAGTTGGTGCTGATCTACTTTTTCCAGAGATTTTTGCATCTATTTCGTAGTTCTCTCAACAGGCTAGAATTTCCGCCCTCGGAGCCAGAAATTCCAGGGGCCGGATATTCCATCCTTTGGGCCAGAATTTCCACCCCTCTGGCCAGAATTTCCACCCCTCTGGCTGGAATTTCCGCCCCCTCTGATGAGATTAATACGATATAGATGGATCATCCCTAGAGTGTTTCTACCCTTCTAGTTCCCTTCTATGTTCTATCTAGCTATCTTTTCAACTTGTGTGTTCTCAACCCCCTGCTATTCTCCCTATTTCTTTCATAGGTGGCTCTAGCTCTCATCCTCATCGTGACCAGCGTGGTCATTCCGATACTCGCAAGCAGAACTTTCGGTTTGCCTATGAAGGAACCTTTGAGGATGAGTACTTATCTCACCAAGCTGAACAGGAGGCTGCTCAAGAGGCTACACAGGCTAAAGCAGCCAAGAAGGCTGCACATCGCCAAGCAAGGGCGCCCCAGGTCAACTTTGAGACAATTAGTTCTGTAGAGTACAGTGCGTTGAGGTAGCTTGACTGGTATGCTGAGGCTAGAGATGAAGAACTTGAGGACATCAGGTTCTGGTGTCTGAATCAGAAGCTTATCTATGAGCAGGTTTACCGCATTATGTCTCAGCAGGTTTGCTACATACATGTGTTGGACCGCACTCATCTCAAGAAGTCTGAATACTTTGGTGATGCTCTGCAGATTATGAAGAGGCTTGGTCTGTTTCACCTCATGGATATTCAGTGTCACTATAATGAGAAGATTATTTAGCAGTTCTACGCTACTCTCTCATTTGAGAAGAATGAGGCTCTCACCTTCAAGTGGATGACAGGAGACGAGATGCGTCAGTCTAACTTCTATGAGTTTGCTAGGTTGTTGAACTACATGTTCCAAGGTTACAGTGTGCTAGTTGGTCATCGTGTGCATCAGCATGGGGCTCATCCAGACAAGAATCGTTTGGCTCCTCTTTATTCTTCATGTGGGAAGATTGGTACCATTGTGGGTCTGCTCCCTCTCTACAACATCTTGCTTTGCATGTTCCAGGAGAGTATTTCACCTGCTGGAGGTAATCGGGATGCTATTCACTCAGCTCTTGTTGAGCTCATGTACCTCTCTCACCGCTGCTATATGAGTGAAGACCCCAATGAAGATTTCAGTTTGGATGTGATGCACTACATCTTCAATGAAATGCATGATGCTATGATCTCCAAGCGTACTCCTCCCTATGCTCCCTACATCATGCTACTCATTCTCGAGAAGGTCAAGGACATGGATTTCTCCAAAGGAAACTCCGAGCACAAGATCAAGCGCATGAATGTGATCAAGCCCAAGGAAGAGAAGAAGAAGAAAGAGGCCCAAGCCAAAGGAAAGAAGCAGGTTCCTGAAGATGATGATGATGATATTGATATGGATGATCCTAGTTCTCCTGTGCACAAGACTTCAACTGCAGCTGGTTCATCTCGTAACAAGAAGAAGCTCTCTTGGTGGCAACGCACTCTCTTGTGCATGAATATTGCCATCCACAAGGAAAACAATGTTGCGTATGAAGAAAGGAAGGCCATCATTCACAATCAGCAGTCGCTCCTCCATGAGATTCAGCTTATTCAAGACCCCTCTACTCAGCTCTCTCCTATTCTTGAATAGCCTACCTACATCCCATATGCTGAGTGGCAAGATGACAATGGTGTGGATTGAGCTCAGTTGGAGGCTCTCGCTCAGGGTGATGACTTTGAGGAGGTCTCCGAAGATGATGAGGATGGGTCCGATGATGAGTGATCTTCTTTTTTTTGAAACCTTTTCCTGTGAGGGAGTCCCCCACAGCCCCACTTTATTAGAAATCAAAAGGTACAAAGATATTTACAGCTATGTACAACAAACTATACAAAAAATTAGGGTAAACTAGCTAGCCAAGAAGAAAGTAAGGGAATATTATCTTTCTTAATTCTATACAACAGCAGAGAAACTTCATGAAAAAAGGAGGACTTCCATCCCCTGAAAGTTGGTCTGATATTCTTGAAAATCCAACCATTTCGCTGCTTCCAAATACACCAACATGAGATAATCACAATCTCAAAGAAACAAGGACCCTTGAAAGAATTCTTTGCAGCCAAAAGGGAAGAAACAGTATCTCCCGGATTCCATGGGATCTAAAGATAATTCCAGATACGAGTGCTAAACATGCAGTTGAAGAAAAGATGTCTCCAGTCTTCCATCACATGTGCAGAACAAAGCACACAATCATTGTTATTAGTCATCTTCCAATGCCTTCTGAGAATCATGCCTTTGGTGTTAATTCTGTCATGCAAAATAAGCCAAGCAAAAAACTTATGCTTCGAAGTACATTTGCTCTTCCAGATAGCACAAGAAGGATGATGAGTGGCAAGATTGCTGAAATGTTGTTTGTAGACAAGATTAGGTCTGAAAATCCCTTTTCCACTATTGAAAACCCAGGAATCATTGCTATCAGGAAGATGAGTGATCTTCTTGTGGGGAGTAGCATCGCTCTTCTCCCTTTTTGGTGTCTCGATGCCAAAGGGGGAGAAGTAGTTCTATTTAGGATTTGCTTTGGGTTGGGTGTTAGTTGTGGTCTTATTTGCTTTTCGTTCTCGTGAACTATTTGTGTGGAGCGTTGGTTGAACTACTCTTATTGTAATAGGGCTAGGTGAACTTTGTGCTCTTCATTATTATATCATCTCCTCCTAGTGTGTGCAAATTGTTTCCTGTTATCTTGTTTCTACCTTGCACATGTCTAGGGGGAGCACTTGTATATGCTCTATATTGCAAATCCTTGTATTGTCATCAAACACCAAAAAGGGGGAGATTGAAAGGACATGTTCCTAGCTTCCAGTTTTTTGGGTGTTTGATTACAACACAAGGAAATTAATCTTGTGCTAAGCATTGCAGGGATTCTCCAGGTATTGCACAAGACTGTTGGTGAAGAGAAGTGGGAAAGGAGACTACTATAGAAAGGCTCAAAATCTCCAGAGGAGTGTCTTTTAGAAGGCCGGAAATTTGCTTTTAGGGCCGAAAATTCTGCACCTAGGGCCGGAATTTCTGCCCCTGGACAAAATTTCCGAGGGCCAGAAATTCTTGAATTTCTGGCCCTTTCAAATTTGGCTAAGTCCTTTACAAAATGTTGTGGTGCAACATTCTATAAAGGGGCCAAAAATTCTGGTTTGGCAGAATTTCCGGGGGCCGAAAATTCCATAATTTCTGGCCCTCAAAAATTCGGCTAAGTCATTTACAAAAGGCTGTGGTGCTAAGTCCTTTCTCTCAAGCTGTGGTGCAACCTTCTGTAAAGGGCCATAATTTCTGGCCAGAATTTTCTGAATGGAAATTTCTAGGGGGCCAAAATATATGCCCCTAGGCCGGAATTTCCGCCTTAAGTGAACCCTAGAATTTCCGCCCCCCTGGCCAGAATTTCCGGGGTCAGTCGCCTCCAACAGACAGATTCTGAGCTGGCCTATAAATAGTCATCCCCTACCTCAGATCTGAGCTACCTCATCCACACACACTCTCTCCTCCATTAATGCAGAGCTTTAACTCCATATATCTCCTTTCCTAGCCAACCAAATCCCTCAAGATTTGGAAGATTGGGAGAGGAGCCCTAGATCTACAATCCTACCGAAGTGATTTGTGTTTGCTTCACTCCTCCTCCGTGGAACTTTCCCTAGGCAAGAGAGGTCACCTCAAAGCTTCCTCCGTGTAAAAGCTTTGTGTTTTTCTTGTTGGGAGCCTCCAATTGAGTTGTGGAGTTGTGCCCCAACCTCCGTGTAAGGGTTTCAGTTGGTGCCCCCAATACCACCACTTAGTGGAAACGAGCTAGCCTCCGTGGTTTGCTCACCGGAGAACAAGGTGAGCCTTTGTGGCATTGGTGGACTCCGTGTCGCCACACCTCTCCAACGTAGACGTACTTCCCCTCAAAAGGAAGGAACTACGGGAATACATCCGTGTGTCTCCGGTCTCCGCTTTTCGGTTACTTTTTACCCTTACTTGCATCTTGTTTGTATCTTGCTTACTTGCTTACTCTCCTACTTGCTTGCTTGTCACTATTAGGAAATTCACCTAGTTGCACATCTAGTAAATTTACTTTGTGCCAAGCCTTAAAATTGAAAATGGTAAAAAAAATGTGTAGTGCCTATTCACCCCCCTCTAGTCGCCCTTAAGATCCTTTCAGATAATCTCCCGGTCCCGCTACAATAGGTGAATGCGGCATGCAATCCTCCACCATAAATGAGCGCATCTTAGAGAAAGATGGCGAGACAACAGGAAGACATGGCGTGGACACCTCTCCCCGCATAGGAGACATGAGAATCGAAGCTGAGGCGCTCAACAAAACGCTGCAGCGGAACCTACCATGATAACATAAAATTGGGGGGGATTTCACTTCCCCATCCTCACCACCAACTAGGGATGCACACAACCATTAAGCATGAGTATCCAGATTTTTTTAATCTTGGATTAACAAGATTTTAGGATAAATTGCATAAATACCAAAAAGCCTAGTCCTCAAGTATAAATAGGACCTAAATTTATGTTCGTGAGGACTTGAACCCAAGTGTTGGGTTTATACATATACTCCCAACCAGTTGAGGTAGGCTCACCCAAGGAGTATCCAAGTTGCAACTGAAAATTTCAAGTTACACGTCGATGAGTTTCACATCCATTGCACGTATGTGCATTGCAATTGAAATTTTTCAAATTACACATCGGTCATACGCGAGTTGCAACTCAGATTTTTGTAGTTACATATGGGTTCCATGTGAGTTACAACTCAAATTTTCTAGTTACATATGATATGCACACAAGCAACTGAGATAAGGTGTCATCATCTAAGTGAGAATTAAGCTAATTTTCATTCGAGTGATCCCATGTCGATGTTTCCCTACTGATACGTCTCAAACATATCTATAATTTTTGATGCTCCATGCTTGTTCTTACACCATTTGCTTAGTGTTTTGTTACACTTCGTGGCGTTTTTATGCATTTTTCGGGACTAACCTATTAACAAGATGCCACAGTGCCAGTTCCCTATTTTCTGCTATTTTTGTGTTTCAGAAAAGTTACACAGGAAATATTCTCAGAATTGGATGAAACAAAAGCCAAATATCCCAATATTTAACGAAGCTTCCAGAAGACCGAAGAGGAGACGGAGAGGGGCCAGGGGCCAGCCTCACCACCAGGGGGTGCGGCCCAGCCCCTGGCCACGCCGCCCTGTGGTGAGGGCCCCCTGGTCCACTTCTGCCACTGCCCCTTTGCCTATAAAGACTCCTCGACAGGAAAAAACTAGAGACCCAATCAATTTTCCAGAAACACATCGCGATCCACCGCTGTCATCGACCCGAGATCGGGAGGGTCCAGAAGCTCTTCCCGGCACCCTACCGGAGAGGGGAATCGCCACCAGAGGTCTTCTTCATCGCCATGCTTGCCTCCGGCGCGATGAGTGAGTAGTCTACCTTGGACTATGAGTCCATAGCAGTAGCTAGATGGTTGTCTTCTCCACCATGTGCTTCATGTTTAGATCTCGTGAGCTGCCTTACATGATCGAGATCACCTTTGTGTAATTCTACATGTTGTGTTTGTTGGAATCCGATGAATATTGGTGTTATGTTAAGTTGATGTGCTGAATATTATCTTATGTTATCTCTATGTTGTTTATGATCTTGCATGCTCTCCATTGTTAGTAGCTATCTTGGCCAAGTAGATACTAGTGACTCCAAGAGGGGGTATTTATGCTCGATAGTTGGGTTCATGCCTCTATTTAATCTGGGGGAGTGACAGAAACCTCTAAGGTTGTAGATGTGCTATTGCCACTAGGGAGAAAACAACATTCTTGTGTCCAAGGACATTCATTTTGTTTACATTACACACTTTGCTTAATGTAGTTATCTGTTGTTCGCAACTTAATACTCATGGGGTGTTCGAATGATATCCCCGTGGGTGGATTATTAGTCATAGATGCAGTTGGATGGCGGTCTATGTATTTTGTTGTAATACCCAGAGTAAATCTCATAGTGATCCTCATGACATATGCACGTTATCTTTATTCTATCAATTGCCCAACTGTAATTTGTTTACCCAACATGTTGCTATTTATTTTATGGAGAGACACCACTAGTGAAATGTGGACCCCGGTCCAATTTCCTTTACATTATTACACCATTTTACTTTTACTCGCACTGTTTACTTTCTTGCATACGACTATTGTTTTCCAATCGATATGCTCAATCCTTTGTTTACAGCAAACCGGTGAGATTGACAACCTCATCGTAAGTTGGGAGCAAAGTACTTGGTTGTATTGTGTGCATGTTCCACGTTGTTGCTAGTGCAAAGCAAAGCCCTAGACGAGGCGCCTTATAAATTGTCCAGAGCTATCGCAAAGCTAGCAGACATCACCTTCTGAAGTATTGTCTTTTTCCTACTGGTTCGATAAACCTTGGTTTCTTACTGAGGGAAAACTTGCTGCTGTGCTCATCATACCTTCCTCTTGGGGTTCCCAACTGGGCGTTCATCTACATCAACACCGCACCGCAATCAAGCTGTTTTCTGGCGTCGTTGCCAGGGAAAAAGAAGACTTCTGCAAGGGGAGTTTCGCACGCACATCCTTTACTTTGTTTATTGTTTTGCTTTACTTTCGTTTTGCTTGCATAATTTTTATCAAAAATACAAAAAAAAATCAGTTTCCTTATAGTTGTTATTTTTACTTGTCCGCATTTAGCTTTGCTAGAATGGGTACTCATGAGAACACCAAGTTGTGTGATTTTACTAGCACTAATAGTAGTGATCTTATCTGCACTCCTATTGCGCCACCTGCTCCTGCTGCAAATTTTTATGAGATTAAGCCTGCTTTATTGAACCTTGTTATGACAGAGCAATTTTCTGGTGCTAGTACTGATGATGCTGCAGCTCATCTCAACAATGTTGTTGAGCTATGTGAGATGCAGAAATATAAGGATGTAGAAGGTGATATTATTAAGCTTAAGTTGTTTCCTTTTTCTTTGAGAGGAAAAGCTAAGGATTGGTTGCTATCTTTGCCTAGAAATAGTATTGATTCTTGGGCTAGGTGTAAGGATGCTTTTATTGGAAGATACTATCCTCCTACTAAGATTATAGCTTTGCATAGTGATATCATGAAGTTTAGACAGTTTGATAATGAACACGTTGCTCAAGCTTAGGAAAGAATGAAATCTATGATAAAGAATTGCCCTACTCATGGACTGACTACTTGGATGATTGTCCAAACTTTTTAAGCAGGACTGAATTTTTCTTCAAGAAACCTATTGGATTCAACTGCTGGAGGAACTTTCATGTCCCTTACCTTGGGTGCCGCAAGCAAGCTCCTTGACAACATGCTTGTAAATTATTCTGAGTGGCACACCGAGAGAGCTCCATAAGGTAAGAAGGTACATTCTGTTGAGGAAACCTCTTCCTTGAGTGATAAAATTGATGCTATTATGCTTATGCTTTCTAATGATAGAACTCATGTTGATCCTAATAATGTTCCTTTAGCCTCTTTGGTTGCTCAAGAAGAGCATGTTGATGTAAACTTCATTAGAAATAATAATTTCAACAACAATGCTTATAGGAACAATTTTGTTAGTAACAATTATAGGCCGTATCCTTCTACCAATGGTAATGGTTATGGTAACTCTTATGGTAATTCCTCCAACAACACTAGGGCCACGCCCTCTGAGCTTGAAGTCATGCTGAAGGACTTCATTGGTAAGCAAACTATTTTTAACAACTCTGTTGAGGAAAAGTTAGGCAAAATTGATATTCTTGCTTCTAAAGTTGATAGCCTTGCTCTTGATGTTGAACTTCTGAAACTAAAAGTGTTGCCTAACGAGGTGAAAGAGAACAATACTTTTGCCACTGCTAATATTATCCAAGTTAGAATTGATGAAAATGTTAGGATGTTAGCAGAATTGCATGCCAGGTGGGAAAGAGAAGATGAGATGGCTAGAAAGATGAAGGTATGTACCATTACTACCTCTAATGATGTTGTTCCAAATGCTAGCAACCCTCTTACTTTGATTGGTGTAGAGAAAACTCCTACTCCTTGTGTTAAAAAGCTAAAAACTGCAAAAACTTTTTCTCAAAAGAGTGCTGAAATTTTTTGGAGTGTAGGAGATGATAGCTCTATTTCTTTTAATGATTTTGATGTTGATGGCTGCGATATATCTGAAGTTATTTTGTTGTTGCAAAAGCTTGCTTTGACTCCCAATGCTAGTCCTATAAATGTTGCTTTTACTAAGCATATTACTAATGCTCTCATGAAAATTAGGAATGAAAAGTTGAAGAAAAAAGCTTCTATTCCCAAGAAGTTAGAAGATGGTTGGGAACCCATCATTGATATGCATGTTAATGGTTTTGATTGCCATGCTTTATGTGATCTAGGTGCTAGTATTTCTATTATGCCTACAAAAATTTATGACATGCTTGATTTACCACCGCTTGAAAAGTGTTATTATGATGTTCCTATTGCTGATGTTGCTAAGAAGAAACCTTTGGGAAGGATTATTGATGTTCTTATTATGGTTAACAATAACCTTGATCCCATTGATTTTCTTGTTATGGATGTTGAATGCAATGCTTCATGTCCTATTATTTTGGGAAGACCCTTTCTTCGAACTGTAGGTGCCATCATTGATATGAGGGAAGGCACCATCAAATATCAATTCCCACTCAAGAAAGGTATGGAACACTTCCCTAGGAAGAGAAAGAAATTACTTTTTGACTCTATTCTTAGAGCAAATTATGAGCTTGATGCTTCATCACTTGATATTACTTGATTCGCACTTTCTACGCCTAGCTCAAAGGCGTTAAAGAAAAGAGATTTCTATTTTCGTGCCCTCAGGTCGTTAGTTGTACTCAGTTTTTCCCAGCTCGTTAGTTTTTCCTCAGTTTTCCCCAAGCTGTTGTCTGAAACCCTCAGAAGGAGCTCGGACGGAGGATTCCCGTTAAGTTGACCATTTCCGTGCTGACGTGTGGGGCCGCGTCGTGTGGGGCCGTGTCGCGTGGGGCTGGTAGAAAGGGACCGCGTGGGACAGGATGAGACCGCGTTTGGTTGTACGTGAGAGCTCGGTTCTGTCTCTCTCGGGCCAAATTGGCATTGACTTTTCAGAGCGCCTTTTCAGAGTGCCTTTTCCCCCTCTCTCTCTGTGTAAACAGTTCTCTCTCTTTTCACCAAATTAGTATCAAATCTAGAGAAGCTCCTATTTCTGTCTTTCTTCAATGATTGCTGCCTTTTGGCCCTCGTTTTTTTGCCCAATATGGTAACAAATCTAGAAGCTAATCTAGAAGCTAGTATAGTATAATACATAGAATGCATACAGCAGCCAAAAGAAGCCAATAACGATGTTAATGTTTACGACAAACTAAGCTGAAAATAAAATAAGATGCAATGTATGCCCAACATGAAGGTTCTTCATTCTTCATCATATATTTCGGAGTCGCTATATTCCATGAGACGAAAAAAATATTGACTGAACTCCTTCCGTCTGCAGTGTGCAGCCAATAGATCCTCCAAACGGTATGGCCTTTGTTCTATTTTCATACCGTCGGAATCTAATCTATCCACATGTCGTGGCCACTCATCCCAGGCCTTTCTATCATCAAAGTACTGTCTGATATAACCGCCATCGTAGTAGATGCAGCCAGGTCGAACTATCGGGTGCACTCTAGTGTCGACGGAGATACACCGTTTATAACTGACGAAGAAGGCACGACTGCCAATGTTGATGGCATGGAGAGAGCGGCTCTCAGTGTCCACATGGTACACCAATGGTTGACCTTCCTCCAAATGCCTGTTGCCAGGGCTGCCGCCGAACAACACAAGCAGCAGATCACCATCAGACTCCACAAGGTAGAACTTGTCATTTCCAAGTTCTGGAAATGAAAATAGTGTCTCCATGTTGATAGTGCTCGCGCGCTTGTCCAACTGGACATTGTTGGTGCACACTAATGTTCCGACATCAAAATTGTTCACAGCTATTGCATACAATTCACCATTGAACGGGGTAAGGCAACGCAGAGAATCTTCCTCGATCGAAAATCTTCCTTCTCCCCAATCTTCTACATCTATATCCTTAGTAGGAGAGCTCTCATCGACCCAAGCAATTTCATTGGGGTAACCTGTGCAAATGAAGACCATAGTCGGGGATTTCATTACAGCGACTGACTCCACAATCATAGATGGCATGTGCGCCTCAAACGTAGCGTTCAATGTCTTTGTGAGTGGGTTCAGAAGCCGTATCTTGTGCAGCTGGTTCCTCTGGGCAAGCATGATGATGCCACGGTAAAAGCCGATGAAGTAGTATCTAAAAGGGAGTTGATGAAGATAACATTCAGCACTAAGATGTTTACGATTGAAAATAAAAATAGATTAACTCTATAGATATGGAGGAATTTGAACCTTACATGAACTTCCGTTAGATCGATGGTGACGTAGCGGGATGTGCGGAGGTTGAGGAAGGAGAACTCAGCGGTGCGTGGAAGGGCGTGTTCTACCATGATCCATTCGTGCAGGTGCACGTCGGGCTCAGGTAGATCTGAGCGCCAATTTGTACAAACTTGCCTCAAAGCAGCGTAGGTGTCCACGTACTCCTCGTTCGCCAGTAAGCAGTCGCCGATCTTGTGAAGTGGTCCGTCACCCTTAAGAGAGGCCCAGTTCACAGAGGCGCCATGCTTGGATGCGCCGCCCTCGGATGCGACGGGCTCGGTGGCGACGGGCTCGGATGCGACGGGCTCGGAGGCGATGGGCTCAGGGGCGACGGCCGCCGGCGCATTCTTCTTCTCCATCGCCGGCAGGGGAGCACGCGTAGGGCGGCTAGGGTTTTTTGGAGAAGGTGATGGGACGTGAGAGGCGTGGTTGCATGCGTGAGTTATGATGAGACTGTGTGCAGAGGGAGGGAGAGGGGCTCTGTACTGGCAAAGTGACGGTTTGTCTCAGCAGTTGACGTTTTGGTCTCAACATGCACACCGCGCGGCTAACCACTGCTCACTGCGACATGCGTCCGTGGGACTGCACGTCAGCACCGTTACGTGTACTCAGTTCTACCCTCGAGTCTTACACTGGAAAAATATCTGTACTCAGTTTTCCCCTCGAGTACTAATACTGGCTAGTGCAATATACTCAGTTTTACCCTCAAGTGGCTGGTCAATAGAGAGTCAACAGATGGGATTAAGCCATCTAATTGAGTCATTTCATGTGCAAAAAAATTCAAAAAATAAAATCATAGTGCCTCCAACTCATGCGCAAAATAAAATCATAACAATCATATATAAATCAAGTTTTCACATAAATGGCCACTTCTGAAATCACTAGTAGCTATGAAGGTTCATGGCTTTCCACTCAAACCCCTTCTCAAAACATCTATACCCAAAACATAGTTTGTCTGAATGGGGCCATAATTTTTACACTCATGTATATTTGAATTGCTAATACTTTGAGGTAGGCCAACCTGGGTTTCATTGTACAAAACATGTGTTTTTCTTTTTCTAAATCTCTTATTTGAATTCCTTAGCCTGTTTACTATTTACTTGCTCTTGTATCCTTGATACTACTCAGTTTTACCCTCTCCCTTCTCACAGAAGCCTAAACTTAGCCTGATTGGTCGAGCTGTTGTCACACGGATCGTGCCCACCTACCGTCGATCCTATGATCCAACGGGCAGGATCGTGCCACCCTCTCTCTATCTGTCGGTGGCAAACTACTACCCCTCTATGTATGCTAAATGACGAGTTTGCCACCAGATTCAACAAGTTGGGTAATCACGAAGGCATTACTTTTCACGGTAAAATGATAAACTATCATGAATTTCCATTTCTTTTACGCATTACTTTTCACGGTAAAATGATAAACTATCACAAATTTCCATTTCTTGTAGGCATTACTTTTCACGCTGAAATGATAAACTATCATGAATTTCCATTTCTTGTAGGCTTTACTTTTCATGGTAAAATGATGAACTTTCACGAATTTCCATTTCTTTTAGGCATTACTTTTTTGTTGAGATATAAACCACCCCCACAACGGTCATCTCCTCCTTAATTTATTGTGTAAACCCTACAACGGTCATCTCTACCTTAATTTATGGTGTAAACCCCACAACGGTCATCTCTCCCTTATAAACCCCCACAACGGCCATCCCTCATGTCAATAGGTTCTGCCTCTCTTCTTCTTCGTTTCTGCCTCTCTCTTCTTCGTTCACATACACTTGATCCATTGCCATGGCTTCCACATCTCGGACGTCGATCGGAAGGGGAAGAGGAAGGGGAAGGGGAAGGGCGACCGGGGTGGTGGATCATCATCATTGCCACCACCACCGTCAACACTGCCATTGATCATAGAGGAGTTCTTCATCACCATCTATGAAGACCCTTTGGCCAAGAAGGTACGTACGCATTCCCACATATATGATGCATGTGATTAATTATGTGCATGTTCTAAAAAACCTTTAATTTCAAACGATCGGCGCTCGATCTCTTTGCAGGCACTCCCACAAAAGTTTGCGGACTATCTTGACGGCCAGGAGCCCGCAAAGGTGTATCTGCGAGCAGCTGACTGCGGTCCTCGTCTCTGGACCGTGGAGGTCCTATTTGACGGACAAGGCCGGATGTACCTCGACAAGGGCTGGGAGAATTTCGCTATCGCGCACGGTGTGGATTTCGGCTGCTTCCTACACTTCAAATATGAAGGCGATTATGTGCTCACAGTGAAGGTGTTCAACGGAACAACGTGTAGGAAGTACTACTACACGGACGACGAAGATACTGACGATGAAAGCGACGATGACGTGAAGCCATGCATCTAAGGGGATTATGACCAAGAATATATATGTAGCTTCATATGCATCAATTTATAGATCTAGCTATTTTCTATATATTATGCATATAAAAATAATAGGGAATCACAATTTCCACTATGATTAGAGCACCACAGCCTCCAAACAATGCCAATGCCGATATCGGCATGGTCAGAACGGGTATGCATGCTCGCCGCCACTGCTAGGTCACCGTCGGGATGCACCCTCAATCCCGTCCCCTCATTCGATCACTGACACACCAGAGATACCACCGAGGCCAATGACGAACGTACATGCTGATGCCAATGCCGAATATGCACACCGCTGTGGGCACGGCCACGCCGCCCCGCTATGCTGGACGCCACAGACCACCACGAGGTCTTTCCCTTCGCCACCACACTCCCCTAGCACCTATCTATACACGCCGGAAAGGAGAGACACTAGTTTTCTCTACATTGCTCGCGTTCGTGTCCGACACCATCAGTCAAAGTGTTGAGGTCGTCGTCGATGTCCTCGATCATTTCTTCTCTTCTTTGCATGGTTAAACACGTCTAGTTCATATCTATCTAATGTGTCTGGTCTCGCCTCATGCAGTTCTTTGTGGACGTCGATCTCATTTCAGCACCCCGCAGGCCACCTCCTCCGTGCCATCGCTGTAGAGCTCTGTTTAAAAATCTAATCCTACCCGTGTATTGCCCCTTATATCAGCGTCATGGCCCCACTTGTCATTCGATATACCGAAGCCCCACTTGTCCGCGTTTTGGTCAGGGATACGGCGATGCTTATGGTCAAACAAAGATGGATGCTCTGACGTGTCTTTGCGGGCTCTACGTGGCCCCAATAGTCAGCAGTTAACGGTCAAAGGTGTTCAACCGTCGGGCAACTGGCCGTTCCAGCACTGGTGACGGTTTCAGACAACGGCTTGGGGAAAACTGAGGAAAAACTAACGAGCTGGGGAAAACTGAGTACAACTAACGAACCAGGGGCACGAAAATAGAAATCCCTAAAGAAAAGCACTCTTGGGAGATAACCCATTGTTTTACTTTCAGTTCTTTTTCTTTTATTTGAGTCTTGGAAGTTATTACTACTATAATAATCACTCCTTATCCTTTTTATTTCGTTTTTGTGCCAAGAGAAACTTCTAATTTGAGTGAGGTAAGATTTGGGGATGTTGCTGTCCTGAAATAGATTTTGGTGCTGCACCGTAAAAAGTCATGAAAATTCTCAGAATATCTTTTTAACCTGCAATTTCTTGTGTATATGCCCCAGGTTATATCCAAACTTTCATTAGTTATACACTTTTTGATTTAAGCAACAGAAAACCCTTGAATATTCGACCTTTGTCAGTTGTTCTGTTTTGACAGATTTCTGCCACTATTTGTGTTTGCCTCTCGATTGCTTTCTTTTTGAGTTCTTTTGAGCACGGAACTTTTGGGGAAATTGCTACAGTAGTATATGCTTTATATGTGGTGGTTTTGAGTTGAAATCTAAAGCAAAAAGGGGTTGATTCATTATTATGCTTACACTAATATTGCTAATAGAATTGTGTTGAGTTTTATATAAAGGAAGTTTTCAAGTGTAGGGATTGGAGAATGATGAGATGAGTTGAAGAATGGACAAAAGCTCAAGCTTGGGGATGCCCACACACCCCAAAAAATATCCAAGAGGTACAAGCATCAAAGCTTGGGGGATGCCCCCGAGGCACCCCTTCTTCATCGGCAAAAATCAGGTCACCTTTCAACACACTATATTTTTATTGCTTCATGCACTATGCGTTTTTCTTGGAGCGTCTTTAGTTTTCAGTTTTGTTTTGTTTTGTTTGCTGCAATAAATGGTTGGACCCCAACAAATTTCTTTTGGAGAAGTTGGCTTGCTTTTCATTTGCCAAGAATACTCCATTTTCACTCTTATCGTTCAATGAGTGTTCTCTTTTTCTAGAACTGCGTTTAGCTTTCGTTTTTTGCCTTGATTTTTGTTCAGATCTTGTTATATCTTTATATCAAGGTGTATTTTGACCTCTGGTTCATGTTGGTTTTCATCAAAAGAGTTGTTTCAAAAAGGTTCGAATGGTGTTGGAAAAGAGAAAAAATTTCATGCAAAAAAGTGGTACAAAAAGGAGCTTGTTTAGACTGCGGCTTAGACTTTTGCATGTCGTGCTTGATATCATTTTGATAGTATGCTTAGTGGTTTTCTGTAGCATGACTTGTCTCAAATGACTGAGATTGCTTAATGAGCCTTTGAAAAAATCATGCGTTATTTTTATTATTTAGAAGCATTAATTTGGTTTTCTCCTTGATGCTTTATTTGGGTTGACTTGGCGCATGCTTACAACATGTTTGACTCATACAAAGTCGCCTTAAGCTTCTATGATCATTTAGTTTTTGGCTTTTGATGCCATTTTATGCTTCTCTTAATGATGTTTTGTTGCTATGCATGATTATGGTCGTTATTGCTCTCTTAGTTGGTCGCTCCCAGTCTTTTGCTAGCCCTTATTTTTATACTGAGTATGAGCTCTACTCGTGCATCAAACTCCCAAAAACCAAGTTGTTCCAATGTGTCCACCATACATACCTATTAGCAATTTGCTATTCCAAAGTACATTTGACTTGCTTTTATCTATCCTTCAAATTAAACTCTTTTGGTGTTATGCGAAAATTGGTCAGTAAAGCTCTCACGAACCTGATGGCACACTTTACTTTTCTCGTTCTTAAAAATTTGACATTGTGGCTCTCTTATATTGAGTTGTTATGCTTGCAAGTTGTAAGTTGGAAATTAGCCAAACCATGCCATCATGGGGTAAGCTTTCAACATTGCACTTCTTATTTGAATTGATATCGTGTGTCGTGGGGATGACTTATGGGGCATGCCAAGAGCCGAGCTATCTGCCGGTTGGCATCCCAGGAGTCTCCATGACGCTAGGATAAGACAAAAGCCTCACAATGGCTGTTTCACCGAAAGTGGGCTGGCCCCGACAAGAACGACAGAGGCAAAGGATGGGAGTGACGAGCACCACGACCAGACCCAGCCAATCAGCGATCAAGGACCCTTCCCCACGACGAGATCCGAGGCTAAAGGGAGGGCATATGCCTCCCAGATGCCGGTCCAGGGAAAAGGTGCTTATAAAGCGCCCTTGTCAGAGCAGAGCCAGAGGATCATGCCGAAGACGTGACCACGGAGGAGCCGGCAGCCGGCCGAAACGTTACCCAACCTGTAAGCAGGCCCCCGCCTATATAAGTGGGCCTGGACCCTTAGCCTAGGGGAGATTCGATCTTCTTCTTCCTCCTCTAGCCCGAACAGCTCGAGGAGCATTGTAATCGCTACTGTCTAGATAATACGAAGCAGGCAGGAAGTAGGGGCTTTACCTCCACCTGGGAGGGCCCTGAACCTGGGTAAACTGAGGTGTCTTCGTCGGCACAATCCCGAGTCGGACCCATCGTCACCATCGTCGAGCCCCCTCGATAAGCCACCCCATGGCTACTGTCTCTAAATTCCCACGACAGTTGGCGCCCACCATGGGGCAAAGCGCGGCGGTGAGCGGAGTCAAGTTCCGGCCGGGATCCCCATCGATCCTCAGCGAGATGGTCGCCTCCGGCCTCATCTGGAGGTTCGGCACCCTCAACTACATCAGCAACAACTTGGACTGCTTTGGGAATGGCTTTGGCAGTGGCTCCTTCCTCGACATCAGTAGCCACTGCTTCTACATCGCCAAGCCCTTCCCGGAGGAGGTAACCAATGTGCTTGACCCTCTCTGTGACACAGACTTTGACGATGGCAAAAGCAACATGGTTGAAGTGCTGGTCCTAGAGGAGGATGATGGCGGCGGCCTACCGTGCTCCGCGCACCCGCCGCTTGAACGCCCACCTCCACCGGAACAAGATCTTCCACCTCCAGAGCGGGACATGTTGGACGCAGCCATCACGGACCTGCGTGCTCCACTTGACCTCACCGCGGATCCAGTCAAGGTCTCCGAGGATCTGGAGCGGATGCACCGTAACCTTCTCAAGGAAGCGATCGATGTCGAAGACACTCGTCGGTGCGTCCTCTCCATGATCCAAGAGTACAACACCGCCCACGGCTTCACTCTGGCTGGAGACGGCCCTAGCCGGGCGGGACAAGTTCGTCAACGAGGCCGCGAGCTGGGCGTGGAGCTGAACCAGGTAGCGCCCTCGGTGAAGCTGCCACCGATCATCACCAAGCCCACTTACAGCACGCCCATGAATAACCTCCGCACCGCGCGCTACATCACTTCTGAACTAGATGGACTGCAAGGCGAGGACTTGCGGGAGAAGCAAGCTCGGATCCAAGAACTCCTGGACGCTGCCGATCTGCGGCAGCAGGTGATGGAGCCGCGTGGAGAGGCGAGCGGCACGCGATACAAGAACCACATCATCGTGGCTAGCCAGAACAAGTCGCAGGGACAAGCTTCATCGCCCAACCATGGCCAAGCGGAGCACAGCCGGAGCAACCGAGCTCCTGGCAAAAGCGGTGGAAACCATCGCTCCCAGCACTCTAGCCACCACAACCGGCAGCCTCGAGATCCCGCCGCGTTTACTAGCAAGCCACGTCACCCTCCTCGGGTGGATGCGGTGGAGCCGGCGCACAGCAAGTCTGCGGCGCAAGCCCAGCCGGTCCAAGGAGCCGGCCAAGGCGCTCAAGGTCATCAGCCAGCTCGCTCGCATGTGAGCCAGAGGATCGGGGAACGCATCGACCCGCCGAAGGACGATGCCCACTATTGGCTCAACCAGCTGGCGGATTCCAAGTTTGATGAGGAGGAATCTTCAGCGGGGCCGGTCTGCTTCAGCCCTCACATCCGCAACGAGCCCTTTCGGCCAAGTTCACGCTCCCGCGCGACATGCCCAAATATACTGGGGCGGTGAAGCCAAAAGACTGGCTGTCCGACTACGTTACCGCCGTCGACATCGCGGGCGGCAACAAGAGGGCGGTAGTGCGCTATGTGTTGCTCATGCTGACAGGATCTGCTCGGACGTGACTCAACAGCCTGCCAGCTTTGCAGATCAACTCCTGGCATGATTTCCAAGAAACATTCATCAAGAACTTCACAGGAACCTACAAGCGACTGCCCCGCCCATGACAGCTGGCCCTCTGCAAGCAAGGCCCAGATGAGCCAGACTGTGACTACCTCACGAGATGGTCTGAGCTGCGCAACTCATGAGAGGGAGTGGGCGAGGAGCAAGCCATTGGCTACTTCATGGACGGGTGCAGAGAAGGAACCCTATTGAAGCATAAGCTCCATCGGGCCGAGCTGAAGTCAATGGCGGGCTTTATGGTGATAGCAGACAAGTACGCTTCCGCCGACTCCGCTGCAAGAGTGCAATACGTCGAGCCAGTGCCGGCTGGAGGCCAATCTTAGCTGGCAGCTAGTCAAGGAGGACATCACAACCGTGATCGACACGGCAAGAGGAAGGATGAGCGCCAGGACAGCAAGTACGGCTCCCAGCAAGTGGCAGCTATCCAAGGAAGCCCGGGGGCTATGGGTGGAAGCCAGAAGCGCAAAGGAGACAAATTCAACAAGGACAAGTACACCATCGAGGTGATGCTAGATCAACCCTGCAAGTTCCATAGCGTTTCGGGCAAGCCGGCAGTGCATACCACTCGCCAGTGCAGTTTCACCAGGGATCTGGAGCAGGGCGGCCACCAACTACCAGGCCCACCGCCAGGTCTGCCAGCTGAAGCGCAAGGAAACAAGAATCGGCAACCAGCTAAAGCAGCTAGGGACTACCCCGAGGAAGCAAATGTGGAACAGTATCACGTGTTCACTTCCCAGATGGAGGATCCAAAGGATGAGCCGTGGTTTGGTGTCGAGGTGAATGCAGTCATACAAGTTGGACCGTAGTACATGCACTGGTCTAATGCGTCTATCACTTGGGGGCGCGAAGACTATCCACCACTCATCCCGAGACCCGGGGGCTATGCACTGGTCTTGGATCCGATTGTGTTCTCAGAGACACACACCTGCCGATTCTCGCACGTGCTCATCGATGGAGGCAGCAGCATCAACCTGCTCTATTGCACTTCGATGGAGAAGCTCGGGATCCCAGAGATCCAGCTGAAGCCAACCAAGCTAACCTTCCATGGAATCGTGCTGGGACACTCTTGCACGCTGATGGGGAGGATCGAATTGGAAGTGCTGTTCGGCGGGAAGGACAATCATCATCGCGAGCCAATCTGGTTTGAGGTGGTAGACCTCAACAGCCCCTACCATGCGCTGCTTGGTTGACCTGCCCTGGCCAAGTTCATGGCAGTTCCACACTATGCCTACTTGAAGATGAAGCTCCCAGGCCCCCGTGGGGTGATCACTGTCACCGGGTGCTACAAGAAGTCAATAGAGTGCACAAGAGCCAGTTGTAAGCTGGCGGAGGCCTTGGTCATTGCTGAGGAGAAGCGTCAGTTGCTGCAGCAGGTGGCGGCAGTCCAGCCGGGCCGCCCGGTGTTGAGCCTGCCAACTCCCCACCTCAAGCCAGCAAACAGCGCCAAGGAAGTCCCGCCCGAAGCGGGCAAGGAGGCAGAAGTTCTTGTCTCGGGGGCTAACCCTTCCTCGAGGTAGGAGAGAGCACCCCACAGCCTCGCCCAAGACAAGTCAAAACGTCGATCACTTAAGACCTTTGGCTAAGCCAAGGCAAAAACCTTGTATCTCGAACCGATGAATAAAAGAAAGTTGGGCGGCATACGGCTGATCCCAGAAAAAAGTGCTTTAAAGTACCTTTTTTTTTCTTTCTAAGCGTTATTCACGGGGGCTGGAAACCGGCTCCAGACGGGAGCCGACAGCCCCAACCCAACGAACCGACCCTCTTGTCAGATGAACAAGTACTATGTGCAGGCTGGAACCCGAGCCTAACCTCTATCCTGTGTCGCGCGAGATGGAGCCGGCAGGTCACCCACCTAGGAAAATCGCTAAGAGGGAATGCCCGCAACCCAACGAACCAAATCTCTTGTCAGACGAACAAGTACTATGTGCAGATCGGACCCCATGCCCAACCTCCACCCCAAACCGTGGGCGATGGAGCCGGCAGGTCACCCACATGGGAAAATTGCTAAGAGGACAAGATGTGAAAATGTTAACGAGCATTCACCCAGAAACCGCGCGCATTGGTCGATAGTTGTGCATGGACTGGACCAAGCCAGATTTCTTACACACCGAAGTACTACTCCTCATCCCGCGGCATGCTCCCACCCTAGACCGGTATTCGGCTGCTGGTCCAAGAGAGACCAGCCGGCACCAGGCTGCCGGCTGGGGGTAGAAGGGCCGAAGGATGGGGAGATAAAGGAAAAAGTCAAAAGAGGTCAGGCCAAATCCGGTTCACAAATAACTAGAAACCAGTACATAAGGGACTTAGGGTGAAATGTTATCGATGTACACGAACGAAATGTCATTGGGCATGGCATAAGTTCAACATACATACAAATGAATAAGGAAATCCTGACACAGTCAGGGGGCGCTTGGTGAGCCAGCCGGCTCCAGCGGAGCAGCGCCACCAGTTCGAGCTGCCAAGACGAAGTCGTCGCCACTGGGGGATGGAGGAATGGAGTTGTCGGCAGGATCCTCGAGGGCCTTCTGAGGTTCTTCCGCGAAGCTGGGCTCTTCAAAGTCCATGCCGTCTAGGGACTCATCGCTATCCCCCGCGTCGAAAAGCACATCAGTCTCGGCACACTCTGCAATGGCACAAGCATGTTGGCGGAGCTTGGCTTTGTCGAGACCTGCCGATCCGCCCTCACGAAGGTTCTCTAGTTGGTCCAGGCTAATGCCTGGATACCAGGAGAGCACGAAATCCAAATCCTGCTTAGTGCCGGCTTGAGCCGCGAACTCCTTCAAGACATCGATTCGGTTGGATGCAAGAGGGATCCACTTGAGGAGCGCCTGGATCTCGTCAGGCACCGCTCGCCCTGGCCACAAAGTTTCAAAGATAGAAACAATGGCTCGGCAGAGATCCCCGCTGAGCTTAGCGACTGGATGAAAGCGGCCTTTAACCAATGCCATCAATTCCCCTGAGGAAAGCTGGGCCTTGGGGTCACTGCTGGGGATGATCTTCTGCTCCGTCCTGTATTCCTTCAGCGCGTCCGCAGCGGCCCTGTTGGAGTCGGGGAAAGCTTCTGCAGGGGCAATCAGAGAATGAAGAGGCGACGTGAAAGAGCAAGAGCTGGGAAGCAGGAAGGGAAATGTACCACGAAGAGCATCTTCTAGCCCCAGCAGGCCGGACTGGAGTTTGCGGTCGCGGGCGCGCCAAACGCCGATTTCCTTGTCATGACGCTCACTGTTAAGCTTTTGGAGAGTCTCCAGCTCATTGATCTGGGCGTCGCGGCTCTCGACTTTGCTCTCCAGGGATGTGCAAAGCTCGTCCACCTCACTGTCATACTTCGCAAAGAGGATTCCCTTCTCCTCGGCCAGCTGGCGGTCAAACTCCAGCCGCAGTGACAACTCCGCCCCTCGAACCTTCACCAACTCAGTTTCCAACTCTTGAACCCGGGCAGCTTGAGCTTGCAGGCCTTGAAGCTCCTCTGCGTGCTTTTGTTTGAGCAACTCAACTGCATCAGCCGACACCGTGTTGGCCAACTGGGACTCAAGCGAAGCGATGAGCGAAGCAGCATCTGAGAATGGAAGTATGAGAGTGGAAAGGGCAGTAGCAGCATTTCGAAAAAAGGGTCCCGAGCCTACCTGACAGCCTCTCCAGCTCCCTTTTTAGATCCTGATACTGAACCTTGCCGGTACGGTACTTTGCCAGCAGCTTCTAGAAGACATTGGCTCGAAGCGCGTTCAGATCCTGTGGAAGACAGAAAGGCAACGATTCTTAGCCAAATTCATTTTCAAGCCAGCTGCCTCCACAACTACCTTGAAACTCGGGGGCTAGGGTGCATGGTGAAATGGGCCACAGAGCTGTGAGCCTTGTCTCTCAACCAGCAGAAGAACTCAGAGGCTAAGGGTGTAGTACTTACATTGGTCATCCGTATAGCATCGAGGAACTGGAGGCCGACATTCTGTAGTGACTCCTTGACAATAGAGAACTGTTTGTTCAGCTCTGTCAGGGTTAGTTTGCTACCCTGGACCTTGAGTTTTTCTCTAGCATCGATGCTTGAGGCGGTGTCCGCCCATTCTTGCTGAAGCTGGCTGGCAGAGCTCAAACTCCCAATGCCGGACCCAGCCGCAGTAGCAGGAGCCTTTCCCCTTGAGGCATCCTTGGTCGCAACCTCAAGAGCTGGAGAGTTTTCACCGCGCTCACTCCTCGCCACCCGAGTGGTGAGGAGTCCTTGGGAAGCTTCACCAAAATTGGAGGCCAGCCCGAAGGGAAGGGGACCAGCGGCCGCTCCAGCCACTATCCCAGGTGTGGGCACTACAGCCTGCGCGTTCGACGCGAGCCTAGGGCTAGAAGGAGTCCGGGCAGCCAGCTCCGGGGGCTCCAACAACCCCGCACACACCGGGGTCTGGTCCGTCGCTTTCACCGTGGCCTCGCATGTATCTTCTTGGCTGGGCGGGTCAGAGGACGCGTGGGCAGCGGTGTGATTCCCTGCCGTGGCGTCTTCGGCAGTTGGAGGAGGCGTGGCAGCCTCTGCAGGGGTGATCCCCCCAGCCGGCATGGGGTCGGCCCTGGTCGCGATAGCCAGGCTAGACACAGCATCCGCAGCCACCTTCGAGCGGGGAGGCTCCTCTCCCCCAGCCTCACTCGCCACAGATTCCAACCGTGGGGAGCGGCGGTCTTCTTCAACATGACCTGAGTCGCTGCCAGTATCCTCCTTGCGCACTCTCTTACTGCGTGGGAGGTCAGGAGTCGAGGTCTCAACTTCCCCTGGTGCGGAAGCAGTGGGAGGCTGTGTGACCAGATCAGTGGAGAGGGGAGACCTACAAAGAAAGCGCCCCACGATTGAGTCAAACAGAGCCGCGGCGGCCAACAATGATAAGAAGCACTGAGACGGGAAGCTTACCTGGCTACAGTGATAGCTCGCCGTTTAGTCACTTTCTTCATCTTCAGATGGGGCGGGTCCTTCGTAGCCGGATCTGATTTCCTACGCTTCTTAGCCGGCTCGCTCAAAGCCAGCTGAGCCCTTCTCTTGGCACCAGCCGGCCCGCCCCCAGCCTCTTCATGGTCTGCCGGCTCTGAAGCAACAGGATGTTGCTCCGGAGATTCTGGCAAATCCACGGTCGGGGGAACTTGAGCTCCGGCGGCGGCAGTGGCGGCTACATGAAGGGCTGCGCCCTCGAGGGTGGCAACCGATCCTGTGTCATCATCATCATCTTCGGACTAGTCTCTTAAGAAGGAGGGACATGGAAACTTACTGGAGTGGCTGAGGGGCTCGCCTGAGTCTGCGAGCTCTTCACTTCCTTCATCGCCATGAGTGGCGCTTGAGCTCTCGATGGCGGCCTGGGAGCCAGCATCCTCCTCCTCCTCAGCTTTGTCCCAGACAACCTCGTCGTCCGACTCTATTCTATCAGTAGCAAAGCCGGCTTGGTGCTGGGCTGAATTCTCTGCGGTCTGCAGAGCAAACAAGCTTTGCCCGGGCCAAATAAATCAAGGTCAGATGATCAGAATCGCAAGGAGGGAGAGACAGAGGCCAAACCCGGCAAGCTCACCTCAGCAATTGGGTTGTCTCGGTCGTGAGGTTCTAGACCCCACATCCACGAGGCCTGAAGCTTGACATCAGCAATGCAGTTTGCCTTCCGTGCCACCTCCAACGCTGACAGTGTCCTGGAGGAATGACGGGTAGGATCCCTAGCTGATCCCAGGAAGCACATCTTGTGCGAGCGGTGCTGGAGGGGTGACACGCGGGCAACCAGAAAGGCAAGCAGGAGGTCAGGTGGCTGTAGGCCGCCCTCCATCTGCAGAGTGGAGATCCGCTGAAGAATCTTCTCCATCTCCGGCATGGGACGAGGTAGAGGAGCACTCCAGCTGTCCCACTTAGGCCCGTTCGCGTCAAAGGGCAGCAGATTGATGTGGTCTGCGCGCTCCTTCAAATTCTTCACATAGAAGAAGGAGCGCTGCCACTTCTTGCAAGACTCTTTCCCCTTTATGCCTGGGAAGTCCGTGGTCTTGTGCGCGTAGACAGAGGTAGTATCACATATCACCGAGACCATCTCCACCATCTGGGTCTTGAAGTAAATCAGCCGACGGAATAGCTCAACGTTGGGCCAGATACCCAAGTACGCCTCGCAAAGGGTCGCAAATGCTGCCAGCGTCATCATCGCGTTCGCCCCGATGTGGTGCGGCTGCAGGCGAAAGTGATCCAGGAATCAGCATAGGAAGCTGCTGACGGGAATTGCGAAGCCCCGGGGGAAATGGTCATAGAAGACCACTGTCTCCCCCGGCCCAGGAGTGGGGACTCGCTCGCCGCTGGCGGGACGGCAGCCCACAAGATCCGTGGGCGGGAGCACTCGACCTCAGTGTAGCAGCTCGATCTGTTTCTCCCTCACCCAAGAGCCCTCCCAGGATCCCTTTGGCAAGGCAGGTGGAGCGGCATCCTTGTTCGAGGCCGCGCCCTTCCCCTTGGGCCAGGATGCTTTGGGAGCCATCCGGGTGCGGATCTGGATGAGCAGAATGGTGGCAGAGCAAGCGAAAAACCCTAATCCTATGGGGGCGAAGCTTGGGAGCAGAGGATTTCGAGTGGAGCAAATGCCGAAGGAGAAAGAGAAGTGGGCGACCGATGCTTTGCTTCAAGAACAGTTCTCGATTTAAAAGTGAGGGGGCGGGTCAGTTGCGTGTTTCGCCCACGATGGGCTGGCAACTGACCCCTAATGTCGCAAGCCACGACCGCGCAAAGATCGGGCAACCACTGCGGCTGCCACAAAGGATCATGGGGCTGGGGCCGATTGGACATGATGCAATGGCACGCGGACAAGTGGCGCTATGGTCTAGTCCCCGAGGGAGCAAGTCCCAAGGAGCCGGACAGCGGCGGACGGCCGCGCGGCGGTCACCAGTCGGATCGGTCTCGGAACCAGCTCATCCCGAGACGGCTGGCAACACTCCGCAGGGCTTGATCTCGAGGATAATGGCTTTTAGGCCGGACAGAGAATCCTGGGACTTCGATGAGGAGAAGAACCCGTCGAAGCCCCATGCTCACCCATGAGACTTCGCCAGTTTTGGGGGCTAGTGTCGTGGGGATGACTTATGGGGCATGCCAAGAGCCGAGCTATCTGCCGGTTGGTGTGCCAGGAGTCTCTATGATGCTAGGATAAGAAGATCGGCTCCGCCCGAAAGGCCGGCTGCACTAGCAGCCGGCTGGCGACTCCACCGAGGAGAGCTAGAGCCGGGCGATGAAGACAAAAGCCTCACAATGGCTATTTCGCCGAAAGTGGGCTGGCCCCGACAAAAATGACAGAGGCAAAGGACGGGAGTGATGAGTGCCACGACTGGACCCACCTAATCAGCGATCAAGGACCCTTCCCCATGAAGGGATCCGAGGCAAAAGGGAGGGCATATGCCTCCCAGATGCCGGTCCAGGGGAAAAGGTGCTTTATAAAGCGCCCTCGTCAGAGCAGAGCCAGAGGATCATGTCGAAAACATGACCGCGGAGGAGCCAACAGCCGGCCAAAACGTTACCCAACCTGTAACTAGGCCCCCGCCAATATAAGGGGGCCTAGTGTCGTCGTGGTGAAACAACATATGCCATGGGATGGCTTAAATGGGGTCTGAGCTAAATGCTGGTGGATTCGGGAGAGGGGAACGAGCTAAAAAGCACGACAGAAAGGAACACTGATCTACCCATGTTCGGGGCTCTCGTAAGGAGATAACACCCCTACTCCTGCTCTACTGGTTATATATTTGGATCGATGGAGTACACAACAATGGCGCTTCCAAGCTCTCTGCTGGAGGAGGAAGACGAACTGCTAAGTATAGGAATACTCAGAGACCAACCCCCTGCTAGTACCCCCTGCGCCACCTTATATAGTGGTGGTCAGGGTTACAACGGTCACAAAAGACCAGGAGACAGCAACTACGCTCCAAATAGGACCTGCTGACGAAGGCAGAGATCCTTGACTTTCTTCCTGATTGCTCTCGATGGGACTTCATATCCCTGTACCCTGTACTTCTGGAACTGTCACCTTACCTTTGTGAGGTAAGCTCTGTACTTGTGCACAGTGAGGGTAGGTAACCTCCACTGTGCACCCTGCTACCATACTCTGCTACCATGCTTGGATGTTTTCTTCCTTGATTGTAGGGATGTGACACCCTGGTTGACCTAAGTATCCCGAATACGACCGTTGGCCCTATCCTGGATATATATGCCGGACCAACAACCTACAAGGGTTGGGTAATCCGGCCTCCCCTGCTCCTGCACGACACAATCATATAGGTTAGGCCGGCATATCTATGTATATGCCGGCATTCCTCAATAAGTATCCCGGCTGTACCGGTATATCCGGTCATGAGCCGCGATACACATATATGCCGGCCTGGCCCATCCTCTTATATTCCGGCCAGGCCCTTCCCTGGTCAACCGGCATAAAGTCGACCGCACCCCTTGTGCCTTTCCAGTCTCTTGACCCTACCGGGGGTCATCCCCCCGACACTAGTCCCCGAAGCTGCCGAGGTTCCCCAGTCATAACTGTGGAACCTTGACAGGTTTCAACATGTCTTCTTCTCATTATACCTCGGCACTATGCTTGTGCCGATGATCAGACCTTATGCCGGAACATACACACATATACTGGCCACTGTTCCTTCTCCAAAAGTTAATCCGGCCGGCACAGGAGGTAATCCGGACGGAACTTATTCTCCGGGCACATAGACCGGCACATAAATGAAATTTCCCTGAGAAGCCAGGTCCAACGGTTCGCATCGAAACTTGCAACTGCCCTGCCACCACGAACGGTCACACGACGTGACGGTTCACAGTGCATTTACTGCAGGCCATCATGGCCTAGTGGCACGGTTATAGGAACCGCCGCCCCACTCCGTGCCGCCACGTGGCGACTCACTGCAGAAACGGTCGGAGTAGTGGATCACTACCACGACCCCCTCGACCTCAGTCCTGCGGTATAAATACCGGGGCAGGGGTAAACTTGCTCTTTTTACCCCCCCCACAGTGCCTTCTTCCTCCTCTGCTCCCTTGCCCCTTGCGCTTCACCGCCGGTCAGAGGAACAGAGAGAAAGCTCCGCCGCCATTGCCTTCCAGCACGCCGGCACTACTGCCCGCCGACGTTCCGCGCCATCGTCGACGATGCCGCCGCTCGCCTCCATGACATTGCTGGGGGATTCGGATCCTTCTTCAGCACGCTCGCCGCCGCTGTTCCATCACCGCCGCTCGAAGTCCGGTGAGTTCCTTTTTCTCTATTCTTCCTCCTTCATATTTCTCTGCAGCCTTGTATCGGTATCACTGCGTACTTAGATCGTCAGTAGACTCCAAACTTGGCAGCTCATCACATGATTAGCATTGCCTGGGAAGCGCTTCGGTAGTTCATCGCTGTTCTTCCGCCGGAATTATACCCATGTTTACTTCTTATTTTAACTGCGTTGCTAGATCTTCCTTTCCTGCTGACCTCTGTGAGAGTAGTATACCGGCGAGGCTAACCTCCCTCTTTTCTCTGATTTTGATAGGACTAACACCACGGGACTCCGGCTCTCACGCGCTGTCCCGGCCATCAAGATGGCATCCTCAAGCGCGACAGCTACCTCGGCCTCTGAGGAAGATAACTCGGCCCGGACCCAAGGACGCTCCGGCTGGGAGGGATCGGAGGTCACCCCGGCCGACATATCCTGGGTCACCTCCGCCAGGAGAATCCCGGAGGGCGTGGCATGCCGGCTTCCGGCGGGAGAGACTGTGCCGGCACCTGGACCCGGAGAACGAGTCGTCTTTATTGCTCACTTCGAGCGAGGTTTCGGCCTGCCGGCATCGGACTTCTTCCGGGACTTCCTCGACACCTACGACCTGCAGCCTCACCATGTCCCGGCGAACACGGTGATGATCCTCTCCGCCTTCGCCGCATTCTGTGAAGGCTTCGCCGGCATCGAGCCTTTCTGCCAAGGCTGGGCGAAGTACTTCCAACTAAGGAAGCAAGTCATACAGGAGCCGCCCCGGAGCAAGGATGACCCGCCGGAGACGGCCCAGGAGAAGAAGGACGGCCCCATGACTCTCTGTGGCGCGGCCACCATAATGTCCCGGAAGGGCTCGGACTTTCCCAAGGTGGAACTCCTAGAATCTTGCAAGAAGTGGCAAAAGAGCTTCTTCTACGTCAAGAACATCACCGACATCGACCTGCTCAACCTGCCGCCATTCGTGGATGAACCACCCTTGGCGATGAAGAACTGGACGTATAACCCGAAGACCTCTGTGGTGCCGGTGAACGCCCTTGACCGGGTTAAGGGCGACCTCCGAGATGCCGGCCTCACCCCACAAGACTTAGTGGCATGCTTTATTAGCCGGCGCGTCTCTCCTCTGCAGCGCCGGCCACATAAAATTTGCCAGATGAGTGGGCCCATGGACCCCACACGGCACTCGACGCACGAGCTGATTCCGGCCGACATACTGCGGCGGATCAAGGACATCTGCAAGTCCTCACAGGCCACCTTCGCCTGGGGGCTTGAACCATACAGCCGGGATAGGCCCGCCCCAACGGTAAATCCTTTGGCCGATACACACTCTCTTGTCCGGCATATAGATAGTTACGCCGACACATATCCATTCTCCGACACTTAGCAAGCATAGCCCCGAGATATTGCCATTGCCGACATACACATTGCACCGGCACATTTCTTGCTTCTGACCCTTTTACTTTATCTTTGCACAGAAGTTCAGCTTCCAGGCTATGGAGAACGTCCGGTTCAAGATCGCGGCAGACCGCACCGCTGCAGATCCTGAAGATCCGGATCATTGGGACAAGCTACCCCGGAGCACCCGCGCTGCAGCTGCCATGGGTAAGGGCTCCTCATCCCGGCATTTCACTCAAGACCTGAGTGACGATGACTCCGACGAAGACTGCCGGATGTTTATCTGCCCGACACCTCTAGCTTATGCTCTTCCTACCACAGATCTTGCTTACGCCTTTCCAATGCCGTCCTCAGCTATCCCGGATGACATGGTTGTCGACGCCGCCCCTCTGAATCAGGGGCCTTCCTCCACCGGCGGCCGTACCGGCCGGAAGCGAGGCGTGAAGCCCCAGCCCGACGCACCTCAGCAACAAAAGAGGCAGAAGGTCGGCGTGCCCCTTCCGAAGAAACAGAGGCCTGTTGCCTCGGGGTAAGTTCCTTTTCTTTACATTGCCTCCGACATACCTCTTGCTTTGATTACTAACTTAAGGTTTTCCCTCTTTCAGGGCTCCTCTTGCGCCGGAACATGCTTCCAGCACCAGCGCCAGCCCGCACACTGAGAAGCCGGTGCCTGCTGCCGCCCCCGACATTCCCTCTGCAAGTCACACTACTTCCCCGGCGCCGGCATCCTCGCCTGCGCCAGACAAAACCGTTTCCCCGGCGAAGGACGACCCTCCGCCGGAACAAGATATCTCTGCCCCCGACGTCCACATGGACTCGGGGGCTCAACAGGGTCCTTCGGCTCCTGATGTCCACATGGACACAGGAGCCCAGCAAGATGCCTCGGACTCCGGCGCGCCTGCCAGTGACGCCGGCACAACTGAAGATGCCGGCACAAGCGACAAGAGCGCCGGCAAACACCTTAAAGGAAAGGGCCCTGAAGTGCCGGAAGTCCGGACTACTCCGGAACCTGCTTCCGCTGGACAAGACGCACCGGCCGCGCCGGAACAACCTGCACCCAAGACTCCATCCTCTGAGAAGACTCCTGCGCCGACCAAGGCTACTGCCTCGGCGAAAGCCACTGCCCCGGCCAAGACCACCGCCCAGGCCAAGTCCGGCACCCTCAAGTTCCATCCGACCAAGCCTGGCACACCATCTACCGCTACTGCTCCTTCCAAAGCAGCACCCCGGACCAGCTCCGCCCTGGCCCTGCATCTTGGCAGGGCAGCAACCCGGCCTAGTTACCGGGCCAGCTTTTTCGACACACCAGAACTCGAGGGCATCGTCCCTCTTGTGACGAAAAGTGACCAGAGCCTCGGCTCTCTCAAGGAGCATTGCATCAAGTGGAACGATGCCGGCAACATGGACACTGCGGACTCTAGGAGCAAGAAGCTGGCCGAAGCCTCGGCCACTGGCAATTCATCCGATATCCTGGCCGCAAAGCCCATTCCTATCGCCTGCGAGCTCCTCAGCCTTCAACAAAGACTTCATCTCGTGGCTGACGCCACCAACGTAAGTCCTTTCCACTTAAGTCCTTTCCACTTATATCCCCAGTCCCCGAAAATGTCGGCTATCCGGGATACGGACATCCGGGATTTTTCAACACTCTTTTAGTTAGCTGTTCTTCAATTAACTGTCCGACATATGAGCTCGATCCGAGCTTCAAATCCTAGTCACCGAGAGCCGGGATAGGTGCGCAGCACCTATGCCGGGTCTTTAACAGTTTCGCCTCTTAGTCCTTTTTCAAATTTCTTGACCGAGATATAAGCTCAATTCGAGCTTCAAATCCTAGTCACCGAGAGCCGGCATAGGTGCGCAGCACCTGTGCCGGATCTCCAACAGCGTGAATATTTCATGAAATCTTCAATTGTACTGACATGTTAGACTTTTCTCATAACTTTTCAAATCCTAACATTCCTGCAGCGCATGAACAACACCCGCGCCGACATGTATCACAACCTGGTGTGCGAGCACCGGAAGCTGTCCGATGCGCATAGCAAGCTTCAACTGGAATTGTCCCAGAAAGGTAAATCGAATCGACATACCCATATATGTCGGATGCCCTGCCTTCTCTTTTCTCCACATATCTTGCCGGTATACCTTAAATATGCCGACACTTAATCTTTTGCCGACATTCCGCAGCTGGTGCCGAAGCCCAAGTCACCGAGCTTGTCAAGAGGGTGCAGGAGCTGACAGGTATGCCGGATCCTGCTGTTATCCGGACAGATACTTTATACTTCAAATCCTTTATCTCTTGTCACTGCTTTCTATCTTCACATTGTGTTGACTTCAAATCTTTTCAGATGACAAAGCTGCACTGGAGGCACGCCACCAGGACTGTGTGTCCTCAGTGGATGTAGCCAAGCAACTGGACGACCGGGATACTGCTCACAAGGCCGAGATAGAGCAGCTGAAGGGCCGGATCGCCGAGCTTCTGGAGGAGAAGGAGCAAAGGGAGGGCCAACTGAAGAAAACCCAAGACCTGCTCGTTGCTTCCGAGACCGATGCTTCGAACGCCCATGCTGAACTGTCCAGCTTGAAGGAGCAGGCAACGAAATGGGAAGTTTCAGTTGCCCAGCTCAACGCTGACCTCGCCAGTAAGCTTCAAATCCCTTTTTCCTTATCCTGCCCGACATACCATGATCCTTTCCGGCACACCATCTATGCCGACATATTCTGCTTTTGCTAACCTTATTTCTATTCCTCAGACATGTTTCCCGCTTCCGTCGAAGACGTTGAGAGGGCTCTGCAGTTGGATCGAGAAAGCCGGGGTGTTCCGGTTGACTCGGCCAGCTGGGACATGTCGGAGCAAGTGCTGGCCCTGCACTCCCGGAAGAACGCTATGACCCACTTCACAGAAGAACTCTTTTATGGCGCCCAGGAGGCCTTCTCTGCCCTCTGGCCGGGACAAAGGACGCCCACTGATCTTGTCGACCTCGGCAATGACCTGCAGCTCGCCAAGGTTTGCCTCCGGGAATGGCGAGATTCCGGCGCCCGGGTTGGAGCTGATGAAGCTCTCAGCTACTTCCTCTCCTGGTACGAAAAAGCTGATCTGGACACTTTGCGCACTGTGCGCGAAGGATCTATCTAGACCACGGATCCGGAACACATCAGGCGCCGGCGGGAATTGGCCCACAGCTATGTGGACTACGCCGACACAGATGCTTTCGTCCGGGACATCCGCGAGCCGAAGAAGAAGGACGACGCCGGGGCATCTGCCGACGCTGAGGGCTCCGACTTCAGCCAAGACAAAGAGGAAGCTGAAGAGGCCGACACCGACGCCCCGGAACAGGGATCTGCCCCGGGCGGAGGTGATGGTTCCATTCCATCTGCTGGGTCCGGCACTCCTGAGGCCGACATATCCACTGCTACAGCTCCACCAGCCGGCGGCTCTGCTTCTGCGCCTGCTTCTTGACTTTGCCGCACAAAAACTTTAAGCTTATCAGATCCCCGGTATGCCGGGTGCAGATGTAATATACACGTTTAATTTCTCTTTGGTTTGCTACCTGAACAAGTTTTATCTGGGTTTGCTTGTTTATGAATGCCGGATCATCTTTTGGCTAAGTCACCGAGTTTGTTTTCCTGTTTCCTCAACTTCGCAACCTTGGCTACTTGTCTACCTTATCTGGCTTTTGACGTATGAGTCTCAAGGTTGCTTCGTTAAACATACAGTACTTAAACTTTGAAACTTAGACTTCGAATCATCCGACACTTGAAGTTTTATTCTCAAAATAACATAAATGTTGGTTCACTTGCTTTATCTTTCCTTAACCGGTTTCCATGTGTAGACAATCTCTGGCATCTACTCTTGCTGGCCATGAAGCCGGATTCCGGACAGCAGCTGAGTCGAAGAGTGGCCTTTGGTGCCGACACACTACTAGGCCGACATAGGAAACATTCAAATCAAGCCAACCGGCATATAAACAAAAACTAACAATAAGCAAAGGATATATCTCGGAGGCATGGCCCGCTCTCTTCGGGATGCCGACATTTCATTCATTAGTCTTGTGCCGGCATAAAGCGCCGGCACACAAAGCAAATATTGAAATACATACATTATGCTGCTTAGGAGTAAAAGGGTCGGAGTAGGGCTATGTTCCATGGTCGCTTGGTTTCTTCTCCGGACCTGTCCACCTTGTTCTTCTTGGGGGCCTGCGCATCTATAAGATAATAGGCATCATTGTGCAGAGCTCTGCTCACAATGAATGGCCCCTCCCATGGAGGAGTTAATTTATGCTGGCCCTCTGTGCCTTGCCTTAGCCGGAGTACTAGATCTCCCTCTTGGAATCTCCTTGGATTTACCTTCTGCGCATGATAGCGTCTGAGGTTCTGCTGATATACTGCTGTTCTTGACAGAGTTATTTCTCTTGCTTCCTCTAGCAGATCAACATCATTTTCTCTGGCTTCTTTAGCCTCTTCCTCAGTATATAGCACCACTCTTGGTGCGTCATGTATTACATCTGTTGGAAGCACAGCTTCTGCTCCATACACCAGGAAGAATGGTGTGTAGCCTGTTGACCTATTTGGAGTTGTCCTTAAACTCCACAGCACTGCTGGCAATTCATCTAGCCAGCATCCCAGAGTTTTTTCCAGTGGCTCTATCAGCCGAGGTTTTATGCCGGCTAGCACTAGCCCATTTGACCTCTCTACTTGGCCATTGGTGCAAGGGTGAGCGACCGACGCAATGTCCAGCCGGATTCCCACCTCCTCACAAAATCTGGCAAACGGCCCTTGGGCAAAGTTCGACCCATTATCAGTGATGATGCCATGAGGAACACAATACCTCAAGATTATATCTTTTAAGAATTTCACTGTTGTGTGACCATCACACTTGCTTATGGGCTTCACCTCAATCCACTTGGTGAACTTGTCCACCATGACCAGGATATGGGTCATCTTTCCTCTTGCCGGCTTAAAAGCCCCGACCATATCCAGGCCCCAAACAGCAAAGGGCCAGGTTATCGGGATAGTCTTTAAGGCAGATGCCGGCTGATGAATCTGGTGGGCATATCTTTGACACCCATTGCATTTCCGGACTAAGTCCTCTGCTTCTTGTAGCGCCGTCGGCCAATAGAACCCATGCCGGAATACCTTTGCCACCAATGCCCTGGATGAAGCGTGGTGACCACACTCCCCCTGATGAATTTCCCGGAGCATTTCCAAACCTTCAGCAGATTCAACGCACCTCTGTAATACCCCGGTGGCACTTCTCTTGTATATTTCCTTGTTGATGATGGTATACGCTTTGGATCTCCTTATAACCCGGCGGGCCTCGTTTTCATCCGCCGGCACTTGACCATCCCTCAGGAATTCCATGATTGAACGTGCCCATGAGGGCACCTCCCTGACAGTGAACACTGCCTGATCTATCTCCATCATTTTGACCGACACATAATCGATTTCCATGGGCTGCGAAGTCCCCGGGACAGAAGGGTCAGTCCCCGGGTATGCCGGAGCAGTCCCCGGGTATACCGGCACAACCTCCTGGCTTATCTTACCCTTGCCTTTATCTCTCCTCCGGAATACCGTGCTTACAGCATATGTCGGCCCAGTCCCCGGGACTATGAGAGCAGTCCCCGGGTTATCTGAACTGGCTCCGGCATCTACCTCCATCGGGACAGCATCATCTGGGCTTGGCGGGACATAAATGGACGACGACTCCGGCGAGGGCTTGATTGACGGCTTCCTCAGATGCTCCAGCGAAATGCCGGGTGGGATTGAATCTCGGGAAGATCCCAGCTTGGACAATGTATCGGCAGCTTCATTCTGAGCCCGGGGAACATGCCGGAACTCACAACCTTCGAAGTAGCCGCTCAACTGCTGCACCAGGAAACGATAGGATCCCATGTTTGCATCATGGGCATCCCATATGCCGGAACATTGCTGAATCACCAAATTGGAATCACCGAAACACATAATCCGGCGAATGCCTATGTCCTTAGACACCTTCAGGCCATGCACCAGTGCCTCATATTCCGCCACATTGTTTGAGGCTGCAAAATGAATTTGCAGAACATATCTCAATTGGTCATTCTTGGGTGAACTGAGAACTATGCCGGCACCCAGGCCATGTATTGTCTTTGAACCGTCGAAATGCATCCTCCAATAATTTGCATCAGGCAGCGGTGGCTCATATTGTATCTCGGCCCAATCAATGAAGAAATCGGCCAACACCTGGGACTTGATTGTATCCCTCTTATCATACTGGGGTGTATATGGTGAAAGCTCTATAGCCCACTTGGCTATTCGGCCACTGGCATCTTTGTTGCTTATGATTTCCGAGATAGGGGCCTCCGCCACTACCCGGATTGGATGCTCCTGGAAGTAATGCTTGAGTTTCTTGGCCGCCATATAGACCCCATATGTCATCTTCTGATAATGGGGGTAGTTTTGCTTCGAGGTGGAAAGGACTTCACTCAAATAATATACCGGCCGCTGCACGGTTTTGCCTCCCTCCTCTCGCTCCACTACCACCACTGCGCTGACAACTCTGTTGGTCGCCGCTATATAGAGCAACATTGGTTCCCTGGGCATTGGAGATGCCAACACCGGCGCTGTTGACAACATCTGCTTCAATTCCTTGAAAGCTGCATCAGCCTGCACTGTCCAGACAAATTTGTCGGACTTCTTCATCAACTGATATAACGGCAATGCTTTTTCTCCCAGCCGGCTTATGAAACGGCTCAGGGATGCCAGACATCCAGTGAATTTTTGTACTTCCTTCAAATCTGTCGGCGGCTTCATCCTTTCTATGGCACGAATTTTGCCGGGATTTACCTCGATACCCCGGCTGGAAACCAGGAAACCGAGCAATTTGCCTGCCGGCACACCGAAGGTGCACTTAGCCGGATTCAACTTCATCCGGAATCTCCTCAAGTTCCCAAAGGTTTCCCGGAGATCATCTATGAGAGTCTTGCTCTCCTTGGTTTTTATGACGATATCGTCGACATATACCTGCACATTTTTATCTATTTGGTCATGCAAACACTTCTGTATACATCTCTGGTAAGTTGCGCCAGCATTTCTTAAACCGAACGGCATAGTGAGATAGCAATAAGCCCCGTACGGGGTAATAAAGGATGTCTTTATTTGACCCGGCTCATACAAAGGGATCTGGTGGAAACCAGAATAAGCATCTACGAATGATAGCAGTTCACATCCAGCCGTGGAATCAATCACTTGATCGATCCGAGGCAGTGGGAATGGACACATCCGCCATACTTTCACTATGGCGGGCTCATCTTTCTTCTTTTCTACCAAAACCGGATTAGACACCCAATCCGGATGAAGTACTTCTTTGATAAAGCCGGAGGCTAAGAGCCTGGCCACTTCATCCCAAATAGCTTTCCTCCTATCCCCGGCATTCCGCCGGAGCGGTTGCTTCACCGGCTTAGCATCCGGTCTCACATGCAATGCGTGCTCAGCCAGCTCCCTCGGCACACCTTGCAGGTCTGATGTTGACCATGCAAAGATATCCCGATTCTCACGGAGGAAGCTAATGAGCTCGCCTTCCTATTTGGGATCCAAACTTGTCCCGATGAGAGCATGGCGCTCCGGGAATGCCTCATCCAGAGCCACCTTCTTGACTTCTGTCGATGGATTTCGTGTCGCAAGAACACGGGGTACCACGCGACGGACCCAAAGATTCGAACGCAGGGGGCTGAACGTGGGAGATCTTGGATCGCAACGAAACACGGTGACGGAAGCCTCGATTGTCGGACGCGCAACGCACTGCAGAGAGGGAGACCGAGCTTTACCCAGGTTCAGGGCCCTCGTGGTGAGGTAAAACCCCTACTTCCTGCCTTCTTGTATTGCAACGCGACACCTCGCGAGGAGTACAAGGCCTTGGTTACAAAGCTCTAGTTGGCCAGAGGTTGAAGAACCTGCGTGCCCAACTAGCAGCTTGAAGAAGACGAAGATCAGATCAGACCGGATCCCCTCTAAGGGGTGGCCTCTCCCCCCTTTTATAGCGCCAAGGTCCTCCTTCCCCTTATCTTCTTGGGGAAGGGGTTGCCACACACGGCCAAGGAGGGAGGACAGCTGTAGACTATGCTCTTCTGTAGACTTGGTCTTCGTTGGGTAGTGGCGCCGGTCCACAGGAGTGGGTGGAGGAGGCTGACGTCCTCCTCTGGCGCCCTGCACCGTCCATGCTATATTTAGGGGGGTGGCCAACTGCCACTGTGCCGCTTTGGGCAGGCACAGAGAAAGTTGGTCTCCTCCCTGTCGGGGGTAGCGTGGACGGTACGCGGTCTTCTGCCCGTTGCCTTCTTGCCCCGCACGAAAACGTGCTAGGCTGACGTGGGTGCACCTCCTCTCCTCACCAGCAGGGGCTCGTGAGGAGGTCTTCTGGTCCTTAGCGGTTCCTGTCGCCGTTCTCCTCACGAGGCGCCTCCTCGTGAGGGTCTTCTCCGTAGCGAAGATTGCTGATTCTCCCCTGGGCTGAAGATGGGCCGATGGAGGGGCCCAGGAGCAGGTGGACCGGAGTACCCCGGTTTCCATTACACCGACAGTAGCCCCCGGGAGCCCAGCCCACAACGCGCCCTCTTGAGGAAGCGAAGGGTCGGGGGCCCCCAAAGCGACTGGGCCCTCCAACGGCACGCGTCAACCGTGCGGTCAGAGGACCACGTGAAGAAGTGGAGATCACGGGCACGTGGCACCCCCACGAATGGCGGAGCGAAGCGGCGTGGGGGTCATGCGTAGTGGGGTAACGGGCGTTTTTCGAACCGTCGCGTCAAGGCCGACGCTTCGGAAACCGCGCCCTGGCTGCCCCCCTTAAAAGCTTGGCAGAGAAGGCTCCTTCCTCCTCTCCCACAACACACCGCCGCCGCCTCCTCCCCTCTGAAGACCTTGCGCATCCAAATCCCTTCTAGCTTCCAATCTTCTCGCTGCACCTCGCCCCCGCCCAGAGCAATGGCACCGCGCCGGACCATCAAAGCAGCGAGGTCTTCCGGGGCGGCGCCGCGACCGGCGGTGCCCCTGCTTGAATCTCGCATCAAGAGCAGCCGCGAGCTCCAGACCGTCCGGGAGATGGTCGGGAGCGACAAAAACGAGTGGGGTGCCACCCGCATCTGGCACGGCCGCGCGCCGCGGGACACTCTGCCCACGACGGCGCAGCTCTTCTTCCTCTTCTCCGTCTTCGCCGGCCTGCTGCCGCCGTTCTCCCCCTTCTTCCTGGCGATCCTGGAGACCTACGGGATCCAGGCCATCCACCTGCATCCCAAGTCCGTCACCCTGCTGGCGGTCTTCGCCTACGCCTGCGAGGCTTGGATCGGCATCAAGCCGTCGGTGGCGTACTTCCGCCACCTCTTCTCCCTCCGGTCCTCTGGGCTCAACCAGAGTTCCGGATGCGTCTCCTTCATCGCCACCGCCGGGACAGAGGGCGACTTCATCGACCTGAAGTGGATGAAGAAAGTCGAGGACTTCCGGAGCCGCTGGTTCTTCGTCGACATCCTCGAAGAGTCGGAGCTCTTCCTCGTGACTGAGATCCCTCCCGTCAAGCTCACCACCTGGGCCAGCGAGGCCCTGCCGGAGGAAGCCCTGAAGATGCTCCGCCCGCGGATCCGAGATCTCCGGAAGGCCGGTGTTACAGGGACCATGGTCGGGGTGGAGTTTGTCACCCGACGCATCGCCCCCCTGCAGGACCACCGCTGGGAGATCTGGTTGCACAGGTCTGGAGACAACCTCAGGCTCCACATCGGCGAGCTCAACACCGACGCTTGGGAGGAGGTAATAAGAGCCTTCTTCTCTTCCGCTACCATCCCCGCCATCCCGCGCAATGCCCTCCCGATCTACTGCCTGGGCGCTCGGGAGATCAGTCGCGCTACGGCGGGGGTCTTGAAGTTCAATGCCTGGGGTCCGTTCCTTGCCGATGGCGTCGTGCCTGGTCCCCTCCCGAGCGCACCAGCGGCGAGCTCGGAGCAGGACTCGGCGGCTCGGGGAGCGGGGCCCTCAGCCTCGGGAGATGACGATGACAGCGATGACGACGCGGAGTCCGGTGGGCGGCTGGTCCGCCGGAGACGTCCTGAGGGCACCGTGGTGCTCTCAGATTCCTCCGACGACGACTCCTCCTCGTCAGACCAGCCCACCGGGGGAGATGCTGACGTGTCCTCCTCGCGAGACCTGGAGGAAGAGGGGCGCCGAGCCCGCCTGGAGGCGGAGCGCCGCTCCAAATTCAACGATGAACGTGCCAGCCGGAACCCCGAGGCCGGGACCTCCCGAGGGAAGAAACCGGCGGGCGAATCCTCCGCGCCCCCGCCCCCACCTCCCTCTCTCCCGAGCAAAAGAGGATGGGTGGAGTGGGACGCCTCGTGAGTATTCCTGACAAGGCTTTTATCTTTTTGCCTTACCTTTCCCCTTACCTCAACCCCTTACTCCCTCTTCTCCAGGGACGCCGAGGAGAAGAAAGAGGAGAAGAAGAAGAGGAAGACCAGCCAGACCACGCCGGGCCCTGACCCGGCAGCCACGTCCACACCGGCGACGCCGCCGCGTGCCGCCGGAGAAGAAGAGGATCGCGCGTCCGCAGACGCGCAGTCCGCCCCGGGAGCCGCCGCGGCTCCCGGCATGACCGAGCCCCCTAGCGCAGGGGGCACACCAGAGACGATGGGGGCAGCTCCTGCTGCCCCCTCTGTTGCCAGCACCACAACCACCCCGGAGGCACCTCCGGCGCGAACAGCCGCACCGCCCAGCTCGGGGACAGCCCCCGAGCCCAGGGGGGCGACCTCCACCGCGCCAGAGCCCTCCAGGGCGGCATCGCCTCCCCTGCCGGAGATACTGGGGAGGCCTGCGAGGCTTGCCGCTGAGCCCCACGCCGACGACCCGTGGGAGAGGGTGCTCGCGGCCGCGACCGGCGCCCTCCGCGACGAGGTCGCCAGGGCACGCTCCGCCGAGCAGGCGCAGATCGACGAGGGCTAGGCCCTCCTGCATCAAGCCACGGAGAGGTGTCGCCGCCTGGACCAGCGCGCCACCGAGCGCCGCGAGCGAGCAAGGAAGGAGGCCGAGGAGATCCGTGCCAGCGCGGCTGAGGAGGCAGAGGAGGCCCTGGCGACTGCCAGGGAATCGGCGAGGGGAGTCCTGGCAAGGGCGCACGAGGAGGCTATGAAGATTGTCTCCGAAGCGCGCCAGAAGATTCCCCCCACCGTCGGGCCTCCCAACCCAGCCCTGGCTGGGGAGGGGGCCAAGCGGGCGGCTCAGCTCCTCCTAGACCAGGCCAGGACGAACGCCGACGGCCTTCTCGCCAACGCCCAGCAGAGGCTGGAAGAGGTTGAGGACCGGGAGGCCCTCCTCCACGCTCGTGAGGAGAGCGCGGACTCCCTGGGCGGAGAGCCTGAGCCTGCAAGAGGCTGGGCTCGCCGTCCGAGAAGCAGAGGCTCGCGAGCGCGAGCGGGGACTTCGCCTCCGAGAGGAGCAGCTTCAAGCCCTCGAGGACCGGCTCAACAGGGAGCGGGAGGCCCTGGAGAGCCGAGAGGAGATGACCAGCCAAACCATCGCCGAGCTGGCTCGGCAACAGGAGGCGCTGAACCAGCGCGAGGCTTCCCTCCAGGCGAAGATGGACCACATGCTGAACCAGCGACGGGTCACCCTGGAGCAGGAGTACGAGCGGAAACGCAAGGAGACCACCGAAGCGTGCCGCGCGGACTTCCGCTTCAAGAACGACGCCGCCCTCCTGATGTACAAGCAGAAGCGCGAGGTCCTGGAGCGCCGGGTCCGCGACATGGAGGCCGAGCTGAAGGGAGCGCACGAGGTGCGCCAGGGCGCCGAGCGCGCCCTTGCCGGAGCTGATGCCACCATCGCCTCGCTCCGGCGAGACGTGCAGAGGCTTGAGGAGGAGAACTCGGCGTCAGCCCTGCAGGGCGTGGAGATGGCCGGAGAGCTCCAGGAGCTCAGGGACGCTGAAGAGGAGGCGAACGTGCTGCGGAGGCAGCGGGTGCAGATGTTCCGCGGGTTCTCAGCCCGCGTCATGGCGGCGGCGCACCGCCTGGGCATCCACGGGCTGAACCTACCCACCATCCCTGAGGACGACGGGTCGATCCTGCTCTTCTTCAGCCAGTTGGCCGAAGAGCTGGACGGCGCATCGGCGAAGGTCTTGGACCTCATCGACGACGAGTGCCGGGACCTGCTGGGGCTCGCGGGAACGAGGATCTTTTCCAACATCCAACGCCTCCGCCCCGACCTCAATCTGGAAGAAGTACTGCGGAGGCCGCCATCCCCGCCGCCCGGAGCTCCTGACCGCGCGGCGGAAGCCAGGGAAGGGCGATTGAACTTCGCCCTTCACCGGCTGCAGACCATCTATGCCCGGCCTGGAGCGTCCGCCCCAAACTCCTCTAGCGGCGAGGGCTCCGGCTCCACAGAGTCCGGCAGCGAAGAGGCGACGGACTCCAGCGAGGGGACGTCCTCAAGCTCCAGCGATGGCGCCGACGACGGAGACGACGCAGCGGTCGCTCAGTAAGCTCCTCTTAGACCTTCTCCAGGAGACCTAGGTTAGCTGCACACTTTGCAGCTGTCAGACATTGCCCTGCTGGGCCAGTTTAAGTTGTAATCGCACTTAAGGCGTTGATCGCCAAATGGTCCTTGCTTGCACCCTTGCGCATTTTCCTTTGTCTCGTCTTTGTCTGGGGAATGTTCTACGCCGTACAGGGGCCAGCCTCCGAGCGGGACAGCAGCCTAACGCTTAGTATGCACCTCGTGGTGCAAGGCTAGCGGGCACTGGCGCTCCAGAGGTGACTGTAATGGCATACAGGACTATCTCCCTGCAGCCCCCCAGGCGTCCAAACACAACAAAGGCGATCCCAGGAGAAGAAACACAAGGGCGCAGACAAGGGCAGCAAAAGACTTAGAGAAAATCTACACGAATTGTGCGACTCTCGCGCGCTCATGCGCCTTCATTCGAGTGTCGCTCGAGAGGAGAGAGCACCATGGACCGTATGAGGTGACTGTAGCGGGTCCCTTCCCGAGTCAGAGCTCGGTCCGTTCTGGGTTTTGCGGGCCTGCTGTTTTCCGGGCGAAGGCCCCAGCGTGGACACCGTGCTCCGGCTCTTTCTCGAAAGGCAGTCGAGCGAAAACTCACGTTCGCGTTAAGCCGCAACCAGCGGACCTCGCGAGGCTGGTGAGGCCAGGACTCGCGACTCCAAGCATTTTCTACAGATTAGAAAGGATTAAAGGCGAGTAAAGCTGCTGTTACAATTTACTCCTTGCGCAGATGAAGGGGCTCCGTTTCCTTGGCGAAGGCAAGAGGGTGATGACTCTTAAGCCCCCTTGCCCTATCCTCACGCTCCTGGGGACGGGGCCACCAAGGACAGCGTAGGCCTACACGCCCTCTGGCACAGGTCCCAGGGAAGCAAATCTGTCGAGGAAGCGCTCGCAGAGGTCCCTCCAGGACGAGATGGACCTAGGCGTTAGCCCGCAGAGCCACCGGCGAGGCTTTCCCTTTGTAGCCATCATGAACCAATTGGCCATGACACGCCCATCGCCTCCAGCCGCCCGAACACTGGCCGCGTATTGCTGTAGGAATTCCACGGGATCGGTGGTCCCATCGTAACGCGCGTCAGTGTCCGGCTTGAAGCGAGGCGGCCATGCCGCATGACGAAGGGGACCGGCGAGCGCCGCAAAGCCCCTGAAACCGATGTCACCGACCTCGGGCTCACCCTCTCCGATGGCCTCCAGGCCATCGAGGACTTGAAGGCGCTCTCGGCGACGACTTGCGTAGACAGCGCGAAGGCGAAGACGGTGATGACGATCGTCACCCATGTCGACGCAGATCTTAAAGAAGACACACCACAGCCCCCTACCTGGCGCGCCAAATGTCGATGGATTTCGTGTCGCAAGAACACGGGGTACCACGCGACGGACCCAAAGATTCGAACGCAGGGGGCTGAACGTGGGAGATCTTGGATCGCAACGAAACACGGTGACGGAAGCCTCGATTGTCGGACGCGCAACGCACTGCAGAGAGGGAGACCGAGCTTTACCCAGGTTCAGGGCCCTCGTGGTGAGGTAAAACCCCTACTTCCTGCCTTCTTGTATTGCAACGCGACACCTCGCGAGGAGTACAAGGCCTTGGTTACAAAGCTCTAGTTGGCCAGAGGTTGAAGAACCTGCGTGCCCAACTAGCAGCTTGAAGAAGACGAAGATCAGATCAGACCGGATCCCCTCTAAGGGGTGGCCTCTCCCCCCTTTTATAGCGCCAAGGTCCTCCTTCCCCTTATCTTCTTGGGGAAGGGGTTGCCACACACGGCCAAGGAGGGAGGACAGCTGTAGACTATGCTCTTCTGTAGACTTGGTCTTCGTTGGGTAGTGGCGCCGGTCCACAGGAGTGGGTGGAGGAGGCTGACGTCCTCCTCTGGCGCCCTGCACCGTCCATGCTATATTTAGGGGGGTGGCCAACTGCCACTGTGCCGCTTTGGGCAGGCACAGAGAAAGTTGGTCTCCTCCCTGTCGGGGGTAGCGTGGACGGTACGCGGTCTTCTGCCCGTTGCCTTCTTGCCCCGCACGAAAACGTGCTAGGCTGACGTGGGCGCACCTCCTCTCCTCACCAGCAGGGGCTCGTGAGGAGGTCTTCTGGTCCTTAGCGGTTCCTGTCGTCGTTCTCCTCACGAGGCGCCTCCTCGTGAGGGTCTTCTCCGTAGCGAAGATTGCTGATTCTCCCCTGGGCTGAAGATGGGCCGATGGAGGGGCCCAGGAGCAGGTGGACCGGAGTACCCCGGTTTCCATTACACCGACAACTTCTTTGCCCACTTGGAAAGAGGCACTTCCTCCGGGATTTGTCATGCCCGGCATAGATTTTCCGGATGCAACTGTCTCCGCTATCTCAACTGCTCGCTTGAGCCTCTTCGTCTCCTCCGCTATGATCAGAGTTTCGGCCAGGTTAGACCTGGCTGTGGCGCATGCCATCGAACGCTTGTAATCACCAATAATGGTTATCACACCCTTGGGCCCCGGCATCTTCATCTTTAGATACGCGACATGCGTAGAGGCCATGAATTTAGCCAGTGCCGGCCTACCCAGCAAAGCATGGTAGGGGCTTTCCAGATCCACCACCTCGAACATGAGGTTCTCCACCTTGCAGTTATCCCGGTTGCCAAACGTGACATCAATCCGGATCTTGCCCATCGGCGCACATGAAAGTCCCGGCACAATGCCGTGGAATGTGGTCTTGCTTGGCTCTAGCATATTCTCCTTGATGCCCAGCTTCTGCATCGTATCCCGATACATGATATTGATGCTACTCCCATTGTCAATGAGGACCTTGCTGAACCTCACGTTGCTTGCTGGCCCGACAAATGTCGGATCCATCACTAGAGCATAGCCGCCGGGGTTTGGCATGATCCGGGGATGATCTGCCCTGTCCCAACCAATGGCCTGGTCAGACCAGTACATCAGCTTCGGAACATCCGACATAACGGCATTCACCTCCAAACACCGCCGGTACAAGCTCTGTTTGTCTGTTCTTTCGGTCTCAAAGACCATGTAACTCTGATCATGCTCCTTGTACTCATTCCGGCCCGCCGCTGGGCCTCCGGCATAGTACTCCGGATTATAACTCTGATTCACTTGATTTACGCCGGCGCTTCCGGCATTGCTCTGATTTCCGGGATTAACCGGCCTGGGCGGGACTGCCACTTTATTCGCACCTGTCAACGGCGATGGAGCTGCCGGGATAGGTGGCCTAGCTGGTCCCCAAGGACCTGCACGACCCGCTAATATGTCGTCCAACCACGAACAGTTTCTTGTCAAATGATTTGCCGGCTTACCCGGCTGGAATGTGTGAAACACACAAGGCTGGTCCATGGCCAGACCCACTGTATACTTCGGATATTGCTTCTTCTGACCGGCGCCTCCGCCGGCATTCTTGTTGGTCCAGACATTCTTCTTCTGGAACGGCTGCGCCTGCTGCTGTGGCTGTTGCTGCTGCTGCTGAGGCTGTTGATAGCCCTCATATCTCGGACGCTGGCTACTGCCGGCGCCCCCTTGTTCTTCCTCTACAGCGGCAACTTGAGCCGCTCCATACCAGTGATCCGGCCTTTCATCTCTTCTCTTGTTCCGGTTGTCAGAGCGATAATATTGCCCTGGTCTCCCGGTGTTGTTGTTCCCCTGGGTCTGCCCCTGTCCTTGTGAATCAAGGGTGGGCTGCATAGGATCTCCCAGAGCATAACTATCAGCAATCTTTATTGTCTCGGCCAACGTGGCCGGCATTTCCCTCTGGAGCTTCTGCCACAACATGGTGCCATGCCGGCACCCATGCGCGAACCACATGATGGCCTGCTGCTCCACAACTCCCTCGCAGGAATTGCGCAAGGTGCACCACCTAGTGAGGTAGTCACGGTCGGTCTCATTCACCCCTTGCCGGCAGTTAGCCAGCTGCTGAGGACGGTTCGGCCTCTTGTATGTACTGGTGAAGTTTGACACAAACTGCTCTTCGAAGTCAACCCAGCCGTTGATACTTCCGGCCGGCAGATTATTCAGCCATATCCTGGCTGGTCCTTCTAGCATTTGCGGCACATATCGTACCGCCCATCTGAGGTTTCCTCCGGCAATGTTCACTGCAGTGGAGTAATCCTCCAACCAATCTTCCGGCTTGGTACTGCCGTTATATGTTCTCGCGTCACGCGCGAGCTGGAAGTAGTAAGGTACCGGCTCACCCATAATCCGGGGTCCAAAGCACCTAGGACCCGGAGCTCCTTGCCTCTCCACCAAATCTGACTGGTGAATCCTGTCCAGCTTGAAACGCACATCACTTGCTGCCAAGGACCGAGGTCCGAGCCAGGATGCAATTGGTCCCGCGATCATTTTTTCCTGCTGCTGTTCCGGCTGACACTGCTCACTTTGCCGGCCTTGCTGGTGCTGCTGCTGATATCCCGCCCTGACAAGGGCGGAATTGCCATCGTCTTCCCGATGTCTCGGCTGCCCTGCACCTTGATGTTGCGCTGCACCTCCGGCGCCCTGCTGTTGACGTCGGGCTGCACTGTTACTCCGGCCACCGCCGGCCGACGCTGCTCCTTGCCCGGCCGGCATATTCTGGCCTGCCTTCTTGCTGCCGACACATTTGTCAGCCTGGCCGGCACTCTTCTGAACTATCGCTTGCTTTCCGGCAATTGCCGGATCATACACCTGGATCTGCTTGTCCCGGCGGCCAGAAGTCACACTTCCAGCACGCCGAGCGCTGGGATGCGGGGACGAAGCCTCGCCCCTCGACCTTGCGCCGGCACCTCCCACCGACGCAATGTACTGGGATGCCCCGGCACCTGGGTTTTCCTTTTTAAAGGCCTCCTGCTGCTTCGTAGCTTTAGACAAAAGCTAGTTAAGCCGGGCTTGCTGCTCACGCAGTGCTTCTCCGGATAAACAGGATAAATCTTTAGCTACCTCTGCTGCTGCTCTAAGGTTCTTCACTGGTGAGCTATAAACTACCTTAGGCACAGTGCTAGTTGCTGTATGACTCTTAGCTCTAGTATCTTTACCTAGCTCAGTGTTAAGATTTTTACCCCTAGCTCTAACTTCCTCTATCCGGCTAGGCCGAGTTACCACAGGAGTAAAACCATGGGCTGCCTCATACTCACGGAGTTGCCGGTTAAACCGTTCGCGCTCCCGATTCATGGCCAGGGCCTCGTCGACGAGGGCCTGACGAGATCCCTCCAGGACCTCCCTTGTCTGCTCCGGATTATCACCGGATCGCACCGGCTCAAGAAGCCGATCGATGATGGGAAGAAGCACCTGGCCCCTAGCCGGCACGCCGGAAGTGCCGGCCAGGTTCTCAACGCGCTCCAACGGAGGACGCGCCGACCTCTTGGCCTTGGTCGGCTCCCGTGGAGTATCTCCTGCTGCTGCTTTGCCGGCATCCTCTGCCGGTGGCACAGATGTGCCGGCCATCATCACCTCGGCCGACTCTGCTGAGCGAGCGCTACGCCCAGCGTGAGCCAGCCGATGTGACGGTGGATCCGCCGCCATTAGCACCTCTTCCCTGCACACTCTCTCAGTCCCCACGTACACCTCGTGGGAACCGAAAGACATGATCCGGCCATCCCTGGGGAACGGCCGGCCGCCGAGACATCCGGCGTTGTCACTGACGAAACTGAGCGAGCCTAGCCTCTGGACGAGGCCAGAGACCACGCGCACTCCCGAAGCTGCTATCACAGACCCCATCCAAATAAACACTCCGCCCAGCATATCGATCTGCCCCACGGTGGGCGCCAAATGTCGTCGTGGTGAAACAACATATGCCATGGGATGGCTTAAATGGGGTCCGAGCTAAATGCTGGTGGATTCGGGAGAGGGGAACGAGCTAAAAAGCACGACAGAAAGGAACACTGATCTACCCAGGTTCGGGGCTCTCGTAAGGAGATAACACCCCTACTCCTGCTCTACTGGTTATATATTTGGATCGATGGAGTACACAACAATGGCGCTTCCAAGCTCTCTGCTGGAGGAGGAAGACGAACTGCTAAGTGTAGGAATACTCAGAGACCAACCCCCTGCTAGTACCCCCTGCGCCACCTTATATAGTGGTGGTCAGGGTTACAACGGTCACAAAAGACCAGGAGACAGCAACTACGCTCCAAATAGGACCTGCTGACGAAGGCAGAGATCCTTGACTTTCTTCCTGATTGCTCTCGATGGGACTTCATATCCCTGTACCCTGTACTTCTGGAACTGTCACCTTACCTTTGTGAGGTAAGCTCTGTACTTGTGCACAGTGAGGGTAGGTAACCTCCACTGTGCACCCTGCTACCATACTCTGCTACCATGCTTGGATGTTTTCTTCCTTGATTGTAGGGATGTGACACCCTGGTTGACCTAAGTATCCCGAATATGACCGTTGGCCCTATCCTGGATATATATGCCGGACCAACAACCTACAAGGGTTGGGTAATCCGGCCTCCCCTGCTCCTGAACGACACAATCATATAGGTTAGGCCGGCATATCTATGTATATGCCGGCATTCCTCAATAAGTACCCCGGCTGTACCGGTATATCCGGTCATGAGCCGGGATACACATATATGCCGGCCTGGCCCATCCTCTTATATTCCGGCCAGGCCCTTCCCTGGTCAACCGGCATAAAGTCGACCGCACCCCTTGTGCCTTTCCAGTCTCTTGACCCTACCGGGGGTCATCCCCCCGACACCTAGACCCTTAGCCTAGGGGAGATCCGATCTTCTTCTTCCTCCTCTAGCCCGAATAGCTCGAGGAGCATTCTAATCGCTACTGTCTAGATAATACAAAGCATACAGGAAGTAGGGGCTTTACCTCCACCCGGGAGGGCCCTAAACCTGGGTAAACCAAGGTGTCTCTGTTGGCACAATCCCGAGCCGGACCCATCGTCACCACCGTCGAGCCCCCTCGATAAGCCACCCCATGGCTACTGTCTCTAAATTCCCATGACATCGTGATCTTTTGTTTATGGATACTCGTGATGTGAAATAAATTGGGAATCTTGCGGGATCATGGAGTTTGTATATGTGTTAGAGAAACGCCTAGGCCGCTGATCTAAGCCATGCATAATTCATGGTGGAAATTTACAGCGTGCCCATAGTGAACATTCGATGATGCATCTCAAAATAAAAAAGCTATACCAATGGTAAATAAAAGAGATGGTGAGGTGTTCATTGTCTGTTTGTCCTGTCATTTTGATGTGGGCTTGTTCCATGTCATCGGGCATGGAGGTACCCTGTTGGCGATTCTCGATGATACATGTATACTTACAATGACAATAGCTTGCTTGGGACTCTAAGTCATGTAGCATGAGGTTTGGGATTCGTACTTCACGGGACACAAGGTTTTCAACTTATGATTTGTCAAGCATATGCTTCATAATTGTACTCGCATTAACTTTAACCATTCAAGATGCCTATGATGGGGGCAATGAGAGCTCAAAGCTAGTAAGTACCATAATTTTTGAAGGTTTATAAAACTTGCAATCATTGCTTCCCTCTGTGAAGGGCCTTTCTTTTACTTTTATGTTGAGTCACCACCTTCTATCTTTATGCACCGTCTAAGAGAGCATAGTTGTTATTCTGAGTTTAATGTGCATAGTCCCAATGTTTATCATTGATTGACTCATGATTTTGGTTTCACTTGTTCTTAAATTATTTGTATCTGGTCACCCTCTTAAACTTGAAGGTGTCGTATGCATTTATGTTTTGCTATTTCATGAAGGACAAGCTAAAAACCATTTGCTATGTTTTTTCATATGACTTGAACACATGTTTGACTTTCATTGTTTCATTTTCATGATCTTTTGTTTGTGTTCTTTTTCATGTTATAACATGGTTGCTAAGTTTCTTCTATCAAGATTATGTCTTTCATGCCCATGTTTAAGTTCTTTTGATCCCAGCACTCAATGCTTACATAGATGATCAAGATTCTGTTGGTGCATGTCACCTCAAAAATTATTCTTTTGTTATCACTTACCTACTCGAGGATGAGCAGGAGTTAAGCTTGGGGATGCTTGATACGTCTCAAACGTATCTATAATTTTTGATGCTCCATGCTTGTTCTTACACCATTTGCTTAGTGTTTTGTTACACTTCATGCGTTTTTATGCATTTTCTGGGACTAACCTATTAATAAGATACCACAGTGCCAGTTCCCTATTTTCTGCTGTTTTTGTGTTTCAGAAAAGTTACATAGAAAATATTCTCAGAATTGGACAAAACAAAAGCCGAATATCCCGATATTTAACAAAGCTTCCAGAAGACCGAAGAGGAGACGGAGAGGGGCCAGGGGCCAGCCTCACCACAAGGGGGCATGGCCCAGCCCCTGGCCATGCCGCCCTGTGGTGAGGGCCCCTTGGTCTACTTCTGATGCTGCCCTTTCGCCTATAAAGACCCCCCGACGGGAAAAACCTAGAGACCCGATAAATTTTCCAGAAACACATCGCGATCCGCCGCCATCGTCGACCCGAGATCGGGAGGGTCTAGAAGCTCTTCCCGGCACCTTGCTGGAGAGGGGAATCACCACTGGAGGTGTTCTTCATCGCCATGCTTGCCTCCGGCGCGATGAGTGAGTAGTCTACCCTGGACTATGGGTCCATAGCAGTAGCTAGATGGTTGTCTTCTCCACCATGTGCTTCATGTTTAGATCTTGTGAGCTGCCTTACATTATCGAGATCACCTTTGTGTAATTCTACATGTTGTGTTTATTGGGATCTGATGAATATTGGTGTTATGTTAAGTTGATGTGCTGAATTTTATCTTATGTTATCTCTATGTTGTTTATGATCTTGCATGCTCTCCGTTGTTAGTAGCTATCTTGGCCAAGTAGATACTAGTGACTCCAAGAGGGGGTATTTATGCTCGATAGTTGGGTTCATGCCTCTATTTAATCTGGGGGAGCGATAGAAACCTCTAAGGTTGTAGATGTGATGTTGCCACTAGGGAGAAAACAACATTCTTATGTCCAAGGACATTCATTTTGTTAACATTACACACTTTGCTTAATGCAGTTATCTGTTGTTCACAACTTAATACTCGTGGGGTGTTCGGATGATATCCCTGTGGGTGGATTATTAGTCATAGATGCAGTTGGATGGCGGTCTATGTATTTGTTGTAATGCCCAAAGTAAATCTCATAGTGATCCTCGTGACATATGCATGTTATCTTTATTCTATCAATTGCCCAACTATAATTTGTTTACCTAGCATGTTGCTATTTATTTTATGGAGAGACACCACTAGTGAAATGTGGACCCTGGTCCAATTTCCTTTACATTGTTACACTGTTTTACTTTTACTCTCACTGTTTACTTTTTCGCATACTACTATTGTTTTCCACTCGATACACTCAATCCTTTGTTTACAGCAAATCGGTGAGATTGACAACCTCATTGTAAGTTGGGAGCAAAGTACTTGGTTGTGTTGTGTGCAGGTTCCACGTTGTTGCTGGTGCAAAGCAAAGCCCTGGACGAGGTGCCTTATAAATTGTCCGGAGCTGTCGCGAAGCTAGCAGACATCACCTTCTGAAGTATTGCCTTTTTCCTACTAGTTCAATAAACCTTGGTTTCTTACTGAGGGAAAACTTGCTGCTGTGCTCATCATACCTTCCTCTTGGGGTTCCCAACTGGGCGGTCATCTATATCAACACCGCACCGCAATCACCTACTTTAGAGCATCGCTGCGTATTTTGGGACGATTCGAGTGCATGTTCTCATGCTTCAGCCGATGCAAACAGACCCACTAACCCACCATGCATGTACTTTTTTCCTGAACAAGATTGCACCTATGACAATCCACCCCTACTAGCCAGATTTCTCGCTGTCTACACTGCTCCCATCGCCGATTGGGCCAGCATCGCCCCCATCCTATTTTTGATAACTATCGGGGGGATGACCCCCGGTAGGGTCAAGAGACTAGAAAGAGATGAGATAAGAGATTGACTTTGTCAGGTTTGACCAAGGTTGGGCCTGGCTGGCATATGGAAGTATTGGCCAGGCTGACATATAAGAAATATCTCGGCTGGTATTCAGGAATGTCGGCTTAGCCGGAGTATGGTATGTAATATGCTGACATGTATAATATGCCGGCCTAACCTAGTTGATGTATTATGCAGGAACAGAGCAGGCTGGATTACCCGATCAGGGGTTGGTGGTCCAGCATACAGGTCCGGGATATGACCAACGGTTATGTCCTAGACACAGAAGTCAACCAAAGGGTCATGTCCCAACAATCAAGGAGAGAACCTTCCCAGGCATGGGGGAGGATGATGATGACAGAGTGCACAGTGGTGGTATACCAACCACCACAGTGCTAAGGACAGTACTTTCTGCCATAGTGGAGAGGTCAAGCTCAAAGAAGTACAAGGTACAGGGATGGCTTGTCCCATTGAGAGCAATCAGGAAGAAAGTCAAGGGTGGCAGTCCATCATCACCTTGTCCTATTTGGACAATAGTTGGTGTCATCTATGCCTAGATGACCGTTGTAACCCTGGGCATCACTGTATAAGGTGGCCCTAGCCCTAGCCAAGGGTTGGTCACTGAGTAGTCTCACAGTTCATAGTTCACCTTCCTCCTCTAGCACAGAGCTTGGAAGTCACCATTGTTGTACCTCCTTTGATCCATTTATACAAATAGAAGTGCAGGAGTAGGGGTGTTATCTCCTTATGAGAGCCCTGAACCTAGGTAGCTTGTGTGTGTCTCTTTCTGTCATGCTCCTTAGCGCATTTCCCTCTCCCGAATCCTCCAGTACTTAGTTCGGCCCCAACTTAAGCCATCCCATGGCATATGTTGTCTCACCACGATGACATTTGGCGCCCACCGTGGGGCAGATCGATGTGCTGGCTGGAGTCTTCATTCGCACGGGATCAGTGATAGTGTCATCGGGAGAGCGCGTGGTCTCTGGCCTCGTTCAGAGGCTTGGCTCACGTAGCTTCATCTCCGACAATGCGGGTTGTCTCGATGGTCGGCCCTTCCCCAGGAATGGCCGGATCGTCACTTTCGGTTCTCACGAGGTGTATGTGGGGACTGAGAGAGCTTGTAGGTTTCCAGAGCAGGTGCTGGTGACATCGGATCCTTCATCGCATTTGCTGGCTCGTGCTGGGCGTAGCGCTCGCCCAGTAGAGTCGGCATAGGTCATGATGGCCGGTACTACTGCACCGCCAGCAGGTGGCGCCGGCAAAGGAGCTGTAGCAGATGTTCCTCCGGAGGCGGAGAGGATGAAGAGGTCAGCGCGTCCGCCGTTGGAGAGGGCGAAGAACTTGGCCGACACTTCTGGCGTGTCGGCTAGGGACCAGCCCCTGATCCCCATCATCAACCGGCTTCTCGAGCTGGTGCAATCCAGCGATAACCCAGAGCAGGCGAAGGAGGTCCTGGAGGAGCACGTCAGGCCCTCCTCGATGAGGCCCTGGCCATGCAGCAAGAGCGGGACAAGTTCAACCATGAGCTACGTGAGTATGAGGCTGCCCAAGGTTTTACTCCTATCATAACCTGGCCTAGCCAGATAGATGAGGTTAGAACTAGAGGTAGAGATCTAAATACTGAGCTGGATAAGGATACTAGAACTAGGGCTCATAGTGCTACCAGTACTATGCCGGCACGTCCTAAGCCGATATATAGCTCACCAGTAAAGAACCTTAGAGCAGCAGCAGAGGTAGCTAAGGAATTGTCTAGTTTATCCGGCGAAGCACTACGTGAGCAGCAAGCCCGACTTAACCAACTTTTGTCTGAAGCTAGTAAGCAGCATGAGGCCTTTAAGAAGGTGAATCTAGGTGCCGGTGCATCCCAGTACATTGCATCGATGGGCAGTGCCGGCGCGAGGTCGAGGGGCCAAGCCTCATCCCCGCATCATAGCGCCCGGTGTGCTAGAAGTGTGACCTCTGGCCGCCAGGATAAGCAGATCTAGGTGTATGATCCGGCAATCGCCGGAAAGCAGGCGATGACGTAGGGAAATGCCAGTCAAGGTGACCGGCAAGTCGGCAACAAGAGTGCCAGCCAAAACTATCCAGCCGGGCAAGGAGCACGCTCGGCTGGTGGTGGCCGAAATAACAATCTCACCCACTATCCGGCACAAGTTCAACATCAACAACAAAAAGGTGCCGGGTATGCGGTGCAGCATCAAGGAGGAGGCCAGCCGAGACATCGGCAAGATGATGGAAATTCTGCCCTTGCAAGGACAGGATATTAGCAACCTCGGCAGCTGCAGCATCAGCAGTGCCAACAGTATGAGCAATACCAGCAAGACCAACTGGCATAGCAGCAAAACACGATTCTGGGCCCAATTGCCTCCCGGCTAGGACCTCGGTCCCTGGCCCCGGATGATGCGTGCTTTAAGCCGGATAGAATCTACCAGACAGAGTTGGTGGAGAGGCAAGGAGCTCTAGGTCCTATGTGCTTTGGACCCTGGATTATGGGTGAGCCGGCACCTTACTGTTTTCAGCTTGCGCGTGGTGCGAGGACGTATAATGGCAGTACAAAGTCAGAAGACTGGTTGGAGGATTACTCCACTGCAGTGAACATTGCCAGAGGAAACCTTCGGTGGGCGGTGCGCTATGTTCCGCAGATGCTGGAAGGACCAGCCAGTATATGGCTAAATAACCTACCAGCCAGAAGTATCAATGGTTGGATGGATTTTGAAGAGCAATTTGTGTCCAACTTTATCAATACCTACAAGAGACCCAACCGCCCGCAGCAGCTAGCTAACTACCGGCAAGGAGATTATGAGACAGACCATGACTACCTCACTAGGTGGTGCATGATGCGCAATTCCTGTGAAGGAGTTGTGGAATCACAGGCCATCATGTGGTTTGCTCAAGGGTGTTGGCACGGCACCATGTTGTGGCAGAAACTCCAAAGAGATATGCCGGCCAATTTGGCCGAGACAATAAAGATTGCTGACAGTTATGCGTTGGGAGACCCAATGCGGCCCACACTTGCCTCGTCAGGTTAGGGGCAGAATCAGCGAAACAACAGTGGTGCTGGGGCACCGGGGCAGTTCTATCGCCCTGATAACCACAACAAGAGAAGAGATAATAGGCCGGATTATCAATACGGCTCATCCCAAGTGGCGGCTATTGAGCAAGAGCAAGCAGGCGCCGGCAGTAGTTTCAGCAGCAACAGCAGCTACCGCAGTAGCAAACGCAGCCGTGGTAGAAAAAGAATGTGTGGATTAACAAGAATGCCGGCGTTGGCTAGAAAAAGTAGTGGCCGAAATATATAGTAGATCTGGCTATGGACAAGCCATGTTGCTTCCATACTTTCTAGCCGGGTAAGCTGGCAAATCATTTGACCAGAAACTGTTCATGGTTGGACGACATATTGGCAGGTCATGCAGGTCTCTTTGGGCTAGCTAGGCCATCTGTCCCGGTGGCTTCATCACCGCTGATAGGTCCAAACATAGTAGCAGTACCACCCAGGCCGGCTAATCCTAGGAATCAGGACAATGGCGGAAATGTCGGCGTTCATCAAGTTGAGCAAAATTACAACCCAGAGTTCTATGTTGGCGGCCCTGCGGCGGGCCAAAATGAGTACAAGGATGCTGATCAAAGTTACATGGTCTTTGAGACCGAGAAAACTGACAAACAGAGTTTGTACTGGTGGAGCCTGGAGGTGAATGCCGTTATGTCGGCTGTGCCAAAATTGATGTACTGGTCCGATCAGGCCTTTGGCTGGGATAGGGCAGATCATCCCAAGATCATGCCAAACCCTGGCAGCTATGCACTAGTAATGGAACCGACATTCGTCGGCCTGACAAACAATGTGAGGTTCAGCAAGGTCCTCATTGACAATGGGAGCAGCATCAACATCATCTGCCGGGATACGATGCAGAAGTTGGGCATTAAGGAGAATATGCTGGAGCCAAGTTAGACAACTTTCCACGGCATTGTGCTGGGACTTACATGTGCACCGATGGGAAAAATCCGAATAGATGTCATGTTTGGCAACCGGGATAACTGCAGAGTGGAGAACCTCAAGTTCGAGGTGGTGGATCTGGACAGTCCTTACCATGCACTGCTGGGTAGGCCGGCATTAGCAAAATTCATGGCATCTACGCATGTGTCATATTTGAAGATGAAGATACCGGGGCCCAAAGGGGTGATTACCATCATTGGTGATTAAAAGCGCTCGATGGCATGTGCATCAGCCAAGGACATAGGCATTCGCCGGATTATGTGCTTTGGTGATTCAGATCTGGTGATCCAGCAATGCTCCGGAATATGGGATGCGCATGATGAAAACAAGGGATCTTATCATTTCTTAGTCCAGCAGATAAGTGGCTACTTTGAAGGATGTGAGTTCCGGCATGTTCCCCAGGTTCAAAATGATGCAGCCGATACATTGTCCAGCTGGGATCCTCCAGAGAATCAATCCTGCCCGTCATTTCGCTGGAGCATTTGAGGAAACTGTTGATCAAGCCTTCGCCGAAATCAACATCCATATTTGTTCCACTGGGTCTAAAAGAAGCACTTCCAATGGAGATAGATGCCGGCCCCAGTACAGATAACCCATGGACTCTCTCCAATATCCCGGGGACTGGGCTGACATACGCGATGACTGCAGTGTTCCTGAGTAAGAGCAAGGGCAAGGGCAAGATGTATGAAGAAGTTGGTCCGGTATACCCGAGGGTTGCTCTGGCCTACCCGGGGACTGATCTTTCTGTCCCAGGGACTTCACAGCCCATGGAGATCGATTATGTATCGGTTGAGGTGATGGAGATAGATCAAGCAGTGTTCACTGTCAGGGAGGTGCCCTCATGGGTACGCCCAATCATGGATTTCATGGTCAATGGACAAGTGTCAGCGAATGAAGCTGAAGCCCACCACATTCAGAGAAGATCAAAAGCATATACCATCATCAATAACGAGATGTAAAAAAGGAGTGCCACTAGAGTACTGCAGAGATGTGTTGAATCATAGGAAGGCCAGGAGATGCTCCGGGAAATCCATCAAGGGAGTGTGGCCACCATGCATCATCCAGAGCTTTAGTATCAAAAGCATTCCGCCACGGTTTTTACTGGCCGACGGCACTGCAAGAGGCAGAGGACTTAGTCCGGAAATGCAACGGATGTCAGAGATATGCCCATCAAATTCATCAGCTGGCATCAGCATTGAAGACTATCCCTATCGTAGGAATTTAGAGATAGTAGCCATGGGGATGCTTATCGGAGGGGCTCGGCGATGGTGACGATGGGTCTGACTCGGGATCGTGCCAATAGAGACACCTCGGTTTACCCAGGTTCAGGGCCCTCCCGGTTGGAGGTAAACCCCTACTTCCTGCCTGCTTCGTATTGATTGGATAGTATCGATTACAATGCTCCTCGAGCTGTTCGGGCTAGAGGAGGAAGAAGAAGATCGGCCCCCTATGCTAAGGGTCCAGGCCCCCTATGCTAAGGGTCCAGGCCCCCTATGCTAAGGGTCCAGGCCCCCTTATATAGATGGGGGCCTGGTTATAGGTTTAGGTAGTGATCCGGCCGGCTACCGGCTCCCTGGTGGCAGCGCTCCTGGCGTGATTCTCTGACCCTGCTCTGGCAAAGGCACTTTATAAAGTGCCTTTCCCCTAGGCCGGCATCTGGAGGGCATATCCCTTCTCCTCTGCCTCGGATCCCGTCGTGGGGAAGGTTCTTTGATCTCTCATTGGCTGGACATGGTCGTGGCGCTCGTCACTCTCGTCCTGTGCCTCTGCCGCTCTTTTTGGGGCCGACCTACTTTTGGCTAGACAACCGTTGGGAAGCTTTGTCTTCATTGCTCGGCTCTAGTTCTCCTCGGTGGAGTCGCTAGCCGGCTGCTGGCGCAGCCGGCCCTTCGGGCGGAGCCAGTCTTCTCGTGTTGAAGCCATGGGGGCTCCTAGGATGCCAGCCGGCATATTGCCCGGCCTGTGGTGCGCCCCCTAAGTCATCCCCATGACACTAGCCCCCGAAACTGGTGAAGTCTCATGGGCTAGCATGGGGTTTCGGCGGGTCCTCTTCTCGCCGAAGTCTTGCTCGCTCTCATCGAAGTCCTAGGAGTCTCCATCGGGTCTGGAGGCTTGTTGGCTCTGGTCATCAAGGCTGGGTCTTGCGGAGTTACCCCAGCCGTCTCGAGATGAGCCGGTTCTAAGACGCGGCCCGGTTGGCGGCCACGAGCCGGCGAGCCGTGAGCCGGCGTGCTGCCTCCTGGGAACTTGCGCCACTTCGAGTCTCGTTCCCACGTGGCGGCCGGCGCAGCGTGCCAGTGGCCAGTCTTGTCATTTTGACTTCGGAATCCCCTCCATCATAACTTCCCGAGTCATCATGCGAGGTGGGCCGGTATACGTCAGCGACGCGTCCCATCAACCCCTCCCACAATCCGCTACGGCAACCGCCACGGTGGCGCACGATGTGGAAGTTGGTTACTGAAACATCGGGGGTTACCCTTTCGCCGCTCTCCTTTAAATACCGAGTGTGCTCGCTGCCTAGGGCATCTCCCACTTCTCCTTTGAGCTCAAGCCTTCCCTTCTTGAACCCAGCCTGACCATGTTGTCCCCTAGCCACTCCTCTGCCAGCGGCGACAAGGTCCCGGAGGGGGACAGGGAGGAGGTTGAGGTGCCGGAGACGGCGCCCTCCACATCCCGAAGACGTGGTCGCCCAAAAGGTAGCCGCAACAAGAGCACCTTAGAGGCCCTCGTGGCGAAGGCCACCGCTGCAGCCTCCATCTCCATCGCGCCCCAGGTGACCGGAGCTCCCAGCGATGCGGGCATCCCGGAGAAACGGAAGCCCGGCCGGCCGAAGGGGAGCGGGAAGAAGACTGCCCCCACGGCGGTTGCTGCTCCTTTGTTGTCTCGCCGCCGTGGGCGGCCGCTGGGCAGCAAAAACAAGAAGGCCCCCGCCGTCTTTAGGGTCGACGCCACTCCCACGGGGCCCCACGCGATGGCTCCTCCTCCGCTAGGCCCCTCGCGGCCCTGGCTGGAGAAGCCGGCGCTCCAGCCGCCGGACTACATCTCGTCCCAGGGATGGTCCACCTGCATCATCCCCGTGCTTGCCGGTGCCCGAGATCACCTCCGCCTCCCGACCCAGTTCACAAGCTCGATGGAGGACCAGGAGATGGCTTGCGCCAAGCTACGGGAGTGCAGCGGCGGCCAGCCCACGTACCGCGTCGAGGTCTACTACGACGGCCAGGGGGTGTGCTACTTTCATGAAGGGTGGTCGAAGTTCTTCATCGACTATGGCGTGCACAAGGGTTGGTTCATCCTTCTCACCCGCCAAGATGAGATGGATGACTTCACCATCTGCCTCTTCGACGGCACCCTCTCCGCCCGGGCCTTCGCTGCCCAGCCGTGAAGGGTAAGCTTCGTCGACTTCCAACGTGGACTTCTCTGGGGCGAAGTCCATGTGGCGCTTGCGCCGAGCCGAGGAAGGCGAGCCTCCCCAGGCTGGGAGTGCTTGGCGCTCTTAGTGTAGCAATTTAGGAAGCTTTTGTAATCCTCAAACTTCCGCTTAATAAAAACTTGTGTTTCCTTGTTTGCTATGTAAATGTCTTTCTCCACTGTGCTCGACACTGTTGTGATGCGAATCCATAGATAGGGACCGCGATGATCACTGGTTTGCACGAATGCCTCAGGCAAGATCTTTCAACCCTAGCGCAGAAGGAGCGGTGCTTCTGCTGGCCAGCTCCGGGAAGGGTGGACTAGCTCCGGCTCCAGCACGGATGGAACGGTGACTGAGTCTTGTACCGGCTCGGGCGAGGGCCGAAGCCAGCACATTTCCTTTCCTGGGCCTTCGCACGTTCCTTGCTGTAGTTGGAGCAGGTTTCCCGATTTCTGGCTCTAGCCGTTGCTTTGCGCGTGTTAGGTTTTGATTTCGTTGCTCGTTAGCTGACCGCGTCACAGCGCCAATTGATCGGACAGCCGGCGAGGTACTGGAGCCAGCCCACTTCTGAGGGCCAATTCCCTTTCCCCCTAGCCCCCGAGTTTTGGGGTAGCTGGATTGGCAGCTAGTTTGAAACTAACTTTTCACGAACGACGCCAACGCCAAGCAAGGCAGCTCTAGCTTCGAACCTCTTGGGCGTGGCTTCTCAGCCCAAATGTCGAGAGACTGTGACTATCAACCATTCGCTGGCTTTGCCTTTGTCCGGTTCCCTCAACTTTTTCCTTAATCTTCCCACCCTTCAGCCCTTCTACCCCCAACCGGTAGCCTGGTGCTGGTTGGTCTCCCTTGGGCCGGCAGCCGAATGCCGGCCTAGGGTGGGCGCGTGCCGCGGAGTGAGAAGTAGTACTTTGGTCTATCGGGCCCCCGACTTGTGCTAGCCAACGCTTAGTTAACAGACACTGCCCTTAACGCCTGGTTGAGCGATTTTTCTATCGTTTGCGGTTCTGCTCTGCGGCTTTCCTTCGTATGTGGCCTGCCGGCTCCTATCCGTCTGGCTAAGCGGAGCCGGAAGGTGGAGGTTGGGCTCGAGACCTTCTTCATACGTAGTACTCATCCGGCTGGCGAGGGATCGATCATTTTTCGGGGTTGCCGACTGTGGCTCGGTGCCTGGAGCCGGCTGCCGCAGGAAGCAAAACTTACACGAAGTGTTTTCCTCGGAGCCAGCCGTAACTAGCCGCTCCGTTTTCCTTTATTCATTGACTCGTTTTTCGGGGTACAAGCTTTTGCCTTAGCAGAAGAAAGGCCTTAGGAGACTTTCCAGGGACGCTCGGTCTCCTTGTCAGAGTTATCTGCCTTGTTCTTTCTGGGCTCTTGTGCGTCGATGAGGTAATATGCCCCATTGCCCAGCACCCGGCTGACAATGAATGGTCCCTCCCAGGGAGGGGACAGCTTGTGCATGCCCTTAGTGCTTTGGACCAGCCGGAGTACGAGATCTCCCTCGTGAAATGCGAGCGGGCGAATTTTCTGGCTGTGGTATCATCGCAGCAGCTGCTGGTAGAGCGCTGATCTGGCTAGAGCCTGCTCTCGTGCCTCCACGAGGAGGTCAACGCCATCTTCGCGAGCTTCTTTTGCTTGCTTCTCCGTGTACTGGACAATTCTGGGTGTGTTGAACTCAATGTCCATGGGTAACACCGTTTCTGGTCCATAGACTAGGAAGAAAGGTGTGAAGCCGATAGAGCGATTTGGAGTGGTGCGCAGGCTCCAGAGCACTGAGGGTAGCTCTTCCACCCAACAGCCGGCTGAGCGCTCGAGAGGCTCGACCAGTCTTGGTTTGATGCCAGCCAGGATCAGCCCATTCGCCTTCTCCACTTGCCCATTTGTCTGAGGGTGGGCCACTGACGCTAAGTCCAGCCGAATGCCTTTTTGGTCACAGTAATCAGCAAAGACTCCCTTCACAAAGTTTGTCCCGTTGTCGGTGATGATGCTGTGGGGAACTCCATATCTTGTGATGATCTCGTTGAAGAACTTGATTGTGGACGAGCCGTCGAGTTTTTTGATTGGCTTGGCTTTGATCCACTTGGTGAACTTGTCCACAGCAACCAGCAGGTGTGTCAAGCCCCTGGGTGCAGTCTTGAATGGCCCCACCATGTCCAGGCCCCAGACAGCGAACGGCCAGGTGAGCGGGATGGTCTTGAGGGCTGCCGCTAGCGTGTTTCTATGCTTGGAGAAGCGTTGGCAGCCGTTGCACTGCTTCACCAGCTCCTCTGCATTCTGCTTGGCCGTTGGCCAGTAGAAGCCATGGCAGAAGGCTTTAGCCACCAAGGCTCTGGAAGATGCGTGATGCCCGCACTCCCCTTGGTGTATCTCTCTTAGGAGCTCTATCCCTTCTTCCGGCTCGATGCACTTCTGGAAGATGCCTGACACGCTACGCTTGTACAGCTCGCTGTTGATGATGGTGTACGCCCCAGCTCGACGTTGAATTCGCCTAGCTTCCGCTTTGTCTTGCGGCAAGTCCCCAGTGATGAGGTAGTTGGAGAATGGCTCCGCCCAGGAAGGTATCTCCCGTATGTGGAAGACACTGGTAACCAGAGGATCAGCAGCCCCCGGGTCCGTCGTTGTGCCGGCTTCATCTGATTGTTCGGCTGGGGGAGCGGGCGTGGAGCCGGCAGTCCCCTTGTCCTTCATCAAGCCGGAAGCGCTGGGCTGGCCTGCTGCCTCCTTCAGCCCGGAGACGGCAGCCCCCGGGTCCGGTGGCGATACCTGAGCCGGGGCTGGGTCTCCAGGCACGTAGATGTATATGGACTCCGGTGAAGGTTTGATAGACGGCTTGTGGATGATCTCCAGGGACACCCCAGTTGGGATATCCTGCTTGGTGGAGCCGATCTTGGACAGCCGATCTGCTTCCTCGTTGTTTGCTCTGGGGACATGGTGGAACTCGCAGCCCTCGAAGAATCCGCTGAGCTGCTGCACGTAGAAGCGATAGGAGGCCATGTTGGCGTCCTTGGCGTCCCAGTCCCCTGAGACCTGGTGCGTCACTAGGTCGGAGTCTCCGAAACAGAGGATCCTCCTGATGCCGATCTGCTTGGCCATCTTGAGCCCATGTACCAGGGCTTCGTACTCAGCAACATTATTCGACGCACGGAACTGCATCTGCAGCACGTACTGCAGCCTGTCTCCCTTGCGAGAGGTGAGAACGACGCCGGCTCCCAAGCCCCCAAGCAGCTTGGAGCCATCGAAGTGCATGCGCCAGTGGGTGGAGTCCGGAGCCGGCAGCAGGTACTGGTGCTCTCCCCAGTCAGCGAAGAAATCCGCTATGACCTGCGATTTGATCGTCGTCCTGGGCTTGTACTGAATGGTATGAGCTGTGAGCTCGATCACCCATTTGGCCACTCTTCCCGATGCGTCCTTGCACCCGATGATCTCTGAGAGCAGAGTGGTGCTTACCACCATGATTGGTTGCTCCTCGAAGTAGTGCTTCAGCTTCTTGGCCGCCATGTACATGCCGTACGCGACCTTCTGGTAGTGCGGGTAGTTCTGCTTGGAGAGAGTGAGCACCTCACTCAAGTAATACACCGGGTGCTGAACCGGCAGCTCTTTGCCTTCCTCGGTGCGCTCCACTACGATCACCACGCTGATGACACGTGGGGTTGCTGCGATGTAGAGCAGCATTGGCTCTCGCGGAGCCGGCGCTGCCAGGATTGGCGCGGTAGACAAGGCTCGCTTGAGGTCGTTGAAGGTGTCGTCAGCGCGCTGGGACCAAACGAAGTGGTCTGTCTTTTTCATCAGCTGGTACAGCGGCATGGCCTTCTCCCCGAGCTGGCTGACGAACCGGCTAAGCGAGGCCAAGCAACCCGTGAACTTCTGCACATCTCTAAGCTGGGTGGGTTTCTCTAGGGCCTCGATGGCTTTTATCTTTGAGGGGTTAGCCTTGATTCCTCACTGGGAAATGATGTAACCTAGGAGCTGTCCAGCCGGCACACCAAAGGTGCACTTCTCAGGGTTGAGCTTCATGCGATAGTGCCGCAGGTTGGTGAAGGTCTCCTTGAGATCGTCCAGGATCGTGCCGCTCTGCTTGGTCTTCACCACCACATCGTCCACATAAGCGTGCACGTTCCTCCCAATCTGCTCTTGCAGACATCGCTGCATGGTTCGCTGGTAAGTGGCTCCGGCGTTCTTCAGGCCGAACGGCATGGTAACGTAGCAGTAGGCTCCATATGGGGTGATGAAGGAGGTCTTGATCTAATCCGGCTGGAAGAGCGGGATCTGGTGGTAGCCTGAATAGGCGTCCAGGAAAGACAACTGGTCACAGCTGGCTGTGGAGTCGATCATCTGGTCAATTCATGGCAGCATGAAAGGATCCTTGGGGCAAGCCTTATTGAGGCTGGTGTAGTCGATACACATTCGCCAAGTGTTATTCTTCTTTAGAACCAAGACTGTGTTCGCGAGCCAGTCAGGGTAAAACACCTCCATGATAAAGCCGGCTGCAAGGAGCCGGGCAATCTCCTCGTGAATAGCTTTCCTCTTTTCTTCTGCAAACTGCCACAACGGCTGCTTGACCGGCTTGGCGTCCGGTCGGACGTTAAGTGCGTGCTCAGCCAGCTCCCTCGGCACACCAGGCATGTCCTTTGGAGACCATGCAAAGATGCAAAGATGTGCCGATGATGACGTACTTGGAGGGGTCGCTCTCGTCCAGAAAGATCTTCTTGGTGTCGTTGGCTAGCTTGAATTGCTCCACAGGCAACTGGCGAACCGGTACGTCTTGCTGGGTCAGCTCCACGCGATGTAGAAGCTGCCTCTTCTCCTCGGCGATGACCAGCGCCTCTGCCAGCTGCGAGCTCTCCTTTGCGCAGGCCAGGGACTTCTTGAAGTTTCTCGAGACTGTGATCACACCTCTGGGCCCTGGGAGCTTCATCTTTAGATAGGCGTAGTGCGGGACCGCCATGAACTTGGCCAGGGCCGGACGGCCTAGCAGCGCGTGGTAGGGACTGCTGATGTCCACCACCTCGAACCAGATGGGCTCGCGGTGGCTATTCCCTTCTTTCCGAAGAGAACCTCCAGCCGTACCTTGCCCAAAGGGGTGCAAGAATGCCCAAGCACGATGCCATGGAAGGTGAGCCGGCTAGGTTTCAGCTGAGCAAGCGGGATGCCCAACTTCTCCAGAGAGCTTCGGTAGAGAAGGTTGATACTACTACCGCCATCGATGAGCACGCGGGAGAAATGACACATGTGCGTATCGGAACACACGACAGGATCCACGACCAGAGCATACTCTCCAGGGCTGGGCATCAACCTCAGGTGGTCTTCGCGCCCCCAGGTGATGGCCGCCTCAGACCAATGCATGAACTGGGGCTCTGCAGGCATCACAGCGTTCACCTCTGCCTCATGCCAAAGGTCGTTTCTTTTGTCCTTGCCGGGGGTAGTGAAGATGTGATACTGCTCCACATCCATCGGGAAGTCATCATCTTGATCCGGCTCGCCTCCGGCCAGGTCGCGTTGTTGGTCCTCCTGACCTTCAGCCAGTTGCGCTTGCGACGTACCAGGGATCTACCGAGCGCGCTGCTCTAGCTCTCTCATGAAAAGGCACTGACGCGTGGAGTGGGTCGCTTCCCTTCCTAGGGAGGTGTGGAATTTACACGGCTGATCGAGCGCAGCATCGAGGGTGTACTTGCCCTCTTTGCGCCCATAACCGCTGCTTGCAGCCCCCGGGCCTCCTTGGTCAGAAGCCGCTCACTTTGAGCTAGCAGATCCTCTGGGGAGCGTCTTGGTGTGGTCAAGCCACAAGTGGATGTGCAGCACCGATGGGCAAGCCTGGGGCTCTAACCCCGACGCTGACTCCTCGATCGAACGTGGCCTGCTTGCTCTGCCGCCCTGCTGGACGCGGTGACCTTGAGCGTTGCCGCTCAGAGCACAACTGCCCTGTCCACACCCTCCGCGGCCTTGGCTCGCCGATGGCGACCACTAGATCTGGCCAGGGATGATGGTGGTGAAGTTGTGGCACAGGTCACGGACGAGCTCGGTCGGTGCGTCTCCGTGCATGTTGTAAAACTCGCTGAGCGTGGTGCTCGCACGGCGCCGGTTGGCCTCATCCTCAGCCACCTTGCCGAGGAGGACGAGACGCGTCTGCTCCAGGGCCTCGGCGACCCGGGTGGGATCGATGACGCGGTCGAGGGGAGCACGCAGGTCCACCATGGAGACGTCCGGGGCATCCTGCTCTGGGAGTGGAGCATCTTGCTCATGTGGAAGAAGGCGTCCGGGCAACGGGCACTCGGGGCGCAGAGAGTCGCCGCCCTCCTCTTCTCCCAAGGCCATCACCTCGACCATGGCGCCAAGACTGCTGCTTTCACCGCAGCTCGAGCCTCCGTCGCAGAGGGAGTCAAAGACGTCGGTCACTTCCTCCGGGAAGGGCTTGGCAATGTAGAAGCGATGACTGCCGATGTTGAGGAAGGAGCCACTGTTGCCGAAGCTGTTCTCGAAGTGGGCTAAGTTGTCGCTGACACAGTCGAAGGTTCCGAACCTCCAGATGAGGCCAGAGGTGACCTTCTCGCTGGAGGGTCCCGGCCGGAACTTGACTCCGCTCGCCACCGCGCTTTGCCCCACGGTGGGCGCCAACTGTCGTGGGAATTTAGAGACAGTAGCCATGAGGAGGCTTATCGGAGGGGCTCGACGATGGTGACGATGGGTCCAGCTCGGGATCGTGCCAACAGAGACACCTCGGTTTACCCAGGTTCAGGGCCCACCCGGTTGGAGGTAAACCCCTACTTCCTGCCTGCTTCGTATTGATTTGTAACGACCCGCCTTTTACTAAAGGTAAATCTCCTGTGTATCTGTGCCATTCCCTGGATCAGTAGATAGCACCACAGTACAAAATAAGTAATCATTGCAATAGCATCCATATTACAACGTAAATCCAGTTACATAGGTCTTCTACCTTATGAGTACACAGCATAAAGCATAGTTGCAGTGAACTTCCATCTTCATCAAGTGCCACAGGCAGACGTGTTGGAATGTAAGCTCGAGATCCTACTCCTGGTTCCTTACTCGAAATAAAACCTGCACGTTGAATATGCAGCCCCAGAGGGGTCAGTACAATGATGTACTGGCAAATGACACTTATTTGGTGGCATTTTGTGGAAAGACTATACTATATGACATTTGGCTGGTGGATCTCATAGGCTAATTTGCATAAAGCCAATTTTATCCTAAAATCATTTTTAATACTTTTATTAAACATTCAAGACTTTTAAAGGTCAAGATAACCCCCAAAGTTCACCACATACTTGAAAGGTATGTAGCTCTGGGGTGCCACTCAACAAAATTAGAATAACCCTCAGAGTTCACCACATACTGGAGGCATGTAGCTCTGAGGTGTTATTCAAAATAATTCAGGATAGCCCTCAGAGTCCACCACATCCTTGAAAGGTATGTAGCTCTGAGGTGCCCCTGTCCTAAGTGTTTCTAGACAAATTTTAATTTATTCAGAAACGGTGATGAGATTCTTCCGTACATTCCATGTCTAGAGACTCAATTGTCCATAACCGGGGACATGGCTAATCGATTAGATTTAAACACCTTGCAAGGGTTGTGCACTTTCACCTTACGATTCATTTTATGCCCATACATAAAATGAAACGAGACCTTTTAGAAGGAGAGGGCAACTAACTGGCAAGATCCGTTCCCAACCTATAATTTTTCTACCACCGTCTTCTTGCACCTAGTTGCACCCCCACATTCTAATCAGTCAAGACAGAGCCCATAATGTCATAAGGCTGCACTGGAAGTGCACTAAGCATGGAAGACATAGCCATCTCTTTGTTCCTGGGTGGCCGACCACAAGTGTACGCCCAGGCAGCAACTACACAAAGTGTAGCCCCAGGTCGCCACTCAACACCACCGCCTTCATCAAACCAATTCACCCAGGTGTTTCATTTTGGTTGAAGTTCTTAACTTTTCACAAAACACTTTTCAAGTGGTCTTAGCATGGCATCAAGGTTAATAAGGTACTTAGCATCCTAACAGGTGGGGTTTGAGGGATTGCTACACACTACTAGGATCTAAGCATTTGATAAAACAGTTGAGTAAAACACCTATCATGCATACTACAAGAGGTGAACATACTAATGCATAAGTAAAATGGGTAAGGGAGCATGTGTGTCACTTGCCTTTTTGAAGATCATGACGTTTTTGCTTCTCTCAACTAAGCACGTAGCTCTTCGCATAAACTATAGCACAGAAATAACATACCATAAACATACTACACAAACACAATCAAACAATTCAAACAATTGAAAGGTGTTTGTTTGACAATTTAGATTTATTGAGATGTTATAACAAGAAAGATATGGTAAAGGATCATGATTTGTGAGATATGGATCGGAGAGCTTAGTTGGGGAAGATCAATATGATATGAGAGAATTGGATTAGGCATAATATGATTGATGAAGTTTTTATGCTTTATTAAAGCATAAATGAGTTTTAGAAATAGCTCATGTGAAACAAATTACACAAGAGTCAATTTGTGCAACTACAATACTATTGAGCAAATGTGACAACAATTACTCTTAAATAGCATCTATTGCACTTAGGAACTAAGCTAGGTTTTAAGAATGCTTGAACTACTCAATTAGCACATTTGCAAGTTGAATAGTTCAATACATGTGAACAAAACTAAGTAGGCATTGGATTGGGCATGAATGATTGATATTTGAGGATTTGGCTCAAAGGGTTCATTGATCAACATGGTGTTTAACACATACTATGGTACGGGTTATAATAACACCACATTAACAAAATCTAGGTTTGAGATGAATTCATATTCTACTCAAGTAGCATAATTGCAATTTGAATATATATGAATTAGACAAAATATAATGAGTGAGGTCTTTATGCTTTATCAAAGCATATTGAATCTTGGAATATCTCATGTGGGTAATTCACATAAGAGACAAAATAGTGCAATAGCAATACTATTGAATAAGTGTGACAACAATTATTCTTAAATAGTATATATTACACTTAAGCTTAGGCTAGGATTCTTATAACATTGAAGTAATAAATCAACTCAAATGCAATTGAATAGTTCAATGCAAGGCTAAGGTCGAGTAGGCATGAATAAATGGCTATAGGTAAAGGATATGGTTTAGGAATGACTTATGTGAATAGATTCACAAAAGTATTGAATAATGCAACATAACACTACTGAATAAAGTGTGATAACACTTACTCAAAATAGTACATGTTACACATAGGCTTGGGGTTGAATAAGATTGGATGTTATTTAGTATGATGGTTATGGATAGGTATGATCATGAGCTATGGTAGTAGAATTGAATCAATACTACAATAACAAAATGGAAATCTATGATTGAGATGTATCACACTTTACTCAAACAACACAATTGTAATTTGAATATGTGTGAACTATACAAGATTGGTCTAAGTAGATATGATCTTGATCAAGATGTTATTTAGATAGATATGACATTGGATCAAGGTGATCTCAAGATGATATTTGATAGCTAGGTATGATTATAGGATTTTCTAAAGTAGAAGGGATCATTGATTGAAATAGAAATAGGATTAATCTATATAGAAATACTCAAATTCTCATATTAGAATTTGAATAATTGTGATCTGGTTCAAGAAAATATGGGAGTGGTGCTACTGGATAGCTTGCAGTAATACAAAGTCACTGCAATTGGAATCACTCAAAAATAAGTTATAGAAATTGAATTATCACCGAAATAGTGATTTGGACAAATTTGAATGCACAAAGTGTGTGCACGTATCAAATTTGGATTTTCTTGATCCTATGGTGTTCTACTTGATCAGAGGATTCCAAAGACTACAAATTTGTAATTTTTGGACACTTGGTTCAAAAGATATGAATTAATCATGCTAACAGAGAGTTTGATTCCAATTTGAATATAGTTTCAAATTGAACCCATAAAATATAAGATATTATTGTACTAATAGATTCTAGACTTTCTAAGGATTCCAACGAGATATTATTTGTTATTTTTGGATCTATGGATCAAAAGATATGAATTATCAAAGTTTTGGATGAAATCTGATTCAAATTTCTGTTTTAAAGTCTGTTTGAATCTGGGAAGGCCACGTGGCGTGACGGTATTCGCCGGTACCGGTTCGGGTGGATCACCATTCGGAAGCGTTGGATCTTAAGTGATCTGGACGCACGAGATCTGCTCTTACCCCTTCGCGTTAAGTGATCTATTAGGATCACTGGATCTTGATCCAACGGACAGGATTAACGGAGGAGAGAAGCTCACCGGGGTGCTAGGGTTCCGGCTATCTCCGGTGAGGTAGCGCCCAGATGTGGTCGTCGGCGACGTTACAGCGACTCCTGGACGACGGCGTCGTCACGACAAGATGCAGGAGAGTGCGGCGGACTCGGGTGCGTGGTCGATGTAGTCGGGGACGTCCTGCAGAGAAGGCGAGACGCGGCTGGAGGAGCTCCTTGCGGCTGTGACCTTCTGGTGGCGTCGGCTTCGTTGTTCTATGGCCAAATCAAACAGTTCGAAGTGTTCAGAGGATGCTCCGGGAGATGGGGAGTAAGAAAAACCAAACAGGGGCGGCGCTTACTCGCTTAATCGACGGATTCGCCTCGGTCTTGGCCGCGGCTATGGAGAACTCCGTCGAGAAATTGTGCGGTAACCCGGCGGCGATTTTTCCAGAGAACAGAGGGTTGAGAGAGAGGAGAAGGTGGGGAATCATGGGGTATAAATGGGGAGGCAATTCGGGGTCTGGGAGGAGAGGGAAGAGGGGCGGGATCGACGGCGACAGTTTCCAGTGAGGAGTAACAGGCTGGGGGAGGGAGATGACAGGTGGGTCCCACCTGTCGGCGAGGGGAAGAGAGAACAGAGGTTACCGGTTCGGGAGTGAGCTAGGTGGGCTGCGGGCTGCTTCAACTTCTGGGCCGAAAGGTTTACCCCGAGGCCTTCTTATTTGTTTTTCTTCTTTCTTCTTTTTTCCTTTTTCTGTTTTCTTATTTCTTCATAACTTTTGCATTTGGTACTCAAATGACTTCAAACCAACTTCATAAATTTTGTAAAATTCACAGAAAGGTTTTAAACCAACATCAAACATGTTTTCAGAACCAAAACAAGGTTTCTAATAAAAGATCTCAATTAAGCCTAAGGGCTTTGCTTGCATAAAATGATAGAAATAGAGTTTGAACTTGATTCTTTCTAAAATAGTAAAATAATAGTTTATAAAATAATGATTGAGAAACACACTCAAATATGGTTTGAAAAAGCAACCTTTATTGAATAAGGTAAACTTTGTAAAACAATCTTTTGCAAGCAAGCTTGCATAAAGCTGAATAGGGTTTGAATAAAGGAGAATGAAAATAACATTTTAATACTTGTTCTTTCTCAAAGAAGTTCTTCAAGAAATAAATAGAGGATTTTAAATAGTTTTCAAACAAAGCTTTCAAATAAACTCAAAAAGTTTTAAATCCCTGTGAATTTTCAATCAACACAAGCAAAATAAAAACGAAAATTTTCCTCCAAAATTTGATAAAATCTTGGGTCGTTACAGACTACCACCCTTAAAAGAAATCTCGTCCTCGAGATTGGAAGAGGCTAGAAAGAAAGTAGGTATTAGGTTATCTAGGTTTTGGTATCTGGGTGGCTACCACCCTTAAAAGAAAATTCCTCTTGGTGGTATCTTGATGCTTCCTTAGGCACTTGCATTTTGTTCCCAGCTTGCATTCACTGTTGTGTCATTTTTCCTGAATCGCTCTTCCTAGAAGTTTTGATATCCACAACTATATTCAAAAGTGGGCACACCAAGGGTTCCATCCAATTCTGGTGATAAGCAGATATCATCCATCGCGTTGTCTTCAACAAGGTAGTCTACTTCTTCATTTGCAATAGGTGGGTGTCTATTCACAAATCTGGGCACCAACCTTCCTTATGGGGTTGCTTGAGGTAACCATACTCTATTGTAGAGCTTTCTATCCAACGAGATGGTTGTTGAACTACTTTGGACACTGGGGAGTCACTCTTTGGTTCAATCAGAGGACCAAGATGAGTTGTATCCTCTTTGGGTCATTCAGAAGACCAAGCTGAGAGGGTATCCTCTCATCATCTCAACTTCCTTATCATCATCCTTAGAGGTTCTTCATCTTATGGTTGCTTCCTTATACCATTCTGATCTTCTATTTTCCACGATACCATTTTGTTCTAGTAACCTTCCTGGTTGTTGTACATCTTCCAAGAATGTGTATTTAGCCTTTTCTTGGTCGGTCCTCACCAAGGCCAAGACAGCATACAGGCTATCACCATACTCCTTGTTGCTTTTTAGCTGATTTTTGTTACAGAATCTCAAAAGATAACTCAGTGCCAAGTACTGCATGCTTGCCCCACGAACATGATGAGACCACACATCCCAATGAATCAGGATGGCATTTCTCTGTAGTCTTCTCAAGCATTTCATAGGGGTAAACAAGGTGGACTCTGTAAGAGGTACTTGCACCTTTAAGGGACGGAAGGTCGCCTTATAACCAGCATTGTTGAACCCATTCAAGTTACCGGAGCAAGTTGTGCTACTTGCCACAGGTACCAGATGGTCCTTAAGAATTCCTTTCGCAACCATCTTCATAGTCATTGGAAGACGCTGGACGACTTGATCATGTCTCGAAGATGAACTCTTTCTCAGGGAATAGGGATCTAACGAAGCTCTCATGGGTATAGTTCCATGGATTTGGAGAGTTGCTTCATAATGTCGCCGGTCGGGATGGGGTAGACTTCGGTGGCGTAAAGCTTTGAAACTAGGGGGAAATCTCATAGGTAGTGGTGGTTGTCTTTGTTGTGACTCTCTGGAGAGGAGTGACATCTCTTTTATAGGCTCAGGGAGGTAGCCGAAACGAAGAGTCGAGAAGGTGAATCGAACAGGCAGCAGCCAAATTGAACCGTCTTCATATTCAAAGTCCACTGAGCAAAATGTTTCTGATTTGTGGAGCCGTTCAAAAATCCAAGTTCTCACCGTATTCCTACGTTTTGGCCACTGGCTCACTATAAGGGGTGTAATATATTATCCTCCTAAGGTTATGGTTTATCAACGTCGTCTCTCATGTAGGTAAGTCTCTCTAGATTCACCATTCCTCATACAAGAGCGAACAATATGAGTAGTCGTCATGGGCGCGAATCCATGTCGCACTCAATCATTACCTTGTATTTGGTTTGGTGCATCTCGTATTCTAACTCTTGGTCAACCTCACTAGCTTTTAACAAAAGTTTTGTTGAAATTGGAACCAAGTTCCCAAATTCTACTTTGAAATTTGAAAACAAAATCTATCGTTCCTAGCTAGAGGTTTTCAACAAAGCTTATGGCAATAATCCTTTAGTTGCAGATCCTTTGGTTTGCCATTTAAGAGGGAATAAAATCCTTTCCATTGCTCTGTTTGCTCTTTCCATTGCTCTGTTTGCTCTTTCCATTGCTCTGTTTTTCCTTTCCATTGCTTTGTTTGTCCTTTCCACCTTTCTTGCATGAGGTGGTTGAATACTTCCACATTAGTTACATCTTGGGGTGTCTTCTTATTGTTTCCGTGGTATCCTTCAGTTATCCTAGCTTACTAGCATCTTGGGGTGTCATCCTTTGTGCACTCTCTTGCGTAATGTTCCAGTCTCTTGTACTTGCAACACTACCTCTTGTTGTTGTACTCTGCATCCTTATCTCCAACTGAGGGTCATTGTGGTTGTTCTGTCGTGGAGAAAACTTTGGTTTGGGTTTTAGGACAAGTTTAGGTCTTAGTATAGATGAGAAATAGATAGAAGGGATCTAAAGAAGAAAAATCCTACCCAAACATAACAGATCAAAACAATTTCCAACAAACATTCATCATAACAAGCAAACTAGTTCTCAAACAAACGGGAAGGTACGATCATCCACAAGTCGGTATGACCATAACGTTTATTACACGTCGTTGCTTATTAGAATTTCCTAAATGGAAGTCCAACTAAGGCTTCTTGATACTCTTCTAAGCAATTCCATTGTTCTGGTCCAGCTGCTTCACTAGATTGGTAATTTGCTCATCCTTGGTTTTGATAAGGTCTCCTTGATCACCAAGTTCAGATACCATCTTTTCCATGTCACCTTGAAGTTGGCTTATGGTTTCCTTCAATGTAGTAGTGTCTTCCTTTTCTTCTTTGAGGTCTTGCTGAGTATTATGAAGTCTCCACTTGAGTCTTTCTCTAGGTTCTTCGTTTGGCCTTCAATGTAGTTCTTCATGTTGAGTCAAGAAAAATATATGGAGTATCAGTCTCACACTTCTGGCACATTGTGATCTTCTATCCTTTGTTGATGATTTCAGGGTAGGGTCAGCTATAGTATTAGGAAACATTTGGAGAGGAAGTAGGAGAGAATACAAGGAGTTCAAAATGCAAACATTTTTCTTTAATAAATAGAAGTAAGATGAGATAGAGAATTTTATCCTAGGGTCTTCCTATTTCTAATTCCAAACCTAGGGTCTCGATCCTACAGGCAACACTATGCTCTGATACCATTTTGTAACGACCCGCCTTTTACTAAAGGTAAATCTCCTGTGTATCTGTGCCATTCCCTGGATCAGTAGATAGCACCACAGTACAAAATAAGTAATCATTGCAATAGCATCCATATTACAACGTAAATCCAGTTACATAGGTCTTCTACCTTATGAGTACACAGCATAAAGCATAGTTGCAGTGAACTTCCATCTTCATCAAGTGCCACAGGCAGACGTGTTGGAATGTAAGCTCGAGATCCTACTCCTGGTTCCTTACTCGAAATAAAACCTACACGTTGAATATGCAGCCCCAGAGGGGTCAGTACAATGATGTACTGGCAAATGACACTTATTTGGTGGCATTTTGTGGAAAGACTATACTATATGACATTTGGCTGGTGGATCTCATAGGCTAATTTGCATAAAGCCAATTTTATCCTAAAATCATTTTTAATACTTTTATTAAACATTCAAGACTTTTAAAGGTCAAGATAACCCCCAAAGTTCACCACATACTTGAAAGGTATGTAGCTCTGGGGTGCCACTCAACAAAATTAGAATAACCCTCAGAGTTCACCACATACTGGAGGCATGTAGCTCTGAGGTGTTATTCAAAATAATTCAGGATAGCCCTCAGAGTCCACCACATCCTTGAAAGGTATGTAGCTCTGAGGTGCCCCTGTCCTAAGTGTTTCTAGACAAATTTTAATTTATTCAGAAACGGTGATGAGATTCTTCCGTACATTCCATGTCTAGAGACTCAATTGTCCATAACCGAGGACACGGCTAATCGATTAGATTTAAACACCTTGCAAGGGTTGTGCACTTTCACCTTACGATTCATTTTATGCCCATACATAAAATGAAACGAGACCTTTTAGAAGGAGAGGGCAACTAACTGGCAAGATCCGTTCCCAACCTATAATTTTTCTACCACCGTCTTCTTGCACCTAGTTGCACCCCCACATTCTAATCAGTCAAGACAGAGCCCATAATGTCATAAGGCTGCACTGGAAGTGCACTAAGCATGGAAGACATAGCCATCTCTTTGTTCCTGGGTGGCCGACCACAAGTGTACGCCCAGGCAGCAACTACACAAAGTGTAGCCCCAGGTCGCCACTCAACACCACCGCCTTCATCAAACCAATCCACCCAGGTGTTTCATTTTAGTTGAAGTTCTTAACTTTTCACAAAACACTTTTCAAGTGGTCTTAGCATGGCATCAAGGTTAACAAGGTACTTAGCATCCTAACAGGTGGGGTTTGAGGGATTGCTACACACTACTAGGATCTAAGCATTTGATAAAACAGTTGAGTAAAACACCTATCATGCATACTACAAGAGGTGAACATACTAATGCATAAGTAAAATGGGTAAGGGAGCATGTGTGTCACTTGCCTTTTTGAAGATCATGACGTTTTTGCTTCTCTCAACTAAGCACGTAGCTCTTCGCATAAACTATAGCACAGAAATAACATACCATAAACATACTACACAAACACAATCAAACAATTCAAACAATTGAAAGGTGTTTGTTTGACAATTTAGATTTATTGAGATGTTATAACAAGAAAGATATGGTAAAGGATCATGATTTGTGAGATATGGATCAGAGAGCTTAGTTGGGGAAGATCAATATGATATGAGAGAATTGGATTAGGCATAATATGATTGATGAAGTTTTTATGCTTTATTAAAGCATAAATGAGTTTTAGAAATAGCTCATGTGAAACAAATTACACAAGAGTCAATTTGTGCAACTACAATACTATTGAGCAAATGTGACAACAATTACTCTTAAATAGCATCTATTGCACTTAGGAACTAAGCTAGGTTTTAAGAATGCTTGAACTACTCAATTAGCACATTTGCAAGTTGAATAGTTCAATACATGTGAACAAAACTAAGTAGGCATTGGATTGGGCATGAATGATTGATATTTGAGGATTTGGCTCAAAGGGTTCATTGATCAACATGGTGTTTAACACATACTATGGTACGGGTTATAATAACACCACATTAACAAAATCTAGGTTTGAGATGAATTCATATTCTACTCAAGTAGCATAATTGCAATTTGAATATATATGAATTAGACAAAATATAATGAGTGAGGTCTTTATGCTTTATCAAAGCATATTGAATCTTGGAATATCTCATGTGGGTAATTCACATAAGAGACAAAATAGTGCAATAGCAATACTATTGAATAAGTGTGACAACAATTATTCTTAAATAGTATATATTACACTTAAGCTTAGGCTAGGATTCTTATAACATTGAAGTAATAAATCAACTCAAATGCAATTGAATAGTTCAATGCAAGGCTAAGGTCGAGTAGGCATGAATAAATGGCTATAGGTAAAGGATATGGTTTAGGAATGACTTATGTGAATAGATTCACAAAAGTATTGAATAATGCAACATAACACTACTGAATAAAGTGTGATAACACTTACTCAAAATAGTACATGTTACACATAGGCTTGGGGTTGAATAAGATTGGATGTTATTTAGTATGATGGTTATGGATAGGTATGATCATGAGCTATGGTAGTAGAATTGAATCAATACTACAATAACAAAATGGAAATCTATGATTGAGATGTATCACACTTTACTCAAACAACACAATTGTAATTTGAATATGTGTGAACTATACAAGATTGGTCTAAGTAGATATGATCTTGATCAAGATGTTATTTAGATAGATATGACATTGGATCAAGGTGATCTCAAGATGATATTTGATAGCTAGGTATGATTATAGGATTTTCTAAAGTAGAAGGGATCATTGATTGAAATAGAAATAGGATTAATCTATATAGAAATACTCAAATTCTCATATTAGAATTTGAATAATTGTGATCTGGTTCAAGAAAATATGGGAGTGGTGCTACTGGATAGCTTGCAGTAATACAAAGTCACTGCAATTGGAATCACTCAAAAATAAGTTATAGAAATTGAATTATCACCGAAATAGTGATTTGGACAAATTTGAATGCACAAAGTGTGTGCACGTATCAAATTTGGATTTTCTTGATCCTATGGTGTTCTACTTGATCAGAGGACTCCAAAGACTACAAATTTGTAATTTTTGGACACTTGGTTCAAAAGATATGAATTAATCATGCTAACAGAGAGTTTGATTCCAATTTGAATATAGTTTCAAATTGAACCCATAAAATATAAGATATTATTGTACTAATAGATTCTAGACTTTCTAAGGATTCCAACGAGATATTATTTGTTATTTTTGGATCTATGGATCAAAAGATATGAATTATCAAAGTTTTGGATGAAATCTGATTCAAATTTCTGTTTTAAAGTCTGTTTGAATCTGGGAAGGCCACGTGGCGTGACGGTATTCGCCGGTACCGGTTCAGGTGGATCGCCATTTGGAAGCGTTGGATCTTAAGTGATCTGGACGCACGAGATCTGCTCTTACCCCTTCGCGTTAAGTGATCTATTAGGATCACTGGATCTTGATCCAACGGACAGGATTAACGGAGGAGAGAAGCTCACCGGGGTGCTAGGGTTCCGGCTATCTCCGGTGAGGTAGCGCCCAGATGTGGTCGTCGGCGACGTTACAGCGACTCCTGGACGACGGCGTCGTCACGACAAGATGCAGGAGAGTGCGGCGGACTCGGGTGCGTGGTCGATGTAGTCGGGGACGTCCTGCAGAGAAGGCGAGACGCGGCTGGAGGAGCTCCTTGCGGCTGTGACCTTCTGGTGGCGTCGGCTTCGTTGTTCTACGGCCAAATCAAACAGTTCGAAGTGTTCAGAGGATGCTCCGGGAGATGGGGAGTAAGAAAAACCAAACAGGGGCGGCGCTTACTCGCTTAATCGACGGATTCGCCTCGGTCTTGGCCGCGGCTATGGAGAACTCCGTCGAGAAATTGTGCGGTAACCCGGCGGCGATTTTTCCAGAGAACAGAGGGTTGAGAGAGAGGAGAAGGTGGGGAATCGTGGGGTATAAATGGGGAGGCAATTCGGGGTCTGGGAGGAGAGGGAAGAGGGGCGGGATCGACGGCGACAGTTTCCAGTGAGGAGTAACGGCTGGGGGAGGGAGATGACAGGTGGGTCCCACCTGTCGGCGAGGGGAAGAGAGAACAGAGGTTACCGGTTCGGGAGTGAGCTAGGTGGGCTGCGGGCTGCTTCAACTTCTGGGCCGAAAGGTTTACCCCGAGGCCTTCTTATTTGTTTTTCTTCTTTCTTCTTTTTTCCTTTTTCTGTTTTCTTATTTCTTCATAACTTTTGCATTTGGTACTCAAATGACTTCAAACCAACTTCATAAATTTTGTAAAATTCACAGAAAGGTTTTAAACCAACATCAAACATGTTTTCAGAACCAAAACAAGGTTTCTAATAAAAGATCTCAATTAAGCCTAAGGGCTTTGCTTGCATAAAATGATAGAAATAGAGTTTGAACTTGATTCTTTCTAAAATAGTAAAATAATAGTTTATAAAATAATGATTGAGAAACACACTCAAATATGGTTTGAAAAAGCAACCTTTATTGAATAAGGTAAACTTTGTAAAACAATCTTTTGCAAGCAAGCTTGCATAAAGCTGAATAGGGTTTGAATAAAGGAGAATGAAAATAACATTTTAATACTTGTTCTTTCTCAAAGAAGTTCTTCAAGAAATAAATAGAGGATTTTAAATAGTTTTCAAACAAAGCTTTCAAATAAACTCAAAAAGTTTTAAATCCCTGTGAATTTTCAATCAACACAAGCAAAATAAAAACGAAAATTTTCCTCCAAAATTTGATAAAATCTTGGGTCGTTACATGATTGGAGAGTATCGATTACAATGCTCCTCGAGCTGTTCGGGCTAGAGGAGGAAGAAGAAGATCGGCCCCCTATGCTAAGGGTCCAGGCCCCCTTATATAGACGGGGGCCTGGTTATAGGTTTAGGTAGCGATCCAGCCGACTGCCGGCTCCCTGGCAGCGGCGCTCCTGGCGTGATTCTCTGACCTTGCTCTGGCAAAGGCACTTTATAAAGTGCCTTTCCCCTGGGCCGGCATCTGGAGGGCATATCCCTTCTCCTCTACCTCAGATCCCATCGTGGGAAAGGGTCTTCGATCTCTCATTGGCTGGATGTGGTCGTGGTGCTCGTCACTCCCGTCCTGCGCCTCTGCCGCTCTTGTTGGGGCCAACCTACTTTTGGCCAGACAACCGTTGGGAAGCTTTGTCTTCATCGCCCGGCTCCAGTTCTCCTCGGTGGAGTCGCTAGCCGGCTGCTGGCGCAGCCGGCCCTTCGAGCGGAGCCGGTCTTCTCGTGTTGAAGCCGTGGGGGCTCCTGGGACGCCAGCCGGCATATTGCCCGGCCCGTGGTGCACCCCCTAAGTCATCCCCACGACAATTCCGCTGACATGGCCTTTTGCTGTTTGGGGCCTGGACATGGTCGGGGCATTTAGGCCGGCAAGAGGCCAGATGACACATATTCTAGTGATGGTGGATAAGTTCACCAAGTGGATTGAAGTGAAGCCAATAAGCAAGTGTGATGGCCACACAACAGTGAAATTCTTGAAAGACATAATCCTGAGATATGGCGAATCCAAGGAGATTCCAAGAGGAGATTTGGTGCTTCGGCTAAGGCAAGGCACAGAGGGCCAGCATAAGCTAACACCTCCATGGGAGGGGCCATTCATTGTGAGCACGGCTCTGCACAATGATGCCTGCTATCTTATAGATGCACAGACTCCCAGGAAGAATCAGGTGGACAGGTCCGGAGAAGAAACCAAGCGACCATGGAGCATAGCTCTACTCCATCCTTTTTACTCCTGAGGAGCATAATGTATATATTTCTATTTTGCTTTCAGTGCTAGCGCTGTATGCCGGCACAAGACTAATGAATGAAATGTCGGCACCCCGAGGAGATCGGGCACTGCCTTTGGTATATATTGTTTTCTATTTTCAATTTTTCGTTTCTATGCCGGCTGAATTTGTTTGAATGTTTCCTATGTCGGCCTAGTAGTGTGTTGGCACCAAAGGCCGCTCTTCGACTTAGCTGCTATCTAAAACCCGACTTCATGGCTAGCAAGAGTAGATGCTGGAGATTGTCTACACATGAAAAACGGCTAAGGAAAGAGAAAACAAGCGAACCGACATTTGTTTTTGTCTAAAGCTAAAACTTGGCGTGTCAGATGACTTAAAGTCTATGTTTCAAAGTTTAAGTACTGTATGTTTAATAAAGCAACCTTGAGACTCATACGTCAAAAGCCAAAAAAGGTAGACAAGTAGCCAAGGTTGTGGAGTCAAGTAAATAGGAAAACAAACTCAGTGACTTAGCCGAAAGATGATCTGACATTAATAAACGAGCAAACCAGAGTAAAACTTGTTCAGGTAACAAACCAAGGCAAATAGAGTATATCTTACAACTACACCCGGCATACTGGGGATCTGATGAAACTTAAGTGTTTTTGGGCAAGTCTAAGAAGCAGGGGCGGAGGCCGAACCGCCAACAGGTGGAGCAGTAGCCGTTGAAATGTCGGCATCAGGAGTGTCGGATCCAGCAGAAGGGATATAAGCATCACCTCGAGGTGGTGCAGATCGCTGTGCCGGAGCTTCAGTGCCGGCATTACCTTCATCTTCAGCTTCTTTCTCATCCTGGCTGGAGTTAGAGCCATCGGTGTCTTCAGCGTCGGTGTCCTTTTTTGGCTCGCAGATGTCCCAGACGAAGACCTCGGTGTGGGTGTAGTCCACATAACCGTGGGCCAACTCCTAGCGCCCCTGGATAAGCTCCGGATCTGTGGTCCACATGGATCCTTTGCACACAGAGCGTAGAGTCTCCAGATCAACCTTTTCATACCGGGACAAGAAGTAGGTGAGGGCTTCATCGGCTCCAACCCATGCACCAGAATCCCGCCATTGTCCAACACGAATGTTGGACAGTTGCAAATCATTTTCAAGATCTGAAGGATCAGTAGGAGTAGTTTGTCCTGGCCAGAGAGCCCTGTGAGCTTCCTGGGCACCAAGATAGAGATCCTCAGTATATGTGGCCATATTAGTCTTGCGGGCTTCTAGTGCAATGAGCTGCTCCGACATGTCCCAGTTGGTAGAGTCAACCGGGACATTTCTCTTCAGCTGATCCAGCTACAGGGCTTTCTCAACATCTTCAATAGATCTAGGGAAGAGGCCTAAAAAGGAAAAAGCTGTCAGAAACATGAATATATGTCATCATAGTTGTTATGCCAGAGAAGTTGACGATATGTCAGACAAAGTATGTTGGGAAAGTTGAAAGTAAAAGGATTTGAAGACTTACTGGCGAGATCAGCATTGAGCCGGGCAACATCAACTTCCCATTTGGTGGCCTGCTCCTTCAAGACCTACAGTTCTGCCTTGGTTCTAGATGCTTCGGCTTTAGAAGTGACAAGCAGCTCCTGGGTTTTCTTAAGTTGGCCCTCCCTCTGCTCCTTCTTGTCCAGAAGCTCAGCAACTCGGCTCTTCAGCTTGGTAACCTCGGCCTTATAGCTGGCATCCCTCTCGTCCAGCTACTTGGCCACATCTATGGAAGATATGCAGTCCCGGTGGCGAGCCTCAAGTGCTACCTTGTCATCTGAAAGGATTTGAAGTTGGAAGAATGAAAAGGGCAAAAGGATTTGAAGTGCAAAGCGATTATTTGAAAGTTTGTAGGATCCAGCATACCTGAGAGGTCCTTCACCCTCTTGAGCAGCTCGGTGACTTGTTCCTCAGCTGTAGCTGAAAAATGTCAGCAGAGAAATAAGTGTCGGCACAATAAGATATGTCGGCAAGAAGAATATTGTGAAAAGTAAGGATGAAAGTAATCCGGCATATGAGATTATGTCGGCCCGGTTTTACCTTTCTTGCTTAGTTCAAGGCGAAGCTAGCTATGCTCATTGGACAACTTCCGATGCTCGCACACGAGGTCATGATATATGTCCCGATGTTCATTATTCATGCGCTGCAAAAGAGAAGTATCAGGATTTGAAGTATTAGCATCAAGATCCAGCATATCGGAGGATTTGGAGTATTATCAAGTTTTTATTGAAGACCCGGCACAGGTGCTGTGCACCTATCTGGGCTCTCGGTGACTAGGATTTGAAGCTCTTATCGAGCTAACAAGTTGAATAACAGGATTTGAAATTCTATGAAGTTTTATTGAAGATCTGGCATAGGTGTTGTGCACCTATCCTGACCCTCGGTGACTAGGATTTGAAGTTCTAGTCGAACTGTTATAGATAGACTAAAAATTTGAAGCTGACAAAAGCTAGGGTTCAATATAAAGAAAGATGTTGGAAAATCTCGGATGCCCATATTCCGGACAGCCGACATTTTTGGGGACTAGGGAGAGATATGGATATATAGCTAAGTATAATGCAGCTATGCTAAACACTTACAGTGGTGGTGTCGCTGGCAAGGAAAAGCCGCTGCTGAATGTTGAACAGCTCGCTGGCAATAGCTCTGGGCTTGGCCGGTATGTCCGATGGATTATCGGCGATAATAGCTTGAGTTTCTGCCAGTGCTTTCTGCTTGCTGGAGCTGGCTGTGTCCATGACATCGGCGACATTCCACTTTAGGCAATATTACTTAAGGGAGCTGAGGCTATTGCCACTCTTGGTTTTCAGTGGGGCGTGACCCTCAAGCTCTGGATTAATCAGAGCGCTAATCTGGGCAGCTCCTCTGCTGGTGTGCAGTGTCATCGCTATGCTGGCAGGCGGAGTGGCACCTTTCTCCTTGATGATCTTGGTTATCTTGGTCGACGTTGGTTTCGCTTGAGGAGGAGGCGTCGGCGTGGCCTTTGCGGGTGCTGGCGCTGGAGTCTTGGCCGGAGCACTGGTCTTGGCCAGGGCACGGGCAGCTTTCTCTGGCGCTGGAGACTGCGGTGCTGGCTTTTTTGGCCCAGCCAGCGTAGCCTGTTCTGGTGCAGTCTTCTTTGGCTCGGCCTGAGCATGGGTCTCCAGCTTCTCTGGGGCTTTTCCCTTATCAATCTCGGTGTTCTTGCGGCTAGCACCAACATTGTCAGTAGTTCTAGCACCGCTGGTGTCAGCGCCGGTGTCCGGGGAATCCTATTGAGCCCCCGTGTCCATGTCGACATCAGGGGCAGAAGTGTCGTGTTCTGGCGAAGGGCTGTCCCTCACCGGGGTGGTAGTCTTGTCAGCCACGAGCGAAGATGCCCGCGCCGGAGAAGTGACTGGGCTCATGGCCGGCGCATCAGGGCGTGCAGGAGACGCCGGTTTCTCTGTGTGTGGGGGTGGCACTAGAACTGGAGGCATGCCCTGGAGCCAGCGGAGCTCTGAGGAAGAAAAGAGCAAGTTAGAAAACAGAGGAAGAAGGATGCAGAATATAAAGAGAGGGGAAAGAAACTTACCCCGAGGCAACAAGCCTCTGCTTCTTGGGAAAAGGCACGCCAATCTTCCGCCTCTTCATTTTCTCAACGGGTTCCGGCTAAGGCTAGACTCCGTGTTTTCTACCGGCACGTGTGTCGGGGGGAGGTCCCTAGTTCAGAGGGGCAGCATCTACAACTTCTTCGTTCGGGATAGCTGGTGACGGCATGGTAGGAAAAGCATAAGCGAGGGGTGTCGTATCAAGGAACATCCGGCAATCCTCGTCAGAATCGTTGTCAATCCAGTCTTGAATGGAATGCCGGGAAGAGGAAGTCTTACCCGCGGCAGAAGCGGCGCGGGTGTTCTTAGGCATCTTGTCTTCGTGATCCGGATCCTCAGGATCCGGCACAGTGTGGTCCAGGGCAATCTTAATCTGGGAGTTCTCTTGGTCCTGGAAGCTGAATTTCTGCAAAAGAGAAAGACAGTTGGTTAAAAAATAGAGCAAAAGCAATAGCGGCCAGCATAAAGAGTATGTCGGATAAAGCATAAATGTATCGGCTAAGTAAAATATTTCAGATCATGAGCAGAAATGTTGGCCAAAGATAGGTGATTTACCGTCGGGGCAGGATGGTCCCGGCTATACGGCTCAAGTCCCCACACAAAAATAGTCTGCATGGTCTTACAGATATCCTTCACCCGCTGAAGAATGTCGGTGGGGCTTAGCTCATGTGTGGAATGTTGGGTGGGGTCCATGGCCCCGCTCATTTGGCAAATCTTATGAGATCGCCGCTGAAGAGGAGAGATTCGCCAGCTAATAAAGCATGCGATGATATTTTCTGGCAATAGGTCGGCATTGCAGAGTTCGCCCATAACCCGGCGGAGGGCATTGACGGTTCTCACCGTGCTCCTTGGATTGTAAGTCCAGTTCTTCATGTCTGTTGGCGAGACATCAACATACTCTGGCAGATTGATTAGATCTACAGCTGTGGTATTCTTCACATAGAAAAAGGTCTTCTGCCATTTCTTGTAAGATTCGAGCAGCTCTATCTTCAGAAAGTCGAAGACCTTTCGGGACATAATCGTGGCGGCACCACATTGAGTCATGGGCCGCTCCTTCTTTTCCTTAGCTGTTTCTGGAGGGGCATTCCTGCCCCAGGGCTCCTGAGCGCTTTGCTTCCGGAGTTGGAAGTATTTGGACCACCCTTGGATGAAGGACTCTATGCCAGCATACCCCTCGCAGAAGGCAGCGAAGGCTGACAAAGTCATGACAGCATTTGCCGGCAATGGTGGGGCTGCAGCTCATAATATTCCAAGAAATCCTGGAAGAAGTCACTCACCAGGAGAGCGAATCCTCGCTCAAAGTGGGCGATAAACACCGCCCTCTCATTTGGCTCTGGTGCAGGCACAGCTTCGCCGACAGGTAGCCGGCATGATACCCCGGCTAGGACTCCTCGGGTGTTAGTGATCCATTCAATGTCGGCCGGGGTCACTTCTGACCCTTCCCAGCCGGAATGTCCCTGAGGAGGGGCCAGATTACTGTCTGTCGGCGTAGAGGTGGCTGTCAGACTCAAAGAGGCCATTAGCTTGGCCGGTATAGGATGAGACAGCTGGAGTCCCGTTGACAAGGGTATAGATAATAGACCGTCAGTTGAGTACCCCTGAGGCCCGTTCGACTAGGCCCAATTGTAATACTAGTCGAAATACGAGTTCATGTCATATGTCGATATTGTAATCTATGTCGGATCCCACCCGATCCTCGAGACCTGACCATCTATATATAGGGACCAAGAGGGGACGGTGTGGGACAGATTGAAAAAAAGCCAGGTTTTACGCCCATGTTTACTTTCATAGCCACCTTGTTTGACTGACTTTACCTTTGAGTTCATCCGACGCTCTATCTCCCCGATCCTAAGTCCTTCATTTAGGACATTTGTCGAGTTTAACCCTCATCAATTGGTGCCGACCGTGGGGAATTTGGGCATTGGAATCATGAATTCGATGGCTTTTTCTCTTTTAGCCAATAGCAATCCAGAAGTCGACGAAAATCAAGAGATGGAGCTGGCGTTCGGAAGTTTAAGCTTCTACATCAGACCTTCGGGTTCAACTCGCCTTTCGGATCAGACAAAATCAGTTCCGTCGGCAAGCAAAACTAAGAGAATCACAGCATCTGGATCATCTGTAGGCTCTTCTAGCGAGGCAAACTCGCTAGTCAGCTTAGCAGCAACAGAAAATCTGCAGGAAAAATTTATGGAACCCGATGAAATCGGGCAAAAGACCATCGTGGAAGCAGCAGTGGTCAAATCAAGGGACATCGCCAGCGGAAGCAGCAGCGTCTCCAGAAGCATACACCAATTATGTGTCATCATCACTGAAGTAGCAGAAGAAGAAAACAATCACGCTGGCAACAAGGAGGTCGACATGCAAGTTGACAAAATAAGGAGCAATGGCAAGAAAGAGAAGGAGAAAGTGCATGTTTCAGCCAGAGAGTGGAGAATGATCATGACAGCTATCACCCATGGGACTGATGTACCCACAAATTCAAGAAGAGAAGTTTTAATGGAATACCAATACACGCTACACCAGTGCAAAAAGAAGTTAAGGCATGAAAGAGACATGATTATGAGAAGCCCAGATTACAACAGTACACCAAGTGAAGGATATTGGAGTGAATATAACAATTCATCAGAGTCCAGCATGGAGAGACACAGAGACCCAAAGCACAACAGGAGGACAACAGCACAGATAGGAGAGGAGAGCCGCACAAAAAGTCAAAGCCCACAGCAGTCAGAAGAGGAAGAAGATTTCGTTCAAGAAACACCAAAAGCAGCATTGGTAGCAGCACAGGCGTACCTACTAACCACATAACCAGAGCCTGGAGATCCATGAGAGCACATGCATCAGGCCGTAATATGAAGTCTCGGGTTGGTAGAAAACAAGTTAATGGGAAAGCTTCCAGAGGAAAAGGTGACACATCGAAAAGAAAGGCGAAAAGAAGAATTCAAGCGCAAATCCTCGCGAAACGAACCCAATGATTCATTAGAAGATGAGAGGCAACAAAAAAGGAGAGAGGACGCAAGGAACATAATAGCACAAGCATGAGTAAACAACTCACACTATGCGTGGAGAGAGGAAAACTATGAAGATGATGAAAAAGAGATGGGCGCGTTATGCTTTACCCGCAGGGTTCGCAAAACGTGGGTACCCAAAGGTTTCATGTTGCCACATGATCAAGAAAAGTATGATGGGTCGCAAGAGCCCACTCTATGGTTGTCAGATTACCTACAAGCAGTACAGATACTAGGAGGAACAAGAGCAACAACCATGCAAAGTTTACAGTTACACCTCACCGGTGCAGCGCGGTCCTGGTTAAATACCCTACCCAACGACTCCATTGAAAGTTGGGGAGAGCTAGAGAATCAATTCGCAAGAAATTTTCGCTCAACATATAAGCACCCAGCATCGCTGGAAGAAATCATGTTGTGCGTGCAGCAAAAATGCAAAACCCTATGCTCTTATATACAATGCTGGAGTGTAATCAAAAACTCAGCAGAAGACGTCTCCGACGAAAGAGCAATAGATGCTTTTTTGAGTGGCCTTCGTCATTCGGACCTAGTGCAAGAAATAGGGAGAACAAGGCCAAGAACAGTGTCTGAGTTAATGGAAGTAGCCAACAGTTTTGCCGATGGAGAAGACGTGTATAACAACAAAAGGGGACGTTCACCAGATGTCGACAAAACAAGCAGGCAAAGGCAAAGATACCGCAATGGCAACAACCACGGAAGGCGAAATCAGATAGCCGCAGGATATGACAGAAGGAACAAAGAAGGCTATGAAAATATTGAATTTCCAATGAGAGATGGTAGGGGAAAGGAGAAGCCAAGATACTCGGGTCCTTCAGCAGAAGATATGCTATATGGTCCTTGTCACATCCATTATGCTTACCTAGATGGGAAAAGAGTTTCCAACCACCAGATGAAGGATTGCAGAACCTTCCTAAGGTTGCAAAACACCATGGATTCAAGCCAAGGAGCATGACAGGAAGGAAAAAGCACAAGTCAAGGATATCAAATGCAACGACTCTCAAAACAGCTGGAGTCAAAAGTATATATCAGCAATGATCCAACCAGTGCCAAAGTCGAAGAAAGAGAGGAAGAGCATATCAAGACAGGTCAACCTGGCAATATCATTGCCACCAGCTACTACGGAGTATCTAAAGTGGTCCAATCAACCAGTTAGATTTAGTAGAGCAGACCACCCAAGGAAAGTTCCCAGGCTAGGGCATGCACCAATGGTACTAAAGGCGCAAATAGGGGGGTACGACATCGGGAGAGTATTCATAGATGCAGGAAGCGGCATAAATCTGATATATGCGAGAACTCTGAAGGCAATGTGCATCTCACTAGAAAGTCTAAAGCCAACAGATTGCTCTTTCCATAGAATAGTACCAGGAGGCACCAATTTCCCTCTTGAAAAAATAGAACTCGACGTCTGCTTCAGTAACAACAACAATTATCGCAGAGAGAAGCTGGAGTTTGAAGTCATGGACTGGCCTTCACAATATCATGCAATCCTGGGGCACCCAGCATTTGCAAAATTCATGGCAGTACCTCACTACGCATATCTTACACTCAAGATCCCAGGACCCAAAGGAACAATCATGGTACAGGGCAGTTTTGAAGTATCCAACACCTGTGACAAAGAATTCAATAGACTGGCGCAAACCTTCGGCACGACAGCAGAGTACACGAGACTAAAAGGCGAAACCAACCACAATGTGCTACCCGACGTGGGGCGATCCCTGCCAGACCAGGCTTTCGATGCAACTCAAGACTCAAAGAAAATCCAGGTCCACCCTACGGACCCAAACAAGACTACCTCTATAGCAGTAAACTTGGATCCCACATAGGAAACCGCGCTCATCGAGTTCCTCTGTGAGCGCTGGGAAATCTTCATCTGGTGTCCTTTAGACATGCCAGGGGTTCCCAGGGAACTCGTTGAGCACGCACTAAACGTCAATCCAAAAACAAAGCCAGTCAAACAGCCATTGAGAAGATTTGATGAACCCAAAAGGAAGGCAATAGCATCCGAGTTACACAGACTCAAAAACGCAGGGTTCATCTGAGAAATCAAAATATCGACTTGGGTATCTAATCCAGTTATAGTCCCCAAGAAAACACAGATGTGCAAAGAGTGTGTGTCAACTATACATCTCTCAATAAGCATTGTCCAAAGGATCCCTTCCCTCTACCTCGCATTGATCAGATAATTGACTCAACAGCAGGATGCGCAAGGCTTTCCTTCCTGGATGCATACTCTGGCTACAACCAGATAAAGTTGAAGAAAGAAGACGAGGAAAAAACAGCTTTCATAACACCTTATGACGTGTTCTGCTACCAAGTCATGTTGATGAGGTTTATCCCCGGCAATGCCCATGTTTAAGGGCTTTCGATCTAGGGAGCGCATTGTGGACCTGGCGAACTCGACGGCGATCAGACGAAAGCAGAGGAACTCGGGAGTTTACCCAGGTTCGCCCCCCTTGGAAGGTAAAAGGCCTACGTCCTGCTTGTCTGACTTTGTATTGATGGGGTGGCTTTGATGGATGAATTACAATGGTGGCGTAGATTAGATCTAGCCAAAAACAGAGAGCTCTAAACTATCGAGCGCTCTGGCATGAGGTGGGTGGAAAAGTATCTAGGGTTTCGAGACCTCCCTCCCAGCCTTTTATATGTGAAGGCTGGGTCTCAGGATTGTTCTCCAAGTTGATTACAGGTTGGATCGGTTAGGATAAACTTTAAACGAGTCCTATTCAACTAAGTCTCCGGCTTCGAGCCTTTGCCTTGTACGCCAAGTTACATCCCTGGGCCGAGCCAGGCTTGTCCTCTTCATGGGCTTCGTGATCCTTTCGACGGTATCCCCCCTGGGCCAAAAAGCCAGATAGGCAAAAGTTGAGGGCTCATTTGTCATTCCTTCGTCAGTAGCCCCTGAGTGCCTGGGATAGTTGAAGACTATGGCAGGGACTCTAACTTGAGCCTCCCTCTTATTGCCCGAGACTATTTTCGCTCTTCCTGAAAAATCACAGCTACATTGCAACTACACAACTGGTAGGATTAATTCGAGTAATGCTCATGCCGAGCCCCAAAAAAGTGTTCAGCTGGGTTTGCAGAGGGATGCGCATAACCGGCCTAGGACTCATGCCGGGTCTTAGTTAATTACATAGCCGCAAAGACATTCGGTTAGCTTACTCAGATTCGAGTCCCCTGACTCAAACCCGCGTGGGCTGGCGCTACCCCAACCTGAGCCGTGTTGGACTCACCAGGTCAAAGCCCAGTTCATTGTGAGGCACCCGATGTGTCCATCGGTGCAAACTTCATACCGTAGGTATGGAAAATTTCTTAGCAGAGTGCGTTTGATACGAATACCGGGCCATCTGGTGTTGCAAACCGTGGACTTACCTTCGTATTTGACATACGGCATTCGAACTGGTATGTTGCCACCAAAATTTGGGTATTTGAGCGAAAGGTGTTGATAGCCCGAAACAGAGATTCGGGGGCCAAACTCGAATAAAGTAGAAGTGCTGCTGGCTCGGAGGAGATAATTTGAGGGACTGACGCCCAAACCCAAATAATTCAAAGGCACTGCTGGCCCGAAGAAGATGATTCGAGGGACCGTAGCCCTGGCTTGAATAATTCGAAGGCACTGCTGGCCCGAAGAAGACAATTCGAGGGACCGAAGCCCTCGCTCGAATAATTCGAAGGCACTGCTGGCCCAAAGAAGACGATTCGAGGGACTGAAACCCTAGCTCAAATGATTCGAAGGCACTGCTGGCCCGAAGAGGACGATTCGAGGGACCGAAGGCCACTCAGCACATCAAGTGAAAAAAATGAAATTACCTAGAGAACGATGCACTTGGGCAATGCAGAAGGAGCAGGAAAACCTTGAGGAAAACTCAACACCAAAAAGTGTTCGGGTTACCTTTAAAATTTGAGGGGGCCCTCATCAACTTTGTTCCTGGGGTTGAATAGAATTAGGTTTTTCCTAGGTGCTACATCAGCAGTGACGCCAGATTTTCCCGAGTTGTCACACCACCCTCTGCTGACTCTGATAAGATGAGACACGCAGCGGGCCCAGCGGCCGCACGTCCCGGCTGTTGACCATTTTTGACCGCACGTCCCGCGCGTGGGTGAAAAAAGTGTGCGCGGCTTCCTGGATTACCGTGCGTAGTGGAGGCCATGGCTCCCGTGGTGTTGACACGTGGGTGGCTAGATCTACCCTACAGTTCCCACTTCGTAGCTGATGGCTCAGATCAGCCGTAACTTCCAAATAAAACGGCGGTGCAGAGGGAACAGAGCAGAGTACACGAGACTAAAAGGCGAAACCGACCACAATGTTCTACCCGACGTGGGGCGATCCCTGCCAGACTAGGCTTTCGATGCAACTCAAGACTCAAAGAAAATCCAGGTCCACCCTATGGACCCAAACAAGACTACCTCTATAGCAGTAAACTTGGATCCCGCATAGGAAACCGCACTCATCGAGTTCCTCCGTGAGCGCTGGGAAATCTTCATCTGGTGTCCTTCAGACATGCCAGGGGTTCCCAGGGAACTCGTTGAGCACGCACTAAATGTCAATCCCAAAACAAAGCCAGTCAAACAGCCATTGAGAAGATTTGATGAACCCAAAAGGAAGGCAATAGCATCCGAGTTACACAGACTCAAAAACGCAGGGTTCATCTGAGAAATCAAAACATCGACTTGGGTATCTAATCCAGTTATAGTCCCCAAGAAAACACAGATGTGCAAAGAGTGTGTGTCAACTATACATCTCTCAATAAGCATTGTCCAAAGGATCCCTTCCCTCTACCTCGCATTGATCAGATAATTGACTCAACAGCAGGATGCGCAAGGCTTTCCTTCCTGGATGCATACTATGGCTACAACCAGATAAAGTTGAAGAAAGAAGACGAGGAAAAAACAGCTTTCATAACACCTTACGACGTGTTCTGCTACCAAGTCATGCTGATGAGGTTTATCCCCGGCAATGCCCATGTTTAAGGGCTTTCGATCTAGGGAGCGCATTATGGACCTGGCGAACTCGACGGCGATCAGACGAAAGCAGAGGAACACGCGAGTTTACCCAGTTTCGCCCCCCTTGGAAGGTAAAAGGCCTACGTCCTGCTTGTCTGACTTTGTATTGATGGGGTGGCTTTGATGGATGAATTACAATGGTGGCGTAGATTAGATCTAGCCAAAAACAGAGAGCTCTAAACTATCGAGCGCTCTGGCATGAGGTGGGTGGAAAAGTATCTAGGGTTTCGAGACCTCCCTCCCAGCCTTTTATATGCGAAGGCTGGGTCTCAGGATTGTTCTCCAAGTTGATTACAGGTTGGATCGGTTAGGATAAACTTTAAACGAGTCCTATTCAACTAAGTCTCCGGCTTTGAGCCTTTGCCTTGTACGCCAAGTTACATCCCTGGGCCGAGCCAGGCTTGTCCTCTTCATGGGCTTCGTGATCCTTTCGACGGTATCCCCCTGGGCCAAAAAGCCAGATAGGCAAAAGTCGAGGGCTCATTTGTCATTCCTTCGTCAGTAGCCCCTGAGTGCCTGGGATAGTCGAAGACTATGCCAGGGACTCTAACTTGAGCCTCCCTCTTATTGCCCGAGACTATTTTTGCTCTTCCTGAAAAATCATAGCTACATTGCAAGTACACAACAGGTAGGAATAATTCGAGTAATGCTCATGCCGAGCCCCAAAAAAGTGTTCAGCTGGGTTTGCAGAGGGATGCGCATAACCGGCCTGAGCCTCATGCCGGGTCTCAGTTAATTGCATAGCCGCAAAGACATTCGGTTAGCTTACTCAGATTCGAGTCCCCTGACTCAAACCCGTGTGGGCTGGCGCTACCCCAACCTGAGCCGTGTTGGACTCACCAGGTCAAAGCCCAGTTCATTGTGAGGCACCCGATGCGTCCATCGGTGCAAACTTCATACCGTAGGTATGGAAAATTTCTCAGCAGAGTGCGTTTGATACGAATACCGGGCCATCTGGTGTTGCAAACCGTGGACTTACCTTCGTATTTGACATACGGCATCCGAACTGGTATGTTGCCACCAAAATTTGGGTATTTGAGCGAAAGGTGTTGATAGCCCGAAATAGAGATTCGGGGGCCAAACTCGAATAAAGTAGAAGTGCTGCTGGCTCGGAGGAGATAATTTGAGGGACTGACGCCCAAACCCAAATAATTCAAAGGCACTGCTGGCCCGAAGAAGATGATTCGAGGGACCGTAGCCCTGGCTTGAATAATTCGAAGGCACTGCTGGCCCGAAGAATATGATTCGAGGGACCGAAGCCCTCGCTCAAATAATTCGAAGGCACTGCTGGCCCAAAGAAGACGATTCGAGGGACTGAAACCCTAGCTCAAATGATTCGAAGGCACTGCTGGCCCGAAGAGGACGATTTGAGGGACCGAAGGCCACTCAGCACATCAAGTGAAAAAAACGAAATTACCCAGAGAACGATGCACTTGGGCAATGCAGAAGGAGCAGGAAAACCTTGAGGAAAACTCAACACTAAAAAGTGTTCGGGTTACCTTTAAAATTTGAGGGGGCCCTCATCAACTTTGTTCCTGGGGTTGAATATAATTAGCTTTTTCCTAGGTGCTACATCAGCAGTGACGCCAGATTTTCCCGAGTTGTCACGCCACCCTCTGCTGACTCTGATAAGATGAGACACGCAGCGGGCCCAGTGGCCGCACGTCCCGGCTGTTGACCATTTTTGACCGCACGTCCCGCGCGTGGGTGAAAAAAGTCTGCGCGGCTTCCTGGATTACCGTGCGTAGTGGAGGCCATGGCTCCCGTGGTGTTGACACGTGGGTGGCTAGATCTACCCTGCCGTTCCCACTTCGTAGCTGATGGCTCAGATCAGCCGTAACTTCCAAATAAAACGGCGGTGCAGAGGGAACAGAGCAGAGTACACGAGACTAAAAGGCGAAACCGACCACAATGTGCTACCCGGCGTGGGGCGATCCCTGCCAGACTAGGCTTTCGATGCAACTCAAGACTCAAAGAAAATCCAGGTCCACCCTATGGACCCAAACAAGACTACCTCTATAGCAGTAAACTTGGATCCCGCATAGGAAACCGCACTCATCGAGTTCTTCCGTGAGCGCTGGGAAATCTTCATCTGGTGTCCTTCAGACATGCCAGGGGTTCCCAGGGAACTCGTTGAGCACGCACTAAATGTCAATCCCAAAACAAAGCCAGTCAAACAGCCATTGAGAAGATTTGATGAACCCAAAAGGAAGGCAATAGCATCCGAGTTACACAGACTCAAAAACCCTGGGTTCATCTGAGAAATCAAAACATCGACTTGGGTATCTAATCCAGTTATAGTCCCCAAGAAAACACAGATGTGCAAAGAGTGTGTGTCAACTATACATCTCTCAATAAGCATTGTCCAAAGGATCCCTTCCCTCTACCTCGCATTGATCAGATAATTGACTCAACAGCAGGATGCGCAAGGCTTTCCTTCCTGGATGCATACTCTGGCTACAACCAGATAAAGTTGAAGAAAGAAGACGAGGAAAAAACAGCTTTCATAACACCTTATGACGTGTTCTGCTACCAAGTCATGCTGATGAGGTTTATCCCCGGCAATGCCCATGTTAAAGGGCTTTCGATCTAGGGAGCGCATTGTGGACCTGGCGAACTCGACGGCGATCAGACGAAAGCAGAGGAACACGCGAGTTTACCCAGTTTCGCCCCCCTTGGAAGGTAAAAGGCCTACGTCTTGCTTGTCTGACTTTGTATTGATGGGGTGGCTTTGATGGATGAATTACAATGGTGGCGTAGATTAGATCTAGCCAAAAACAGAGAGCTCTAAACTATCGAGCGCTCTGGCATGAGGTGGGTGGAAAAGTATCTAGGGTTTCGAGACCTCCCTCCCAGCCTTTTATATGCGAAGGCTGGGTCTCAGGATTGTTCTCCAAGTTGATTACAGGTTGGATCGGTTAGGATAAACTTTAAACGAGTCCTATTCAACTAAGTCTCCGGCTTTGAGCCTTTGCCTTGTACGCCAAGTTACATCCCTGGGCCGAGCCAGGCTTGTCCTCTTCATGGGCTTCGTGATCCTTTCGACGGTATCCCCCTGGGCCAAAAAGCCAGATAGGCAAAAGTCGAGGGCTCATTTGTCATTCCTTCGTCAGTAGCCCCTGAGTGCCTGGGATAGTCGAAGACTATGGCAGGGACTCTAACTTGAGCCTCCCTCTTATTGCCCGAGACTATTTTTGCTCTTCCTGAAAAATCATAGCTACATTGCAAGTACACAACAGGTAGGATTAATTCGAGTAATGCTCATGCCGAGCCCCAAAAAAGTGTTCAGCTGGGTTTGCAGAGGGATGCGCATAACCGGCCTAAGACTCATGCCGGGTCTCAGTTAATTGCATAGCCGCAAAGACATTCGGTTAGCTTACTCAGATTCGAGTCCCCTGACTCAAACCCGTGTGGGCTGGCGCTACCCCAACCTGAGCCGTGTTGGACTCACCAGGTCAAAGCCCAGTTCATTGTGAGGCACCCGATGCGTCCATCGGTGCAAACTTCATACCGTAGGTATGGAAAATTTCTCAGCAGAGTGCGTTTGATACGAATACCGGGCCATCTGGTGTTGCAAACCGTGGACTTACCTTCGTATTTGACATACGGCATCCGAACTGGTATGTTGCCACCAAAATTTGGGTATTTGAGCGAAAGGTGTTGATAGCCCGAAATAGAGATTCGGGGGCCAAACTCGAATAAAGTAGAAGTGCTGCTGGCTCGGAGGAGATAATTTGAGGGACTGACGCCCAAACCCAAATAATTCAAAGGCACTGCTGGCCCGAAGAAGATGATTCGAGGGACCGTAGCCCTGGCTTGAATAATTCGAAGGCACTGCTGGCCCGAAGAAGATGATTCGAGGGACCGAAGCCCTCGCTCGAATAATTCGAAGGCACTGCTGGCCCAAAGAAGACGATTCGAGGGACTGAAACCCTAGCTCAAATGATTCGAAGGCACTGCTGGCCCGAAGAGGATGATTCGAGGGACCGAAGGCCACTCAGCACATCAAGTGAAAAAAACGAAATTACCCAGAGAACGATGCACTTGGGCAATGCAGAAGGAGCAGGAAAACCTTGAGGAAAACTCAACACCAAAAAGTGTTCGGGTTACCTTTAAAATTTGAGGGGGCCCTCATCAACTTCGTTCCTGGGGTTGAATAGAATTAGCTTTTTCCTAGGTGCTACATCAGCAGTGACGCCAGATTTTCCCGAGTTGTCACGCCACCCTCTGCTGACTCTGATGAGATGAGACACGCAGCGGGCCCAGCGGCCGCACGTCCCAGCTGTTGACCATTTTTGACCGCACGTCCCGCGCGTGGGTGAAAAAAGTCTGCGCGGCTTCCTGGATTACCGTGCGTAGTGGAGGCCATGGCTCCCGTGGTGTTGACACGTGGGTGGCTAGATCTACCCTGCCGTTCCCACTTCGTAGCTGATGGCTCAGATCAGACGTAACTTCCAAATAAAATGGCGGTGCAGAGGGAACAGAGCTTTCCACTCCACCGCCACCGTCTTCCTCCTTGCGCTCCGCAGAAGTTGCCTTCTCCGCCCATGCCATTTCCACAGCTTTCGCCGCGCACCAAGCTCATGGGGAAGAGGAACTCCTCTGCGGCCGGTGCCGCCATTGGCGCCGCCACCAAGAAGGCCAAGACGGCCGATGCTGATGGCTCCATCATCGGCCGCTGGGTCCAGACCAAGGTCGGGGATAAGGAGCTGTCCCAGGCCGAGAAGATGGGCCTCTTGAAGAACACGCTAGCGGAATCGCTCGCCGCTGGCCCTGAGATCATCCCCCGGCCTCCTCCTGGATTCCGGGTACTCTTTATTGCCTTTCTGCTGCGGGGTTTGTCTCTTCCTCTGCATCCTTTCCTCCGTGGTCTTTTTTTGCTTATGAGATTTAGCTCCATGATCTGAATCCCAACACCATCCTACACATTGCGTGTTTCATCATGCTTTGTGAATGTTTCCTGGGGATTGAACCCCACTAGGCGCTGTGGCGCCAAATTTTTGTTATTCGACGCCCTCTGCAATTCCAGACCGGCGTCTTCAGCTGTCAGGTGCACCCAGATGTCTCCTACTTCTCCCTCCAAATGCCCAAAAACAATCCCGGCTGGAGGACGAAGTGGTTCTACGCCAAGGACAAGTCCTCCGATGGCAAAACTTTTGGGCTTGAGGAGTTCCAGACCACCTCCGTCCTTCGATCCCGAGTGTCCTAGAGACATGATCTTTCGAAGGAGGAGATGAAGATTACGGAGCCGCTGATGAGGAAAATCGAGCAGCTTCGAGCCACTCCGAAGAAGGAGCTTTTGGGCCTCCAACTCATTCAGACCTTCATTGAGTGTCCAATCTAGCCTCTCGCTGCTCGAGCCCACTGCATGTGGGATTACAGCGACCGACAGGATTCAACCCGTATTTCTTCAGACGAGCTTCGTGAAGCCGAGATTGACGAGTGCAGTGCACGCCGTCACGAATATCAAGAAGAAGTCACATGTGCCGAAAGCCTTTGGCACGGTGGTCTTTAGCAAGGCTTTTCCCCGCACCAAGGTACGCCTTTTATCGAGTAGTTCTTTTGTACCGCAATTGTGTTGATTGGTTTCGAAGACGATTAAAATCCTTGCACAGGTAATCGAGGTAGCCTGATGCTATCCGCCCTAGCCCGAAATGGGTGAATATCTAGGGCGCGACCTTATCAAAGTACCAGAGGGATCGACCTCTGCCGCTCTGTCGCCACCAAGAGCCCCGAAGAAGCAGCTGATCGCGGATGTTGTTGAGGACTCTGAAGATCTCAATGACACCCATCTCACTTTAGGTGATGCTGATGATGATAGCACGATCCCTGTAGTGCCTTTGAGCAGCCGTCCTCCTCTTCGAGCAGGGAAAAGGGCTCTTCTGAAATTTGGAGTCGATGCCTCGTAAGTTTCCCTCATATCATACAGCCATATTTCGAAATGCCAGTGATGTAATGACTTCGATGCTTGCTTCAGGTCAACCACCAAAGAGACCTCGGCCAGCCGAGGGGACCGTGACCAATACCACATCCGTCTGCATGATGACTCCCTCGAGCACACCACGGATTCGCAAGAGGGCAATTGGAGATGCCGCCCCTAAGGTCGACCTCCCGCAGCCTCCGTCTCCTCCTCCTCCAAAGAAGAAGAATGAGCCTGAATTCGTCCTGATCTCTTCCTCTGGCGAGCCTTCCAGCTCCAAAAGTCATGTAAGTCCGAAATTTCCCACTTCTGCGCCTCGTATGTTTGCCTATCAGTAGCCCCCGAGGGTGAGTCAAAGTGTTTACACTTAGGCTCGCCCTCCTAATCGATAATTCAGAGATCTTATCCTTGCTTCTTCTTGCACAGCCCGTTATTAGGGATTTATCAAAGGTATGTCAGAGCTTTCTTGCGCTGGAGGAAGAGAACAGACAGCTAGTCACCCAGCTCGACGATGTTCGCCATGAGTACTTCTCTTTGTCTTGTAGTAGCTTACTTCAAAAGGTTGTTTTGCTTTATTTCCTTACCACATCCTTTAAATGATCAGGAATTGGAGCGCAGGCTGCCGCCGACAAGACATCCCTAAAGACTCACCTGGATGATCTTGCCGTGGAGAATTCGGGCTTGAAGGCTAAAGCTGACGAGCTAGCTGACGAGCTAGCTGACGAAATCGCCCGATTAAAGGCCGAATCATCTGAAGCCCAGGAGCGTGCGAAGAAGAGTCATCTGGAAGCTGAGTCAAGAGAGAAGGACCTGCACCAGCGACTGCAAACTTCGCTTGATGCTTTATGCGGTGAGTCTTCGATATCACTTGATGGGGTTTCTTCATGCCAATTAATCATTTCCCCCAAACTGAAGAGCTTATCCTTTTTTGTAGCTGCTGCGGAGTTGGATGCCGGGGCTACGAAAGAGCCTGCTGGACTCGAGTCCAGTGTCGGTACTGCCGAGCATCTAAGTCAAGAAGTTAGCAGCTTCCTGGCGAAGGTGCGGTCGACGCTTATCCGCATACGGGATACATCTATCCCTGACTCGATCAACGACACCATGGCCAGGATCCTCGAAGCTCTGACGGTGAAGCCGGACGGCGAAGACCTGTTAGTTGCTGTGGTTCGCCGATAGGTAACTATCGGCTCTGAGTCTGTCTTCTCTCTGATGATGATGCACGAGGTGGAGTTCGATGCCGACAAGGTCATGAGCACATACCCGAAGGACGCTGATGGATGTGAAAAGTCGGCGAAGAGCTATGTTGCTCATGCTCGTGACCTGGCTACTCGGTTGATGAGCTTCTTGGCCAAACAGAACGAGCAGCGAGCAGTGGCACGGGCTCGAAAGCGCGGGACCTCCGGTGCCCAATCCAGCAAGGCCCCTGTGTCGGACCCCGAGATCTAAGCTATACAGATATGTTATGTGTATTAGTCACGCTAGCAACGAGTGATACTGGGGTTACCAGTCCCAGGCCGGAACACCATCGGCAGGCAGGCCGGAATTAAACATCGGCTCTACACATCTCGAAGCGCCGTGAAACTAATCATAACCAAGACTGCATAACAGAGAGCTCGAGAGCCTTAAACCCCTCTCGTGCACTTTATAAACATACATGCATCATGCACGAGATGGGTAACCACAACTGGTAACACAACAGTGACTCTACGACTCAAAGTAGTAGTAGTTCAACTCTTAACAGAGTAAAGATTCAAATTATTACACGTAGAGGTCACTGACCACAATACAACAAGCAACGGAAAGCAAATTATGTTATGCTACATAACAAGATAGCAAATGGCCTAAGAGGCCTTAAACATAAAGCGACGTCCAACCCTTAAGTCTCAGGCTGCTGCCTGGGAACTCCCAACTACTCGTCGATGTCAACGTAGAAACCACCTTCGGCTGGAGCAACTTCCTCTGTAGAAAAACAACAACGAGGCAAGGGTGAGTACTTAAGGTACTCAGCAAGACTTACTACCCTATTAGCTACCTATTAGCTATCTGCCTGGCTAGAAAGGCTTTCTTTGGAGTTTCTTTGCATAAAGCAAGTTTTATTTGCAAGACAGACAAGAACAGAAGCTCGTCTACTCAGATCATTTTAAAAGAGGGAGAGAGCAATGCCAGCTCTACTGATCATCATAAGATATCCACCGAATCTTCTTCACCTGCAGCTATCAACTAGGATCACCCCTTTAAGTTGCCAGTTTTACCATTCGGTTAAAGTTGTCTATGATCTCAGAATCCATTCCCAAGTCGTCCATAACCGTGGACACGGCTTTTCGAAAAGATTTAACCCTGCAGGGGTGCACAACTTTACCCACACGTGCCAACCGACTCCTAATGCCAACATTATAGCTTTCTCCTTGGATAGCCGGCAGAGGGTGGTTGACCACGACCTTTACCTTACTTTCGTCCAAACCATGAGTTCACTAAAAGAGGGAAGCTCCGCCGTAACGGGTCCAGTCCCGAAGTCGGTCCCTCTAATTGTGCGCAGGGGTTGGTTTTCCAGAGGCCGCACCTCAACCAACCCCGGCCATGTTCAAAACAAAGTTTAAACACCCAGATAAGGTGACTCATGGAACAGACTAGGCAAGTTAGTTAGTCGAGGAGGTTCCTTAGGCCTCCGTGTGGCTGTACGCTCAGTCTTGGTTCAAGAGGCGAGAACTCGGGTCCTAGGGTCGGCAAGAATGAGTCAAATAACCACATCCCAATGTGGCGGCTCATCCCAGCCTTTAAGCATGGTTCAACAAACTTCACTGATCATACAACAACATCCTGTCATACTAGGTTCATCTCAGCTCGGATTCATCAACTAGATGGATCAAAGATTACCAACTAAGCATGGCTAAGCATAGTAGATAAAGAGGCTCTAGCAATGCGCACAGGCAAAACCTAGTCATGCTGGGAGCAGTGGATCAGGAATTTAGGCGACAAAGATGGAAACATGCATCAGAGAGGGTAACTCTAACTATCGATAAAAGACATTTGAATCGTATGCGACAGAGCAAGAATTGAAACACTTTGAAAACATAGGTTCAGACGCTTGCCTTGTTCTTCGATGTAGTTGTACTGATCAGTATTGGCGTTGATCTCGGTCGTGGTCTCGGATTCTACCGAGAGGAAGAAACACCAGAAAGAAGAACACAATCAACATACATGCATCGATGCGCAAGCAAGCATGATGATATGACATGTTTAAGATGCTCGAAATAAACCCTAATACTAGTTAGTCATGTAGCGGGGTTTTCAGACGACTCCGAAACGGGGATCCGAAGAACCCTTTATTTTCACCGGAGGGGGTACAATTGGTTCTTCTAATTAAACAGGGTTCAAAGTTGATTAGCAATGCATGATAATGATACAAGAATGTAGAGTTCATTTTTCTGAGCATTTTGATATGTAAATCATATTTTTCTGATAACCAGATAATTAGTTATGAATTTAACAAGTTTGCATGATTTTCTGTAATTTCTGGAAATAAAATACTGTGCAAACCCTTTTGTACCCGGGTCAAAGTGACCCAAGGTCACTGGCTGGAGGGGCCCGAGCCACCTCAACAGGCAGGCCACGCTGGCCAGCTCGGCCAGAGCAAGCACGGCCATGTCTGGCTCCCGCCGGTGGTCATGGAGGCAGCGCTCTGGCGCGAAAACCAAGGGGGAAAAGGGTCCAGGGGGTCCTCCAGCTTACCCTAGGCTTGCCGAAGGTGGTGGCTTGGCCGGAGAGGTGCCAGCGGTGGCGTATTTCGGCGCGGCGGCGATCGGTTCCTGCAGGGAAAACGGCGGCGTCGGCGGCGATTCCGGGCACCGTTGGTCGATTCTGTCGGCGAGGAGGTGGAGGGAGGTGAGGCGGAGCTGGGGGCTAGCTCGGAGGAGCAGGGGGTGGCGCGGAATGGCGGCGATGGACGGCGGCGAGCTCGGGTCCCTGCGGGCGTGTTCACGGGAGAGGAAAACAGAGAGAGGGAGAGAACCAGAGAGAGGATAGGAATTGAGGGGAAGGGCGGCGTGGCATCCAGGTGCCTCCAGGAGGTCCTTCTCGTCGTTCGTCGGCAAGCAGGAGGTGGCACGCCGGCGACCCTGCGTAGGACACGCAGCAGCTCGCTGCCTACTGGAAAAGAAGAAATAAGATTTTGTAGAAAACCCCCTAGGGTTTGAAGGATTCCAGGGAAACATTAAAAACTGCACACTTTGCAATATTTTGTACTTTAAATGGTGTGCAGAAATTCTGAAATTTGGCAGGGGCTTTTTAGAGAAATAGTAGAAGCTTCACAAATTTTATTTGCAAATTTTTTTAGAACATTTGAAAGCAAACTCCAATAGGGACATTTGCACATATTAGGGTTTTTAATATAATTTCAAATAAAAAATTTTCTTAAGTGCAAAACAAATGCATGCAATGATGATGACAACGCACTTTATTTATTTAACAAGCACGGGATGTTACAACTCTACCCCCCTTACAAGAATCTCGTCCCGAGATTCCTAAGTTTTAGAAAAGAAGGCAGGGTACTCAGATCGAAGACGATCTTCTCGTTCCCAGGTTGCTCCCTGCTCAGAGTGATGAGACCATTGAACTTTCAGGAATTTGATGCTTTGACGTCGAGTTTTACGCTCGGCTTCGTCAAGGATACGAACAGGATACTCTCGATAAGTTAGATCATCTTGGAGATCAAGTGCCTCATGATCAACACCACGGATGGGATCTTTGAAGCAACGCTTGAGTTGGGACACATGGAAGATATCATGGATTTTAGGAAAAGTTGATGGTAGCTCCAATTGATAGGCAAGCTCTCCACGCTTAGCGAGAATGGGGAAGGGACCAACATAGCGAGGAGCCAATTTGCCCTTGATACCAAAGCGGTGAACTCCTTTTAGAGGAGTGACTCGGAGATAAGCTTTCTCACCAATTTCATAGCTTACATCTTGATGATGACGATCATAGTAGCTCTTTTGACGAGATTGAGCGGTTTTCAGGTGCTCTCGGATGATGCGAACTTGATCTTCTACTTCTTGGATCATATCCGGTCCAAATAATTGTCTTTCTCCGGTTTCAGACCAATTTAGCGGTGTTCGACATTTTCTTCCATATAGAGCTTCAAAAGGTGCCATGCCCAAGCTAGACTGGAAGCTGTTGTTGTAGGCAAATTCAGCAAATGGAAGGCACTTTTCCCAATTCTTGCCGAAAGATATAACACAGGCTCTGAGCATGTCTTCAAGAATTTGATTCACTCTTTCGGTTTGACCACCGGTTTGAGGATGATAGGCCATGCTAAAGGAAAGACGAGTTCCCATAGCTTGTTGAAAACTAGCCCAGAATTTGGAGGTAAATAGGCTTCCACGATCAGAGATGATTTTCTTTGGAACACCGTGAAGAGTGACTATCCGGGAGACATACAGATCCGCCAATTGACTAGCAGTAATGTCTTCTCGAATAGGAAGGAAGTGAGCAACCTTGGATAGGCGATCAACGACCACCCATATAGCATTGCTTCCCTTTTGGGTTTTGGGAAGGCCAGTAATAAAATCCATGCCAATCTCATCCCATTTCCATTCGGGAATAGATAGAGGTTGAAGAATACCCGCTGGTCTTTGATGTTCAGCTTTTACACGACGACAAACGTCGCATTCAGCAACAAAGCGAGCAATTTCTCGTTTCATCCGGGTCCACCAGAACCTTTGGCGGAGATCCTGATACATCTTTGTAGTTCCAGGATGAATAGAGAGAGGTGAATCATGAGCTTCTTGGAGGATTAGATTTCTCAGCTCCCGTTTCTTCGGCACCACTAGACGGTTACCAAAATAAACAATACCTTGATCATCCATAGAGAAACATTTAGCAACTCCGCTATCAATGTTCTGCTTGATCTTAATAATGTCAAAATCTTGCTTTTGAGCATCCTTGATCTGGTCTTCGAGAGAGGGTTTAACCTCTAAGTTTGCCAGGAAACCACGAGGTACAACTTCGAGGTTAAGACGTGCAAATTCCTCATGGAGAGAAGGTTGATCCTGCTGGATCATGAGATTGTTACAATAGGATTTCTGACTTAGTGCGTCAGCAACGACATTGGCTTTGCCGGGTTGATAGTTGAGACCAAGATCATAATCTTTGATGAGTTCCAACCATCTTCTCTGTCTGAGATTCAGATCCGGTTGGGTGAAAAGATACTTCAGACTTTGATGATCCGAGTACAACTCGCAACGACTACCAAGAAGGTAATGTCGCCATTGCTTAAGAGCATGTACCACAGCTGCAAGCTCTAGATCATGAGTTGGGTAATTGAGCTCGTGCGGTTTCAACTGTCGAGAGGCATAGGCAACCACATGGCCATCTTGCATCAACACACATCCGAGCCCTTGAAGAGATGCATCACAGAAGATGACAAAGTCCTTGCTAGTGTCCGGGAGGACAAGCACAGGAGCAGTAGTCAGTTTGGTTTTCAGAACCTGGAAACTTTCTTGTGCCTTTTCTGACCACTCAAACTTCTTATCCTTCTTGAGAAGATCAGTCATCGGCTTGGCAATTTTGGAGAAATTTTCAATGAATCGACGGTAATAACCAGCCAGTCCAAGAAAACTTCGGATGTCCTTAGCTGACTTAGGGGTTTCCCAGTCAAGAACAGATTGAACTTTATCTGGAATCATTGCAGCACCATTTGCAGAGACGACATGACCAAGGAAGACGAGCTCTTGCAACCAGAACTCGCATTTAGAGAACTTGGCATAGAGACGATGTTCACGGAGCTTTGTTAAAGCTAGGCGTAGATGTTCAGCATGTTCTTCTTCGGCCTTGGAGTAGATTAGAATATCATCAATATAGACCACAACAAACTTGTCAAGATACTCCATGAACACAGAGTTCATGAGCCGCATAAAAGTGGCTGGAGCATTGGTGAGGCCAAAGGACATGACCGTGTACTCGTAAAGACCATAACGAGTCATGAACGCCGTTTTTGGAATGTCTTCGGTTCTGATTTTAATTTGATGGTACCCTGATCTTAAGTCCATCTTGGAGAAGACTGTGGCACCAGTCAATTGATCAAACAGATCATTGATTCGAGGAAGAGGATACTTGTTCTTGATTGTCACAGCATTGAGCGGCCGGTAATCAACAACCAGTCGCGGAATGTTGGTATCCCTTTTCTTGACGAAGAGTGCAGGACATCCCCAAGAAGAGGTACTAGGTTGGATGAACTTTTTCTCCTCTAATTCTTCTAGTTGCTTCTTTAGTTCAACCAATTCTTCTGGAGGCATACGATAAGGTCTTCGAGAAACAGGAGCGGTTCCAGGAACCAACTCGATGACAAAATCCACACTTCGATCAGGTGGCATGCCAGGTAATTCTTCAGGGAAGACATCTGGAAAGTCACAGACCACCGGTACCTCATGAATTTCAAGTGGAGGTAGGACATCAATGGCATATAACTCAGCCTCCGGAACAAATCTTGCTGATGGAGCAGTTGCTGGCGAAGACCAATACAAAACTGTATTGCCAGAAAGATCGGTTAGGCTAATAGACTTGACTGCATAGTCAATGACAGCTTGATACTTTGTCAGCCAGTTCATGCCCAAGATGACATCAATATCAGTTGACTTGAGGGCAATGAGAGAGGTTGGAAACAAGAGATATAGATCCACCGGAAGAATTCAACGAAAGATAACATATACCAAATTTAAGGCACATGATGGAAACAAGACATGTGAGGTAAAGATATATCATCGCATCAAACATGGCAGTAGAAGGGCATACAAAATGTATACACTACCAAATGGCTTGCAACCCATGACAATGGAAGCAGGAATGATATACAATCACCAAGTCCTGTCGGATAGGATAAATTTAATAGAGGAGCATAGAGAGGCCAACGAATGGAGTCTATGCATCCGAACCAGGGATTTTGGACAATGCTTCAGATTAATTCAAGAAACTTGGAACTCTGAGACTTGCAACCAGGTATGGAGTACTAAAGAAACTACCCAAACCCGTTGATCCTAGAGGTTTGAAATGAGGGCATAAGATAAAACCGTTTCCAATCAAAGTTAGGAAAGATAACTTGGAAGTAGAGTGACACCAGGTAAGAAGTAAAAAGAATCCTACTCAGAGTTTTCGCAAATAAGGTTTAGCTTTCAAGTAGTTTTCACAACCACTAGACACAACAACGACCAGTAGTAAGGGTTTTCCTACAGGCAGTCCTGCTCTGATACCAAAAGCTGTTGGACCCCGAGATCTAAGCTATACAGATATGTTATGTGTATTAGTCACGCTAGCAACGAGTGATACTGGGGTTACCAGTCCCAGGCCGGAACACCATCGGCAGGCAGGCCGGAATTAAACATCGGCTCTACACATCTCGAAGCGCCGTGAAACTAATCATAACCAAGACTGCATAACAGAGAGCTCGAGAGCCTTAAACCCCTCTCGTGCACTTTATAAACATACATGCATCATGCACGAGATGGGTAACCACAACTGGTAACACAACAGTGACTCTACGACTCAAAGTAGTAGTAGTTCAACTCTTAACAGAGTAAAGATTCAAATTATTACACGCAGAGGTCACTGACCACAATACAACAAGCAACGGAAAGCAAATTATGTTATGCTACATAACAAGATAGCAAATGGCCTAAGAGGCCTTAAACATAAAGCGACGTCCAACCCTTAAGTCTCAGGCTGCTGCCTGGGAACTCCCAACTACTCGTCGATGTCAACGTAGAAACCACCTTCGGCTGGAGCAACTTCCTCTGTAGAAAAACAACAACGAGGCAAGGGTGAGTACTTAAGGTACTCAGCAAGACTTACTACCCTATTAGCTACCTATTAGCTATCTGCCTGGCTAGAAAGGCTTTCTTTGGAGTTTCTTTGCATAAAGCAAGTTTTATTTGCAAGACAGACAAGAACAGAAGCTCGTCTACTCAGATCATTTTAAAAGAGGGAGAGAGCGATGCCAGCTCTACTGATCATCATAAGATATCCACCGAATCTTCTTCACCTGCAGCTATCAACTAGGATCACCCCTTTAAGTTGCCAGTTTTACCATTCGGTTAAAGTTGTCTATGATCTCAGAATCCATTCCCAAGTCGTCCATAACCGTGGACACGGCTTTTCGAAAAGATTTAACCCTGCAGGGGTGCACAACTTTACCCACACGTGCCAACCGACTCCTAATGCCAACGTTATAGCTTTCTCCTTGGATAGCCGGCAGAGGGTGGTTGACCACAACCTTTACCTTACTTTCGTCCAAACCATGAGTTCACTAAAAGAGGGAAGCTCCGCCGTAACGGGTCCAGTCCCGAAGTCGGTCCCTCTAATTGTGCGCAGGGGTTGGTTTTCCAGAGGCCGCACCTCAACCAACCCCGGCCACGTTCAAAACAAAGTTTAAACACCCAGATAAGGTGACTCATGGAACAGACTAGGCAAGTTAGTTAGTCGAGGAGGTTCCTTAGGCCTCCGTGTGGCTGTACGCTCAGTCTTGGTTCAAGAGGCGAGAACTCGGGTCCTAGGGTCGGCAAGAATGAGTCAAATAACCACATCCCAATGTGGCGGCTCATCCCAGCCTTTAAGCATGGTTCAACAAACTTCACTGATCATACAACAACATCCTGTCATACTAGGTTCATCTCAGCTCGGATTCATCAACTAGATGGATCAAAGATTACCAACTAAGCATGGCTAAGCATAGTAGATAAAGAGGCTCTAGCAATGCGCACAGGCAAAACCTAGTCATGCTAGGAGCAGTGGATCAGGAATTTAGGCGACAAAGATGGAAACATGCATCAGAGAGGGTAACTCTAACTATCGATAAAAGACATTTGAATCGTATGCGACAGAGCAAGAATTGAAACACTTTGAAAACATAGGTTCAGACGCTTGCCTTGTTCTTCGATGTAGTTGTACTGATCAGTATTGGCGTTGATCTCGGTCGCGGTCTCGGATTCTACCGAGAGGAAGAAACACCAGAAAGAAGAACACAATCAACATACATGCATCGATGCGCAAGAAAGCATGATGATATGACATGTTTAAGATGCTCGAAATAAACCCTAATACTAGTTAGTCATGTAGCGGGGTTTTCAGACGACTCCGAAACGGGGATCCGAAGAACCCTTTATTTTCACCGGAGGGGGTACAATTGGTTCTTCTAATTAAACAGGGTTCAAAGTTGATTAGCAATGCATGATAATGATACAAGAATGTAGAGTTCATTTTTCTGAGCATTTTGATATGTAAATCATATTTTTCTGATAACCAGATAATTAGTTATGAATTTAATAAGTTTGCATGATTTTCTGTAATTTCTGGAAATAAAATACTGTGCAAACCCTTTTGTACCCGGGTCAAAGTGACCCAAGGTCACTGGCTGGAGGGGCCCGAGCCACCTCAACAGGCAGGCCACGCTGGCCAGCTCGGCCAGAGCAAGCACGGCCATGTCTGGCTCCCGCCGGTGGTCATGGAGGCAGCGCTCCGGCGCGAAAACCAAGGGGGAAAAGGGTCCAGGGGGTCCTCCAGCTTACCCTAGGCTCGCCGGAGGTGGTGGCTTGGCCGGAGAGGTGCCAGCGGCGGCGTATTTCGGCGCGGCGGCGGTCGGTTCCTGCAGGGAAAACGGCGGTGTCGACGGCGATTCCGGGCACCGTTGGTTGATTCTGTCGGCGAGGAGGTGGAGGGAGGTGAGGCGGAGCTGGGGGCTAGCTCGGAGGAGCAGGGGGTGGCGCGGAACGGCGGCGATGGACGGCGGCGAGCTCGGGTCCCTGCGGGCGTGTTCACGGGAGAGGAAAACAGAGAGAGGGAGAGAACCAGAGAGAGGATAGGAATAGAGGGGAAGGGCGGCGTGGCATCCAGGTGCCTCCAGGAGGTCCTTCTCGTCGTTCGTCGGCAAGCAGGAGGTGGCACGCCGGCGACCCTGCGCAGGACACGCAGCAGCTCGCTGCCTACTGGAAAAGAAGAAATAAGATTTTGTAGAAAACCCCCTAGGGTTTGAAGGATTCCAGGGAAACATTAAAAACTGCACACTTTGCAATATTTTGTACTTTAAATGGTGTGCAGAAATTCTGAAATTTGGCAGGGGCTTTTTAGAGAAATAGTAGAAGCTTCACAAATTTTATTTGCAAATTTTTTTAGAACATTTGAAAGCAAACTCCAATAGGGACATTTGCACATATTAGGGTTTTTAATATAATTTCAAATAAAAAATTTTCTTAAGTGCAAAACAAATGCATGCAATGATGATGACAACGCACTTTATTTATTTAACAAGCACGGGATGTTACACCCTGGTAGCTCGGCGTAGCACCGTCGATGCCTTTGTCATGCATCTGTAATTAGTCTTAGGATGCTGTGTCAAACAATGTTATGCCAATGCGGGTGTACTGCCTGCTGTAACTTTGCTGCACTTTATTTGTTATCATCCTCTATGCCTGCTTTATTAATCATCGATGGCTATGTGTGACCGGGGTCACCTTGTGCAGGATGCGTCCATGCTTTCGAGCGCCTGGCCTGTTTCTTACGAGACAGTTGCTAGTTCTTCCAGTGCCCCTGAGAGGAGAGCGCCTTCCACGAGCGAATTATCCTTGATTCGGTCCTTGCGCAACCAGCTTAAAAATATGTAGCAATAGCTAAAAGCAGTTACCGCGAAGGTCGACGTTGCTCTGTCCAAGGCATCGCATGCTGCGGATGGCGAAAAATTCCTTCTCGAGGAGATCGAGAATCCCTGAAGTGTAAGTCTTTCGACCTCTTCCGTTGTACCTTGTGATTTGGGCCCATAAAATTTTATTTTCTACTTGTTTCTACAGATGTGTGCCACGACAGTGCCGCCTAAGCCCGTCGTGTGAATGCGCACCTTCTTGCCGCCCAAACGCACGCCAATTTGGTTGCTAACAACTTCTAGGCAGATCGGTCGAAGGCGATGAAGCTGACACTTCTTCAGGACAGGATCGCGCAAGCTGGAGTGTTGGTTGAGATGCGCTGATGCGCCCTTGCTTTGGTGCATGAGGCGATGTTTCCTTTGAACAACCAGCCCGAAGGTCTGCCGACGCTGCTCGACCGATTCGAGAATGGTAATGCTGTGTACTCTTTTGTGCGAGAGCATTTGCGCTGCGGAGCTGTGGTCGCTCTTGCCTTCATGCGCGCTCATTATCCTGAGGTTGACTTGGAGCTTCTGAAGACACTTCCTCCATCCCCCAGTGGTCGCATTGACATGGAGCACCATTATGCTACTTGCAGAGGCACAGCCGACTGTATCGCTCAACAGATTATCACCAAAAGCGATCGTCAGAGAGCAAACCAGGGCATCGCAGTGCACTGAGCTAGCCTTGTGCCTGTACTTCTACCTTGTGTATATATTGTATATGTGTGTCTTCTTTAGAGTTTGTCTGCGAAGCCCCCAAGCAAGGGGCGAAGCCCCCGAGTATGGGACGAAGCACCGAGCGTAGGTGGAGAGGGCGAAGCCCCTGAGCGTAGGTTGAGAGGGTGAAGCCCCTGAGCGTAGGTCGAGAGGGCGAAGCCACCGAGCGTAGGGTGAAGCCCTCGAGCATGGGTCGAGAGGGCGAAGCCCCTGTCATGGGAATTTAGAGACAGTAGCCATGGGTAGGCTTATCGGAGGGGCTCAATGGTGGAGACGAGGGGCCCGGCTTGGGATTGTGCCTACTGAGACACCACGATTTACCCAGGTTTAGGGCCCTCCCGGGTGGAGGTGAAACCCCTACTTTCTGCCTGCTTTGTATTGCTTAGACAGTATCGATTACAATGCTCCTCGAGCTATTTGGGCTAGAGGAGGAAGAAGAAGATCGGTCTCCCCTAGAATAAGGGTCCAGGCCCCCTTATATTGGCGGGGGCCTGGTTACAGGTTAGGTAACGACTCGGCTGGCTGCCAGCTCCTCGGCGGCGGCATCCTTGGCGTGATCCTCTGGCCCTGCTCTGACAAAGGCACTTTATAAAGTGCCTTTCCCCTGGGCCGGCATCTAGAAGGTATATCCCTTCTCTTTTGCCTCGGATCCCGTCATGGGGAAGGGCCTTCAGTCTCTGATTGGCTGAGGCCAGTCGTGGTAGGCGTCATCCCATCCTTGGCCTCTGTCGCTCCTGTCGGGGCCAGCCCACTTTCGGTGAAACAGCCATTGGTGGGTTCTTGTCTTCATCGCCCGGCTCCGGTCTTCCTCGGTGGAATCGCCAGCCGGCTACTGACACAGCCGGCCTTCCGTGCCGAGCCGGTCTTCTAGTCTTTGAGCCGTGGAGACTCCTGGGATGCCAGCCAGCAAATAGCTCGGCGCGTGGCATGCCCCATAAGTCATCCCCCCGACACTAGCCCCCAAAACTGGCGAAGTCTCATGGGCCAGCATGGGGCTTCGGCGGGTTCCTCTTCTCGCCGTAGTCTTGCTCGCTCTCATCAAAGTCCCAGGATTTCTGGTCTAGAGGTTTTCTGGTTCTGAAGTTACATCGTGCGAGACCTTTCTGGCCGTCTTGGGGCGTGCCGGTTCCAGGTTCAATCTAGCTTGTAGCTTCCCGACGATTCACAAGCCGGCAAGCTGCCTCCTTGGAACTTGCACTGCTTCGGGTTTTGATCTTAAGCCGTGGCCGGCGCAGTGCGCCAGTGACCGGTCTTGTCATTTTGACTTCGGAATCACCACCGTCATTACTTCCCGAGTCATCATGCGAGGCAATTTGGCACGTGTCGGCGATGTGTCCCATCAACTCCTCCCACGATCCGCTGCGGCAATCGCAACGGTTGCACACGATGCGGGGATGGTTGCCAAAACGTCGGGGGGGGGGGGTTATCTCCTTCGCCGCTCTTCTTTATGTCGTCGTGGTGAAACAACATATGCCATAGGATGGCTTAAATGGGGGCCGACTGTACGCTGGTGGATCCGGGAGAGGGATGACTCGGTAGAGACCGAGCACAGAACTCATTGCTAACACATCAAGCTACCCAGGTTCGGGGCCCTCGTGAGGAGGTAACACCCCTACTCCTGCATGTCTGATCTATATGAGCTTCACATGAGAGCTACAATGGTGCTCCTTGAGCTGTGTATCTTGCCTATCTGAGGCCGCACTGGGCAGGAGCTAAACAGCTAGTGCTAGAGAGCTCCCATGGAGCGAGAGAGAATGAGCCTCCTCTGGAGGCTTGGGGTGATCGATCCCCCTGGTGCCCCTTATATAGGGAGCCCAGGGGACAAGGGATGCCCCACAATACACTATACATGCACTGTAGCTGAGATGACTACTGGGGTCTTGTCACACTATAGCCTGCATCAGCACGGTACCGTCCTCGGTACTGTGCGATGCGTCACGGTCGTGGGCTTGTCCCATCGATGTCTGTACTTGGAGTCCTTGCCTTCGTCTTCTAGCGTCTGTCTTCAGGATCACATGTCATCAGTCTTATCCTCCCCCTGAGGATAAGACTGACTAGGAGAGGATGGATATGCTGGTCTGAGCCAAGGGGCGTCCCAAGACCGGCATATGACGATGAAGGATGTGCCAGTCCGAGCCTGGAGGCGTCCCAGGACTGGCACGATGCGCTGGAGGCGATGCTGGTGGAGGAATATGTCCCGGAGAGAGTAAATGTCGGCCCTGCAGAGGAATAATCCGGCCTGGGAGTAAATATCCCGGCCTACCAAGGGGATAATCCGGCCTGGGCCAGGGATCCTAGCCTGGCCCGGCCGGAACACTGTAATCCGGCCCAGCCGGGGGAGCTTATCCCGGCCCAGCCGCGCTTTATCCCGGCCTGGACCGCTATATCTCGGCCCAGCTGGGTTTATTCCGGCCTAGACAGGGATGACTCGGCCCAGGCTTGTATATGCCGGCCTGGGAGAGTTATAATCCGGTCAGGGCACTTATAATCTGGCCCAGCTACTGTTTACTCGCCTTTTAATATCCTGCACACATAATACAACATATATAATATATATATTAGTTATTAGAGACAAGGGTACTTTGGTATACCCGGGGTTATATCCCCGACATTAGCCCCCGAGGCTGTGGGGGACTCGTAGAGTCGCGCACAGGCTCCAACAAGAAATATACCAAAGTCCCAACTCATATATTCATACAACTGATATGCAGGCCTGCATGGGCTATCTCAAAATGCTATTGTGCCTTCTTTGGCTATATCGACATTTTGCCTCTTGGGCTATGTCTCATCGACATCGTCTGCCTCGACAATGCCAGAATACTGCTTTGCCTTCTTTGGCCATATCGATACTTTACCTCTTGAGCTATTTGCCTCTTGGGCTACCCTGCCTCTTAGGCTACTTTTGCCTCTTGGGCTACTTTTGCCTCTTGGGCTACTTTGCCTCTTGGGCTTTATATCGACACTTTGCCTCTCGAGCTATGTCTCATCGACATTGTCTGCTTTGACAATGCCGGAATACTGCTTTGCCTTCTTTGGCCATATCGATACTTTACCTCTTGAGCTATGTGCCTCTTGGGCTACTCTGCCTCTTGGGCTACTTTTGCCTCTCGGGCTACCTTGCCTCTTAGGCTACTTTTGCCTCTCGGGCTTTATATAGACACTTTGCCTCTCGGGCTATGTCTCATCGACATTGTCTGCTTTGACAATGCCGGTATACTGATATGCCTCTTGGGCTGCTTTGCCTCTTGGGCTACTTTGCCTCTTGGGCTTTATATCGACACTTTGCCTCTCGGGCTATGTCTCATCGACATTGTCTGCTTTGACAATGCCGGTATACTGATATGCCTCTTGGGCTGCTTTGCCTCTTGGGCTACTTTGCCTCTTGGGCTTTATATCGACACTTTGCCTCTCGGGCTATGTCTCATCGACATTGTCTGCTTTGACAATGCCGGTATACTGATATGCCTCTTGGGCTGCTTTGCCTCTTGGGCTACTTTGCCTCTTGGGCTTTATATCGACACTTTGCCTCTCGGGCTATGTCTCATCGACATTGTCTGCTTTGACAATGCCGGTATACCGATATGCCTCTTGGGCTGCTTTGCCTCTTGGGCTACTTTGCCTCTTGGGCTCTTGTTAGTATGCAAAAATGATAAGATATGTTAATATGCTAAACCGGGATACTCTATGAAACCGGATATGATAAGAGATATGATGCTTGTTAGCTTTGAGATCGATGTCTCGATATATTACTGAGCCAGAACTGGCGATAACTGAAAGGAATATAGAATGCCGTGATATGCTGGCATGCCGAAATAAACGGCGATATGAGTTATTGATAGATGCCTTGATATGCTGGCGAACCGAAATAAACGGTGATTGGGGATTTTGATCGATGCCATGATATGCTGGCGAACCGAAATAAACGGTGATTGGGGATTTTGGTCGATGCCATGATATGCTGGCATACTGAAATCTTACTCCTGCTATGATATGCCGGCATACCGAAATCTTACTTTTGCATTGATATGCCGGCATACTGAAACCTTGCTCTTTGCCATGATACGCCGGCATACTGTAACTTTACTCTTGCCATGATATGCCGGCATACTGAAACACATATGACTCAAGATATCACTTAATAACATGATGTGCTAACAAACTGACATACCTGAGAACTAAGACTTTGAGATATGCTGGCCAAGATGTAAAGATATGCTGGCTGGGACATAAAAAATGCCGGCCAGGATACAAAATATAACATATGCCGGTATACTGAAATTTTGCTCTTTGCCATGATATGCCGGCATACTGAAATACCTGAGACACTGAGATATAAACTGAAGCCCTGGTGGTATAATAGCAATTTCTTCTTGTAATGGCAATATGGAGAGTCATAGCCGGTATATATGATGAAATATCCAACCTGTTCTGTAGTCATTCTAAAAGACATAGCGATGGTCATAGTATTTGGCATATTTGCAATCTAGCATATGGAGTTTGGCATATAGCCCATTGCACTCGGCATATAACTCTTGAAATAAAGCACTTGGCATACAGACTGAGATATAGCAATTTGACATATATGCTAACTTGGCAACTCACAAGGAAGAACTAGGCACTCATGTGCCGGCATATAAATGTAGACATACTGTAACTGGCATATAAGCAAACTTGGCATCTTACAACGGATATTTGGCACTCCTGTGCCGGTATATAAATGCAAGTATACTATAACTGGCATATGAGATTTGATTTATAGTATGCAGAAACTGGTACTGAGATAGGCATATAACTGATCTGACTGTAAGCTTGTAACAACTAGCACATGGCATTCAACATATAAAAAACTGGCATACGAGCCTTGGCATACGACAGCCGGCATATAACACATAGCATATGGGATAAAGCATTTGGCATATAAGTAGATACTAAACTTGACATGTTAACTGGCATACTGACTATAGCACTGTAGCAGATATACCGGTTGACACATGCAAAGACATATAACTTGACATAACAACTTGCTGTTGGCATATAAAACCGGCATATAACATGCCCAGATAAAACTTTGCATAAGATTACAGACATACAAACTGATACTAAGGATACTATCTGTAGCAGGCATATGTAGCAATTTGGCATATAGATAGACATACAGGAGGAAACTGAGAAGCTGATATGCTAGCATGCGAACTAATATATACTGAAACAGTACTTAAGAAGCAACTTGCTGGGCTTTAACCTAGCCCCCGAGCTATTTTTTCTATTAAGCTGACCAGGATATGGAGTGAACCAGCATAAATACTTGCTTGCACCGTTGAAGAAGTTTGAAATACCAGCAGATGCTCGAGGCGAAGGCGGAACTGTCCCTGGTACGACAAACATAGAATATACCGGCCGGGACATAAGATATGCTGGCCAGAACACAGGATATGCTGACCAGAACACAGGATATGCTGGCCGGAACACAGGATATGCTGGCCGGGACTCAGGATATGCTGGCCGGGACACAGGATATGCTGGCCGGGACCCAGGATATGCTGGCCGGGACACAGGATATGCTGGCCGGGACTCAGGATATGCTGGCCGGGACTCAGGATATGCTGGCCGGGACTCAGGATATGCTGGCCGGGACACAGGATATGCTGGCCGGGACACAGGATATGCTGGCCGGAGGAAGCCGAGCGCCGGCCCGGAGATGCCGATGTAGATCCGGGACAGCCGTATGCTGGCCCGGGCGAGTTGAGGTCAGCCCGGGAGTTGAAGAAGACCTGCTGTGCTCGGAGGCGTTGCTGATGTCGAGCCCCCGAGCAGATGAAGAAGATCCCGTCCGGATGTACTCCTACCAGCGCCTTGATCGGCCCCACGGTGGGCGCCAAATGTCGTCGTGGTGAAACAACATATGCCATAGGATGGCTTAAATGGGGGCCAACTGTACGCTGGTGGATCCGGGAGAGGGATGACTCGGTAGAGACCGAGCACAGAACTCATTGCTAACACATCGAGCTACCCAGGTTCGGGGCCCTCGTGAGGAGGTAACACCCCTACTCCTGCATGTCTGATCTATATGAGCTTCACATGAGAGCTACAATGGTGCTCCTTGAGCTGTGTATCTTGCCTATCTGAGGCTGCACTGGGCAGGAGCTAAACAGCTAGTGCTAGAGAGCTCCCATGGAGCGAGAGAGAATGAGCCTCCTCTGGAGGCTTGGGGTGATCGATCCCCCTGGTGCCCCTTATATAGGGAGCCCAGGGGACAAGGGATGCCCCACAATACACAGTGTGACAAGACCCCAGTAGTCATCTCAGCTACAGCGCTGCCAAGGGCATTCCCCACTTCTCCCCTCAGCTCTAGCTCTTCCTTTCTGAGCTCAACCCGATCATGTCGTCCCCTAGCGGTTCCACTGCTAGCGATGACAAGGTCCCGGAGGGGAGCAAGGAGGAGGTCAAGGCACCAAAGATGGCACCTTCTACATCCCGGAAACACGGTCGCCTGAAAGGGAGCCGCAACAAGAGCACCTTGGAGGCCCTCGCGGCGAAGGCTGCCGCCGCCGCCTCCATCTCCGTCGTGACCCAGGCGACCGGAGCTCCCAGCGACGTGGGCGTCCCGGAGAAACGGAGGCCCGGGCGTCCGAAGGGGAGCGGGAAGAAGACTGTTTTCATGGCGGCTGCTGCTCCTTCACCGTCTCACCGTCGTGGGCGGCCGCCGGGCAGCAAAAAACAAGAAGGACCCTGCTGTCTTCAAGGTCGCCGCCACTCTCGCAAGGCCCCGCGCGGTGACCCCTCCTCCGCTAGGCCCGTCGCGGCCCTGGCTGGAGAAGCTGGTGCTCCAGCCGCCGGCCTATATCTCAGCCCAGGGGTGGTCCACCTGCATCATCCCCGTGCTTGCCAGTGCCCGGGATCTCCTCAGCCTTCCGACCCAGTTCACGAGCTCGATGGAAGACCAGGAGATGGCTTACGCCAAACTGCGGGAATGCAGCGGCGGCCAGCCCACGTACCGCGTCGAGGTCAACTACGATGGCCAGGGGGTGTGCTACTTTTGCGACGGGTGGTCGAAGTTCTTCATCGACTATGGCGTGCACGAGGGTTGGTTCATCCTTCTCACCCGCCAAGATGAGAAGGAGGACTTCACCATCTGTCTCTTCGACGGCACCCTCTCCGCCCGTGCCTTCGCCGCCCAGCCGTGAAGGGCGAGCTTCGTCGACTTCCAATGCGGACTTCTCCGGGGCGAAGTCCATGCGGCGCTCACGTCGGGCTGAGGAAGGCGAGCATCCCCGGGCTGGGAGTGCTTGGCACTTTTAGGGTAGCGATTTAGGAAGCTTTTGTAATGCCTCAAAATTTCGCTTAATGAAAACTTGTCTTTCTTCGTTTGCTGCATGAACGTTCTTTGTGCAACTATCTTCTGCTTGCACTGTAGCACCAAGACGATTCTCCAGTTAGGATCTTTCCTTGGATGGAACTGTTGAGATGCGAATCCGTAGATAAGGACCACGATGGTCGCTGGCTTGCGCAGACGCCTCGGGCGAGATCTTCTTGCTTTAGCGCAAAAGGAGCGGTGCTTCTGCTGGCTGGCTCTGGGAAGGACGGACTAGCTCCAGCTCGGCAGAATCGAAGTGGAAGCTGAGTCCTGTGCCGGCTCGAGTGGGGCTGGAGCCGGTATATTCCCCTGCCCAGGCCTTCGCACGTCCCTTGCTGTGGTTGGGATAGATCCCCAAGTTTCTAGCTCTAGCCGTTGCTTCGTGGGCATTAGATTTCAATTTCGTCGCTCGTTTGCTGATCAAGTCGCAATGCCAACTGATCGGACAGCCGGCGAGGTACTGGAGCCGGCCCGCTTCTGAGGGCCAATTCCCTTTCCCCCTAGCCCCCGAGTTTCGGGGTAGCTGGACTAATAGCTAGCTCGAAACTAAGTTTTCACGAACAATGCCAACGCCAAGCGAGGCAGCTCTAGCTTCGAACCTCTTGGACGTGGCTTCTCAGCCCAAGCGTCGAGAGACTGTGACTATCAACCATTCATTGGCTTTGCCTTTGTCTGGTTCCCTCAACTTTTTCCTTAATCTTCCCACCCTTCGGCCCTTCTACCCCCAACCGACAGCCTAGTGCCGGTTGGTCTCTCTCGGGCCGGCAGCCGAATGCCGGCCTAGGGTGGGAGTGTGCCACGGAGTGAGAAGTAGTACTTTAGTCTATCGGGCCCTGACTCATTCTAGCCATCACTTAGCTAACAGACACTACCCCTGACATGTGGTTGAGCAATTTTTCTATCATTTTATGGTTTTTCTCTACGGCTTTGGTTGGGCTCGAGACCTTCTTCATACGTAGTACTCATCCAGCTGGCGAGAGATCGATTGTTTTTTGGGGCTGCCGGCTGTGGCTCGGTGCCCGAAGCCGGCTGCCGGTCAAGTGAATAATGCAGGAAGCAGAAACATACACGAAGTGTTTTACTCGGAGCCGGCCGTAACTAGCCACTCTGTTTTCCTTTATTCATTGGCATGTTTTTCGGGGTACAAGCTTTTACCTTAGCAGAAGAAAGGTCTTAGGAGACTGACATTCCAAGGATGCTCGGTCTCCTTGTTAGAGTTATCTGCCTTGTTCTTTCTAGGCTCTTGTGCATCGATGAGGTAATATGCCCCATTGCACAGCACCTGGCTGACAATGAACGGTCCCTCCCAGGGAGGAGACAGCTTGTGCATGCCCTTAGTGCTTTGGACCAGCCGGAGTACGAGATCTCCTTCGCAAAACGCGAGTGGGCGAATTTTCTGGCTGTGGTATCATCGCAGCTGCTGCTGGTAGAGCGCTGATCTGGCCAAAGCCTGTTCTCGTGCCTCCTCGACGAGGTCGACGCCATCTTCACGAGCTTCTTTTGCTTGCTTCTCTGTGTACTGGATAACTCTGGGCGCATCGAATTCGATGTCCGTGGGCAGCACTGCTTCTGCTCCATAGACTAGGAAGAAGGGTGTGAAGCCAACGGAATGATTTGGAGTGGTGCGCAGGCTCCAGAGTACTGAGGGTAGCTCCTCGACCCAACAGCCGACTGAGTGTTCAAGAGGCTCGACCAGCCTTGGTTTAATGCCGGCTAGGATCAGCCCATTTGCCTTCTCCACTTGCCCATTCGTCTGAGGATGTGCCACTGATGCTAAATCCAGCCGGATCCCTTCTTGCCACAGTAATCAGCAAAGGCTCCCTTCGCGAAGTTCGTCCCATTGTTAGTGATGATGCTGTGGGGAACTCCATAACTTGTGATGATCTCGTTGAAGAACATGATGGTGGACGAGCCGTCGAGTTTTTTGATTGGCTTGGCCTCGATCCACTTGGTGAACTTGTCCACAGCAACCAACAGATGCGTCAAGCCCCCGGGTGCGGTCTTGAATGGCCCTACCATGTCCAGGCCCCAGACAGTGAACGGCCAGGTGAGCGGGATAGTCTTGAGGGCTGCCGCTGGAGTGTTTCTGTGCTTGGAAAAGCGCTGGCAACCGTTGCACTACTTCACCAGTTGTTCTGCATTCTGCTTGGCCGTCGGCTAGTAGAATCCATGGCGGAAGGCTTTGGCCACCAAAGCTCTGGAGGATGCGTGATGACCGCACTCCCCTTGGTGTATTTCTCTTAGCAGCTCCATCCCTTCTTCCGGCTCGATGCACTTCTAGAAGATGCCTGACACGCTGCACTTGTACAGCTCGCTGTTGATGATGGTGTATGCCCCTGCACGACGTTGAATTCGCCTAGCTTCCGCTTCATCTTGTGGCAAGTCCCCAGTGATGAGATAGTTGGAGAATGGCTCCACCCAGGAAGGTATCTCCCGTATGTGGAAGACACTGGCGACCAGAGGATCAGCAGCCCCCAGGTCCGTCGTCGTGCCGGCCTTGTCCGGTTGTCCGGCTGGGGGAGCAGGCGTGGAGCTGGCAGCCCCTGTATCCTTCGTCGAGCCGGCCGCGCTGGGCTGGCCAGCTGCTTCCTTCAGCTCTGAGACGGCAGCCCCCGGGTCCGGTGGTGGTACCTGAGCCGGGGCTGGGTCTCCTGGCACGTAGATGGATATGGACTCCGGTGAAGGTTTGATAGACGGCTTGTGGATGATCTCCAGGGGCACCCCAGCTGGGATATCCTGCTTGGTGGAGCCGATCTTGGACAGCCGGTCTGCTTCCTCATTGTTTGCTCTGGGGACATGGTGGAACTCGCAGCCCTCGAAGAATCCGCTGAGCTGTTGCATGTAGAAGCGATAGGAAGCCATGTTGGCATCCTTTGCGTCCCAATCCCCTGAAACCTGGTGCGTCACTAGGTCAGAGTCTCCAAAATAGAGGATCCTCCTGATGCCAATCTGCTTGGCCATCTTGAGCCCATGTACCAGGGCTTCATACTCGGCAACATTGTTCGACGCACAAAAGTGCATCTGCAGCATGTACTGCAGCTTGTCTCCCTTAGGAGAGGTGAGGACGACACCAGCTCCCAAGCCCCTGAGCAACTTGGAGCCATCAAAGTGCATGCGCCAGTGGGTGGAGTCTGGAGCCGGCGGCAGGTACTGGTGCTCTCCCTAGTCAGCGAAGAAATCCGCTATGATCTGCGACTTGATCGTCGTCCTGGGTTTGTACTGAATGGTGTGAGCCGCGAGCTCAATCGCCCATTTGGCCACTCTTCCCGATGCGTCCTTGCATCAGATGATCTCCGAGAGCAGAGTGGTGCTCACCACCGTGATTGGGTGCTCCTCGAAGTAGTGCTTCAGCTTCTTGGCCGCCATGTACACGCCGTATGCGACCTTCTGGTAGTGCAGATAGTTTTGCTTGGAGAGAGTGAGCACCTCACTCAGGTAGTACACCGGGCACTGAACCGGCAGCTCTCTGCCTTCCTCGGTGCGCTCCACCACGATCACAACACTGATGACTCGCGGAGTAGCCGTGATGTAGAGAAGCATTGGCTCTCGCAGAGGCCGGCGCTGCCAAGATTGGCGCGGTAGACAAGGCTCGCTTGAGGTCGTTGAAGGCATCATCAGCACGCTGGGACCAAACAAAGTGGTCTGTCTTCTTCATCAGCTGGTACAAGCGGCATGGCCTTCTCCTCGAGCCGGCTGACGAACTGGCTAAGCGAAGCCAAGCAATCAGCAAACTTCTGCACATCTCTGAGCTGGGCAGGCTTCTCTAGGGCCTCGATGGCTTTTATCTTCGAGGGGTTAGCCTCGATCCCTCGCTGGGAAACGATATAACCTAGGAGCTGTCCCACTGGCACACCAAAGGTGCACTTCTCTGGGTTGAGCTTCATGCGATAGCACCGCAGGTTGGTGAAGGTCTCCTTGAGGTCATCCAGGAGTGTGCCACTCTGCTTGGTCTTCACCACCACATCGTCCACATAAGCGTGCACATTCCTCCCAATCTGCCCCTGCAGACATCGTTGCATGGTCCACTGGTAAGTGGCTCCAGCGTTCTTCAGGCCGAACGGCATGGTAACATAGCAGTAGGCTCCATATGGGGTGATGAAGGAGGTCTTGATCTGATCCGACTGGAAGAGCGGGATCTGGTGGTAGCCTGAATAGGCATCCAGGAAGGACAGCAGGTCACAGCTGTCTGTAGAATCGATTACCTGGTCGATGCGTGGTAGCGCAAATGGATCCTTGGGGCAAGCCTTGTTGAGGCCGGTGTAATCGATACACATGCGCCAAGTGTTATTCTTCTTCAGAACCAAGACTGGGTTCGTGAGCCAATCAGGGTAAAACACCTCCATGATAAAGCCGGCCGCAAGGAGCCGGGCAATATCCTCGCCAATAGCTTTCCTTTTCTCTTCTGCAAAGCGCCGCAGCGGTTGCTTGACCGGCTTGGCATCCGGCCTGACGTTAAGTGAGTGCTCAGCTAGCTCCCTCGGCACACCTGGCATGTCCTTTGGAGACCATGCAAAGATGTCCTGATTCTCACGGAGGAAGCTAGTGAGCTCGCCTTCCTATTTAGCAGATAGGCCGGTGCCGATGATGACGTACTTGGAGGGATCTGATCTAAGTTGAGATTATAGGGGGGTTTTTCTAGTCGTCTCCACAGGGATCAACACAAATGAGACTATTTCCTAATTTCCAGAAGCTAAGCAGAAAAGTGGGGTTTTTGGTGTTGTAAACAGAAAAGTAACAGGAGGTTTTAGGTTGGAAGTTTTAACATAACAAATCCAATGTTTCTTATTTGTCAGGCAAGGAAACAAAGGACAAACGAGCAAGTGAGGCAGGGATGCATTTTTGGGACTAGATGCAGAGGCTAGTCTTGCACCTAACAGATCAGGCAGATGCAACACAGAAATCACAGTAATCTTGGAGTTTACAATGGAGTGTGTCACTCAAACCATAGCAAAGATCCAGGACAAGGTTCAAACTGTTTTACAGTGCAAGATCAACACAAATCAGATCACAGAGCATGGGGGAGAGGGAGAGAGATTTGCTGTTTGTCACCGAAGGCTTGCCGTGGCAGAGAAATTGAAGAAGGCAGAGATGTTGCTGTCGTGGCAGAGGATGAAGAGGGATGAGGAAGAGCTTGGCCTTCAGATCCTTCGAGCCTTGTCCATCTTGAAGTTCTTGGAGGTGTTCTTGGTGGTGTTCATGGTGTTCTTGCTTGCGCCGTTGATCTGATCTTGTTGCAGCAGAGGAGTAGAGGGAAAAGTGGGTGGAAAAGGTGAAGGTTTCGGTGTGTTGGACTATGGAGGAGGAAGGTTTTGGTGGAGTGGTGGATGGATGGAGTGGTTGTGTGGCGATGTGGCCATGGATGGATGCGGGATGGGATGGTGTATATGCTGAAGCGTAGAGGAGTAGAGGGAAAAGTGGCGGCAGCTGCTAGTCTGCTTTTCCGTTTTTCTTGTCCATTTGTGCCGTGGCAGCCTGTTTCTGCCGTTGGCTTCTTTCTTGCTCCTCAAGATGTACTCTTCCTTTCCTGGTGGCTTGAGCTGATGTTTGAATTGCTCTGACTTGTAGAATTAAGTGCCTTGGCGCACTGATCTGTGACAAAGGATCAAATGATGTAAAATGTTGGTGCAACACTGGTAGAAATGAGGTAAAACAGACAAGTTTTATGGTTGCAAGGTTCAGATATATGTGTAAATCTTAGAGTGATCAAAACCCCCAGACCAAAACCTTTGCTTGTCCTCAAGTAAAGAATGGTGCATTGTACCAAACAAAATGTAACAGAGCATGATGAGAGACATTGCTGACTCAATGCAGATAAATCTTGCAATTGCCAATTCAAAAACAAGTTTCACAAGAGAATTTGAGTATGTCTAGATCAAACAACATGGACACATGAGTATAAAGTAATTGACTCTGAAATTGAAAACTCAAGATCCAGTACATAGCCCAATATGTAATGCAAAATTAGTGCTTCACCTATTACAGTTCCCAGGAACATAATAGGCTAATGCATAGACAAGTTAGTCAGTTAGTAACTTAGCTTGATGGGTCAACTTAGTTAGTGCTTCACACACTACAATCCCAGGATCATAGGTGCTAGTGCTTTGGATATTTACAACAAGTTTTACTTAGCATCATCAGGTTAGTGCTTCACACACCACAATCCAGAGATCATGGTTGCTAATGCTAAACTTTTTCCTTTCTGTTAATATGTTAGTATGTTAGTATGTTAGTGCTTCACAAGTCACAATCCAGAGATCATGTTTGCTAATGCAAAAAATGCAATAGATGCAATTGGTTAGGGGCTAAGGAACGGATCATGAACTTCAGTTTCAAAGCAATTGACAAATATGCTGATGTTTCACAGGTTCTTTGAGTAAAGCCATACAAAAGTTCTAAAGTGGAACTAGGCTCTGAACAAAGCATTTGCAAGAGTTATAAGCAGATTCAAAGCAAAGTACACAGTAGCATGCAAGGTGATATTTTCAGGTCCAAGCAAGCGAAATTGATTCATTCCTTAACAAAGTACTTTCACACAAGATCAACCAACAGTATAGTATATTCTGATTCAGATTTTAACAAATGTGTGGAAATGGAAAGTGTTCACCTGGTGGTTTTCCTGCTTCTCTGCCTAGTCAATCAACAGCAATCTTTCTCCTCATCCAAGTTATCACTGAAACAACAAAAAGAACCAAACACACAAGGCAAAAACATAAAAAGGTGAAAGGGAAATATATGATACAAGGGATACCAGGTTTCCTCCTGGAAGAGAGCTTTTTTAAAGTCACTAGCTTGACTGTAGCTTCATCATCACTGGTTTGCATGGGTAGAGGGTGCATTGGAGCCATCCTCTGGTTCATCATCTTCTTCAACTTGGTTTTCAATCAAATCTCCAATCCTGTAGTGCTTCAACCTCTGGCCATTTACTTTGAATGTTCCCTCAGCTGAGCTATAAACCTCAAAGGCACCATGGCCTAGATCTTTCTTGATAACACAAGGGCCAAACCATCTGGACTTGAACTTTCCAGAGAATAAGTGTAACTTGGAATCATACACCAGCACTGACTGCCCTTCCTTGAATTCCCTTCTCAGAATGTGGGAGTCATGCCATTTCTTGGTCTTCTCCTTGTAAATCTTTGCACTTTCATAGGAATCATTCCTGAGCTCTTCAAGCTCACACAACTGCAGTTTCCTCATGTTTCCTGCTTTGCCAATGTCCAAGTTCAGCTTCCTGATTGCCCAATGCGCTCTGTGCTCCAATTCGACTGGCAGATGGCAAGCCTTGCCATAGATAATTCTGAAAGGTGACATGCCAATGGGTGTCTTGTATGCTGTCCTGTAAGCCCACAAAGTGTCGGGCAATTTCATTGACCAATCTCCTCTGGTCTTGGACACAACTTTCTCCAAGATTTGCTTGATTTCCCTGTTTGACAACTCCACTTGGCCATTGGCCTGCGGATGATAAGGAGTTGTCACTCTGTGATTCTTCACTCCATACTTGGTCAGAAGCTTCTCAAACTGGTCATTGTTGAAGTGAGCACCACCATCACTGATTACAACTCTTGGCACTCCAAATCTTGGGAAAATGATAGTCTTAAACATTCTACAAGCTGCCTTGGCATCAGCATTAACAGTGGGAATGGCTTCAACCCATTTTGACACATAGTCAACAGCAACTAAAATATGCTTGTAGCCTTGAGAAGATGGCAAGGGTCCAACAAAATCAACTCCCCAAACATCAAACAATTCCACTTCCAAGATTCCTGTTTGGGGCATTTCATTTCTCTTTGACATCTTTCCTGCTCTTTGACAAGGATCACACTTCATTATGTACTCATGAACATCTCTGAACATACTTGGCCAAAAGAAGCCAGCTTGCAAAATCTTGGCTTGAGTCTTGAACACTCCAGCATGTCCTCCATACAATCCTGAATGGCATTGGAACATCACATCACTTTTTTCATCAGAGGGAACACACCTTCTCACAATGCCATCAGCACAATGTTTGTACAGAAAAGGTTCATCCCAATAGTAACTCTTGACATCATGGAGGAATTTTTTCTTTTGCTGGTAGGAGAGATCTGCTGGCACAATATCACAAGCTAGGAAGTTCACAAAGTCAGCATACCAAGGTGAAGTGGCACTGACTGCCATGAGCTGTTCTCCTGGCATCAAGTCTTGAATCTCTCTGTTTTCATCAATGTTGATTCTGGACAAGTGATCAGCAACTGAGTTCTCTGACCCTTTCTTGTCTCTAATTTCTATGTCAAACTCTTGGAGCAGAAGGATCCATCTAATGAGCCTTGGTTTAGCATCCTTTTTGCTCACTAAATATCTGATTGCTGCATGGTCTGTGTAGACAATGCACTTGTGTCCAACCAGGTATGGTCTAAACTTATCAAATGAGAACACAACAGCAAGCAGCTCCTTCTCTGTGGTGGTGTAATTGATCTGAGCATCATCCAAAGTCTTGCTTGCATAATGTATAACATGTACAGCTTTGTCTTTCCTCTGGCCAAGGACTGCTCCAACAGCAAAGTCACTTGCATCACACATAAGTTCAAATGGCAGTGTCCAGTCAGGAGGTTGAACAACAGGGGCTGTGATGAGAGCATCTTTCAATTGGTTGAATGCTTGCAAACAAGTGTCATCAAACACAAACTTCACTTCATGATTCAGGAGATTGGTAAGTGGCTTGGCAAGATAGGAGAAGTTCTTGATAAACCTCCTGTAGAAGCCAGCATGGCCCAGGAAGCTTTGAATTCCCTTCACATTTTCAGGAGGAGGTAGCTTGGCAATCACATCTACCTTTGCCTTGTCCACCTCAATTCCTCTAGCAGACACAAGGTGGCCCAACACAATGCCTTCAGAGACAAGGAAGTGACATTTTTCCCAGTTCAGAATCAAATTTTGCTCAGAGCATCTGTGAAGGACTAAGGTGAGGTTCTTCAAGCAAGCTTCAAAGTCTTTTCCATACACAGTGAAATCATCCATGAAAACTTCCATAATCTTCTCAATGTGATCAGAAAATATGGACATCATGCATCTCTGGAAGGTGCCTGGAGCATTGCAAAGGCCAAATGGTAGCCTTTTGTAAGCAAAGGTTCCATATGGGCAGGTGAATGTGGTCTTGTCTTGGTCAGAAGGGTGGATTGGAATCTGCAGAAATCCAGAGTAACCATCAAGGTAGCAGTAGTACTTCTGGCCAGCAAGTCTCTCTAGCATCTGGTCCATGAATGGCAGAGGGAAGTGATCTTTTCTTGTAGCTTTGTTCAATTTTCTGAAGTCATTCACCATCCTCCATCCTGTAACAGGTCTTGTGGTCATGAGCCTTCCTTCTTCATTTTCAACAACAGTGTAGCCACCTTTCTTGGGCACAATGTGGATAGGACTCACCCACTCACTGTCAGAGATGGGGTATATCATTCCAGCCTTTAACAATTTCAGAACTTCCTTCTTTACTACATCTTGCATAGCAGGGTTTAGTCTCCTCTGTCCTTCTCTTGTTGGCTTGCTGCCTTCTTCTAAGTGGATCCTGTGAGAACACACTTTCTCACTAATGCCAATGATGTCATCAATGGAATATCCAATGACATTCTTGTACAGCTTCAGAATAGACAGAAGACTTTCTTCTTGCTCACTTGAAAGGGCAGAACTAATAATCACAGGGTGTAACTTTTCCTTCTCCAAGAATGAGTATTTCAGATGGGAAGGCAATTCTTTGAGCTCCACAACAGAATGGTGAGCTAGATGAGCTGGTTCTCTTGCACTTGACACAGGTACAATTTCACAAATTTTCACTTCACAGAGCTGCTGTACATTGGTGGTTTCAGCAGTAACAAAGACTTGAGCTTCAGGCTCTTCTTGCTCAGGTTCTGGCAAAGTTTCTAGCACACTTCTTTCAATAACATCAATGGAATGGCAATGTTCAGGAACATTGGGTAAGTGAGTGGCATGTTTCATGCTGAATTCAGCTTGCTCTGATCCAAATTGTAATTTGAGGGTTCCACCTTTGACATCAATGATGGCACCAGCAGTTGCCAAGAATGGCCTGCCTAGAATCATTGATTCAGCATTGTCTTCCATCTCTAGCACAACAAAGTCCACAGGATATGCAAAGTTGCCAACTTGGACTGGCACATCTTCAAGGACTCCTACTGGTTTTCTCAAGGTTCTATCAGCAAGTTGAAGTGTCATTGGGGTAGGCTTCAACGTTCCCAGCTGCTGAATCTGGCTTGCAGCAGAGGGTAACACACTCACAGAGGAACCTAAGTCACAAAGGGCTGTGAAGGTTTTTCTTCCCACTACACAGGGAATGCTGAAACTTCCAGGGTCTTGTAGCTTCTTGGGCATGTGGTTCAAGATCACAGCACTGCAATCTTCTGTCAAGGCTACTAACTCAGGGCTGTCCAAACTCCTCTTCCTTGTGATCAGATCTTTGAAAAACTTTGCATATAGGGGAATGTGCAACACTGCATCCAAGATGGGGATGGTGATTTGCACTTCCTTCATGGTCTCAAGGAATTTAGAGTATTGCTTCTCCTCCTTGGTCTTGTCCAATCTCTCTGGAAATGGCACTTTCATCAACAAACGCTTCTTTGTTGGTTCTGTGGCAGAGATCTGTGCCTTGGCAGGGTTTTCTGTCTGGGCAGGCTGTCCTGTTGATTTTTCCTGCCTTGGCAGAACAATTTCTGGGGGTGTTTGTTGCTGCACGGTGGGTCTTCTCTGTGGAGCAACATAAGTGACATTTGGTGGGGTTTTGAGTAAGGGTTCAGTGTTCACCCCACTCCTAGTGGTGACTGCATCAATAACTTCAGTAGTGGAAAGGGCACCACACTGTTTTGGGTTTTTCTCTGCTTGGGCTGGCAGTTTTCCTTCAGCTTGTTTTCCAATGTTGTTGGTCTGGATTCCAGCAGTGAGTTGCTGCATAGTCTTGTAGAAAAGTTCAGATTGCATTTTCATAGTTTCTTGCATTCCACTGAACATTTCCTTCTGTAGCTTCATCATTTCTCCAAGCTCAGATTGGCTGCTACTGCTGGATGAAGTAGTTTGCTGATGTACTGGGTGGTGTTGTTGTTGTGGGTGTTGCACTTGACCTTGGGGTCTGAAATTTTGTTGTCCAGGCTGATGGTAACTCTGCTGGGATGCTTGGGCATAGTGCTGCTGCCCTGGTGCTGGGTAACTTTGCTGATTATTGCTCTTGTACGAAAGGTTGGGGTGGTTTCTCCAAGAGGGGTTGTAACTTTGGGAATATGGCCCTTGATTCTGGGCATAGTTCACCTCTGATATCATGGCTTCAGGTGGTGCAGACAAGGTACATTCCATGAGAGAATGGCCTTCTTTTCCACAAATTGCACAGGCAGAAGTAACTTGGTTGACAGGAACCAAAGCTTGGCTGTTTCTTTCTGTCATGAGTTGGGCAAGCTGAGTTGTTAAACTCTCCAACTTGGCTTCCAAAGCATTCTGGCCACTTGACTGAATCTGCAGCTGATTGTTGGGGTGGACAGCTCTTTCATTTGTCCAGGAGAAGTTGTGTGATGCCATGCTCTCAATCAACTCAGTAGCTTCATCAAGGGTCTTGTTCATGATTCCACCTCCAGCAGCTGAATCAACAAATGATCTGGTTTGCTCTGTCAAACCCTTGTAGAAGGTTTGCAAGATGAGCCATTGCTCCTGGCCATGGTTGGGACACATCCTGATGAGACCTTGGTATCTCTGCCAAGTATCATACAGGCTTTCTCCTTCATATTGCACAAATCTTGTTATCTTGTCTCTGCACTCAGCTGCTTTGGTTGGAGGGAAATATCTCTCAAAGAAGGCTTGAAGAACATGTTCCCATGTGTCTCTGCAGTGAATAGGAAGAGAGTGGAACCAAACTTTTGCAAGTCCAGACAGTGAGAAAGGAAACAATTGCATCCTGATGGCTTCAGGAGGAACACCATTGTGCTTCAAAGTGTTGCAGTACTCCAGAAAGTTTCTGATATGCTCATGGGGGCTCTCCAAAGCAGAACCTTTGAAGGGATTATGTTGCACCATATTGATCAGAGCTGGCTTGATTTCCCAGTTGTTTGCTTGTATTGCAGGCATAATCACATCTGCATTGTTGATCTGGTCCTTGGGAATCCACAAACCTCTCAACTTCTTATCACCCATGCTGAAATCTGAGGATGACGATTCCAAATCTGAGACAGAGGTTTCCAAATCTTCAGCAGAAACTTCAGAAGCTGCTCTCTTTCTTGCAAACAAAGTCCTCTCTGGCTCAGGATCAAATGGGGCTAGTGGAGAATCTTCAGAGGACTGCATCAACTGAATTCCCACGGAGATTAGATGAAATCATTGTTCTACACACAATCACAGACAAGAACTTGATCAAGGGTTAGTGAACTAAATCCCCTAATAAAAGTTCTAAGCTTGATCACAGACAAGTCATTAAAACAGACAATCAAAGATTGCAAATTGGAACAAGTATTTACACAGCTTAGTCTACTGTAATCTAAGGAAACAATCAAAAGTTGATCCCCGGCAACGGCGCCAATTTTGATCTAAGTTGAGATTATAGGGGGGTTTTTCTAGTCGTCTCCACAGGGATCAACACAAATGAGACTATTTCCTAATTTCCAGAAGCTAAGCAGAAAAGTGGGGTTTTTGGTGTTGTAAACAGAAAAGTAACAGGAGGTTTTAGGTTGGAAGTTTTAACATAACAAATCCAATGTTTCTTGTTTGTCAGGCAAGGAAACAAAGGACAAACGAGCAAGTGAGGCAGGGATGCATTTTTGGGACTAGATGCAGAGGCTAGTCTTGCACCTAACAGATCAGGCAGATGCAACACAGAAATCACAGTAATCTTGGAGTTTACAATGGAGTGTGTCACTCAAACCATAGCAAAGATCCAGGACAAGGTTCAAACTGTTTTACAGTGCAAGATCAACACAAATCAGATCACAGAGCATGGGGGAGAGGGAGAGAGATTTGCTGTTTGTCACCGAAGGCTTGCCGTGGCAGAGAAATTGAAGAAGGCAGAGATGTTGCTGTCGTGGCAGAGGATGAAGAGGGATGAGGAAGAGCTTGGCCTTCAGATCCTTCGAGCCTTGTCCATCTTGAAGTTCTTGGAGGTGTTCTTGGTGGTGTTCATGGTGTTCTTGCTTGCGCCGTTGATCTGATCTTGTTGCAGCAGAGGAGTAGAGGGAAAAGTGGGTGGAAAAGGTGAAGGTTTCGGTGTGTTGGACTATGGAGGAGGAAGGTTTTGGTGGAGTAGTGGATGGATGGAGTGGCTGTGTGGCGATGTGGCCATGGATGGATGCGGGATGGGATGGTGTATATGCTGAAGCGTAGAGGAGTAGAGGGAAAAGTGGCGGCAGCTGCTAGTCTGCTTTTCCGTTTTTCTTGTCCATTTGTGCCGTGGCAGCCTGTTTCTGCCGTTGGCTTCTTTCTTGCTCCTCAAGATGTACTCTTCCTTTCCTGGTGGCTTGAGCTGATGTTTGAATTGCTCTGACTTGTAGAATTAAGTGCCTTGGCGCACTGATCTGTGACAAAGGATCAAATGATGTAAAATGTTGGTGCAACACTGGTAGAAATGAGGTAAAACAGACAAGTTTTATGGTTGCAAGGTTCAGATATATGTGTAAATCTTAGAGTGATCAGGATCGCTCTCATCCAGCAGGATCTTCTTGGTGTCATTGGCCGGCTTGAACTACTCCACCGGCAACTGGCAAACAGGCACATCTTGTTGGGCCAGCTCCACGCGATGTAGAAGCTACCGCTTCTCTTCGGCGATGACCAGTGCCTCTACCAGTTGCGAGCTCTCCTTTGCGCAGGCCAGGGATTTCTTGAAGCTTCCTGTGACAGTGATCACGCCTCTGGGTCCTGGGAGCTTCATCTTCAGATAGGCGTAATGCGGCACCGCCATGAACTTGGCCAGGACTGGACGGGCAAGCAGCGCGTGGTAGGGACTACTAATGTCCACCACCTCGAACCAGATGGGCTCGCAGCGGCTATTCCCCTTCTTTCCGAAGAGAACCTTCAGCTGCACCTTGCCGAAAGGGGTGCAAGAATGCCGAGGCACGATGCCATGGAAGGTGAGCCGGCTCGGTTTCAGCTGAGCAAGCGGGATGCCCAACTTCTCCAGAGAGCTTCGGTAAAGAAGGTTGATACTACTACCGCCGTCGATGAGCATGCGGGAGAACCGACATATGTGCGTATCGGAACACACAACTAGGTCCAGAACCAGAGCATATTCTCCAGGGCTGGGCATTAGCCTCGGATGGTCCTCGCGCCCCTAGGTAATGGCCGCCTCGGACCAATGCATGAACTGGGGTTCTGCAGGCATCACGGTGTTCACCTCTGCCTCATGCCAAAGGTCGTTCCTTTTGTCCTTGCTGGGGGTAGTGAAGATGTGATACTGCTCCACATCTGTTGGAAAGTCATCATCTTGATCCGGCTCAACTCCAGCCGGGCCTCGCTGTTGGTCATCCTGACCTCTAGCCGGTTGCGCTTGCGACGTACCAGGGATCTGCCGAGCGCGCTGCTCCAGCTCTCGCATGAAACGACACTGACGCATGGAGTGGGTCGCTTCCCTACCCGGGGAGGTGTGGAACTTACACGGCTGATCAAGTGCAGCATCAAGGGTGTACTTGCCCTCTTTGCACCCATGACCGCTGCCGGCAGCCCCCGGGCCTCCTTGGTCAGAAGCCGCTCGCTTTGAGCTAGCAGATCCTCTAGGGAACGTATCGACGTGGTCAAGCCACAGGTGGATGTGCAGCGCCGATGGGTGAGCCTAGGACTCCGACCCTGGCGCTGGCACTAGGACCTGACGTGGCTCGCCTGCTCTGCCACCCTGCTGGGCATGGCGGCCTTGCACATCGCCACTTGGAGCACGGCCGTGTTGTTCGCGCCCTCCATGGCCTCGATTTGCCGATGGCGACCACTGGATCTGGCCAGGGCCTGCAGTGGTGAAGCTGCGCCTCAGGCCACGACTGAGCTCGGCCGGTGCGCCTCCATGCGCGTCGTAGAACTCACCGAGCATGGTGCTCGCGTGGCGCCGGTTGATCTCGTCCTCAGCCACCTTGCTGAGGAGGTCGAGACGCGTCCACTCCAGGGCCTCGATGATCCAGGCGGGGTCGATGACGTGGTTGAGGGGAGCGCGCAGTCCACCACGGAGATGTCTGGGGCATCCTGCTCTGGGGGTGGAACATCTTGCTCCTGTGGAAGAAGGCGTCCGGGCGACGGGCGCTCGGGGCGCAAAGAGTCACCGCCCTCCTCTTCTCCCAGGACCATTACCTCGACCATGGCGCCAAGACTGCTGCTTTCTCCGCAGCTCGAGCCTCTGTCACAAAGGGAGTCGAAGACGTCGGTTACCTACTCTGGGAAGGGCTTGGCGACGTAGAAGCGGTGGCTGCCGATGTCGAGGAAGGAGCCACTGTTGCCGAAGCCGTTCTTGAAGTGGGACAAGTTGTCATTGATGCAGTCGAAGGTGCCAAACCTCCAAACAAAGCCGGAGGCGACCTTCTCGCTGAGCACCGATGAGGGTCCCGGCCGGAACTTGACTCCGCTCGCCGCTGCGCTTTGCCCCACGGTGGGCGCCAACTGTCATGGGAATTTAGAGATAGTAGCCATGGGTAGGCTTATCGAAGGGGCTCGACGGTGGAGATGAGGGGCCCGGCTCAGGATTGTGCCTACTGAGACACCATGGTTTACCCAGGTTCAGGGCCCTCCCGGGTGGAGGTGAAACCCCTATTTCCTGCCTGCTTCGTATTGCTTAGACAGTATCGATTACAATGCTCCTCGAGCTGTTCGGGCTAGATGAGGAAGAAGAAGATCGGATCTCCCCTAGACTAAGGGTCCAGGCCCCCTTATATAGGCAGGGGCCTGGTTACAGGTTAGGTAATGACTCGACCGGCTGCCGGCTCCTCCACGGCGGCGTCCTTGGCGTGATCCTCTAGCCCTCCTCTGACAAAGGCACTTTATAAAGTGCCTTTCCCCCGAGCCCACATCTGGAAGGTATATCCCTTCTCTTTTGCCTCGGATCCCGTCGTGGGGAAGGGCCTTCGGTCTCTGATTGGCTGAGGCCGGTCGTGGCAGGCATCATCCTGTCCTTGGCCTCTATCGCTCCTATCGGGGCCAGCCCACTTTCGGTGAAATAGCCGTTGGTGGGTTCTTGTATTCGTCGCCCGGCTCCGGTCTTCCTCGGTGGAATCGCCAGCCGGCTGCTGACACAGCCAGTCTTCCGCGCTGAGCCGGTCTTCTAGTCTTCGAGCTTTGGAGACTCCTAGGACGCCAGCCGGCAAATAGCTCAGCGCATGGCATGCCCCATAAGTCATCCCCCCGACAGCCCCCGAGCATAGGGCAAAGCCCCCGAGCATGGGTCGAGAGGGCGAATCCCCCGAGCGTAGGTCAAGAGGGCAAAGCCCTCGAGCATAGGTCGAGAGGGCAAAGCCCCCGAGCATAGGTCGAGAGGGTGAAGCCCCCGAGCGTGGGTCGAGAGGGCGAAGCCCCCAAGCGTAGGTTGAGAGGGCGAAGCACCCGAGCGTAGGTTGAGAGGGCGAAGCCCCCGAGCGTAGGGTGAAGCCCCCGAGCGTGGGTCGAGAGGGTGAAGCCCCCGAGCGTAGGGTGAACAAACCAAACATGTAGTTGGCAGAGGTGTTGATGGTGGAGTCGATGTCGATCTTGGCGTTGGTGTCCGCATCGGTCGGCACAGCGATGCCGACGGCGGTGTCGATGGCGGGGTCGATGTCGATCTTGGCGTTGGTGTCCGTGTCGATCGGCACAGCGATGCCGATAGAGGTGTCGATGGTGGAGTCGATGTCGATCTTAGCGTTGGTGTCCGCGTCGGTTGGCCTAGCGATGCCGACAGAGGTGTCGATGGCGGAGTCGATGTTGATCTTGGCATTGGTGTTCGCGTCGATCGGCACAGCGATGCCGACGGCGGTGTTGATGGTGGGGTCGATGTTGATCTTGGCGTTGGTTGGTGATAGATCCGGCGAATCCATAGATCCAGATCCCGTTGTCCCCTCAGTCGGCGCCAATTGACGAGGTTTATCCCCGGCAATGCCCATGTTTAAGGGCTTTTGATCTAGGGAGCGCATTGGGGACCTGGCGAACTCGACGACGATCAGACGAAAGTAGAGGAACACGGGAGTTTACCCAGGTTCGGCCCCCTTGGAAGGTAAAAGGCCTACGTCCTGCTTGTCTGACTTTGTATTGATGGGGTTGCTTTGATGGATAAATTACAATGGTGGCGTAGATTAGATCTAGCCAAAAACAGAGAGCTCTGAACTATCAAGCGCTCTGGCGTGAGGTGGGTGGAAAAGTATATAAGGTTTCGAGACCTTCCTCCCGGCCTTTTATATGCGAAGGCTGGGTCTCAGGATTGTTCTCCAAGTTGATTATAGGTCAGATCGGTTAGGATAAACTTTAAATGAGTCCTATTCGACTAAGTCTCTGGCTTCGAGCCTTTGCCTTGTACGCCAAGTTACATCCCTGGGCCGAGCCAGGCTTGCCTCTTCATGGGCTTTGTGATCCTTTCGATGGTATCCCCCCTGGGCCAAAAAGCCAGGTAGGTAAAAGTCGAGGGCCCATTTGTCATTCCTTCATCACATGCCTTTCGGCCTAAAAAATGCAGGAGCAACCTACCAGAGGATGATGCAAAACTGCCTTGGAAGTCAAATAGTACAAAACATCCAAGTCTACATCGACGACATGGTCATTACCACAAGAAAAGAGGAGTCACTAATCATTGATTTAGCAAAAACCTTTGATAACTTAAATAGGTACAAGCTCAAGCTCAACCCGACAAAATGTTCTTTTGGGGTATCTGCAGGACAACTCCTAGGATTCCTGGTATCTGCAAGGGGAATAGAAGCAAATCCAAAGAAGATTCAAGTGATATTAACAATGGGTAAGCCCACAAAGCTGCACGATGTACAGAAGCTCGCAGGACGCATCGCGGCTCTAAGTCGATTCGTTGCAAGACTAGGGGAAAAAGCACTTCCCTTCTATGCACTATTGAAAAAATCAGATGATAAATTCGAGTGGACAGAGGAAGCAGGCATAGCCTTTGCACAACTGAAAAAGTGCTTTCCACACCACCGGTGTTGGTCGCACCAAAGGAAAAATAGCCATTGTTCCTCTACATTGCAGCAACACATCAGGTGGTGAGCATAGTATTAGTAGTCGAAAGAAGTGAAGAAGGGAAAACCCATGGAGTTCAGCGGCCAGTATATTTTGTCAGCGATGTACTATCTCCAACAAAGCAAAGGTACCCGCACTACCAGAAACTTGCGTACAGCATATTCACAACAGCATGAAAACTACGGCAATATTTTGCGGTACACCCAGTCATAGTGGTCAACAAAGCACCACTATCCAATATATTGAATAATCCTTCAGCAACAGGGCGTGTCTCCTTATGGGGAATTGAGTTGTTGCCCCTGGACATCACGTATGAAAAGCAAAAGGTGATCAAATCACAAGTTTTACCAGACTTTACAGCAGAATGCCTAGAATTACAAAACATAGGACCACCAGATCTATCGAGTGTATGGACAATGTATTTCGATGGATCAAAAAGGGTCCAAGGCGCAGGAGCAGGAGTAGTCCTGATATCACCACAAGGTGACAAGTTGAAATATGTGCTAAGGATGAGTTTTCCTCAAGCTTCTAATAATGAAGCCGAATACGAAGCACTGCTCCATGGTATGAAAATGGCCAAAGCGTGTGGAGCAACTCAACTAAAAATATTTGGAGATTCAAATCTCGTCGTCCAACAAGTGATGAACAAGTGTGATGCTATCAGTGACAACATGACAGCATACAGAAATCTATATTATTATCTTGAGGGAACATTTGACAGATGCAAAGTTTCGCATGTCAGTAGAGCAAGCAACGAGGAAGCCGATAATTTAGCAAATATTGGGTCCCAGTGTTTACCCGTACCACAAGGAGTTTTTTGGGAGAAAATCATAGAGAGATCAATAAAAAGCACCAAAGTCTCGACTACAGGAGAGCAAGCCCACCACCAAGCAACAGGCTCGGGGGCTGAAAAAGTAAGTGCAGCATAACTAGAAGAAGTTATGATGATAGAAGAAACTTGGATGCATCCATATCTGGCATATATGATAAACAAAATACTACCCAAAAACACGATAGAAGCAAAAAGGATAATACGACGATCCAAAGCTTTCGTCGTGTTACAAGGAAAATTGTACAAGAAAAGTATAACATGCATTTTACAACGATGCGTCACCCCTCAAGAAGGGCAAGAAATCTTAAGAGACATCCACGCAGGAGTATGTGGACATCACGCTAGCAGCAGATCCATTGCAGCCAAAGCTTTTTGTGCAGGATTTTACTAGCTAACAGCCATTGAAGATGCAAAAGACATAGTAAGGAAGTGTGAGGCTTGTCAACGTTTCGCATCTCGGCCACATGCGCCAACAGCAGAACTTCAACCAATACCATTATCCTGGTCCTTCGCACAATGGGGTCTCGACATGGTAGGAAAGCTACATAAATCCTGGCCAGAAGGGCATGTTTATATGCTGGTAGCAGTCGGCAAATTCACCAAGTGGGTAGAAGCAGCCCCAGTAACAACCCAAGATTCTAAAGCTGCAATAAACTTCATCAAGTCTATAGTCTTTCACTTTGGAGTACCACACAGCATAATCACAGACAACGGTACAAATTTCACGTCAAAGGAGTTCAAGGACTATTGCGAAGGATTGGGAATTAAATTGAAATTTGCATCTGTAGCGCATCCAAAGACAAATGGGCAAGTCAAAAAAGCCAATGGCTTAATATGCAACGGAGTAAAAAAATGGTTGTTGGCACCCTTGAGAAAGCCAAGCACGCTTGGGTAGATGAGTTACCCTCCGTGCTCTAGAGTCTATGAACTACACCCAACGCAGCTACTCAAGAAACACCTTTTTTCATGGTCCACAGCGCAGAAGCCGTGCTTCCAGTCAAAATAACTCATGAAGCGCCAAGAATTGTGACATATGATGAGGCAACTTCCACAGAAGCACTTCAGGATGATATCGATGCACTTGACGAAGCAAGAGTTGTAGCGCTCGCCAGGGCTACTCAGTATCAGCAAAATCTGCGAAACTACCACAGTAGTCAAGTTCGTCCACGATATTTCATGGTGGGAGATCTAGTTCTATGACTCAAGCAAGATGGCTATGGAAAACTCGAGTCCCCATGGGTGGGACCTTACATTGTGACAGAAGTGATACCAGGAGGAGCTTATCGACTACAAGACAAGAAAACGGGGCAAAACAAGAATAACCCATGGAATGCAGAGCAACTACGATGGTTCTATGCATAGGCGACAAAAGGCGACAAAGGGTTCTTCGAGTTCTAACCTTCCGAACCCAGAACATGAGGCCATAGGTCGAGTTCCTTGAGTCAACTCGAGAATACGTGTAAATATGTTATTTTCCACTCGGGGGCTCAGACCCTCGAGTCATACAAAATAAAGACAAAGTTATTATTATGATCTATGATTATCTTCGACATATCACTAGGTTGTTCGCAACCCGATATTCAATAGGAACGCCCACGGTTCAGAGGAACCCGATAATGTATTAAGTGAACACCTCAGAACTATGATTCGTTCCCATGGTCTATTAATAAATCAAGGACAATATATAATCCAAATACGACTACTTATTACAAATAATATGAGGAAGAACAAGTTGAAGAAAAGGATTACATAAATCTAGTGAAAGTGCACTTCAGCTTCATATTTTTTCTGGCACTGAGTGCCGTCGTAGATCCTCACGTCAAACTTTGATGTTCCTACATGAAAGTCGAAGGTCATAAAGAAGCCCTGGTAGAGGTCGTTGTCCTCTGCAAATTGTGACCAGCCGCCCTTGAAGTACTGCTCACCGGCGCCGTCGTACCAAACCTCCACTTCATAGGGAGTTCCTCTCCCAGAGTGTTCACGAAGAATAGCTTCCCGTAGCTCTCGCCCATCCATAAACTTGGTGAATTTCAGCGGCAGACGCTGAATCTCACGGCACTGCGGGCCGGCGATGCAGAAGAACGAGTAAAGTCTGGGCAGAGGAGAAGAAGCATTAGCAGAAGGAGCACTTGGACCTGGTACAGTAGGAGCCACCTTGGGTTTATTTTTGCTCCCGGCCGGATGGCCGGGGCGCCGCTTCACCGGAGCTAACGATGAAGATACTGCAGCCTCGATGGAAGTTTTGTTTTTACTGCCATGACAGCGGCCGTGACCCCATTTCTCCACTGGGGCACCGATGTTCAGGCGGGATCCATCCGCATCGGCCATGGAGACAGGTGTTGGAAAGAAGAAACCCTAGATGAGTTGAAGAGGAAGAAGATGATGCAGCGGAAGGAGAAGCTAATGAATGGATTAGGGTTTTTTCCCTCGCCAGATGTGCTCTATTTATAAGTATGCACTAATGGGCCTTTACAAGGGTACGGTCCAAAATATAGTTACAGGCTCTTATATGCTGCGTAGCGCAGATGATAAAATAAAGATCAACGTATCAAAAGAGAAGGTACGAGGAAAGACACAGAGAGAAGAAGTTATCTATCAAGAAGTATAGCATACCTCGTTTTGGACTCGGGGGGCTTAAGTCATACAAAAAAGAAAAGAAGAACTATTAGAAGGGCGAGAGTATATGGCACAGGTACATCTATAGTTTTGAGCCTATACCCGACAAAACTTGACTATAGCCTCGGGGGCTACTCCCATCGGGAGTGCTGTCGCGCACTCGATAGAAAGAAGTCGATAGAAAGGAGAAGAGCTGAAGCTGGTAAATGAAGAACCAGTTGGCGCACAAATGGTTTAGGTGCAATTGGTTATATTTCATCAGAGATGAGCTTCGACTACATTGTCGACAAAATAAAACATTGATTACTCCCATTGGGAGCTATTTGTGAGAGTTGTAAAAGATAACTTGAATATTTGGTACATTGAAATAGTCAAACAAGGCTGTGACATATGATTCTCGAGTTGCATCATCGTGACAAAACTTGAATACCCTGATTGAAATATATCACGAAGGTAAGACCCTAGGATCCGTCCTGTGTGGCCCGGTATACGCACATGGATGCGCTCTGCTGGTATGTATCCGTGTCTACGACACGAAGAAAAATCCTGGTGGACGTACTGGGTACCCTGAGAACCACTGGGACTCATTTTTGGTAAGTCCTAAATGCGGCAAAAGAATAGGTTTGACCGGTTTCCCGAATTCAAGTCCAAGGGGATTGAATTTGAAGTAGGTGACAAGTATCTGTTCTAGCAGTTAACTGACTTCTTGATCTGTCAGAGTTGTTAGGCTTGTTCATCAAAACCCCTTGCAAAAACATTATGATAAAAAATAAGTCGAAAGACCAAGTCAAAGATTTGAAGAACTGAAGAAGTCAAGTATTGATCAAGACAAAGATTTGAAGATATGAGATTCAACCCGAATCTGCAATTCTGGTAGAATCTCGGGGGCTACTGAGAAGGGTATAGATAATAGAGCCTGTCAGTTGAGTACCCCTGAGGCCCGTTAGACTAGGCCCAATTGTAATACTAGTCAAAATACGAGTTTGTGTCGTATGTCGATATTGTAATCTGTGTCGGATCCTACCCGATCCTCGAGACCTGGCCATCTATATATAGGGACCAAGAGGGGACGGTGTGGGACAGATTGAAAGCAAGCCAGGTTTTACGCCCATGTTTACTTTCATAGCCACCTTGTTTGACTGACTTTACCTTTGAGTTCATCCGATGTCCTATCTCCCCGATCCTAAGTCCTTCATTTAGGACATTTGTCGAGTTTAACCCTCGTCACCCGTGGTGTTAGTCCTAATAGAGGCAGATAAAGGGGGAAAGTTAGCCTCTCCAAGAACCAAATCTCACAGATGTTAGCATGAATGTTAGATCTACAGCGATAGTTAAATCAAAAATAATTCAAGGGAAAGTATTCCAATGAAGAACGGCTAAGAACACTACCGTGGCTTGCAGTAGCAATGCTAGCTAAATCAGTGAAGTACCCGATCGTATGACTCAAGCAGATCTAAGGGGGCAGTTTTACTAGCGCAAAGCTATAGAGACTCAAGGAAAAGGAAGAACAAGGGTGAGAGGAGGAACTCACCGGAGTAATGAGCAGAAGGAAATAGGTCCCATCCGGAGTACCATTGATACCGGCCGGAACTCTTTTAAGAGAAGGAAGAGGTGCCGGCATATAGACAGCTGGCTGGCATATAAATTAATCTCTGGCACGTATGTTAGAGCTTGGATACTATAAAGAGGAAGTTGTATGTTGAAGTTGCCAAGGCCCCTCAGTTAAAACTGGGAGACCTCGACAGCTTTGGGGACTAATGTCGGGGGGATGACCCCCGGTAGGGTCAAGAGACTAGAAAGAGATGAGATAAGAGATTGACTTTGTCAGGTTTGACCAAGGTTGGGCCTGGCTGGCATATGGAAGTATTGTCCAGGCCGGCATATATAAGAAATATCCTGGCTGGTATTCAGGAATGTCGGCTTAGCCGGAGTATGGTATGTAATATGCCGGCATGTATAATATGTCGGCCTAACCTAGTTGATGTATTATGCAGGAACATGAGCAGGCCAGATTACCCAATCCTGGGTTGGTGGTCTGGCATACAGGTCCGGGATATGACCAATGGTTATTTCCTAGACACAGAAGTCAACCAAAGGGTCATGTCCCAATAATCAAGGAGAGAACCTTCCCAGGCATGCGAGAGGATGATGATGATAGAGTGCACAGTGGTGGTATACCAACCACCACAGTGCTAAGGACAGTACTTTCTTCCACAGTGGAGAGGTCAAGCTCAAAGAAGTACAAGGTACAGGGATGGCTTGTCCCATTGAGAGCAATTAGGGAGAAAGTCAAGGGTGGCAGTCCATCGTCACCTTGTCCTATTTGGACTATAGTCGGTGTCATCTATGCCTAGATGACCGTTGTAACCCTAGGCACCACTATATAAGGTGGCCCAGGGAGCCCTAGCCAAGGGTTGGTCACTGAGTAGTCTCACAGTTCATAGTTCACCTTCCTCCTCTAGCAGAGAGCTTGGAAATCACCATTATTGTACCTCCTTTGATCCATTTATACAAATAGTAGTGCAGGAGTAGGGGTGTTATCTCCTTACGAGATCCCTAAACCTGGGTAGCTTGTGTGTCTCTTTCTGTCATGCTCCTTAGCGCGTTTCCCTCTCCTGAATCCTCTAGTACTTAGTTCGGCCCCAACTTAAGCCATCCCATGGCATATGCTGTTTCACCACGATGACAATAACCTTGCACCTCGGCTTGCTAGGATGCGATGCATGACCTTGTGCTCGTTGTGGCCGCATGCTCCTCTGGAAGTCACTGAAGTGCCCGCCATCCTGGTGCTGCTCGATCATCCTTTATGTTGCCCAAAGGCTTTCCTACCAAGTGCCTCTTGCTGCACCGCCATCAACAACGTCCAAGTCAGGCCCCTCCAGAGTCGCCTGACCACCACATTTGTCCCACCTTAGCTACTGGTGCAGGCCCTGTGCCACCAACCGATGTAGGGCCCTCCTACCATTGCCCTCAGCACCTGTGTCTACCCAATGTCTATGGGACGCCATGCAAGCTCCCACACCACTTCTGGCCGGCTGAGCAGTAGGGAGGGGGCTTGCTGGAGGTACATGGTATGAAGTTGCTTATGACTATTGTGAAGTTGCTTACCATGGCTATGAAGATCTACCGATGTTGATAAGTTGTGCACTGCTATTGTGATGTTTCTTACTACTGTTGATAAGGTGCATATTATTTGTGAAGTTGCATACCATGTTAATAAGGTTCCTAGCCGATGTTGTGAAGTTCTCTACCGCTATTATGAAGTTGCCTACCATTGTGGATAAGCTACCTACCAATGTTTGGGAGGTTGCGTACCGGCGCTAACAAGGTTCCTATCCGCTATTTTGAAGTTGTCTATTGGTGTTTGTGAAGTTGTCTACCAATGTTGATAAGTTTCTACCATTACATTAAAGTTGCTTTATGATGTTGTGAAGTTTTCTGCTGTTGTTATGAAGTTGTTTTTAGTTTTTGAATATTCCTACCATTGTTGTGAAGTTTTCTACCGAGGAAGTGAAATTACATTGTGCTGCTATGAAGTGTCTACTGTTGTGAAGTTGTCTACGACTATGAAGTTGTCTACTGCTATTGTGAAGTTGCCTTTTGTTCTTTTTAAAAAAAATTACTGTTATTGTGAAGTTTCCTACCAATGTATTTAGGATGTTTAGTTGTTTTTCTATATTGTGGAGTTTATTTTTGATGTTGTGAACTTTCCTACGACTATTGTGAATCTAGGTTTTTCGTCGCGCAGCAAAGTTGACTCATCGCACAACAAAGTCGCTTTGTCGTGCATGAAAGTTGCTTGTCAAATTTTATTCTGCATATATGCAAATGAGATCTGGTATTGAAGATCTTGTCACAAAGATTTAAATAGTGAAAAATTATCATAATTCTAAATGCTCATTTCAAAAGATATAGCTTTTTTAAAACCACAAAATTTATTAATGCATTTCACACTACATATTTATATTTACGGGGGTGCACCTACTTGAACCAACCAGTACATGTGCGCCCTAGACCCGTCCATTTCGTTGGTCTCTGCCACATGTGCAAATCAGGGCCGCACATCTTGGCATGCATGACATGACTTCATTTTAGGTTGCTGGAGGAAAAATCTCCTAATTTTCTAAATCCTTTCCATGATGGTTTTGAGCAGCATGTACATGGAAATATGATAGACTTCAACATTAAGTAAGAAACAATTTATTTCTAGGGATTTCTATTTTCGTGCCCTTAGGTCGTTAGTTGTACTCAGTTTTTCCCAGCTCGTTAGTTTTTCCTCAGTTTTGTCCAAGCCCTTGTCTGAAACCCTAAGAAGGAGCTCGGACGGGAGGATTCCCATTTAGTTGACCATTTCCGTGCTGACGTGTGGGGACACGTCGTGTGGGGCCGCATCGCGTGGGGCTGGTAGAAAGGGACTGCGTGGGACAGGAAGAGACCGCGTTTGGTTGTACGTGAGAGCTCGGTTCTGTCTCTCTCGTACCAAATTGGCATTGCCTTTTCAGAGCGCCTTTTCAGAGCGCCTTTTTCCCCTCTCTCTCTGTAACAGTTCTCTCTTTTTTCACCAAATTAGTATCAAATCTAGAGAAGCTTCTATTTCTGTCTTTCTTCAATGATTTTTGCCTTTTGGCCCTCTTTTTTGCCCAATATGGTAACAAATCTAGAAGCTAGTATAGGATAAATTCACAGCAACATAATAAATCCAGAAAACTAAGTATAATACATAAACTATATACAGCAGCCAAAAGCAGCCAATAACAATGTTCTTCATTCTGTATCATATATTTTGTCGTCGCTACAATTCATGAGATGAAAGAAATATTCACTGAACTCCCTCTGTCTGCAGTGTGCATCAAATACATCCTCCAAATGGTATGGCCTTTGTTCATTTTTCGGACCATATCCTATTCTATCCGCACGTCGTGGCCACTCATCCCAGGCCTTTCTATCATCATCATACTCTCTGATATAACCCAAATCCGCGTAGTAGATGCAGCCAAGTCAAAATGTCGGGTGCACTCTGGTGTCGACGGAGATACACCAGATAAAATTAATGAAGAGGACATGACTGCCAATGTTACTGACGGCATAGAGAGAGTGGCTCTCAGTGTCCACACAGTACATCAATGGTTGACCTTCCTCCAAATGCATGTTGTCGTCAGTGCCGTCACCCAACAGCACAAGCAGCAGATCACCATCTGACTCCACAAGGTAGAACTTAGAATCATAATCATTTCCAAGTTCTAGAAATGAAAATAGTGTCTTTATGCTGACAGTGCTCGCACGCTGCTCTAACTGGACATTGTTGGTGCACACTATTCTTCCGAACTCATTCACAGCTATTGCATATAATTCACCATTGAACGGGGTAATGCAACGCAGAGAATGGTCCTCGATCGTAAATCTTCCTTCTCCCCAATCATGTACATCTATATACTTAGTTGGAGAGCTTTTATCGACCCAAGCAATTTCATTGGGGTAACCTGTGCAAATGAAGACCATAGTCGGAGACTTCATTACAGCGACTGACTGCACAATCATAGATGGCATCTGTGCCTCAAACGTATCGTTCAAAGTCTTTGTGAGTGGGTTCTGAAGCCGTATCTTGTGCGGCTGGTTCCTCTGGGCAAGCACGATGATGCCATGGCAAAAGCCGACGAAGTAGTATCTAAAAGAGAGTTGATGAAGATAACATTCAGCACTAAGATATTTACGATTGAAAATAAAAATAGATTAACTCTATAGATATGGAGGAATTTGAACTTTGCATGAACTTCTGTTAGATCGATGGTGACGTAGCGGGATGTGCGGAGGTTGAGGAAGGAGAACTCAGCGGCGCGTGGAAGGGCATGTTCTACCATGATCCATTCGTGCAGGTGCACGTCGGGCTCAGGTCGATCTGAGCGCCAATTTGTACAAACTTGCCTCAAAGCAGCGTAGGTGTCCACGTACTCCTCGTTCGCCAGTAAGCAGTCGCCGATCTTGTGAAGTGGTCCGTCACCGTTAAGAGAGGCCCAGTTCACGGAGATGCCACACTTGGATGCGCCACCCTCGGATGCGACGGGCTTGGCGATGGCGATGCGACAGGCTCGGAAGCAATTGGCTCAGAGGCGACGGGCTCGGAGGCGAAGGGCTCGGGGGCGACGGCCGCCGGTGCATTCTTCTTCTCCATCGCCAGCAGGGGAGCACGTGTAGGGCGGTTGGAGTTTTTTGGATTTGGAGAAGGTGATGGGACGTGAGAGGCGTGGTTGCGTGCGTGAGTTATAATGAGACTGTGTGCAGAGGGAGGGAGAGAGGGGCTCTGTACTGGCAAAGTGACGGTTCATCTCAGCAGTTGACGTTTGGTCTCAACACGCGCACTGCGCGGCTAACCGCTGCTCACCGCGACACGCATCTGTGGGACTGCACGTCAGCACCGTTACGTGTACTCAGTTCTACCCTCGAGTCTTACACTGGAAAAATATCTATACTCAGTTTTCCCCTCGAGTACTAATACTGGCTAGTGCAATATACTCAGTTTTACCCTCAAGTGGCTAGTCAACAGAGAGTCAACTGATGGGATTAAGCCATCTAATTGAGTCATTTCATGCGCAAAAAAATCAAAAAAAATAAAATCATAGTGCCTCCTACTCATGGAGTCTTGTTACGCGACCTGCCACGTAGGAAATCATAACAATCATATATAAATTAAGTTTTCACACAAATGGCTGATACGTCTCCAACGTATCTATAATTTTTGATGCTCCATGCTTGTTTTTACACCATTTGCCTATTGTTTCATTACACTTAGTGGCACTTTTATGCATTTTCCAGAACTAACCTATTAACGAGTTGCCACAGTGCCAGTTCCCTGTTTTCTGCTGTTTTTGTGTTTCAGAGTGATACACAGGAAATATTCTCGGAATTGGGCAAAACCACATCCTGAAGTCTTATTTTACCCGGAAGCTTCCAGAGATCCGAAGAAGAGTCGGAGGGGGGCCACTAGGGGCCCACACGCAGGGGCAGCGCGGCCAGGCCCCTGGCCGCGCGGGCCCCGTGTGAGGGAGCCTGCTCCCCCTCTGACATCGCCCCTTCGCCTATAAAATCCCCCGACAGGGAAAAACCTAAGTACCCGATCAATTTTCCAGAACACATCACGATCCGCCGCCGCCGTCGACCCAAAGATCGAGAGGGTCCAGAAGCTCTTCCCGGCACCCTGCCGGAGAGGGGAATCGCCACCGGAGTTCTTCTTCATCGCCATGCTTGCCTCCAGAGCGATGAGTGAGTAGTCTACCTTGGACTATGGGTCCATAGCAGTAGCTAGATGGTTGTCTTCTCCACCATGTGCTTCATGTTTAGATCTCATGAGCTTCCCTACATGATTGAGATCACCGTTATGTAATTCTACATGTTTGGTTTGTTGGGATCCGACGAATATTGGTGTTTATGATTAAGTTGCTATACTGAATTATATATTTTGTTATCTGTATGTTGTTTATGATCTTGGATGCTCTCCGTTGTTAGTAGCTATCTTGGCTGAGTAGTTGCTAGTGACTCCAAGAGGGGGTATTTATGCTCGATAGTGGGTTCATGCCTCTATTTCACCTGGGGGAGTGACAGAAACCTCTAAGGTGGTAGATGTGATGTTGCTACTAGGGAGAAAACAATATTCATATGCTCAAGGGCATATGCTTTGTTTACATTACACACTTTGCTTAATGCAATTATCTGTTGTTCGCAACTTAATACTTGTGGAGTTCTCGGATTGATTCACCACAAGTGGATTATTAGTCATAGATGCAGTTGGATGGCGGTCTATGTATTTTGTTGTAATGCCCAGAGTAAATCTCATAGTGATCTTCTTGACATATCATGTTTATCTTTATTCTATCAATTGCCCAACTGTAATTTGTTTACCCAGCATGTGTTATTTTATCTATGGAGAGACACCACTAGTGAACTATGGACCCCGGTCCTATTTACATCATATTGCTATCACCTGTTTACTTTACTCGCATTGTTTACTTTACTCGCATACTATATTGTTTTCCACTCGATACGCTCATAACCTTTGTTTCAAGCAAACCGGTGAGATTGACAACCTCATCGCAAGTTGGAAACAAAGTATTTGTTTGTGTGTGTGCAGGTTCCGCATCACCTTCAGTCGTTTGTCTCTCCTCTCCTGTTCGGTAAACCTTGGTTTCTTAACTGAGGGAAAACTAGCTGCTATACTCATCATACCTTCCTCTTGGGGTTCCCAACGGGCTGGTTATTCACCACGCACAAGGATCGTCTGCTCCCACATCAACTAGGCACCATCAAAAGGGATCAGCTAATTTTCTGGCGCTGTTGCCGGGGAGGAAGAGAAGACTTCTGCGAGGGGAGTTCTTCGCACACACATTCTTTACTTTGTTATTGTTTTGCTTTACTTTATTTATTTTACCTGCATTGCTTTTTATCAAAAACCCAAAAAAATTAGAATCCTTGGTAGTTGTTTTTACTTGTTTACTTTCGTTTTGCTGAAATGGCCAATCCTGAAAACACCAAGTTGTGTGACTTTACTAGCACGAACAATAGTGATTTTATCTGCACCCCTATTGCACCACCTATTCCTGCTGCAAACTTTTATGAGATTAAGCCTGCTTTGTTGAACCTTGTTATGAAAGAGCAACTTTTTGGTGCTAGTACTGAAGATGCTGCAGCTCATCTCAACGGTTTTGTTGAGCTATGTGAGATGCAGAAATATAAGGATGTTGATAGTGATATTATTAAGCTCAAGTTGTTTTCTTTTTCTTTGAGAGGAAAAGCTAAAGATTGGTTGCTGTCTTTGACTAAGAATAGTATTGATTCATGGGCTAAGTGTAAGGATGCTTTTATTGGTAGATACTATCCTCCTGCTAAGATTATATCGTTGCATAACAATATTATGAAGTTTACTCAATTTGATAATGAATATGTTGCTCAAGCTTGGGAAAGAATGAAATCTATGATAAAGAATTGCCCCACTCATGGACTGACTACTTGGATGATTATCCAAACTTTTTATGCAGGACTGAATTTTTCTTCAAGGAACCTACTTGATTCAGCTGCTGGCGGCACTTTTATGTCCCTTACCTTGGGCGCCGCATCAAAGCTACTCGACAACATGATGGTAAACTATTCTGAATGGCACACCGAGAGAGCTCCAAAAGGTAAGAAGGTAAATTCTGTTGAGGAATCCTCTTCCTTGAATGATAAGATTGATACCATTATGGCTATGCTTGCTAATGATAGGACTCATGTTGATCCTAATAATGTTCCTTTGGCCTCTCTGGTTGCTCAAGAAGAGCATGTTGATGTGAATTTCATTAGAAACAATAATTTTAACAACAATGCTTATAGGAACAATTTTGCTAGTAACAATTATAGGCCGTATCCTTCTACCAATGGTAATGGTTATGTAACTCTTATGGTAATTCCTACAACAACACTAGGGCCGCGCCCTCCGAGCTTGAGGTAATGCTCAAGGACTTCATCGGTAAGCAAACTGCTTTTAACAAGTCTGTTGAGGAAAAGTTAGGCAAAATTGATATTCTTGCTTCTAAACTTGATAGCCTTGCTCATGATGTTGAAATTCTGAAATTAAAAGTGTTACCTAATGATATGAAAGAGAACAATGTTTTTGCTACTGCTAACGCTATTCAAGTTGGAATTGATGAAAATATTAGATTGTTAGTGGAATTGCATGCCAGGTGGGAAAGAGAAGATGAGATGGCTAGAGAGATGAAGGTATGTACTATTACTACCTCTAACGATGTTGCTCCTACTGCTAGTAATCCTCTTACTTTGATTGGCGTAGAGAAAACTCCCACTTCTTGTGTTAAAAAGCCTAAAATTGCCAAAACTTTTTCTCAAAAGAGTGCTGAAATTTTTTGGAGTGTGGGAGATGATAGCTCTATTTCTTTTAATGATTTTGATGTTGATGGCTGCAATATATCTGAAGTAATTTTGTTCTTGCAAAAGCTTGCTTTGACTCCCAATGCTAGTTCTTTAAATATTGCTTTTACTAAGCATATTACCAATGCTCTTATAAAAATTAGGGATGAAAAGTTGAAGCAAAAAGCCTCTGTTCCCAAGAAGTTAGAAGATGGTTGGGAACCCATCATTGATATGCATGTTAATGGTTATGATTGCCATGCTTTATGTGATCTAGGTGCTAGTATTTCTATCATGCCTAGAAAGATTTATGACATGCTTGATTTACCACCACTTAAAATATGTTATTTTGATGTTCCTATCGCTGATGTTGCTAAGAAGAAACCTTTGGGAAGAATTAATGATGTTCTTATTATGGTTAACAATAACCTTGTTCCCACTGATTTTCTTGTTATGGACGTTGAATGCCATGCTTCATGTCTTATTATTTTGGAAAGACCTTTTCTTCGAACTGTAGGTGCTATCATTGATATGAGGGAAGGCACTATCAAATATCAATTCCCGCTAAAGAAAGGTATGGAACACTTCCCTAGGAAAAGAAAGAAATTGCTTTTTGACTCTATTCTTAGAGCAAATTAGGAGCTTGATGCTTCATCGCTTGATATTACTTGATTCACAATTTTCTGCGCCTAGCTCAAAGACGTTAAAGAAAAGCACTCTTGGGAGATAACCCAATGTTTTTTTTTCAGTACTTTTTCTTTTATTTGAGTCTTGAAAGTCATTACTACTGTAATGACCGCTCCTTATCTTGTTTATTTTGTTTTTGTGCCAAGAGAAGCCTCTAATTTGAGTGAGGTAAAGATTTGGGGATGTTGCTGTCCTGAAACTGTTTTCGGTGCTGCACCGTAATAATTCGTATAAATTCTCTGTTTATCTTTTGGGGATGAGTTGAAGAATGGACAAAAGCTCAAGCTTGGGGATGCCCATGCATCACCCCAAGAAATATCGAAGAAGTACAAGCGTCAAAGCTTGGGGATGCCCCCGAGGCACCCCTTCTTCATCGGCAAAAATCAGGTCACCTTTCAAGACACTATATTTTTATTGCTTCATGCACTATGTGTTTTTCTTGGAGCGTCAGTTGTTTTCGTTTTCTTAGTTAGTTTATTTTGTTTGTTTTCTGCAATAAATGGTTGGACCCCAACAAATTTTCTTTTGGAGAAGTTGCCTTGCTTTTCATTTGCCAAGAACACTCAGTTTTTCACTCTTATCGTTAATCGAGCGTTCTTCTTTTTCTGCTACTGCTTTTGGTTTTCGTTTTTGCCTTGATTTGTGTTTAGACCTTGTCATATCTTTTCATCAAGGTGTATTTTTTTCCTCTGATCTTTATTGGTTTTCATCAAAAGAGGTGTTTATAAAAATTTCAAATGGTGTTGGAAAAGAGAAAAAGCTTTGTGCAAAATAGTGGTACAAGAAGGAGCTTGTGTAGACTGCGGCTTAGGCTTTTTCATGTCATGCTTGATGTACTTTTGATAGTATGCTTAGTGGTTTTGCTGTAGCATGACTTGTCTCAAATAACTGAGATTGCTTAATGAGCCTTTGAAAAAATCATGCGTTGTTTGTTGTATGAAAGCATTATTTTGGTTTTCTCCTTGATGCTTTATTTGGGTTGACTTGGCGCATGCTCACACATGTTAGACTCTTACAAAGTCACCAATAGCCTTCATGATCATTTAGTTTTTGACTTTTGATGCCATCTTATGCTTCTTTTAATGTTGCTTTGCATGATTATGGCCATTATTGCTCTCTTAGTTGGTCGCTCCCAGTCTTTTGCTAGCCCTCGCCTTGTACTGAGTATGAGCTCTACTCGTGCATCCAACTCCTAAAAGCCAAAGTTTTCCAAAGTGTCCACCATACATACCTACTAGCAATTTGCTATTCCAAGTAAATTTGACTTGCTTTTATTTTCTCTTCAAATTAAACTCTTACCAGTGTTATGCGAAATTCGGTTAGTAAAGCTCTCACGAACTGGAAGGCACACTTTACTTTTTCCTGTTCTTAAAAATTTGACATTGTGGTCTCTTATGTTGAGTTGTTATGCTTGCAAGTTGTAAGTTGGATTCTAGCCCAGCCATGCTGTCATGGGCAAGCTTTCAACATTGCACTTCTTATTTGAGTTGATATCGTGATCTTTTGTTTATGGATGCCCGCGGTGTGAAATGAATTGGGAATCTTGTAGGGATCATGGAGTTTGTATATGTGTTAGGGAAACACCGGGCCGCCAATCTAAGCCATGCATAATTCATGGTAGAAATTTGCAGCATACCCATGGTGAACATTCGACGACGCATCTCACAATAAAAAGCTAAATAAAAGGCAAATAAAAGAGATATCGAGGTGTTCATTGTCTACTTGTCCTGTTATTTTGGTGTGGGCTTGTTCCATGTCATCGGGCACAGAGGTACCCCATTGGCGGTTCTCAATGATATGCATATACTTACAATGACAAGAGCCTTGCTTGGGACTCTAAGTAAAGTAGCATGAGGTTTGGGTACTCGTATTCACGGGGCACGAGGTTTTCAACTTATGATTTGTCAAGCATATGCATCATAATTGTTCTCGCATTAACTTTAACTATTCAAAATGCTTATGATGGAGGCAATGTGAGCTCAAAGCCGGTAAGTACCATAATTTTTGAAGGTTATAAAACTTGCAATCACTACTTCCCTCTGCGAATGGCCTTTCTTTTACTTTTATGTTGAGTCACCACCTTCTTTCTTTATGCACCATTAAGAGAGCATAGTTGTCATTCTTAGTGTAATATGCATTGTCCCAAAGTTCATTGATTGATTCATATTGTTGGTTTCACTTGTTCTTAAATTATTTGTATCTAGTCGCCCTCTTAAACTTGAAGGTGTCCTATGCATTTATGTTTTGCTCTCTTTGAAGGACAAGCTGAAAATCATTTGTATGTTTTTCCTTATGATTTGAACACACGTTTGACTTTCATTGTTTCATTATCATGATCTTTTGTTTGTGTTCATTTGCATGTTTACAACATGGTTGCTAAGTTCTTATCTATTATATTATTAAAACAACTAACAACCAACGGTCCGGATTTAGCAATTTAGTCTTACAACATATCAACGATCAAGATTAATCAATGTGTACCCCATCGTATGAAGAGCTAGACTGCAATATGATTAATCTGTACCCCATCGTGTACGAAGAGCTAGACTGCTATACGATTGCATGTTACGTACTTGGCATGAACACTTGCAATCCATCGCGGAACCTATATATCATCCGGCCGTGACCTCCGGCTGGTGCATCGAAAGCACGATCCAAACCAACACGCGCCCGTTATAATCATGTTGACGACTCGACGAGTCCGTCCCATCCGGCGGATTGAAGTTGCGCGGCGGCGTAGCGCTTGGGTGCCTGGCGGTCGCCGTACTGAAGGAGCTAAGCTCGGATGGCCGGCAGTTCGCCAATTGAAGGAGCGAAGCTTCGATCCCGATGGATTCAACACATCACCGCAACAAACCCACCAATTGCACTGAACGAAGGCGAATAGCTGATTAGCATGATTCAACGCCATCAGCTTCAAGTACTCCCGATTCATGATGCATTGCCTAGATCAGAAATCACGTTTGACAAGTTGTGCACGGCAGTGTTGTTCTGTGGATTTTGAATAGCAATCGTCACATGGATTTTGAATTGGCAGCGTATCCCGCAAGGCTAAGTTACAGGCGAAAAATAGCTATGATCTCGCGCTAATTTACGGGCGAACTAGCTAAGGTTTCCGAGTCTGTGGCAAAGTCTACAATGAGCCAGCCAAGCGATATTGATCATCCGATAAGCAACAGCGCTAAAAGGAAACGTGTTGGTTAGGATCAATGGCCACTATAGGCGGCAGATATAACACGACAGCAGCACAACTTTCTTTTCGACTCTTTTTATCGCAGGCGTCCCATGAATCAGATCGACATATCGGGTAGTGTACGTGTGAATTCAGTCTCTTTGTTCAGTATGTGCCATATTGATTAGATGAGATGCAGTGAGAAATATGAGCTATGTTAGAACTTGCCTTTGCATAACCATACAAGACACAATGAGTTCGTCAATCGCCCACCAATGGGCTTGACGTGGATGTTGTCCATGGTGGCGAACTCAAGGATCTTTTGTTAGAACTAACTGCTCAATGCATCAGTTATATATTCAGGAGTTAGGACTATTTTACAAGGTATAAAATGTGTCGTGCTACTGTGATCTGACAAAGGTATAGAATGGATGATACAAAAGAGATAGTTCATGGCCTTTGCATCGTTGAGAAAGAGACCACTAAGAAGTTCAACCAATCTTATGATCATAATTCAGGACGAGAGAAGGACATAGCTGCTCGCCGACTATGTCGAGCAATCAAATGCTCACCCAAGGCAACATGGTGCTATAGGGCGTTACAGAAACTTCCATAAGGATCCAGCATACGCCTCAGCAATACCAAAAATAGTATAAGGTGTATTATAAGTTATGCCAAGCTTGCGTTTGGGTTATTACTTTTCTGTCGCCGTGGTGGTAAATACAATGCTATGTCCATAGAGAGTACCTGTTTAGTATAGGATATCATGAAGTCTATATTGAAATTTAGCATACGAAATAAAATTTATTTGAAAAATTTGAGCCCCATATGATATCTTTTACGAGACAACTTTTGGAATGAAATACATATATAATCATTGAAACGTGAAGATAAATAAAATTGTCCCCATGATCTGAGAGAATATAAGTAGAAAAACATATAAATTCTGCAGAGAAATTTCCGAATATTTTATAGATAAAGATATAATAGGACACAAAAGGAATTGATCAAAGAGAAAATAATATGGCCTATATATATGCTTTGTATCCATTAGCAGGTTGCCACAAATGTGACATGGTTAGCGTCACCAACTTAACGCATTTAACAAAAAGTCTACCCAAATCTAACCGTAATTTGATTGGGTGCTTTCATTATAATCTATTTTGGTGACATGAAAATAGAACTGAATGAAGCTGAACAATAATTGGTTTCTCCCAAATATGTATGTCTAGCCGCGCAAATGCGCGGGTCACCCAGCTAGTTGTCATGATTATATCTTTATGCCCATGTTTTAAGTTCTATTGATCCCAGCTCACCAATGCTTACATATATGATCAAGATTGTGTAGGTGCATGTCACCTCAAAAATTATTCTTTTGTTATCACTTACCTACTTGAGGACAAGTAGGAGTTAAGCTTGGGGATGCTTGATACGTCTCCAACGTATCTATAATTTTTGATGCTCTATGCTTGTTTTCACACCATTTGCCTATTGTTTCGTTATACTTAGTGGCACTTTTATGCATTTTTCGGAACTAACCTATTAACGAGTTGCCACAGTGCCAGTTCCCTGTTTTCTGCTGTTTTTGTGTTTCAGAGTGATACACAGGAAATATTCTCGGAATTGGACAAAACTACATCCTGAAGTCTTATTTTACCCGGAAGCTTCCAGAGATCCGAAGAAGAGTCGGAGGGGGGCCACTAGGGGCCCACACGCAGGGGCAGTGCGGCCAGGCCCCTGGCCACGCGGGCCCCGTGTGAGGGAGCCTGCTCCCCCTCTGACATTGCCCCTTCGCCTATAAAAACCCCCCGATAGGAAAAACCTAAGTACCCGATCAATTTTCCAGAACACATCGCGATCCGCCGCCGCCGTCGACCCGAAGATCGGGAGGGTCCAGAAGCTCTTCCCGGCACCCTGCCGGAGAGGGGAATCGCCACCGAAGGTCTTCTTCATCGCCATGCTTGCCTCCAGAGTGATGAGTGAGTAGTCTACCTTGGACTATGGGTCCATAGCAGTAGCTAGATGGTTGTCTTCTCCACCATGTGCTTCATGTTTAGATCTCATGAGCTGCCCTACATGATTGAGATCTGTCGGTGTTCTGGATACCGGGGTATCTCGGTCCACCTGCTCCTGGGCCCCGTCATCGGCCCATCTTCAGCCCAGGGGGCAATCGGTGACCCAAGTCACGGAGAAGACCCTCACGAGGAGGCGCCTCGTGAGGAGAACGACGACAGAAACGGCTAAGGACCAGAAGACCTCCTCACGAGCCCCTGCTGGTGAGGAGAGGACGCATGCCTACGCCAGCTCAGCACGTTGGCGTGCAGAGCAAGAAGCTAGCAGGCAGAAGACCGCATACCGCCCACGCTACCCCCGACAGGGAGGAGACCAACTTTCTCTGTGCCTGCCCAAAGCGGCACAGTGGCAGTTGGCCACCCCCCTAAATATAGCATGGACGGTGCAGGGCGCCAGAGGAGGACGTCAGCCTCCTCCACCCACTCCTGTGGACCGGCGCCGCTACCCTACGAAGACCAAGTCTACAGAAGAACATAGTCTACAGTTGTCCTCCCTCCTTGGCCGTGTGTGGCGACCCCTTCCCCAAGAAGATAAGGGGAAGGAGGACCTTGGCGCTATAAAAGGAGGGAGAGGCCACCCCTTAGGGGAGATCCGGGCGAATCTAATCTTCATCTTCTTCGAGCTGCTAGTTGGGCACGCAGGTTCTTCAACCTCTGGCCAACTAGAGCTTTGTAACCAAGGCCTTGTACTCCCCGCGAGGTGTCGCGTTGCAATACAAGAAGGCAGGAAGTAGGGGTTTTACCTCACCACGAGGGCCCTGAACCTGGGTAAAGCTCGGTCTCCCTCTCTGCAGTGCGTTGCGCGTCCGACAATCGAGGCTTCCGTCACCGTGTTTCGTTGCGATCCAAGATCTCACACGTTCAGCCCCCTGCGTTCGAATCCTTGGGTCCGTCGTGTGGTACCCCGTGTTCTTGCGACACGAAATCTATCGACATTTGGCGCGCCAGGTAGGGGGCTGTGGTGTGTTTTCTTCAAGATCTGCGTCGACATGGGTGACGATCATCACCACCGTCTTCGCCTTCGTGCTGTCTACGCAAGTCGTCGCCGAGAGCGTCTCCAAGTCCTCGATGGCCTGGAGGCCATCGGAGAGGGCGAGCCAGAGGTCGGCGACATCGGCTTTGGGGGCTTCGCGGCGCTCGCCGGGCCCCTTCGTCATGCGACATGGCCGCCTCGCTTCAAGCCGGACACTGACGCGCGTTACGACGGGTCTTCCGATCCCGTGGAATTCCTACGGCACTACGCGGCCGCCGTTCGGACGGCTGGGGGCGATGGGCGTGTCATGGCCAATTGGTTCATGATGGCCACAAGGGGGGAGCCTCGCCGGTGGCTCTGTCGGCTACCGCCAAGGTCCGTCTCGTCCTGGAGGGACCTCTGTGAGCGCTTCCTCAACAAATTTGCACCCCTGGGACCTGTGCCAGAGGGCGCGTAGGCCTACGCTGTCCTCGGTGGCCCCGTCCCCAGGAGTATGAAGATAGGGAAGGGGGGCTCGAGAGTCATCACCCCCTTGCCTTCGCCAAGGAAACGGAGTACTTCATCTGCGCAAGGAGCAAAGTGTAACAGCAGCTTCACTCGCCGTTAATCCTTTCTAATCTGTAGAAACTGCTGGAAATCGTGAGTTCTGGTCTCACCGACCTCGCGAGATTGGCTAACTGCGGCTTAACGCGAACGTGAGTTTTCGCTCGACTGCCTTTCGAGAAAGAGCCGGAGCACGGTGTCCGCGCTGGGGCCTTCGCCCGGAAAACAGCAGGCCCGCAAAACCCAGAACGGATCGAGCTCTGACTCGGGAAGGGACCCGCTACAGTCACCTCATACGATCCATGGTGCTCTCTCCTCTCGAGCGACACTCGCACGAAGGCTCATGAGCGCGTGAGAGTCGCACAATCTGTGTAGATTTCTCTAAGTTTCCTGCTATCCCTGTCTGCGGCCTTGTGTCTCTTCTCCTGGGATCGCCTTTGTTGTGCTTGGACGCCTGGGGGGCTGCAGGGAGATAGTCCTGTATGCCATTACAGTCACCTCTGGAGCGCCAGTGCCCGCTAGCCTTGCACCACGAGCTGCATACTAAGCGTTAGGCTGCTGTCCCGCTCGGAGGCTGGCCCCCGAACGGCGTAGAGCATTCCCCAGACAAAGGCGAGACAAGGAAATATGTGCAAGGGTGCAAACAAGGACCATTTGGCGATCAACGCCTTAAGTACGATTACAACTTAAACTGGCCCAGCAGGGCAATGTTTGACTGCTGCAAAGTGTGCAGCTAACCTAGTTCATCTGGGGAAGGTCTAAGAGGAGCTTACTGGGCGACCGCTGCGTCGCCCCCGTCGTCGTCGGCGCCATCGCTGGAACTTGAGGACGTCCCCTCGCTGGAGTCCGTCGCCTCTTCGCTGCCGGATTCTGTGGAGCCGGAGGCCTCGCCGCTAGAGGAGCTCGGGGCGGACGCTCCAGGGCGGGCGTAGAGGGCCTGCAGCCGTCGAAGGGCGAAGTTCAACCGCCCTGCCCTGGCTTCCACCGCGTGGTCAGGAGTTCCGGGCGGCGGGGTTGGCGGCCTCCGCAGTACCTCTTCCAGGTTGAGGTCAGGGGCGGAGGCGTTGGATGTTGGAGAAGATCCTCGTCCCCGCAAGCCCCAGCAGCTCCCGGCACTCAGCGTCGATGAGATCCAAGACCTTCGCCGACGCGCCGTCCAGCTCTTCAGCCAGCTGGCTGAAGAAGAGCAAGATCGACCCGTCGTCCTCAGGGACGGTGGGCAGGTTCAGCCCGTGGATGCCCAGGTGGTGCGCCGCCGCCATGACGCGGGCTGAGAACCCGCGGAACATCTGCACCCGCTGCCTCCGCAGCACGTTAGCCTCCTCTTCAGTGTCCCTGAGCTCCTGGAGCTCTCCGGCCATCTCCACGCCTTGCAGGGCCGACGCCGAGTTCTCCTCCTCAAGCCTCTGCACGTCCCGCTGGAGCGCGGCGATGGTGGCGTCGGCTTCAGCAAGGGCGCGCTCGGCGCCCTGGCGCACCTCGTGTGCTCCCTTCAGCTCGGCCTCCATGTCGCGGACCTGGCGTTCCAGGGCCTCGCGCTCTTCTTGTACATCAGGAGGGCGGCGTCGTTTTTGGAGCGGAAGTCTGCGCGGCACGCCTCGGTGGTCTCTTTGCGCTTCCGCTCGAACTCCTGGTCCATGTTGACCCATCGCTGGTTCAGCATGTGGTCCATCTTCGCCTGGAGGGCAGCCTCGCGCTGGTTCAGTGCCTCCTGTTGCCGAGCCAGCTCGGCGGTGGTCAGGCTGGTCATCACCTCCCGGCTCTCCAGGGCCTCCCGCTCCCTGTTGAGCCGGTCCTCGAGGGCTTGGAGCTGCTCCTCTCGGAGGCGAAGTCCCCGCTCGCGCTCGCGAGCCTCTGCTTCTCGGACGGCGAGCCCAGCCTCTTGCAGGCTCAGGCTCTCCGCCCGGGAGTCCGCGCTCTCCTCACGAGCGTGGAGGAGGGCCTCCCGGTCCTCGACCTCTTCCAGCCTCTGCTGGGCGTTGGCGAGAAGGCCGTCGGCGTTCGTCCTGGCCTGGTCCAGGAGGTGCTGAGCCGCCCGCTTGGCCTCCTCCCCAGCCAGGGCTGGGTTGGGAGGCCCGACGGTGGGGGGAATCTTCTGGCGCGCTTCGGAGACAATCTTCATGGCCTCTTCGTGCGCCCTGGCCAGGACTCCCCTCGCCGATTCCCTGGCGTTCGCCAGAGCTTCCTCGGCCTCCTCGACCGCGCTGGCGCGGATCTCCTCGGCCTCCTTCCTCGCTCGTTCGCGGCGCTCGGCGGCGCGCTGGTCCAGGAGGCGACATCTCTTTGTGGCTTGGTGTAGGAGGGCCCAGCCCTCCTCGATGCGCGCCTCCTCGGCAGAGCGCGCCCTGGCAACCTCGTCGCGGAGGGCGCCAGTGGCAGCCGTGAGCACCCTCGCCCATGGGTCTGCGGCGTGGGGCTCGGCGGCGATCCTCGCGGGCCTCCCCAGTATCTCCGGCAGGGGAGGCGATGTAGCCCTGGAGGGCTCCGGCGCGGTGGAAGTCGTCCTCTTCTCGCCGCTGGGCTCGGGGGCTGTTCCCGAGCTGGGCGGTGCGGCGGTTCTTGCCGGAGGTGCCTCCGGAGTAGTGGACGTGCTGGCTATAGAGGGGGCAGCAGGAGCTGCCCCCGTGGTCTCTGGTGTGCCCCCTGCGCTAGGGGGCTCGGTCGTGCTGGGAGCCGCGGTGGCTCCCAGGGCGGACTGCGCGTCCGCGGACGCACGATCCTCTTCTTCTCCGGCGGCACGCGGCGGCGTCGTCGGTGTGGCTGTGGCGGCCGGGTCAGGGCCCGGCGTGGTCTGGCTGGTCTTCCTCTTCTTCCTCCTCTTCTTCTCGTCCTTCTTTTCCTCGGCATCCCTGGAGAGGAAGGGGGAGAATGAGGTCAGAGAAAGGTAAGGCAAAAGGTAAGATCTTTGTGCAGGAATACTCACGAGGCGTCCCGCTCCACCCATCCTCTTTTGCTCGGGAGGGAGGGAGGTGGGGGCGGGGGCGCGGAGGATTCGCCCGCCGGCTTCTTCCCTCGGGAGGTCCCGGCCTCGGGATTCCGGCTGGCGCGTTCATCGTTAAACTTGGAGCGGCGCTCCGCCTCCAGGCGGGCTCGGCGCCCCTCTTCCTCCAGGTCTCGCGAGGAGGACGCGTCGGCGTCTCCCCCGGTGGGCTGGTCTGGCAAGGAGGAGTCATCGTCGGAGGAATCTGAGAGCACCACGGTGCCCTCAGGACGCCTCCGGCGAACCAGCCGCTCACCGGACTCCGCGTCGTCATCGTCGTCGTCTCCAGAGGCCGTGGGACCTGTTCCCCTTGCTGCTGAGTCCTGCTCCGAGCTGGCTGCAGGTGCGCTCGGGAGGGGACCAGGCACGACTCCGTTGGCAAGGAACGGGTCCCAGGCGTTGAACTTCAAGATCCCCGCTGTGGCGCGGCCGGTCTCCCGAGCGCCCAGGCTGTAGAGCGGCAAGGCATTGCGCAGGACGGCGGGGATAGCAGCGGAAGAGAAGAAGGCTCTTATTACCTCCTCCCGAGCGTCGGCGTTGAGCTCGCTGACGTGGAGCCTGAGGTCGTCTCCGGCCCTGTGCCTCCAGATCTCCCGGCGGTGGTCCTGCAGGGGGGCGATGTGTCGGGTGACGAACTCCACCCCGACCATGGTCCCCGTAACACCAGCCTCCCGGAGATCGCGGATTCGCGGGCGGAGCGTCCGCAGGGCTTCCTCAGGAAGGGCCTCGCTGGCCCAGGTGTTGAGCTTGACGGGAGGGATCCCCGTGACGAGGAAGAGCTCCGATTCTTCAAGGATGTCGATGAAGAACCAGCGGCTCCGAAAGTCTTCGACCTTCTTCATCCACTTCAAGTCGATGAAGTCGCCCTCCGTTCCGGCGGTGGCGATAAAGGAGACGCATCCGGAACTCTGGTTCAGCCCAGAGGACCGGAGGGAGAAGAGGTGGCGGAAGTATGCCACCGACGGCTTGATGCCGATCCAGGCCTCGCAGGCGTAGGCAAAGACCGCCAGCAAGGTGATGGATTTGGGATGCAGGTGGATGGCCTGGATCCCGTAAGTCTCCAAGATCGCCAGGAAGAAGGGGGAGAACGGCGGCAGCAGGCCGGCGAAGACGGAGAAGAGGAAGAAGGGCTGCGCCATCGGGGGCAGGGTGTCCCTCGGCGCGCGGCTGTGCCAGATGCGGGTGGCGCCCCACTCATTGCTCCTGCTCCCGACCATCTCCCGGACGGTCTGGAGCTCGCGGCTGCTCTTGATTCGGGAGTTGAGCAGGGGCGCCGCCGGCCGCGGCACCGCAGTGGAAGACCTCACCGCCCCAACAGCCCTGCGGGGTGCCATGGCTCTAGGCGAGGACGAGTTGCTGCGAGAAGATTGAAGGCTGGGAGGATTTGGATGCGCAAGATCTTCAGAAGGGAGGTGGCGGCGGCGGTGTGTTGTGGGAGAGGAGGAAGGAGCCTTCTCTGCCAAGCTTTTAAGGGGGCAGCCAGGGCGCGGTTTCCGAAGCATCGGCTTTGATGCGACGGTTCGAAAAACGCCCGTTACCCCACTACGCACGACCCCCACGCCGCTTCGCTCCGCCAACTGCAGGGGTGCCACGTGCCCACGATCTCCGCTTCTTCACATGGTCCTCTGACCGCGCGGTTGACGCGTGCTGTTGGAGGGCCCAGCAGCTTCGGGGGCCCCTGACCCTTTGCTTCCTCAAGAGGGTGCGTTCATGGGCCGGGCTCCCGGGGGCTACTGTCGGTGTTCTGGATACCGGGGTATCCCGGTCCACCTGCTCCTGGGCCCCGTCATCGGCCCATCTTCAGCCCAGGGGGCAATCGGCGACCCAAGTCACGGAGAAGACCCTCACGAGGAGGCGCCTCGTGAGGAGAACGACGACAGAAACGGCTAAGGACCAGAAGACCTCCTCACGAGCCCCTGCTGGTGAGGAGAGGACGCATGCCTACGCCAGCACAGCACGTTGGCGTGCAGAGCAAGAAGCTAGCGGGCAGAAGACCGCGTACCGCCCACGCTACCCCCGACAGGGAGGAGACCAACTTTCTCTGTGCCTGCCCAAAGCGGCACAGTGGCAGTTGGCCACCCCCCTAAATATAGCATGGACGGTGCAGGGCGCCAGAGGAGGACGTCAGCCTCCTCCACCCACTCCTGTGGACCGGCGCCGCTACCCTACGAAGACCAAGTCTACAGAAGAACATAGTCTACAGCTGTCCTCCCTCCTTTTCCGTGTGTGGCGACCCCTTCCCCAAGAAGATAAGGGGAAGGAGGACCTTGGCGCTATAAAAGGAGGGAGAGGCCACCCCTTAGGGGAGATCCGGGCGAATCTAATCTTCATCTTCTTCGAGCTGCTAGTTGGGCACGCAGGTTCTTCAACCTCTGGCCAACTAGAGCTTTGTAACCAAGGCCTTGTACTCCTCGCGAGGTGTCGCGTTGCAATACAAGAAGGCAGGAAGTAGGGGTTTTACCTCACCACGAGGGCCCTGAACCTGGGTAAAGCTCGGTCTCCCTCTCTGCAGTGCGTTGCGCGTCCGACAATCGAGGCTTCCGTCACCGTGTTTCGTTGCGATCCAAGATCTCACACGTTCAGCCCCCTGCGTTCGAATCCTTGGGTCCGTCGTGTGGTACCCCGTGTTCTTGCGACACGAAATCCATCGACAAGATCACCGTTATGTAATTCTACATGTTTGGTTTGTTGGGATCCGATGAATATTGGTGTTTATGATTAAGTTGCTATACTGAATTATATCTTTTGATATCTCTATGTTGTTTATGATCTTTGATGCTCTCTGTTGTTAGTAGCTATCTTGGCCGAGTAGTTGCTAGTGACTCCAAGAGGGGGTATTTATGCTCGATAGTGGGTTCATGCCTCTATTTCACCTGGGGGAGTGACAGAAACCTCTAAGGTGGTAGATGTGCTGTTGCTACTAGGGAGAAAACAACATTCATATGCTCAAGGGCATATGCTTTGTTTACATTACACACTTTGCTTAATGCAATTATCTTTTGTTCGCAACTTAATACTTGTGGAGTTCTCAGATTGATTCACCACAAGTGGATTATTAGTCATAGATGCAGTTGGATGACGGTCTATGTATTTTGTTGTAATGCCCAGAGTAAATCTCATAGTGATCTTCTTGACATATCATGTTTATCTTTATTCTATTAATTGCCCAACTGTAATTTTTTTACCCAGCATGTTTTATTTTATCTATGGAGAGACACCACTAGTGAACTGTGGACCCCGGTCCTATTTACATCATATTGCTATCACCTGTTTACTTTACTCGCACTATTTACTTTACTGGCATACTATATTGTTTTCCACTCGATACGCTCATAACCTTTGTTTCAAGCAAACCGGTGAGATTGACAACCTCATCGCAAGTTGGGAACAAAGTATTTGTTTATGAGTGTGTAGGTTCCGCATCACCTTCAGTCGTTTATCTCTCCTCTCCTGTTCGATAAACCTTGGTTTCTTAACTGAGGGAAAACTAGCTGCTATACTCATCATACCTTCCTCTTGGGGTTCCCAACGGGCTGGTTATTCACCACGCACAAGGACCGTCTGCTCCCACGTCAACTAGGCACCATCAAAAGGGATCAATGGCCACTTCTGAAATCACTAGTAGCTATGAAGGTTCATGGCTTTCCACTCAAACCCCTTTTCAAAACATCTATACTCAAAACATAGTTTGTCTGAGTTAGGCCATAATTTTTACACTCATGTATATTTGAATTGCTAATACTTTGAGGTAGGCCAACCTGGGTTTCATTGTACAAAACATGTGTTATTCTTTTTCTAAATCTCTTATTTGAATTCCTTAGCCTGTTTACTATTTACTTGCCCTTGTATCCTTGATACTAGTCAGTTTTACCCTCTCCCTTCTCACAGAAGCCCAAACTTGGCCTGATTGGTCGAGCTGTTGTCACACGGATCGTTCCCACCTACCGTCGATCCTATGATCTAACGGGCAGGATTGTGCCACCCTCTCTCTATCTGTCGATGGCAAACTACTACCCCTCTATGTATGCTAAATAACGAGTTGGCCACCGGATTCAATAAGTTTGGTAATCACGAATTTCCACTTCTTGTAGACATTACTTTTCATGGTAAAATGATAAAGTATCACGAATTTCCATTTAGGCATTACTTTTCACGATAAAATAATAAACTATCATGAATTTCCTTTAGGCATTACTTTTCACGGTGAAATGATAAACTATCACGAATTTCCTTTAGGCATTACTTTTCACGGTAAAATAAGAAACTATCATGAATTTCCATTTAGGCATTACTTTTCACGAATTTCCTTTAGGCATTACTTTTCACGGTGAAATGATAAACTATCACGAATTTCCTTTAGGCATTACTTTTCACGGTAAAATAATAAACTATCACAAATTTCCATTTCTTTTAGGCATTACTTTTTTGTTGAGATATAAACACCCACAATGGTCATCTCCTCCTTAATTTATTATGTAGACCCCACAACGGTCATCTCGCCCTTATAAACCCCCACAACGGCCATCCCTCATGTCAATAGGTTCTGCCTCTCTCTTCTTCATTTCTGCCTCTCTCTTCTTTGTTCACATACACTTGATCCATTGCCATGGCTTCCACGTCTCGGACGCCGAACGGAAGGGGAAGGGGAAGGGGAAGGGGAAGGTGCGGCCTAGGTGGTGGATCATCATCATTGCCACCACCACCGTCAACACTGCCATTGATCATAGAGGAGTTCTTAATCATCATCTATGAAGACCCTTTGGCCAAGAAGGTACGTACGCATTCCCACATATATGATGCATGTGATTAATTATGTGCATGTTCCAAAAAGCCTTTAATTTCAAATGATTGGCACTCGATCTCTTTGCAGGCACTCCAAAGTTTGCGGACTATCTTGACGGCCAGGAGCCTGCAAAGGTGTATCTGCGAGCAGCTGACTGCGGTCCTCATCTCTGGACCGTGGAGGTCCTATTTGATGGACAAGGCCGGATGTACCTCGACAAGAGCTGGGAGAATTTTGCCATCGCTAACGGTGTGGATTTTGGCTACATCCTACACTTCAAATATGAAGGCGATGATGTGCTCATAGTGAATGTGTTCGACGTAACATTGTGAAGGAAGTACTACTACACAGACGACGAAGATACTGACGATGAAAGCGACGATGACGTGAAGCCATGCATCCATCCCCTTTAGATAAGGGGATTATGACCAAGAATATATATGTAGCTTCATATGCATCGATTTAGAGATCTAGTTATTTTCTATATATTATGCATGTAAATATAATAGGGAATCGTAATTTCCACCATGATTCGAGCACCACAGCCTCCAAATGATGCCGATGCTGATATCGGCATCGTCAAAATGGCTATGCATGCTCGCCGCCACTGCTAGGTCACCAGTCGGGATGCACCCTCAATCCCGTCCCCTCATTCGATCACTGACACACCAGAGATACCGCCGAGGCCAATGATGAACATACATGCTGATGCCAATGCCAAACATGCAAGCCGCTGTGGGCACGGCCACGCTGTCCCGCTATGCTGGATACCACAGACCATCGTGAGGTCTTTCCCTTCCCCACCACACTCCCCTAGCACCCATCTATACATGCCAGAAAGGAGAGACACTAGTTTTCTCTACATTGCTCGTGTTCGTGTCCAACACCGTCAGTCAAAGTGTTGAGGTCATTGTCGATGTCCTCGACCATTTCTTCTCTTCTTTGCATGGTTAAACGCGTCTAGTTCATATCTATCTAATGCGTCTGGTCTCGCCTCATGCAGTTCTTTGTGGACGTTGATCTCATCTCGGCACCCCGCAGGCCACCTCCTCTGTGCCATCGCTGTAGAGCTCCGTTTAAAAATCTAATCCTACCCATGTATTGCCCCTTGTATCAGCGTCATGGCCCCACTTGTCATTTGATATACTGAAGCCCCACTCGTCCGCGTTTTGGTCAAGGATACGGCGATGCTTACGGTCAAACAAAGATGGATGCTCTGACGTGTCTTTGCGGGCTCTACGTGGCCCCACTAGTCAGCAGTTAACGGTCAAAGGTGTTGAACCACAGGGCAACCGGCCGTTCCAGCACTGGTGACAGTTTCAGACAAGGGCTTGGACAAAACTGAGAAAAAACTAAGGAGCTGGGGAAAACTGAGTACAACTAAGGACCCGAGGGCACGAAAATAGAAATCCCTTATTTCTAATGGAGTGGCAAGGCCACAATATGTGGATGATACTGTGTTGTGGAGAAAGTCCTAAACCTAAATTGCTTTTATATCTACTTGAAATTATATCATGAGTCAAAATCAATTTTCTAATGATTGAGATGTTTAACAATGGATGAGATAATGGCATTACCAGTTTTTATGCGGATATGGTCAATTACCATGTTGGTAATCTTTCTTTGAAATATTAGGGAGAGCCTCTATCTTCTACTTCCATGCCGAAAGGGAGGGGATCCTTTAACATATTCCAAGTAAAAATATTAATCTTTGGGGCATGCATGGTCGCTTCCCATAATTGTGAGGTCCATGTCAAAATTAGCCCTCTAAATAGGACCCGGTAAGCACATCCAATAGAAAACACTCCCAAGGGCACGAGACACCAAGATACACTATCTGTGATTCATAGAATGATTGTGGGAGTTTCGCCCTAAGCTAACCCCACATAGCAGTTTCTTCCATGCCAACGGTCCCAAAACGCAATGTTCTAAGTCCCCTCCATAGCCACGATGGCCACCAATTGCATATGCTCTAAAAAATTGTTAAGATGCTCGGATACTTATATCGCAAAAAAGACCCTTCCAACCAAGGGTTAAGCCAGAAGAGGTTATCTCCTATGAAGAACGAAATACCTAGTCAGTTTCCTTGCTTGATGTCCTAGAGACACTCACTGTTGGGATTAGCCCATGGATTGATCACATCAATATTACGCTAACAATCTATTTGTAATATTGATACTTGCTTCTTAGTGCTTTCTCTGGTCTTGACTTCTTGCAGATTTGCATCTCCTTTATGTCTCGCTCCATGATAAGTCTAACTGGTTCTCCGCAATTTTGACTTGACGAATTCATGGACAAACTCACGCAAGATCTGGACTACGCAGCCATACTGGTTTACTGCCCCCTTCATACTTAAACATGATCCTGTTATCGAGACACATAGACGACCACACTTCAGCTGCAATAGATCTTCAAAGATACAATCACTTGGACACAATGATAGACTCCACAAACTTGATGTGCTAACTTGCACGCTCATGACTCCTCGACACACACTCTTCCGGACGACGATCTTGATGAGACTCCCAGCACCGCTCCTCGGCACCACCTCTCCATCAACGATCATCCTTGTCCGTTGCCTTGCTGAAAACAACTCACAGCCATACCTTCCACGTCACTTCACCCAATGATGATCGCCCTCCATCTCGCTAATGATAGCTTGCTCGCCATCTCCACCCGTCCGCTCTACCAATCGACGGTCGCCTGACCCGAGGCGCTAGTGCATTCACCTCCCCGGGGCAAGCGTGTCTTAAAATGTTTGACCTTGCTCAAATACCAATTATTGGGATTAGCCCATAGATCGATCACATCAAACTATACGAACACACGCGGAGACAAACTTTATCGCCAAGCGTGCGTGTCACGCGCTCTGAACTTTATCTTTATTTTTTCTTTTCTTCATATTGCAACTTACACGACCTTGTGCATGTATATATACATGCACTCTAATAGCTAGGACCTAGACTTAGTCATACACAACCTCGTAATCTAACCGACTTGGACACAAAATCTATCCAGACTTGTACTTTTAAGCTTAACATGGAAACTAACTCAGCCAACTAAATTTAGTATATCATGACTTAGACTAGGATACCACACGCTATATACTAATCAAGAAACTAACTAGACTCCACTAATCAAGATTACACTAACACTTACAAGCGAGGAAAGGGTGCACCCTAGGTACTTGGCTTTAATAAGATGCAACCATAGAACACCCTCGCCCCTAAGCATATGCCATATGCATTTCAACATCTGTGGTGTATTAAAGTGTCAAGATGCCATGATATCTATGCCCCCAAGGTCATTGGCGGTGCATAGATCAGTCGACTAATGGCATGTAGATTACACTCCGTTGGGAACCCCAAGAGGAAGGTATGATGAGCACAACAGCAAATCTTCTCTTAGTTGTGAAACCACGGTTTATCAAACCAGTAGGAGAGAGCCAAACTTCAGAAGGTTGATGCTCGCTAGCTTCACGATAGCTCTAGACAATTTATAAGGCACCTCGTCCAGGGCTTTGCTTTGCACCAGCAGTAACGTGGAACCTACACACAACACAACCAAGTACTTTGCCCCAACTTATGATGAGATTGTCAATCTCACCGGTTTGTTGTAAACAAAGGATTAAGCGTATCAAGTGGTAAACGGTAATACTATGCAAGAAAGTAAATAGTGCGAGTAAAAGTAAAACGGTATAGCAATGTAAAGGAAATTGGACCGGGGTCCATAGTTCACTAGTGGTGTCTCTCCATAAGATAAATAACAACATGCTGGGTAAACAAATTACAGTTGGGCAATGGATAGAATAAAGATAACGTACATATGTCATGAGGATCACTATGAGATTCACTCTGGGCATTAGGACAAAATACATAGACCGTAATCCAACTGCATCTATGACTAATAATTCACCCTCCGGATGTCGTCCGAGCAACCATCAGGTATTAAGTTGCAAGCAACAGATTATCGCCTTAAGCGAAGTGCATAATGTAAACAATGCAAATGTCCTTGAACACAAGAATGTTGTTTTCTCCCTAGTGGCAATAGCACATCTACAACCTTAGAGGTTTCTGTCACTCCCCGAGATTACTAGAGGCATGAACCCAACTATCGAGCATAAATACTCCCTCTTGGAGTCACTAGCATCTACTCAGTCAAGATATCTACTAGCAACGGAGAGCATGCAAGATCATAAATAACATAGAGATAACATAAATATAATAATTCAGCACATCAACTTGACATAGTACCAATACTCATCGGATCCCAACAAACATAACATGTAGAATTACACAAAGATGATCTTGATCATGTAGGGCAGCTCACAAGATCTAAACATGAAGCACATGGTGGAGGAGACGACCACCTAGCTACTGCTAGGTACCCGTAGTCCAAGGTAGACTACTCACACATCACTACGGAGGCGACCATGGTGGTGGAGAAGTCCTCTGGCAGGGATTCTCTCCGGTAGGGTGCCGGGAAGAGCTCTTGGATCCTCCCAATCTCGCGTCAACGACGGCGGCGGTTTGCAGTATGTTTCTAGGAAAATTGATCGGGCTTAGGTTTTCCCGTCGAGGGGAATATACAGGTGGAAGGGCAGCATCAGGAGGTGGGCCAGGCGGCCTCACCCCCTGGTGGCATGGGCCAGGGGTAGGCCGCGCTGCCCTAGGGTGAGCCTGGCCTGTGGCCCCCCTCCATCGCATCTTCGGTCTTCGCAAAGCTTCGATAAAAATAGGAGGTTTGGCTTTTGTTTTGTCCAATTCTGAGAATATTTCCTGTGTAGCTTTTCTGAAACACAAAAACAATAGAAAACAGGGAACTGGCACTGTGGCATCTCGTTTGTAGGTTAGTTCCAGAAAATGCGTAAAAACGTCACGAAGTGTAAACAAACACAAAGCAAATGGTGTATAAACAAGCATGGAGCATAAAAAATTATAGATATATTTGAGACGTATCAAGCATCCCCAAGCTTAACTCCTACTCGTCCTCGAGTAGGTAAGTGATAACAAAAGAATAATTTTTGAGGTGACATGCACCATCACAATCTTGATCAACAATATAAAGCATTGAGTGCTAGGATCAAAGAACTTAAAACATGGGCATAAGAGACAAAATCTTGACAATAAAAACTTAGCAACCATGTTATAACATGAAAAGTAACACAAACAAAAGATCATGAACAATGAAACATTGAAAGTCAAGTGTATGTTCAAATCATATGGAAAAATATAACAAAGTGGTTTTCAGCTTGTCCTTCATGGAATAGCAAAACATAAATGCATAGGACACCTTCAAGTTTAAGAGGGCGACTAGATACAAATAATTTAAGAACAAGCAAAACCATAATCATGAATCAATCAATGATAAACTCTGGGACTATGCACATTAAACTCAGAATGGCAACTATGCTCTCGTAGATGGTGTATAAAGGTAGAAGGTGGAGACTCAACATAAAAGTAAAAGAAAGGCCCTTTGCAGAGGGAAGAAGGGATTAAACATGTGCTAGATCTTTTCATTTGTAAAACAGAGAGATAAAAATTAGTTTTGAGAGGTGGTTGTCTTTGTCAACGACTGGCAATGGGGTTCTTACTATCTTCCATACAAAGCAAGTTTTTGAGACAGAGATTGGCACTTTGGTGCTCTTTTATAAAGCTTGGCACTCCTCCCCACTTTTCCTTTCACATACCATGGCTAACCGATTCCATCGGGTGCCCACCAACTTTCACATACCATGGAGGAGTGCCTTTTTTTCTTTGGGATTTCTATTTTCGTGCCCTCGGGTCCTTAGTTGTACTCAGTTTTCCCCAGCTCGTTAGTTTTTCCTTAGTTTTCCCCAAGCCCTTGTCTGAAACCCTCAGAAGGAGCTCGGACGGGAGGATTCCCGTTTAGTTGACCGTTCCGTGCTGACGTGTGGGGCCGCATCATGTGGGGCTGCATCGCGTGGGGCTGGTAGAAAGGGACCGCGTGGGACAGGATGAGACCGTGTTTGGTTGTACGCGAGAGCTCAGTTCTGTCTCTCTCGGCCCAAATTGGCATTTTTCAGAGCGCCTTTTTAGAGTGCCTTTTTCCCCTCTCTCTCTCTGTAACAGTTCTCTCTCTTTTCACCAAATTAGTATCAAATCTAGAGAAGCTTCTATTTCTGTCTTTCTTCAATGATTGTTGCCTTTTGGCCCTCATTTTTTGCCCAATATGGTAATAAATCTAGTAGCAAATCTAGAAGCTAGTATAGGATAAATTCACAGTAGCATAATAAATCTAGAAAACTAAGTATAATACATAAATTGCATACAGCAGCCAAAAGAAGCCAATAACGATGTTAATGTTCATGACAAACTAAGCTGAAAATAATACAAGATGCAATGTATGCCCAACATGAAGATTAGGATACCCCAGGATGAATGAATCTGTTCTTCATTCATCATATATATCTTCATCGCTCCATTTTCTGGTCTGAAAGAAATATTCATTGAACTCCTTCCGTCTGCAGTGTGCAGCCAATATATCCTCCAAACGGTATGGCCTTTGTTCATTTTTCAGATCGTACTTTCCTAATCTATCCACACGTAGTGGCCACTCATCCCAGGCATTCATATCATCAAAGTACTCTCTGATATAACCCAAATCCACGTAGTAGATGCAGCCAGGTCAAAGTGTCGGGTGCACTCTGGTGTCAACGGAGATACACCGGACATGATGGACGAAGAAGGCACGACTGCCAATGTTACTAACGGCATGGAGAGAGCGGCTCTCAGTGTCCACATGGTACACTAATGTTTGACCTTCCTCCAAACGACCGCCCAACAACACAAGCAGCAGATCACCATCTGACTTCACAAGGTAGAACTTATCATTTCCAAGTTTTATAAATGAAAATAGTGTCTCCATGTTGACAGTGCTCGCGCCCTGCTCCAACTGGACATTGTTGGTGCACACTAATATTCCGAACTCCAAATTGTTCACAGCTAGTGCATAGAATTCACCATTGAATGGGGTAATGCAACGCATAGAATGGTGCTCGATCGAAAATCTTCCTTCTCCCGAATCTTCATCTATACCCTTAGTTGGAGTGCTCTCATCGACCCAAGCAATTTCCACCAGGTAATATATAGAAACGAAGAGCATAGTCGGGGACTTCATTACAGCGACTGACTCCAGAATAATAGATGGCATCTGCGCCTCAAACATAGTGTTCGATGTCTTTGTGAGTAGGTTCAGAAGCCGTATCTTGTGCGGCTGGTTCTTCTGGGCAAGCATGATGATGCCACTGCAAAAGCCGACGAAGTAGTATCTAAAATATATTGATGAAGATAACATTCAGCACTAAGATGTTTACAATTGAAAATAAAAATATATTAACTCTATAGATATGGAGGAATTTGAACCTTGCATGAACTTCTGTTAGATCGATGGTGACGTAGCGGGATGTGCGGAGGTGGAGGAAGGAGAACTCAGCGGTAAGTGGAAGGGCGTGTTCTACCATGATCCATTCGTGCATGTACATGTCGGGCTTAGGTAAATCTAAGCGCTAATTTATACAAACTTGCCTCAAAGCAGAGTAGGTGTCCACGTACTCCTCGTTCGCCAGTAAGCAGGCGCCGATCTTGTGAAGCGGTCCGTCAGCCCTGAGAGAGGCCCAATTCACGGAGGCGCCGCGCTTGGATACGCCGCCCTCAGAGGCGACGGGATCAGCGGTGACGGCCTCCAATGCGACGGGCTCGGCGGCGATGGGCTCGAATGCGATAGGCTCAGAGGCGATAGCCTCGGAGGCGATGGGCTCAGGGGCGACGGCCGCCGGTGCATTCTTCTTCTCCATCGCCAGCAGGGGAGCGCGCATAGGGTGGTTGGGATTTTTTTTGAGAAGGTGATGGGACATGAGAGACGTTGTTGCGTGCGTGAGTGAGAATGAGACACTGTGTAGAGGGAGGGAGAGAGGGGCTCTGTACTGGCAAAGTGACGGTTCGTCTCAGCAGTTTCTCAAAAAAACTAGACGTTTGGTCTCAACACGCATCCGTGGTACTGCACGTCTGCACCGTTACGTGTACTCAGTTCTACCCTCGAGTCTTACACTGAAAAATATTTGTACTTAGTTTTCCCCTCGAGTATTAATACTGGCTAGTGCAATATACTCAGTTTTACCCTCAAGTGGCTGGTCAACAGAGAGTCAACAAATGAGATTAAGCTATCTAATTGAGTCATTTTATGCGCAAAAAAATTCAAAAAAATAAAATCATAGTGCCTCCTACTCATGGAGTCTTGTTACGCGACCTGCCACGTAGGAAATCATAATAATCATATATAAATCAAGTTTTAACACAAATGGCCACTTCTCAAATCACTAGTAGCTATGAAGGTTCATGGCTTTCCACTCAAACTCCTTCTCAAAACATCTATACCCAAAACATAGTTTGTCTGAATGAGGCCATAATTTTCACACTCATGTATATTTGAATTGCTAATACTTTGAGGTAGGCCAACCTGGGTTTCATTGTACCAAATATGTGTTTTTCTTTTTCTAAATCTCTTATTTGAATTCCTTAGCCTGTTTACTATTTACTTGCCCTTGAATCCTTGATACTACTTAGTTTTACCCTCTCCATTCTCACAGGAGCCCAAACTTGGCCTGATTGGTCGAGCTGTTATCACACGGATCATGCCCACCTACCGTCGATCCTATGATCTAACGGGCAGGATAACCCCTCTTTCTCTCTCATCATGGCCACCCTCTCTCTATCTGTCCGTGGCAGACTACTACCCCTCTATGTATGCTAAATAACGAGTTTGCCACTGGATTCAACAAGTTTGGTAGTCACAAATTTCTTTTAGGCATTACTTTTCACGGTAAAATGATAAACTATCACAAATTTCCATTTCTTTTAGGCATTACTTTTCACGGTAAAATGATAAACTATCACGAATTTTCATTTCTTGTAGGCATTACTTTTCACGGTAAAATGATAAACTATCACGAATTTCCATTTCTTGTAGGCCTTACTTTTCACGGTACTATCACAAATTTCCTTTAGGCATTACTTTTCACGGTAAAATGATAAACTATCATGAATTTCCATTTCTTTTAGGCATTACTTTTCACGGTACTATCATGAATTTCCTGTAGGCATTACTTTTCACGGTAAAATGATAAACTATCACGAATTTCCATTTATTTTAGCATTACTTTTTTGTTGAGATATAAACCCCCACAACGGTCATCTCCTCCTTAATTTATTGTGTAGACCCCACAACGGTCATCTCTACCTTAATTTATGGTATAAACCCCACAACGGTCATCTCTCCCTTATAAACCCCCACAACGGCCATCCCTCATGTCAATAGGTTCTGCCTCTCTCTTCTTCGTTCACATACACTTGATCCATTGCCATGGCTTCCATATCTCGGACGCTGACCAGAAGGGGAAGGGGAAGGGGAAGGGGCGGCCGGGGTGGTGGATCATCATCATTGACACCACCACCGTCAACACTGCCATTGATCATAGAGGAGTTCTTCATCGCCATCTATAAAGACCCTTTGGCTAAGAAGGTACATACACGTTCCCACATATATGATGCATGTGATTAATTATGTGTATGTTCTAAAAAACCTTTAATTTCTAACGATCGGCGCTCGATCTCTTTGCAGGCACTCCCACAAAAGTTTGCGGACTATCTTGATGGCTCGTCTCTGGACCGTGGAGGTCCTATTTGACGGACAAAGCCAGATGTACCTCGACAAGGGCTGGGAGAATTTCGCCATCATGCACGGTGTGGATTTCGGCTGCTTCCTACACTTCAAATATGAAGGCGATTATGTGCTCACAGTGAAGGTGTTTGATAGAACAACGTGCAGGAAGTACTACAACACGGACGATGAAGATACTAACGATTAAAGCGATGACAACGTGAAGCCATGCATCTAAGGGGATTATGACCAAGAATATATATATGTAGCTTCATATGCATCGATTTAGAGATCTAGCTATTTTCTATATATTATGCATGTAAAAATAATAGGGAATCGCAATTTCCACCATGATTCGAGCACCACAGCCTCCAAACGATGCCGATGCCGATATCGGCATGGTCAGAACGGCTATGCTCGCTGCCACTGCTAGGTCACCGTCGGGATGCACCCTCAATCCCGTCCCCTCATTCGATCACTGACACACCAGAGATACCGCCGAGGCCAATGACGAACGTACATGCTGATGCCAATGCCGAATATGCACGCCGCTGTGGGCACGGCCATGCCGTCCCTCAATGCTGGATGCCACAGACCACCGCTAGGCCTTTCCCTTTGCCACCACAATCCCCTAGCACCCATCTATACACGCCAGAAAAGAGAGACACTAGTTTTCTCTACATTGCTCGCGTTCATGTCCGACACCGTCAGTCAAAGTGTTGAGGTCATCGTCGATGTCCTCGACCATTTTTTCTCTTCTATGCATGGTTAAACGCGTCTAGTTCATATCTATCTAATGTGTCTGGTCTCGCCTCATGTAGTTCTTTGTGGACGTCGATCTCATCTCGGCACCCTGCAGGCCACCTCCTATGTGCCATCGCTGTAGAGCTCCGTTTAAAAATCTAATCCTACCCGTGTATTGCCCCTTGTATCAGCGTCATGGCCCCACTTGTCATTCGATATACCAAAGCCCCACTCGGTCGCGTTTTGGTCAGGGATACGGTGATGCTTACAGTCAAACAAAGATGGATGCTCTGACGTGTATTTGCGGGCTCTACGTGGCCCCACTAGTCAGCAGATAATGGTCAAAGTTATCGACCTATCGGGCAACCGGCCGTTCTAGCACTTGTGACGGTTTCAGACAAGGGCTTGGACAAAACTGAGGAAAAACTAAGGAGCTGGGGAAAACTGAGTACAACTAAGGACCCGAGGGCACGAAAATAGAAATCCCTTTTTCTTTTCTTTTTTCCCTTTTTTTCTTTTTGGAATAAAACAATATGGAAGATAGCAAATCCAACCACTACGTCCCCATGAGCTGAAAACAGTGTCATAAAATGAGAAGTATTTTGAAGGTTTTTTGAAAGGTAGCACATGAAAATTTACTTTGAATGGCTTGCAAATACCATGCATAGGAATTTATAGTGGACACATTGGAATAACTTGGTTTTTGGGAGTTGGATGCACGAGTAGAGCTCATACTCAGTACAAAATGAAGGCTAGCAAAAGACTGGGAGCGACCAACTAAGAGAGTAATAACGACCATAATCATGCATAGCGACAAAACATCATAACCCGAAGCATAAAGTGGTATCACAAGTCAAAAACCAAGTGATCATAGAGGCTTATGGCGACTTGTTAGAGACAAACATATTGTAAGCATGCACCAAGTCAACCCAAATAAAGCATCAAGGAGAAACCCACAATAATGCTTCCATATAATAAAAACAATGCATGATTTTTTTCAAAGGTTCATTAAGCAATCTCAGTCATTTGAGACAAGTCATGCTACAACAAAAAATACTAAACATACTATCAAAATGACATCAAGCATGGCATGCAAAAGTCTAAGCCGCAGTCTAAACAAGCTCCTTTTTGTACCACTTTTTGCATAAAACTTTTTCTCTTTTCCAACAGCATTCAAACCTTTTTGAGATAAATCTTTTGATAAAAACCAATATAGACCAGTGGCCTAAATACACCTTGATGCAAAGATAAAACAAGATCTGAACAAAAATTAAGGCGAAAAATAAAAGCTAAACGCAGTTCTAGAAACAGAGAACACTCATTGCACGATAAGAGTGAAAACTAGAGTGTTCTTGGCAATGAAAAACGAAGTACATCTCCTCCAAAAGAAATTTGTTAGGGTCCAACCATTTATTGAAGCAAACAAAACAAAAGAAAACTGAAAGCAAAAGTAAAGACGCTCCAAGAAAAATGCATAGAATATAAAGCAATAAAAATATAGTATGTTGAAAGGTGACCTGATTTTTGCCGATGAAGAAGGGGTGCCTCGGGGGCATCCCCAAGCTTTGACGCTTGTACCTCTTGGATATTTCTTGGGGTGACATGGGCATCGCCAAGCTTAAGCTTTTGTCTATACTTCATCTCATCTCATCACTCTCCATTCCCTACACTTGAAAACTTCCTTCATACAAAACTTCACACAATTCTATTAGCAACATTAGCATAAACATGATAGTAAATCTCCCTTTTGGTTCAGTTTCAGACTTAAATACACCACATATAAATTATATACTACTGTAGCAACTTCCTCAAATGTTCCGTGATCAAAAGAACTCAAAAAGAAAGCGATCGAGAGGCAAACACAAATAGTGGCAGAAATCTATCAAAACAGAACAGCTGACAAAGGTCAATTTTTTCTAGGACCTTCTGTTGCTCCAATCGAAAAGTGCAAAACTAATGAAAGTTTGGATATAACCTGGGGCATATGCTCACGAAATTTCAGATCAAAAATATATTCTGAGAATTTTCACAAATTTTTACGGTACAGCGCAGAAATTTGTTTCAGGATAGCAACTTCCCCAAATCTTATCTTCCTCAAATTAGAGATTCTTCTTGGCACAAAAACAAAATAAAAATGATAAGGAGAGCTCATTACAGTAGTAATAACTTCCAAGACTCAAATAAAAGAAAAAGTACTGAAAAGAAAACATTGGGTTATCTCCCAAGAGTGCTTTTCTTTAACGCCTTTGAGCTAGGCGCAGAAAGTGCAAATCAAGCATTTTCAAATGAGGCATTAAGATCAACGGTTACCTCAAGAGCACCACTTACCACACTAGGAACTTTAGAAGTTCCCGAAGATGATTCAACCTGCAAGTCACTCTTAGTTGAACTAAAAGTCTTACCAATCTTAAAAACATGCTGCGGTTTAGGCACAGACACCTTGGGAACATACATAAAGTTTTGCTCTTTCCCAACAAAAGCTTTCTCCTTCTTAAATTTAAGAGAAGAGAAAATTAAACTTAAAGTTTCCATAGACTCCTCTAGTTTACCAGTCCTAAGGTTTTGACTATCAAGAGTAGTACTAGCCTCTAAAACGGTGATTCTCTTACCGGTACTTTCTATCGACTCATTAACTTGGCTAGCGTTATCAAGGATATTTGGCAAACTTTTTTCTAAAGAGCTAAGTTTTTCTAAAACTTCATCTAAAGTGACCTCAGTTTTAACAACATGGATAGGTGGTAGTCCCACTAAACTTTCAATTAAAGTGCATGCTTCCAAAGCGGGAGTACCCAAAAAATTACCTCTTGCAAGAGTATCAAGAACGTACCTATTCCAACTAGATATACCAACATAAAAATTTCTAAGGAGGATCATGGTAAAATGCTTCTTTGAACACCTATGATGAGCATTGCTAATTCGGTATCAAGCATCTTTCAAACTCTCTCTCCTTTGTTGCTTAAAAGTATGAACCTCTACTTCAGGATTACTCATTCTAGCAAGACTAAAAAGCAGACAAGTAAAAGTAAAAACTATAAGGGAACTAATATTTTTTTGTATTTTTGATAAAACAATGCAAGAATAAAATAAAATAAAGCAAAACAACAAAGTAAAAGATTGAGCGCGAGAGACTCCCCTTGCAAAAATCTTCTTTCTCCCCGGCAACGGCGCCAGAAAAAATGCTTGATGGCGTGTAGATTATACTCTGTTGGGAACCCCAAGAGGAAGATATGATGAGCACAACAGTAAGTCATCCCTCAGTTGTGAAACCAAGGTTTATCGAACCAGTAGGAGAAAGCCAAACTTCAGAAGGTTGATGCTCGCTAGCTTCGCGACAGCTCCGGATAATTTATAACGCACCTCGTCCAGGGCTTTGCGTTGCACCAGCAGCAATGTGGAACCTGCACACAACACAACCATGTACTCTGCCCTAACTTACGATGAGGTTGTCAATCTCACTGGTTTGCTGTAAACAAAGGATTAAGCATATCGAGTGGTAAAAGGTAATAGTATGCAAAAAAGTAAATAGTGCGAGTAAAAGTAAAACAGTATAGCAATGTAAAGGAAATTAGACCGGGGTCCACAGTTCACTAGTGGTGTCTCTCCATAAGATAAATAACAACATGCTGGGTAAACAAATTACAGTTGGGCAATTGATAGAATAAAGATAATATACATATGTCATGAGGATCACTATGATATTCACTCTGGGCATTACGACAAAATACATAGACCGTAATTCAACTGCATCTATGACTAATAGTTCACCCTCCGGATGTCGTCTCAGCAACCATCAAGTATTAAGTTGCAAGCAATAGATTATCGCCTTAAGCAAAGTGCGTAATGTAAACAATGCAAATATCCTTGAACACAAGAATATTGTTTTCTCCCTAGTGGCAATAGTACATCTACAACCTTAGAGGTTTCTGTCACTCCCCCAGATTACTAGAGGCATGAACCCAACTATCGAGCATAAATACTCCCTCTTGGAGTCACTAGCATCTACTCGGTCAAGATATCTACTAGCAACGGAGAGCATGCAAGATCATAAATAACAAAGAGATAACATAAATATAATAATTCAGCACATCAACTTGACATAGTACCAATACTCATCGGATACCAACAAACACAACATGTAGAATTACACAAAGATGATCTTGATCATGTAGGGCAGCTCACAAGATCTAAACATAAAGCACATGGTGGAGGAGACGACCATCTAGCTACTGCTATGGACCCGTAGTCTAAGGTAGACTACTCACACATCACTCCGGAGGCGACCATGGTGGTGGAGAAGGCCTCCGGCAGGGTGCCGGAAAGAGCTCCTGGATCCTCCCGATCCCGCGTTAACGATGACAGCGGCTTGCAGTATGTTTCGAGAAAAATTGATCGGGCTTAGGTTTTTCCCGTTGAGGGGAATATAAAGGCGGAAGGGCGGCATCAGGAGATGGGCCAGGCGGCCTCACCCCATGGCGGCGCGGGCCAGGGGCAGGCTGCGCCGCCCTAGGGTGAGCTTGGCCTGTGGCCCCCCTCTGTCTTATCTTCGGTCTTCGCGAAGCTTCGGTAAAAATAGGAGGTTCGGCTTTTGTTTCGTCCAATTTCGAGAATATTTCCTGTGTAGCTTTTCTGAAACACAAAAACAGCAGAAAATAGGGAACTGGCACTGTGGCATCTCGTTAGTAGGTTAGTTCCGGAAAATGCATAAAAATACCACAAAGTGTAACAAAACACAAAGCAAATGGTGTATAAACAAGCATGGAGCATCAAAAATTATAGATACGTTTGAGACGTATCACCGACTTTAGCATGTGGTGTATCTGGCAGTCACTGTTCACATGCGAGAAGAAGCGTGATAGCTCCTTGTCGAAGATGCTATGCAGTCCTGTGAGAGAAGATATAGCACCATATACATGAGAAGGCCGGAGAGGTAATAGTCAGTAATGAGAATCTTGATTCCCTTGGAGGTGAACCTTCCATGCCAAGGTTAAACCTTTGATCTTACTCTCCCTACAAGCACATCGAGATCTTGTTTAAGAATCCTATTATCTCGGATGGCATCCCCAAGTAGGTAATGAGGAAATCAATCAACCTATAATTTAAATTTTCTGTTATTTGTTGCGGATCATCAGGGTAGTATCCCGTAACGACAACCTCTCTCTCTCTCTGTCGAAGTTAATTTTGAATCCGGACATCATCTCAAAGCAGAGGAGAAGGAACTTGAGATTAGTAACGTCAAGATCCGACCTCTCCACCAAGATCATGATATCATCTGCATATTGAAGGTGGGTCACCCCACCTTTAGGAACAAGATGCCCTACCACTCAAGAGATGTGGCTGGGGATTGATCTTAGTTCCGAGCTTTGTCTAGGATTTGTAGGATAGCGCGTAAATATTAACATATTTCCCCGTAGGACTATTTGAGAACAAACACTCACTATCGTCCCCAATGTGCTACCTTTTTTGGGAGTAAATTATACTTTTTACTCCGTGTTTATGCATTTGTGACACATATTACCCTATTTACTAAAACTTTTACTGAAATATCTCAATTAGGGGACTTTAAATCTATTATTGTTTCAGTTTAGCATTTTGTTTGTTTTTGCTAGTTAGGATTGGCGTGTTACGTTGATGTGGGGCAACAAAACGTGTAAAGAACGGAGGTCGCCAAAGATAATCTTGCCTAGACTTCTCATATCCATTTATTCCATTTCTTGTCATCATTTTGATATTTTGAACTTTGGTCGTCACTTCACATCTTGCTCAATGGACATACATAAAAAAACAAAGGTCCAAAGCTTCTAAAAGGTAATCCATATGAATTTTTACCAGACGGGGTAATTAATGTCACAAATGTATAACTAGCGGGTAAAAAGTGGAATTCACTCTTTTTCGTTACTCTTTTTTGTGTTGTAAGAACTCGTTATTTCCATTTGAAAATTAAAGAAAAGGGGTTTGCCCATTTGGAATAAGGTAAGCGATAATTTAACATAGTTACTTATAACCCGAGTGAGTGACTAAGAACCACCTTTCAAGCTATGACATATTTTTCTCAACTTCTACCAAAGACACTCAATTAGCCACACTTCCATAGTCTATCTACACAGAGTAAGTATACATGTTGTCTGGGTTGACAGATCGTCATTGATTCAACCAATGTCAGTGGTGGTACTTTTCTTAACATCCTTGTGCTGAAATATTGGCTTTTGATTGGCAGAAACATGCTCATACATAATGGTTCTCTAATTAAATATGGGATATAGTGATTGGCGCTGTGTTGTCTTCAGCAGCAGAAGAAATAATTAAGAAACCTATCTAGATATCATTCACACATTAACAAAACTATCTGAATATTATTCACATAGCACTATGGGAAACAGATAGATATGGTCGTTCTATACTATGCCGGTAGAAACACTACTATAAGAAAGCCGCTTTTGTTAATTCAGCAGGGCAGTGCGCTAAGCCTTTGAAAGATTAGTCAGATACTTGCTTGCCCGAATGAGATGGGACAAAAAAGACAAGATATCTTGAAAGATAAGAGAACATGCAGCTTACTTATCTTAGCTTTCTAATAAAGTTCGGATGTGAGCTTTTCTGCCTTTTGTCTAAAACTTGGAGAAACTTTCGTAAAACTACACAATATGTAGACCCAGGAAATACACTCTAAAACTTGTCATGAATGTGTCATGGCACAGAATGAAGTGGTCTCTATCTTTAAGCTAGGCTGATCCCTCTCTTTACATCTTGTTCTGGCTGCTTCTCAGTGTGTTGGTCGTTTTCTAACTCTACAGAAGATTCCGTTCTGGTTCCATTTGTGTTCCCCGTCAAGTTGCTAGATGCCACAGCATCATTCTGCTCTCTGCCATAGCTTCCATTTGGCATCAAATCTGGCATCTCGAGATCTAGTCGTGTGTCCAGAGCTACTCCACGAGTTTTAGATTTGATCACAATTGTTTTTTAACCAACACGCTACACAATTTTGATGCATAACTGGTTTACATTCTTTGGAAAAGGAAACTTCTTTACTTTCTTCTGTCTAAATTTGGTGGATGCACGCTCACATAACAGGAGGTCGGAAGCAGGTTAAATTTCTTGAATTAAGACGGCAACTCTCCAACAACCTGACCATCTAATTCACACCTTTATGCAATTATGCATACTTTTTTCCCATCAATTTTCAGCTCATGAATTCTTGATAGTTCTGCTCAGTTACTCTAACTACGTCTCCGACAGCCATCTCCGTGCACTAACAGTACTGTGCGTACGTTAGGCTACCGCCAGCAATCTCCTCGGCGTGGCGTGGATCGCCACAGCCGCCGCTGGCCGTGGCCCATGGTGGTGGCGACGATGGTGCGCCAGACCTCGCTGGTCCTTCCTGACCATGGCTTCGTTCTCTCTCTCCTCGTCGGACAAGATCTGCTGCCATCGGCACTCCTCGCTGCAGAAGCCCTGATCACCCCTGCAAACACAAAACACAGCACGAGTTAGACACGCACCACAAAAACTTCCGATGTTCCCTCGGCGGCTCGGATGTTCAGAACTTCAGATCACAAGTTTGTCCATGTATGTCTCAGTACCTGTACATATACACATCCTTGTCAGGTCTGAGCTCCCTCCTGCACAAGGAGCAGCCCCTCGATGAGCTGCACGGCCGGCGGTGACGCGCCGGTGGCCAGCTGACCATCTGCTTGTGGACGACGTGGCACGGTTGCGGGTGGTGGCGGTTGTGCCGGACGAGGATCTGCAGCCCGACGACGACATCGGCGCCGTCTAGGGCTCCTCGCCCCAGCAGCCGGCGGCGGTGGGTTTGTGCCCCCAGGGGCTGCTGATGGATGCCAACAACGTTGTCTCCATGACGATCAGCACCACCGCCGTGACCATCACCACCCTCCTCCCCGAGATGGAAGATGCTTCTTTGGATCCTTGGAAGCATGGTGGAACCGAGGAGGTGACCACTTCAGTCTATGGCGTCTGTGTAGTGGTGAGAGGTGAGGGTGTAGAGGAGCGATGGGTATTTAAAGACACTTGGTGTCCACAAAATGGGAGTAGTAGACTTGAGCACCCCCACTAGAAACTGTAGTATATACTCCAATGCACTTGTGTCAACTTAACACCAATTGGAGCAATGGTTATGGTTGTGCTGATCCGAACCTGGGGCCAAGTGATGATGGAGACGTGCTGATGGTGTTGGCGATTTGAGAGCAGTTAGTGGAGATATACTAGGTGGCAAGAAATTAACAGACTAGGCAGGTATCAAGGAAGTGACAAAAATGGATGAATTATAGTTAGAGCATCCAACAGCGCGGCGTTGTTAAAATATGTTTTAGGCGCTAGTTTTGCACGTTTTGGACTTAGGCTGTAGCGCGGCAATTCCAGGCACCGAAAAATGGAGCGCTTTTTAGGCGCATAAAAATGAAGTGCGCGTTGAACCAAATTGCAAGCAAATTTAGATAACAGTCAGACTAGATTTAAACATAGCTCAAACTAGATAGCACTACATTTGAACTAGATAACATTCAAACTAAAATTAACCGAACGGCGCCTCTGATCTACTCGTCCGAGAGATTGTCGAAGAACTCTTTGCCATTGTCGGTGTTCTCCACGGTGGTGAGCCACAAACCGTCCCACCGGTCATCGCCGGGGACCATCGATGGGCCGTTCAGCTGCGCTTCGATGAACGCCTTCTTCCTCCTCTTCTCCGCCCTCGCCGCCCACCTCGCCCTCTCCTCAGCTGTCTTTAGAGCATAGAAGGTGTGCTCATACTCAACGTCGCCCGGGTAGAGGCGGCACCACTCCTCCATCCGGCACTCGTCCGCCTCGGCGATAGAGAGATGGACCTGCGCACGCTCATGGCGGTGCTGCTCCGCCTTCGTCTGGATGAGCGGCGGCGGTGCGAGGAACTCCGGCTGCTCCCGAGTCTTTATCTAAGGGAAGTTGAGCGCGCCGCGTCCGCGGCTGAACCTCCACGCGGCGGCGTTGTAGGCGTGGGCAGCCTCGTCGGCGGTGCGGTAGGTGCCGAGCCAGACGCGCGTGCCGCCAGTGTTGATCTCTGCCGCGAACATGCCGTAGATGCGGGCGCGCACTCCGAAGAAGCAGGTGGAGCTGCGTGGCCCGTGGCGCGGAGGCATGTCGGCGCCGGGGAGGCCGGCGTCTGTTTAAATCAGCGGCGGTGGCGTGGAAAATCAAAGCGATGAGAAGGGGAAGGGGAAAGTTAGGGGGGCAGCACGCGAAGGGGATGAGGATGCCGCATGCTGTTTCACACGCGGGATATATATCGTGTGGGGCGGTTTTTTGGTGTGCGCAACAAAACGAATGGCGCGCATGCCTTTTTTTGCCGTCCGCTGAAGCGCGTGCGACGTTTTCCTACACCCAGAAAAAACAGGTTTTTAGGTGCTGACGCGTTTAACTGCTGCTGCTGGAGATACTCTTGCACACCATATAACCATAGAAGCACCACATACGGCATCACGCCACGCGCTAAACTGCTGCTGTTAGGCAGCCTATCTGTGGCCTACGTATCGGAGACGGCAGGTACCAATGTCTGCCACTCACGAATCACGACCAAGTAATCAGCAGCTCATTCTTCCCTACTTCCCTGTAAATTCTCTCTCCTGGTTTCAGTAGCAGTGTGTTAAAATCAGTCTCATCCAGGCGCGATCATTGTAGATTCCAGCCCGGCTTCCATGTCAAGCCCCTCCTTGTTGAAGCGCACAACTAAGTAGTGCGCATAATCTAGAACTTTGTTACTCGAGAATCAAGACCAACATGGTGGGAAGAACCTGTATGTGCTATGCATTTTATCAATGATTTTAATATATGGAGTACTTTCTCAGGTTCTATTCTCTCTGACGCCCAAACAAATCCTGAAGTGATCAGTACGTTTACGCAAGATCCAGGGGCTCCTTGTTTTAAGGATTTGCATTAGCATTATAATTCTAAGTCCACTTTAAACAACTGTTATCGCCTGGTAAGATTTGAATTATGAACCATAAAACCATTCATATTAAAATTCGAACTACAACATCCGTTCTGTTCACATAGTTTGCCGAGTATAACACTTGGCAATGTATGTGCGTTTGCCAATGTTACACTCGCCAAACACATGTCGTGAGTCAAATCAGGACACTCGGCAACCGAAGGTGCTACATGGGCCCTCTGTTTTCTTCCGTTGGCCATCACATTACACTAGTAGAAAAATGGGCTTCAGAACCAGTTTTAGAGGGCATTTAGTCCCGGTTCCCAACCTAAACTACGGAATCGGGACTAAAGGCCCCCCCCCAGTCTAAGTTTGGAACAATCCAGGACTAAAGGCCCTCCACGTGGCCGCGTCCGAGCGCTGCAGCTGGAGGACCTTTAGTCCCGGTTGGTGGACCTGTAGCCACGTGGATCCTTTATTTTCTATTTTAGGGTTTAGAATTTCTGTGTTTTTCATTTAATTCTTTTTCATTTCAAACAAGTTTTCGTATATATATATTGTATGCTACTACATACATGTTGGTGCATATATACAATTGGTATATTATCTATTTAATTAAAACAAAGAGATTATTACATTACATGGAGGCATGCATTAGCGGCTATGGTATTCTCCGGTAGGAGATATGACTTCCGTAAGCAACAATCCCGCAATTTCCTCTTGAATTGCTTGCACGCGGTCCTTTAGTTGGAGCTTTTCCCGCATGTATGCGGTCTTTAAAGAAGGAGATCAATATGTGAGTTGTGTGTATATATATGAAATCATTATAATTTTTTTTATAAATAACACTCAACACAATTGATGATAAATAAAATAAAATTATGAATATTGTTTACATAAATCAAATTGAATGTCACATGTGCGCCGCACGGGTGGACACGTGAATGCAGACCGTCTCGTTCTTTCATACATTGCTGATCCTGTCGTGATTTCGGTGTATCTTTTGTCTTCCCATACACGCCCAAGAAGCCTAGCAGGTTTAGAAAAAGATTCTTCTTCACGTGCATCCCGTCGATTGCAGAGCGGGCCTCTAGGAATTTTTAATAGGGTAGATTCCAAAATATAGATTTCTTCTTCCACATGGGTTTGTGTCCATTAGCGTCATTCGGAACAGATTGACTACCAGGACCCTTTTCAAAGATTACTTTTAAATTATTGACCATATGAAATACATCCTCACCTATACGGTGGATAGGCTTATTCCGATGATCTGCCTCCCCTTTGAAATTCTTGCCTTTCTTTCTTAAGGGATGCCTGGTCGGAAGAAATCGATGATGCCCCAGATACACATTTTTCTTACATTTATTTAAATATATACTACCAGTCTCACCTAAACAGTACGTACATGCATTGTATCCCTTGTTTGTCTGTCCTGAAAGGTAACCAAGAGCAGACCAATCATTGATGGTTACGAACAGCAATGCTCATAGGTCAAATTCCTCTTGTTTGTGCTCATCCTACACATGTACACTTTCATTCTTTCACAACTATAGAAGTTCTTCAACTAATGGCCTTAGGTACGCATCAATATCAATGTTGGGTTATTTCGGGCCTTGGATGAGCAGTGGCATCATAATGAACTTTCACTTCATGCACAACCAAGGAGGGACGTTGTAGATACATAGAGTCACATGCCAGGTGCAATGACTGCAGCTTTGCTCCCCAAAATGATTCATGACATCTGTACTTAGACCAAACCTTAAGTTCCGTGCATCGTCCGCAAAGTTCAGGAAATCTCTCTCGATTTTTCTTCACTGTGACCCATCAACGGGGTGTCTCAACATCGTGTCTTCCTTATGTCTTCTTTGTGCCACCGCAAAAACTTGGCATGATCTTTGTTGCTGAACAAACGTTTCAACCGTGCTATTATAGGAGCATACCACATCAGCTAGGCAGGAACCCTCTTCCTGGGGCGCTTGCCCTCAACATCACCAGGGTCATCTCGCCTGATCTTATACCGCAATGCACTGCATACCGGACATGCATTCAAATTCTCGCACTTCTCACCACAATACAGGATATCATCATTAGGCATACATGTATCTTCTGCATCTCTAATCCTAGAGGGCATACAACCTTCTTTGCTTTGTACGTACTGGTAGGTAATTCGTTATCCCTTGAAAGCATCTTCTTCATCATTTTCAACAAATGTTCAAATCCCATGTCAGATAGACCATTCTATGCCTTTCATAACAGTAATTCCAGGATGCTGCCCAGCTTTTTCTTGGCATCTTCACAATTTGGTTACAACAATTTGTTGTGATCCTCTAACATGCGCTCGAACTGCAACCTCTCCTTTTCACTTTTGCAGTCTCTATGTGCATCAACAATGGCCCGAACAAGATCATCAACAGGATCATATGGTGCCTCTTCTTCATCCTCCCCATTGCGGTACCACCATATTCAGGGAACTCAGGATGTTGTCATCATCCTCTTCTTTTTCATTGTCTACCATTATAAGCCCTCTTTCTCTGTGCTTGGTCCAATAATTATAGCCAGATATGAAACCGGACCGAAGCAGGTGGCTGAGAAGGATATTTGAGGAAGAGTAATCCTTCTTATTTTGAAAGACACCACAAGGACAACACATAAAACCATTCCGCTTGTTTGCCTTAGCCACACCAATAAAAGAATGCATTCCATTAATAAACTCGTTAGAGCATCGATTGATGGCGCAGTGATGATGATGTGGGAGCTTCTTCTTCAATCCCCGGCAACAGCGATAGAAAGTTCTTATGCCAAGGTTACGTGAGAATGTGTAGTAAATAACTGGCCAGTTGGAAACCCCAAGAGAAGGTTTAATGAATATAGCAGCAAGTTTTTCCTCAGTTATGAAACCAAGGTAGTCAATCCAGTAGGAAAAAGCCAATACGACTGAAGGTGATGCCCGCTAGCTTCGTGACAGCTTCGGACAATTTATAGGGCGCCTCGTCCGAGCTTTGCTTTGCGAGCGGCAACGTGGAACCTGCACACAACACAACCAAATACTTTGTTCCCAACTTACAATGAGATTGTCAATCTCACCGTTTTGCTTGAAACAAAGAAATGAGCGTATCGAGTGGAAAGCAATAGTAGAATGCGAGTAAAGTAAACAGTGTGAGTAAAGTAAACAGGTGATAGCAATATAAAGGAAATAGGACTGGGATCCACAGTTCACTAGTGATATCTCTCCATAAGATAAAATAACACATGCTTGGTAAACAAATTATAGTTGGGCAATTGATAGAATAAAGACAACGTGATATGTCGAGAGGATCACTATGAGATTTACTCTGGGCATTACAACAAGATACATAAACCTCTATCCAACTGCATCTATGACTAATAATCCACTTATGGCGAATCAATCCGAGAACTCCACAAGTATTAAGTTGCGAACAACAGATAACTGCATTAAGCAAAGTGTGTAATGTAAACAAAGCATATGCCCTTGAGCATATGAATGTTGTTTTCCCCCTAGTAGCTGATGCCTATGATGAATGTGGCGTCAGTCGGTCCTTGTGCGTGGTGAATGACCAGCCCGTTGGGAACCCCAAGAGGAAGGTATGATGAGTGCAGCAGCAAGTTTTCCCTCAGTTAAGAAACCAAGGTTTATCGAACAGGAGAAGGGAGACGGTGACGACTGAAGGTGTTTGTGGAACCTGCACACACAAACAAATACTTTGCTCCCAACTTGCGATGAGGTTGTCAATCTCACCGGTTTGCTTGAAACAAAGGTTATGAGTGTATCGAGTGGAAAACAGTAGTAAAATGCTAGTAAAGTAAACAGTGCGGGAAAAGTAAACAGGTGATTGCAATATGATTAAAATAGGACCGGGGTCCACAGTTTAGTAGTGGTGTCTCTCCATAGATAAATAACATGCTGGGTAAACAAATTACAGTTGGGCAATTGATAGAATAAAGATAACGTGATATGTCAAGAAGATCACTATGAGATTCACTCTGGGCATTACAACAAAATACATAGACCGCCATCCAACTGCATCTATGACTAATAATCCACCCTCGGGGATATCATCCGAACACCCCAAAAGTATTAAGTTGCGAACAACAGATAATTGCATTAAGCAAAGTGTGTAATGTAAACAAAGCATATGCCCTTGAGCATATGAATGTTGTTTTCTCCCTAGTAGCAACAGCACATCTACCACCTTAGAGGTTTCTGTCACTCCCCCAGGTGAAATAGAGACATGAACCCACTATCGAGCATAAATACCCCCTCTTGGAGTCACTAGCAACTACTCGGCCAAGATAGCCACTAACAACGGAGAGCATGCAAGATCATAAACAACATAGAGATAACAAAAGATATAATTCAGTACAGCAACTTAATCATAAACACCAATATTCATCGGATCCCAACAAACCAACATCATAGTATTACATAACGGTGATCTCAATCATGTAGGGCAGCTCATGAGATCTAAACATGAAGCACATGGTGGAGAAGACAACCATCTAGCTACTGCTATGGACCCATAGTCCAAGGTAGACTACTCACTCATCGCTCCGGAGGCAAGCATGGCGATGAAGAAGACCTCCGGTGGCGATTCCCCTCTCCGGCAGGGTGCCGGGAAGAGCTTCTGGACCCTCCCGATCTTCGGGTCGACGGCGGCGGCGGATCGCGATGTATTCTGGAAAACTGATCGGGCCCTTAGGTTTTTCTCGTCAGGGGGTATATGTAGGTGAAAGGAGGCTGTCAGAGGGGGTCCCACGCCCCCTCACACGGGGCTGGCGCGGCCAGGGGGTGGCCGCGCCGCCCCTGTGTCTGGGGCCCACGTGGACCCTCTCCGTCAGGTCTTCGGATGTTTGGGAGCTCCCCGGTGAAATATGACTTCAGGAACTTGTTTCGTCCAATTTCGAGAATATTTCCTGTGTATCACTTCTGAAACACAAAAACAGGAAACTGGCACTGTGGCACTTCGTTAATAGGTTAGTTCCGGAAAATGTATAAAAATGCCACTAAGTGTAACGAAACAATAGGCAAATGGTGTAAAACAAAGCATGGAGCATCAAAAATTATAGATACGTTTGAGACGTATCAAGCATCCCCAAGCTTAACTCCTGCTCGTCCTCTAGTAGGTAAGTGATAACAAAAGAATAATTTTTGAGGTGACATGCACCTACACAATCTTGATCATATATGTAAGCATTGGTGAGCTGGGATCAATAGAACTTAAAACATGGGCATGAAAGATATAATCATGACAATAAGAACTTAGCAACCATGTTGTAAACATGCAAATGAACACAAATAAAAGATCATGATAATGAAACAATGAAAGTCAAACGTGTGTTCAAATCATAAGGAAAAACATACAAGTGGTTTTCAGCTTGTCCTTCAAAGAGAGCAAAACATAAATGCATAGGACACCTCAAAGTTTAAGAGGGCGACTAGATACAAATAATTTAAGAACAAGTGAAACCAACAATATGAGTCAATCAATGAACCTTGGGACAATGCATATCACACTAAGAATGACAACTATGCTCTCTTAATGGTGCATAAAGAAAGAAAGTGGTGACTCAACATAAAAGTAGAAGAAAGGCCCTTCGCAGAGGGAAGCAGTGATTTAAACATGTGCTAGAGCTTTTCATTTGTAAAATAGAGATAAAACTTGATTTTGAGAGGTGGTTGTCTTTGTCAACGACTGGCAATGGGGTTCTTACTATCTTCCATACAAAAATAAAGCAAGTTTTTGAGAGAGAGATTGGCACTTCGTGCTCTTTTTATAAAACTTGGCACTCCTCTCCACCTTTTCCTTTCACATACCATGGCTAACCGATTCCATCGGGTGCCCACCAACATTCACATTCTTTGGAGGAGTGCCTTTTTCTTTCTTTTTTCCTTTTTTTTCTTTTTGGAATAAACAATATGGAAGATAGCAAATCCGACCACTACGTCCCCATGAGCTGAAAACAGTGTCACAAAACGAGAAGTATTTTGAAGGTTTTTGAAAGGTAGCACACGAAAATTTTACTTTGGAATGGCTTACAAATACCATGCATAGGAATTTATAGTGGACACAATGGCAAACTTGGCTTTTAGGAGTTGGATGCACGAGTAGAGCTCATACTCAGTACAAGGTGAGGGCTAGCAAAAGACTGGGAGCGACCAACTAAGAGAGCAGTAATGGCCATAATCATGCAAAGCGACAAAGCGACATTAAAAGAAGCATACGATGGCATCAAAAGTCAAAAACTAAATGATCATGAAGGCTAAAGGCGACTTTGGAAGAGTCTAACATGTGTGAGCATGCACCAAGTCAACCCAAATAAAGCATCAAGGAGAAAACCAAAATAATGCTTCCATACAATAAAAACAATGCATGATTTTTTCAAAGGCTCATTAAGCAATCTCAGTTATTTGAGACAAGTCATGCTACAGCAAAACCACTAAGCATACTATCAAAAAGACATCAAGCATGACATGAAAAAGCCTAAGCCGCAGTCTACACAAGCTCCTTCTTGTACCACTATTTTGCATAAAGCTTTTTCTCTTTTCCAACACCATTTGAAATTTTTAAACACACCTCTTTTGATGAAAACCAATAAAGACCAGAGGCAAAAATACACCTTGATGAAAAGATATGACAAGATCTGAATGCATGTCAAGGCGAAAACGAAAACCAAAAGCAGTAGCAGAAAAAGTAGAACGCTCGATTTTTAATAAGAGTGAAAACTAGAGCGTTCTTTGCAAATGAAAACAAGTACATCTCCTCCAAAGGAAATTTGTTGGGGTCCAACCATTTATTGCAGCAAACAAACAAACTAAACCAACTAAGAAAACTAAAACAACTGACGCTCCAAGAAAAACACATAGTGCATGAAGCAATAAAAATATAGTGTTTTGAAAGGTGACCTGATTTTTGCCGATGAAGAAGGGGTGCCTCGGGGGCATCCCCAAGCTTTGACGCTTGTACTTCTTGGATATTTCTTGGGGTGATGCATGGGCATCCCCAAGCTTGAGCTTTTGTCCATTCTTCAACTCATCTCATCATTCTCCAATCCCTACACTTGAAAACTTCCTTCATACAAAACTAAACACAATTCTATTAGCAACATTAGTGCAAGCATAAAATATATTCATCCTCTTTTAGCTTCAGGTTTCAACCCAAAACCACCACATATAAAGTATATACTACTGTAGCAACTTCCACAAGAGTTCCATGATCAAAAAGAACTCAAAAGAAAGCGATAAAGTGGCAAAAACAAATATTGGCAGAAATCTGTCAAAACTGGACAGCTGATAATGGACGAATTTTTGAGGGATTTTCTGTTGCTCAAATCAAAAAGTGTTCAACTAAGAAAAGTTTGGATATAACCTGGGGCATATGCACAAGAAATAGCAGGTCCAAAAGATATACATAGAATTTTCACGAATTTTTACGGTGCAGCACCGAAAACAGTTTCAGGACAGCAATAACCCCAAATCTTTACCTCACTCAAATTAGAGGCTTCTCTTGGCACAAAAACGAAATAAACAAGATAAGGAGCGGTAATTACAGTAGTAATGACTTCCAAGACTCAAGAAAAAGAAAAAGTACTGAAAATTAAACAATGGGTTATCTCCCAAGAGTGCTTTTCTTTAACGCCTTTGAGCTAGGCGCAGAAAATTGCGAATCAAGTAATATCAATAGATGAAGTGCTAGTTACCTCAGTAGGCTCTTTGAAGGTTCCCGAAGATGATTCAACCTGCAAGTCACCCTTAGTGGAACTAAGAGTCTTACCAATCTTAAGAACATGTTGAGATTTAAGCGCAGAAACCTTGGGAACATACATAAATTTTTTGCTCTTTTCTAACAAACACTTTCTCCTTCTTAAATTTAAGAGAAGAGAAGATTAAACTAAGAGTTTCCATAGACTCCTCTAGTTTACCAATCCTCAAGTTTTCATTGTCATGAGTAGTGCTAGCCTCTAAAATGGTAATTCTCTTACCAATGTTTTCTATTAATTCACTAACGCGGCTAGCATTTTCTAGGATAGTTGGCAAACTTTTTTCTAAGGAGCTGAGCTTTTCTACCACCTCTTCCAAGGTGGTCTCAGTTTTAGCAACATGAATAGGTGGTACTCCCACTAAACTTTCAATTATAGTGCATGCTTCTCCCGCAGGAGTACCCAGAAAATTACCTCCTGTAAGAGTATCAAGAACATACCTATTCCAGCTAGATATGCCAACATAAAAATTTCTAAGGAGGATCGTGGTGGAGTGCTTTTTGGTACACCTATGATGAGCATTGTTAATACGGTACCAAGCATCTTTTAAACTTTCTCCCCCTTGTTGCTTGAAACTACGAACTTCTACTTCAGGATTACTCATTGTAGCAAAACTAAAAGCAGATAAGTAAAAACAACTACCAAGGATTCTAATTTTTTTGGGTTTTTGATATAAAAAGCAATGCAGGTAAAATAAAATAAAGTAAAGCAAAACAAATAACAAAGCAATGGATGTGTGTGCGAAGAACTCCCCTCGCAGAAGTCTTCTCTTCCTTCCCCGGCAACGGCGCCAGAAAAAGTGCTGATGCCTATGATGAATGTGGCATCAGTCGGTCCTTGTGCGTGGTGAATGACCAGCCCGTTGGGAACCCCAAGAGGAAGGTATGATGAGTGCAGCAGCAAGTTTTCCCTCAGTTAAGAAACCAAGGTTTATCGAACAGGAGAAGGGAGACGGTGACGACTGAAGGTGTTTGTGGAACCTGCACACACAAACAAATACTTTGCTCCCAACTTGCGATGAGGTTGTCAATCTCACCGGTTTGCTTGAAACAAAGGTTATGAGTGTATCGAGTGGAAAACAGTAGTAAAATGCTAGTAAAGTAAACAGTGCGGGAAAAGTAAACAGGTGATTGCAATATGATTAAAATAGGACCGGGGTCCACAGTTCACTAGTGGTGTCTCTCCATAGATAAATAACATGCTGGGTAAACAAATTACAGTTGGGCAATTGATAGAATAAAGATAACGTGATATGTCAAGAAGATCACTATGAGATTCACTCTGGGCATTACAACAAAATACATAGACCGCCATCCAACTGCATCTATGACTAATAATCCACCCTCGAGGATATCATCCGAACACCCCAAAAGTATTAAGTTGCGAACAACAGATAATTGCATTAAGCAAAGTGTGTAATGTAAACAAAGCATATGCCCTTGAGCATATGAATGTTGTTTTCTCCCTAGTAGCAACAGCACATCTACCACCTTAGAGGTTTCTGTCACTCCCCCAGGTGAAATAGAGACATGAACCCACTATCGAGCACAAATACCCCCTCTTGGAGTCACTAGCAACTACTCGGCCAAGATAGCCACTAACAACGGAGAGCATGCAAGATCATAAACAACATAGAGATAACAAAAGATATAATTCAGTACAGCAACTTAATCATAAACACCAATATTCATCGGATCCCAACAAACCAACATCATAGTATTACATAACGGTGATCTCAATCATGTAGGGCAGCTCATGAGATCTAAACATGAAGCACATGGTGGAGAAGACAACCATCTAGCTACTGCTATGGACCCATAGTCCAAGGTAGACTACTCACTCATCGCTCCGGAGGCAAGCATGGCGATGAAGAAGACCTCCGGTGGCGATTCCCCTCTCCGGCAGGGTGCCGGGAAGAGCTTCTGGACCCTCCCGATCTTCGGGTCGATGGCGGCGGCGGATCGCGATGTATTCTGGAAAACTGATCGGGCCCTTAGGTTTTTCTCGTCAGGGGGTATATGTAGGCGAAAGGAGGCTGTCAGAGGGGGTCCCACGCCCCCTCACACGGGGCTGGCGCGGCCAGGGGGGTGGCCGCGCCGCCCCTGTGTCTGGGGCCCACGTGGCCCCTCTCCGTCAGGTCTTCGGATGTTTGGGAGCTCCCCGGTGAAATATGACTTCAGGAACTTGTTTCGTCCAATTCCGAGAATATTTCCTGTGTATCACTTCTGAAACACAAAAACAGCAGAAAACAGGAAACTGGCACTGTGGCACTTCGTTAATAGTTTATTTCCGGAAAATGTATAAAAATGCCACTAAGTGTAACGAAACAATAGGCAAATGGTGTAAAACAAAGCATGGATCATCAAAAATTATAGATACGTTTGAGACGTATCAGTAGCAACAGCACATCTACAACCTTAGAGGTTTCTGTCACTCCCCCAGATTAAATAGAGGCATGAACCCACTATCGAGCATAAATACCCCCTCTTGGAGTCACTAGCAACTACTCGGCCAAGATAGCTACTAACAACGGAGAGCATGCAAGATCATAAACAACATAGAGATAACATAAGATAAAATTCTGTACATCAACTCAATCATAACACCAATATTCATTGGATCCCAACAAACACAACATATAGAATTACATAACGGTGATCTCGATCATGTAAGCCAGCTCACGAGATCTAAACATGAAGCACATGGTGGAGAAGACAACCAACTAGCTACTGCTATGGACCCATAGTCCAAGGTAGACTACTCACTCATCGCGTCAGAGGCAAGCATAGCGATGAAGAAGACCTCCGGTAGCGATTCCCCTCTCTGGCAGGGTGCCTGGAAGAGCTTCTGGACCCTCCCAATCTCGGGTCGACGGCGGCGGAGGATTGCAATGTATTCTGGAAAAGTGATCGGGTATTTAGGTTTTTCCCGTCGGGGGGGTCTTTATAGATGAAGGGGCGTCGTCAGAAGTGGCCCTGGTGGGGCTCACCATAGGGGGGCACGGGCCAGCCCCAGGCCACGCCCCCTGGTGGTGTGGCCCACCAGTGGCTCCTCTCTGTCTTCTCTTTGGTTCTCTGGAAGCTTCGGTAAATATCTGGACGTCTGGCTTTTGTTTCGTTCAATTTCGAGAATATTTCATGTATAACTTTTCTAAAACACAAAAACAGCAGAAAACAGGGAACTGGCACTGTGGCATCTTATTAATAGGTTTGTTCCAGAAAATGCATAAAAATGCCACGAAGTGTAACGAAACACTAAGAAATGGTGTAAAAACAAGCATGGAGCATCAAAAATTATGGATACGTTGAAGACGTATCAGCATCCCCAAGCTTAACTCCTGCTCGTCCTCGAGTAGGTAAGTGATAACAAAAGAAATAATTTTTGAGGTGACATGCACCTACACAATCTTGATCAAATATGTAAGCGTTGTGCGCTGGGATCAAAAGAACTTAAAACATGGGCATGAAAGACATAATTTTGATAGAAGAAACTTAGCAACCATGTTATAAAATGAAAATGAACACAAATGAAGGATCATGAAAATGAAACAATGAAACTCAAACGTGTGTTCAAATCATAAGGAAAAACATACAAATGGTTTTCAGCTTGTCCTTCATGTAGAGCAAAACATAAATGCATAGGACACCTTCAAGTTTAAGAGGGCGACTAGATACAAGTAATTTAAGAACAAGTGAAACCAACAATATGAATCAACCAATGAAAACTTTGGGACAATGCACATTATACTCAGAATGACAACTATGCTCTCTTAGATGGTGCATAAAGGTAGAAGGTGGAGACTCAACATAAAAATAAAAGAAAGGCCCTTCGCAGATGGAAGCAATGATTGCAAGTTTTATAAACCTTCAAAAATTATGGTACTTACCGGTTTTGAGCTCTAATTGCCCCCATCATAAGCATCTTGAATGGTTAAAGTTAATGCGAGTACACTTATGCTGCATATGCTTGACAAATCATAAGTTGAAAAGCTTGTGTCCCATGAAATACGAATACACAAACCTCATGCAACTTTACTTAGAGTCCCAAGCAAGCTCTTGTCATTGTAAGTATGCACGTATCATCGAGAACCGCCAACAGGGTACCTCCATGCCCGATGACATGGTACAAGCCCACATCAAAATGACAGGACAAACAGACAATGAATACCTCGACATCTCTTTTATTTTACATTGGTATAGGATTTTATTGTGAGATGCATCGTCAAATGTTCACTATGGGTGATACGTCTCCAACGTATCTATAATTTTTGATGCTCCATGCTTGTTTTTACACCATTTGCCTACTATTTCGTTACACTTCGTGGCACTTTTATGCATTTTCTGGAACTAACCTACTACAAGTTGCCACAGTGCCAGTTCCCTGTTTTCTGCTATTTTTGTGTTTCAGAAGTGATACACAGGAAATATTCTTGGAATTGGACAAAACAAGTTCCTAAAGTCTTATTTTGTCCGGGAGCTTCTAGAGATCCGAAGGAGAGTAGGAGGGGAGCCACAGGGACCCACACGCCAGGCCAGCGCAGCCAGGGCCTGGCCCGCGCCGCCCTAGTGTGAGGCCACCTGGCTCCACCTCTGACATCGCCCCTTTGCCTATAAAGACCCCCCAACAGGAAAAACCTAAGAACCCGATCACTTTTCCAGAACACATCGCGATCCGCCGCCGCCGTTGACCCAAAGATCGGGAGGGTCGAGAAGCTCTTTCCGGCACCCTGCCGGAGAGGGGAATCGCCACTGGAGGTCTTCTTCATCGCCATGCTTGCCTCCAGAGCGATGAGTGAGTAGTCTACCTTGGACTATGGGTCCATAGCAGTAGCTAGATGGTTGTCTTCTCCACCATGTGCTTCATGTTTAGATCTCATGAGTTGCCCTACATGATTGAGATCACCGTTATGTAATTCTACATGTTTGGTTTGTTGGGATCTGATGAATATAGGTGTTATGATTGAGTTGCTGTACTGAATTATATCTTATCTTATCTCTATGTTGTTTATGATCTTGCATGCTCTCCGTTGTTAGTAGCTATCTTGGTCGAGTAGCTGCTAGTGACTCCAAGAGGGGGTATTTATGCTCGATAGTGGGTTCATGCCTATATTTAATCTGGGGGAGTGACAGAAACCTCTAAGGTTGTAGATGTACTGTTGCCACTAGGGAGAAAACAACATTCATATGCTCAAGGGCATATGCTTTGTTTATATTACACACTTTGCTTAATGCAATTATCTGTTGTTCGCAACTTAATACTTGTGGAGTTCTCGTATTGATTCGCCACAAGTGGATTATTTGTCATAGATGCAGTTGGATGGTGGTCTATGTATTTTATTGTAATGCCCAGTGTAAATCTCATAGTGATCTTCTTGACATATCACGTTTATCTTTATTCTATCAATTGCCCAACTGTAATTTGTTTACCCAGCATGTGTTATTTATCTTATGGAGAGACACCACTAGTGAACTGTGGACCCCGGTCCTATTTCTATCATATTGCTATCACCTGTTTACTTTACTCGCACTGTTTACTTTACTCGCATACTCTACTATTTTCCACTCGATACGCTCATAACCTTTGTTTCAAGCAAACCGGTGAGATTGACAACCTCATCGCAAGTTGGGAACAAAGTACTTGGTCGTGTTGTGTGCAGGTTCCGTGTTGCAGCTAGCAAGCAAAGCTTGGACGAGGCACCATATGTAAATTGTCCGACGCTATCGCAAACTAGCAAGCATCACCTTCAGTCATAATTGTCTGCTCTTCTCCTGAACGATAAACCTTGGTTTCTTAACTGAGGGAAAACAAGCTGGTATACTCATCACACCTTCCTCTTGGGATTCCCAACTGGCTGGTTATTTACTTCATCAACTTGGCATCATCAAGCTTCTTTTCTGGTGCCGTTGCCGGGGAAGAGTGGAAGACTTCTGCGAGGGGAGTTTTTGCACGCACATCCTTTACTTTGTTATTGTTTTGCTTTACTTTATTTATTTTACCTGTATCATTTTATATCAAAAACCCAAAAAAAAAATAGAATCCTTGGTAGTTGTTTTTACTTGTTTACTTTCATTTTGCTGAAATGGCCAATCCTGAAAACACCAAGTTGTGTGACTTTACTAGCATGAACAATAGTGATTTTATCTGCACTCCTATTGCACCACCTGCTCCTGCTACAATCTTTTATGAGATTAAGCCTGCTTTGTTGAACCTTGTTATGAAAGAGCAATTTTCTGGTGCTAGTACTGAAGATGCTACAGCTCATCTCAACAATTTTGTTGAGCTATGTGAGATGCAGAAATATAAGGATGTAGAAAGTGATATTATTAAGCTCAAGTTGTTTTCTTTTTCTTTGAGAGGAAAAGCTAAAGATTGGTTGCTGTCTTTGACTAAGAATAGTATTGATTCACGGGCTAAGTGTAAGGATACTTTTATTGGTAGATACTATCCTCCTACTAAGATTATATCTCTGCATAGCAATATTATGAAGTTTACTCAATTTGATAATAAAAATGTTGCTCAAGCTTGGGAAAGAATGAAATCTATTATAAAGAATTGTCCCACTCATGGACTGACTACTTGGATGATTGTCCAAACTTTTTATGCAGGACTGAATTTTTCTTCGAGGAACCTACTTGATTCAGCTGCTGGAGGCACTTTTATGTCCCTTACCTTGGGCGCCGCAACAAAGCTACTTGACAACATGATGGTAAATTATTCCGAATGGCACACCGAGAGAGCTCCACAAGGTAAGAAGGTAAATTCTGTTGAGGAAACCTCTTCCTTGAGTGATAAGATTGATACCATTATGGCTATGCTTGCTAATGATAGGACTCATGTTGATCCTAATAATGTTCCTTTAGCCTCCTTGGTTGCTCAAGAAGAGCATGTTGATGTGAATTTCATTAGAAACAATAATTTTAACAACAATGCTTATAGGAACAATTTTGCTAGTAACAATTATAGGTCGTATCCTTCTACCAATGGTAATGGTTATGGTAATTCTTATGGTAATTCCTACAACAACACTAGGGCCGCGCCCTCCGAGCTTGAGGTAATGCTCAAGGACTTCATTGGTAAGCAAACTGCTTTTAACAAGTCTGTTGAGGAAAAGTTAGGCAAAATTGATATTCTTGCTTCTAAAGTTGATAGCCTTGCTCATGATGTTGAAATTCTAAAATTAAAAGTGTTGCCAAATGATGTGAAAGAGAACAATGTTTTTGCTACTGCTAATGCTATTCAAGTTGGAATTGATGAAAATATTAGATTGTTAGCGGAATTGCATGCCAGGTGGGAAAGAGAAGATGAGATGGCTAGAGAAATGAAGGTATGTACCATTACTACCTCTAATGATGTTGCTCCTAATGCTAGCAATCCTCTTACTTTGATTGGGGTAGAGAAAACTCCCACTCCTTGTGTTAAAAAACCTAAAACTGCCAAAACTTTTTCTCAAAAGAGTGCTGAAATTTTTCGGAGTGTGGGAGATGATAGCTTTATTTCTTTTAATGATTTTGATGTTGATTGCTGCAATATATCTAAAGTTATTTTGTTCTTGCAAAATCTTGCTTTGACTCCCAATGCTAGTTCTTTAAATGTTGCTTTTACTAAGCATATTACCAATGCTCTCATGAAAATTAGGGATGGAAAGTTGAAGCAAAAAGCTTCTGTTCCCAAGAAGTTAGAAGATGGTTGGGAACCCATCATTGATATGCATGTTAGTGGTTTTGATTGCCATGCTTTATGTGATCTAGGTGCTAATATTTCTATCATGCCTAGAAAGATTTATGACATGCTTGATTTACCACCGCTTCAAAAATGTTATTATGATGTTCCTATTGCTGATGTTGCTAAGAAGAAACCTTTGGGAAGAATTAATGATGTTCATATTGTGGTTAACAATAACCTTGTTCCCATTGATTTTCTTGTTATGGACGTTGAATGCCATGCTTCATGTCCTATTATTTTGGGAAGACCCTTTCTTCGAACTGTAGGTGCTATCATTGATATGAGAGAAGGCACTATCAAATATCAATTCCCACTCAAGAAAGGTATGGAACACTTCCCTAGGAAAAGGAAGAAATTACTTTTTGACTCTATTCTTAGAGTAAATTATGAGCTTGATGCTTCATCACTTGATGTTACTTGATTCGCAATTTTCTGCGCCTAGCTCAAAGGCGTTAAAGAAAAGCACTCTTGGGAGATAACCCAATATTTTATTTTCAGTACTTTTTCTTTTATTTGAGTCTTGGAAGTCATTACTACTGTAATGACTGCTCCTTATCTTGTTTATTTCATTTTTGTACCAAGAGAAGCCTCTAATTTGAGTGAGGTAAAGATTTGGGGATGTTGCTGTCCTGAAACTGTTTTTGGTGCTGCACCATAAAAATTCGTATAAATTCTCTATATATCTTTTAGACCTACGATTTCTTGTGCATATGCCCCATGTTATATCCAAACTTTTGTTAGTTGAACACTTTTTGATTTGAGCAACAGAAAACCCCTCAAAAATTCAGCCTTTGTCAGCTGTTCTCTTTTGACAGATTTCTGCCAATATTTGTGTTTGCCGCTTTATCGCTTTCTTTTGAGTTCTTTTGATCACGAAACTTTTGGGGAAGTTGCTACAGTAGTATGTGCTATATATGTGGTGGTTTTAGGTTGAAATCTGAAGCAAAAAGAAGGTTGATTATATGTTATGCTACACTAATGTTGCTAATAGATTTGTGTTTAGTGTTGTATGAAGGAAGTTTTCAAGTGTAGGGATTGGAGAATGATGAGATGAGTTGAAGAATGGACAAAAGCTCAAGCTTAGAGATGCCCATGCATCACCCCAAGAAATATCCAAGAAGTACAAGCGTCAAAGCTTGGGGATGCCCCCGAGGCACCCCTTCTTCATCGGCAAAAATCAGGTCACCTTTCAAAACACTATATTTTTATTGCTTCATGCACTATGTGTTTTTCTTGGAGCGTCAGTTGTTTTAGTTTTCTTAGTTAGTTTAGTTTGTTTGCTGCAATAAATGGTTGGACCCCAACAAATTTCCTTTGGAGGAGATGTACTCATTTTCATTTGCCAAGAACACTCCGTTTTTCATTCTTACAATTTCACCGGGTGTTCTTCTTTTTTTGCTACTGCTTTTGGTTTTCGTTTTCACCTTGATTTGCGTTCAAACCTTGTCATATCTTTTCATCAAGGTGTATTTTTGCCTCTGATCTTTATTGGTTTTCATCAAAAGAGGTGTCTTTAAAAATTTCAAATGGTGTTGGAAAAGAGAAAAAGCTTTATGCAAAAAAAGTGGTACAAGAAGGAGCTTGTGTAGACTGCGGCTTAGGCATTTTCATGTCATGCTTGATGTCTTTTTGATGGTATACTCAGTGGTTTTGCTGTAGCATGACTTGTCTCAAATAACTGAGATTGCTTAATGAGCCTTTGAAAAAATCATGCCTTATTTTTAATTATTTGGAAGCATTATTTTGGTTTTCTCCTTGATGCTTTATTTGGGTTGACTTGGCGCATGCTCACACATGTTAGACTCTTACAAAGTCGCCAATAGCCCCTATGATCATTTAGTTTTTGACTTTTGATGCCATCTTATGCTTCTTTTAATGTCGCTTTGTCGCTTTGCATGATTATGGCCATTATTGCTCTCTTAGTTGGTCGCTCCCAGTCTTTTGCTAGCCCTCACCTTGTACTGAGTATGAGCTCTACTCATGCATCCAACTCCTAAAAGCCAAAGTTTTCCAAAGTGTCCACCATACATACCTACTAGCAATTTTCTATTCTAAGTAAATTTGACTTGCTTTTATTTTCTCTTCAAATTAAACTCTTACCAGTGTTATGCGAAATTCGATCAGTAAAGCTCTCATGAACCAGAAGGCACACTTTACTTTTTCCTGTTCTTAAAAATTTGACATTGTGGTCTCTTATGTTGAGTTGTTATGCTTGCAAGTTGTAAGTTGGAGACTAGCCCAACCATGCAGTCATGGGCAAGCTTTCAACATTGCACTTCTTATTTGAGTTGATATTGTGATCTTTTGTTTATGGATGCCCGCGGTGTGAAATGAATTGGGAATCTTATGGGGATCATGGAGTTTGTATATGTGTTAGGGAAACACTGGGCTGCTAATCTAAGCTATGCATAATTCATGGTGGAAATTTGCAGCATACCCATGGTGAACATTCGATGATGCATCTCACAATAAAAAGCTAAACAAATGGCAAATAAAAGAGATGTCGAGGTGTTCATTGTCTGCTTGTCCTGTCATTTTGATGTGGGCTGATGTCTACGCACTTCTATTCTTGTAGACACTTGTTGGGCCTCCAAGTGCAGATGTTTGTAGAACAGCAGCAAGTTTCCCTTAAGTGGATCACCCAAGGTTTATCGAACTCAGGGAGGTTAGAGGTCAAAGCTATCCCTCTCAAGCAACCCTGCAATTACGATACAGAAAGTCTTTTGTGTCCCCAACACACCCAATACACTTGTCAGATGTATAGGTGCACCAGTTCGGCGAAGAGATAGTGAAATACAAGTGGTATAGATGATTATAAGTAGTAACTGTGGTATAAAATAAATATTGCTGCGAGCAAACAAGTAATAAAATAGCAAGTAAACGGTGTGCAATGCTTGGAAACAAGGCCTAGGGATCATACTTTCACTAGTGGACACACTCCCAACAATATAACATGACTGAACAAGTAACTTCTCTTTGCTAAGGTACTCTGAATTACTCTCCTATTGAATAACACTAATCATTGCGTAGTGGCTACAGAAGCACCCCTTAAAGTTCATCAAGTACTTGACAAACACCACTCATAGCGATATCCAAATCAGATCACAATTCAAGATAGAAATCATTGCAACTTAGACCAAGTACTAACACGGTGCACACACTCACACCTTTACACCATGAAAGGAGGAATAAATCACTCAAACTATCATAGCAATAATTATTCTCATAATCCACAAGGGATCACAATCGTAGCCTAAACCAAGTACCACCATGATGTGTCGGGGATATAACCCCGGGTATACCAAAGTACCCCTTTATCTATTACTAATATACATTATATATCAAGTTGTGTGTTGCAGGAATATTAAAAAGCAAATAAACAGCAGCCTGGGCCGGATTAACCAAGCCCAGGCCGGAATAACCTCCATCTGGCCGGAATATAGAAGCTGGGCCGGAATATTAAAGCATGGCTGGATTATCTCTAGGCTGGGCCGGGATATTGCAGCCCAGGCCGGCGTCCCGCCCCGCAGCGCCCAGGTGGGCCGACCTCCTCAGCCCCCGGCTGGGCCGGCGGCTGGCTTGCCCCGGCTGGGCCGCTCCCGCTCTTCCGTCCCGGCGCCCCGCTGCCTTCCCGGCTGGGCCTCGCGCCCGAGCAGGCCGGCTGCTGACTCGCCCCGGCTGGGCCCGGGTCTCCTCAGCCCCGGCTGGGCTGCTTTGCCCCGGCTGGGCTGGCTCCTCCTCCAGGCCGGTGTCCCCTTCCTGCCCCGGCTGGGCCGACATTGTCCCCCGGCTGGGCCAGGATCTCCAGCCCCGGCTGGGCCTGCTGCTTCCCCGCGACCCGGCTGGGCCGGATCAGAAGGATCCGGCCTGGCCGGGATTCTCCTCCAGGCCGCCCTTGTCTATTCCGGCTGGGCCGGATTATACTGTTCCGGCTGGGCCAGGCAGGGATCCCTGGCCCAGGCCGGATTATATCTTTGGCAGGCCGGGATATTCACTCCTGGGCCGGATTACACCTCCCCGGGGGCGAGATTTACCTCCTCCGGCATATTTCCTCATCCAGCAGCAACTCCGGTGCATCGTGCCAGTCCTGGGACGCCTCCGGGCTCGGACTGGCACATCCTTCATCATCATATGCTGGTCTTGGGACGCTCCTTAGCTCAGACCAGCATATCTCTCCTCTCCTAGTCAGTCTTATCCCCAGGAGGAGGATAAGACTGATGGCATGGTGATCCTGAAGACAAACGCTAGAAGACGAATGCAAGGACTCCAAGTACAGACATCGATGGGACTAGCCCATGACCGTGACGCATCGCACAGTACCGAGGACGGTACCGTGCTGATGCAGGCCACAGTGTGACAAGACCCCAGTAGTCATCTCAGCTACAGTGCATGTATAGTGTATTGTGGGGCATCCCTTGTCCCCTGGGCTCCCTATATAAGGGGCACCAGGGGGATCGATCACCCCAAGCCTCCAGAGGAGGCTCATTCTCTCTCGCTCCATGGGAGCTCTCTAGCACTAGCTGTTTAGCTCCTGCCCAGTGCAGCCTCAGATAGGCAAGATACACAGCTCAAGGAGCACCATTGTAGCTCTCATGTGAAGCTCATATAGATCAGACATGCAGGAGTAGGGGTGTTACCTCCTCACGAGGGCCCCGAACCTGGGTAGCTCGATGTGTTAGCAGTGACTTCTGTGCTCGGTCTCTACCGAGTCATCCCTCTCCCGGATCCACCAGCGTACAGTCGGCCCCCATTTAAGCCATCCTATGGCATATGTTGTTTCACCACGACGACATTTGGCGCCCACCGTGGGGCTGATCAAGGCGCTGGTAGGAGTACATCCGGACGGGATCTTCTTCATCTGCTCGGGGGCTCGACATCAGCAACGCCTCCGAGCACAGCAGGCTTTCTTCAACTCCCGGGCTGACCTCAACTCGCCCGGGCCAGCATACGGCTGTCCCGGATCTACATCGGCATCTCCGGGCCGGCGCTCGGCTAGCTCCGGCCAGCATATTCTGTGTCCCGGCCAGCATATCCTGTGTCCCGGCCAGCATATTCTGTGTCCCGGCCAGCATATCCTGAGTCCCGGCCAGCATATCCTGAGTCCCGGCCAGCATATCCTGTGTCCCGGCCAGCATATCCTGTGTCCCGGCCAGCATATCCTGTGTCCTGGCCAGCATATCCTGTGTCCCGGCCAGCATATCCTGTGTCCCGGCCAGCATATCCTGTGTCCCGGCCAGCATATCCTGTGTCCCGGCCAGCATATTCTGCGTTCTGGCCAGCATATCCTGTGTCCTGGCCAGCATATCTTATGTCCCGGCCGGCATATTCTATGTTTGTTGTACCAGGGACTGTTCCGCCTTCGCCTCGAGCATCTGCTGGTACTTCAAACTTCTTCAACGGTGCAAGTAAGTATTTATGCTGGTTTACTCCATATCCTGGTCAGCTTATCTGAAAATCAGTGTCTCCTTGATAGAAAAGATAGCTCGGGGGCTAGGCTAAAGCCTAGCAAGTTGCCTCTTGAATACTGTTTCAGTATATATTAGTTTGCATGCTAGCATATCAGCTTCTCAGTTTCCTCCTGTATGTCTGTTTATATGCCAAATCACTACATATGCCTGCTGCAAAGAGTATCCTTAGTATCAGTTTGTATGTCTGCAATCTTATGCAAAGTTTTATCTGGGCATGTTATATGCCGGTTTTATATGCCAACAGCAAGATGCTATGTCAAGTTATATGTCTTTGCATGTGTCAACCAGTATATCTGCTACAGTGCTATAGTCAGTATGCCAGTTAACATGTCAAGTTCAGTATTTGCTTATATGCCAAATGCTTTATCTCAAATGCTATGTGTTATATGCCGGCTGTCGTATGCCAAGGCTCGTATGCCAGTTTTTTATATGTTGAATGCCATGTGCTAGTTGTTACATGTTTACAGTCAGATCAGTTATATGCCTATCTCAGTACCAGTTTCTGCATGCTACGTGCTATATGCTAGATCTCATATGACAGTTATAGTATACTTGCATTTATATACCGGCACATGAGTGCCAAATATCTGTTGTAAGATGCCAAGTTTGCTTATATGCCAGTTACAGTATGTCTACATTTATATGCCGGCACATGAGTGCCTAGTTCTTCCTTGTGAGTTGCCAAGTTAGCATATATGTCAAATTGCTATATCTCAGTCTGTATGTCAAGTGCTTTGTACCGAATGATATGGGCTATATGCCAAACTCCATATGCTAGATTGCAAATATGCCAAATACTATGACCATCGCTATGTCTTTTAGAAGGACTACAGAACAGGTTGGATATTTCATCATATATACCGGCTATGACTCTCCATATTGCCATTACAAGAAGAAATTGCTATTACACCACCAGGGCTTCAGTTTATATCTCAGTGTCTCAGCCAGCATATCTTTACATCTTGGCCTGCATATCTCAAAGTCTCAGGTATGTCAGTTTGTTAGCACATCATGTTATTAAGTGATATCTTGAGTCATATGTGTTTCAGTATGCCGGCATATCATGGCATGAGCAAAGTTCCAATATGCCAACATATCATGGCATGAGAAGAGTTTTAGTATGCCGGCATATCATGGCAAAGAGCAAAATGTCAGTATGCCAGCATATCATGGCAAAATGTCAGTATGCCAGCATATCATGGCAAAATGTCAGTATGCCAGCATATCATGGCAAAATGTCAGTATGCAGCATATGCAATGTCAGTATCCATATGGCAAAATGTCAGTATGCCAGCATATCATGGCAAAATGTCAGTATGCCAACATATCATGGCAAGAGCAAAATCTCAGTATGTCGACATATCATGGCATCGACCAAAATCCCCAATCACCGTTTATCTCGGTTTGCCAGCATATCAAGGCATCTATCAATAACTCATATCGCCGTTTATTTCGGTTCGCCAGCATATCATGGCATCGACCAAAATCCCCAATCACCGTTTATCTCGGTTTGCCAGCATATCAAGGCATCTATCAATAACTCATATCGCCGTTTATTTCGGTTCGCCAGCATATCAAGGCATCTATCAATAACTCATATCGCCGTTTATTTCGGCATGCCAGCATATCACGGCATTCTATAATCCTTTCAGTTATCGCCAATTCTAGCACAGTAATATATCGAGACTTCGATCTCAAAGCTAACAAGCATCATATCTCTTATCATATCCGGTTTCACAGAGTATCCCGGTTTAGCATATTAACTTGTCTTATCATTTTTGCATACTAACAAGTGCCCAGCGATGGCACAGCCAGCCCAGAGGCATATCAGTATACCGGCATTGTCAAAGCAGACAATGTCGATGAGACATAGCCCGAGAGGCAAAGTGTCGATATAAAGCCCAAGAGGCAAAGTAGCCCAAGAGGCAAAGCAGCCCAAGAGGCATATCAGCATACCGGCATTGTCAAAGCAGACAATGTCGATGAGACATAGCCCGAGAGGCAAAGTGTCGATATAAAGCCCAAGAGGCAAAATAGCCCAAGAGGCAAAGCAGCCCAAGAGGCATATCAGTATACCGGCATTGTCAAAGCAGACAATGTCGATGAGACATAGCCCGAGAGGCAAAGTGTCGATATAAAGCCCAAGAGGCAAAGTAGCCCAAGAGGCAAAGCAGCCCAAGAGGCATATCAGTATACCGGCATTGTCAAAGCAGACAATGTCGATGAGACATAGCCCGAGAGGCAAAGTGTCGATATAAAGCCCAAGAGGCAAAGTAGCCCAAGAGGCAAAGCAGCCCAAGAGGCATATCAGTATACCGGCATTGTCAAAGCAGACAATGTCGATGAGACATAGCCTGAGAGGCTAAGTGTCGATATAAAGCCCGAGAGGCAAAGTAGCCCAAGAGGCATATCAGTATACCGGCATTGTCAAAGCGGACAATGTCGATGAGACATGGCCCAAGTGGCAACATGTTGAAACAGCACGAGAGGCATATCAGTATACCGGCATTGTCAAAGCGGACAATGTCGATGAGACATAGCCTGAGAGGCAAAGTGTCTATATAAAGCCCGAGAGGCAAAAGTAGCCTAAGAGGCAAAGTAGCCCGAGAGGCAAAAGTAGCCCAAGAGGCAGAGTAGCCCAAGAGGCACATAGCTCAAGAGGTAAAGTATCGATGTAGCCAAATAAGGCAAAGCAGTATTCCGGCATTGTCGAAGCAGACGATGTCGATGAGACGTAGCACAAGAGGCAAAGTGTCGATATAGCCAAAGAAGGCATAATAGTATTTTGAGATAGCCCGCGAAGGCTAGCATATCACGTATATGAGTATATGTCAAACAGGACATTGCCTGTGATGGCATGAGATAGAATTGGCCTGTGCAGGCCAGCATATCATTTTTTATGAGCATGCAGGTTTGGGACTTTGGTATATTTCTTGTTGGAGCCTGTGCGCCACTCTACGAGTCCCCCACAGCCTCGGGGGCTAATGTCGGGGATATAACCCCGGGTATACCAAAGTACCCCTTTATCTATTACTAATATACATTATATATCAAGTTGTGTGTTGCAGGAATATTAAAAAGCAAATAAACAGCAGCCTGGGCCGGATTAACCAAGCCCAGGCCGGAATAACCTCCATCTGGCCGGAATATAGAAGCTGGGCCGGAATATTAAAGCATGGCCGGATTATCTCTAGGCTGGGCCGGGATATTGCAGCCCAGGCCGGCGTCCCGCCCCGCAGCGCCCAGGTGGGCCGACCTCCTCAGCCCCCGGCTGGGCCGGCGGCTGGCTTGCCCCGGCTGGGCCGCTCCCGCTCTTCCGTCCCGGCGCCCCGCTGCCTTCCCGGCTGGGCCTCGCGCCCGAGCAGGCCGGCTGCTGACTCGCCCCGGCTGGGCCCGGGTCTCCTCAGCCCCGGCTGGGCTGCTTTGCCCCGGCTGGGCTGGCTCCTCCTCCAGGCCGGTGTCCCCTTCCTGCCCCGGCTGGGCCGGCATTGTCCCCCGGCTGGGCCAGGATCTCCAGCCCCGGCTGGGCCTGCTGCTTCCCCGCGACCCGGCTGGGCCGGATCAGAAGGATCCGGCCTGGCCGGGATTCTCCTCCAGGCCGCCCTTGTCTATTCCGGCTGGGCCGGATTATACTGTTCCGGCTGGGCCAGGCAGGGATCCCTGGCCTAGGCCGGATTATATCTTTGGCAGGCCGGGATATTCACTCCTGGGCCGGATTACACCTCCCCGGGGGCGAGATTTACCTCCTCCGGCATATTTCCTCGTCCAGCAGCAACTCCGGTGCATCGTGCCAGTCCTGGGACGCCTCCGGGCTCGGACTGGCACATCCTTCATCATCATATGCTGGTCTTGGGACGCTCCTTAGCTCAGACCAGCATATCTCTCCTCTCCTAGTCAGTCTTATCCTCAGGAGGAGGATAAGACTGATGGCATGGTGATCCTGAAGACAAACGCTAGAAGACGAAGGCAAGGACTCCAAGTACAGACATCGATGGGACTAGCCCATGACCGTGACGCATCGCACAGTACCGAGGACGGTACCGTGCTGATGCAGGCCACAGTGTGACAAGACCCCAGTAGTCATCTCAGCTACAGTGCATGTATAGTGTATTGTGGGGCATCCCTTGTCCCCTGGGCTCCCTATATAAGGGGCACCAGGGGGATCGATCACCCCAAGCCTCCAGAGGAGGCTCATTCTCTCTCGCTCCATGGGAGCTCTCTAGCACTAGCTGTTTAGCTCCTGCCCAGTGCAGCCTCAGATAGGCAAGATACACAGCTCAAGGAGCACCATTGTAGCTCTCATGTGAAGCTCATATAGATCAGACATGCAGGAGTAGGGGTGTTACCTCCTCACGAGGGCCCCGAACCTGGGTAGCTCGATGTGTTAGCAGTGACTTCTGTGCTCGGTCTCTACCGAGTCATCCCTCTCCCGGATCCACCAGCGTACAGTCGGCCCCCATTTAAGCCATCCTATGGCATATGTTGTTTCACCACGACGACATGATGCACGCACCGTCACCGTTACACCATAACAGGAGGAATAGATTACTTTAATAATATCACTAGAGTACACAAAATATCTGAATAATAACATGTACTTGTTCAACATGATACAAAGCTCACGATCACATAAAGATCACATCATGGGAGAGAGAGGTGAACCACATAGCTACCGGTAGAGCCCTCAGCCCCGGGGATGAACTACTCCCTCCTCATCATAGGAGACAGCAAGGTTGATGGAGATGGCGGTGAGGTCGATGGAGACAGCGGAGACGGCGATGGAGACCGCTGGAGATGGCTCCGGGGGCACTTCCCCGTCCCGGCAGGGTGCCGGAACAGAGACTTCTGTCCCCCGAAATTCGTCGGTGGCGGCGGCGGAGCTACGGAACTCTTTCTGGAAATCTGATCGGGGGGTTAGGTTTTTCTGTCCCGAGGCTTCTTATAGGCGAAGGGGCGTCGCGAGAGGGCAGCCAGGGGCTCCTCACATAGGGGTGGCGCGGCCAGGGCCTGGGCCGCGCCAGCCCCTTGTGAGGGTGGCCTCTGGTCCCTCTCCTTCCTCTCTTCGGATGTCTGGATGCTCCCGAGAAAAATAGGACTTCTGGTTTTTGTTTCGTCCAATTCCGAGAATATTTCCTGTGTATCACTTCTGAAACACAAAAACAGCAGAAAACAGGAAACTGGCACTGTGGCACTTCGTTAATAGGTTAGTTCTGGAAAATGCATAAAAGTGCCACTAAGTGTAACGAAACAATATGCAAATGGTGTAAAAACAAGCATGGAGCATCAAAAATTATAGATACGTTTGAGACGTATCAAGCATCCCCAAGCTTAACTCCTGCTCGTCCTCGAGTAGGTAAGTGATAACAAAAGAATAATTTTTGAGGTGACATGCACCTACACAATCTTGATCATATATGTAAGCATTGGTGAGCTGGGATCAATAGAACCTAAAACATGGGCATGAAAGATATAATCATGACAATAAGAACTTAGCAACCATGTTGTAAACATGCACATGAACACAAACAAAAGATCATGATAATGAAACAATGAAAGTCAAACGTGTGTTCAAATCATAAGGAAAAACATACAAATGGTTTTCAGCTTGTCCTTCAAAGAGAGCAAAACATAAATGCATAGGACACCTTCAAGTTTAAGAGGGCGACTAGATACAAATAATTTAAGAACTAGTGAAACCAACAATATGAATCAATCAATGAACTTTGGGACAATGCATATCACACTAAGAATGACAACTATGCTCTCTTAATGGTGCATAAAGAAAGAAGGTGGTGACTCAACATAAAAGTAAAAGAAAGGCCCTTCGCAGAGGGAAGCAGTGATTGCAAGTTTTATAACCTTCAAAAATTATGGTACTTACCGGCTTTGAGCTCTCATTGCCCCCATCATAAGCATCTTGAATGGTTAAAGTTAATGCGAGAACAATTATGATGCATATGCTTGACAAATCATAAGTTGAAAACCTCGTGTCCCGTGAATACGAGTACCCAAACCATGCTAATTTACTTAGAGTCCCAAGCAAGGCTCTTGTCATTGTAAGTATATGCATATCTTTGAGAACCGCCAATGGGGTACCTCCGTGCCCGATGACATGGAACAAGCCCACACCAAAATGACAGGACAAGCAGACAATGAACACCTCGGCATCTCTTTTATTTGCTATATTGTTTAGCTTTTTATTGTGAGATGCGTCGTCGAATGTTCACCATGGGTATGCTGCAAATTTCCACCATGAATTATGCATGGCTTAGATTGGCGGCCCGACGTATCCCTAACACATATAAAAACTCCATGATCCTCACAAGATTCCCAATTCATTTCACACAGCGGGCATCCATAAACAAAAGATCACGATATCAACTCAAAAAGAAGTGCAATGTTGAAAGCTTGCCCCATGACAGCATGGCTGGGCTAGAATCCAACTTACAACTTGCAAGCATAAAAACTCGACATAAAAGACCACAATGTCAAAATTTTAAGAACAGGAAAAAGTAAAGTGTGCCTTCCGGTTCGTGAGAGCTTTACTAACCGAGTTTCGCATAACACTGGTAAGAGTTTAATTTGAAGAGAATATAAAAGCAAGTCAAATTTACTTGGAATAGCAAATTTCTAGTAGGTATGTATGGTGGACACTTTGGAAAACTTTGGCTTTTAGGAGTTGGATGCACGAGTAGAGCTCATACTCAGTACAAGGTGAGGGCTAGCAAAAGACTGGGAGCGACCAACTAAGAGAGCAATAATGGCCATAATCATGCAAAGCGACAAAGCGACATTAAAAGGAGCATACGATGGCATCAAAAGTCAAAAACTAAATGATCATGAAGGCTAATGGCGACTTTGTAAGAGTCTAACATGTGTGAGCATGCGCCAAGTCAACCCAAATAAAGCATCAAGGAGAAAACCAAAATAATGCTTCCAAATAATTAAAACAACGCATGATTTTTTTTCAAAGGCTCATTAAGCAATCTCAGTTATTTGAGACAAGTCATGCTACAGCAAAACCACTAAGCATACTATCAAAAAGACATCAAGCATGACATGAAAAAGCCTAAGCCGCAGTCTACACAAGCTCCTTCTTGTACCACTATTTTGCACAAAGCTTTTTCTCTTTTCCAACACCATTTGAAATTTTTTTAAGACCCCTCTTTTGATGAAAACCAATAAAGATCAGAGGAAAAAATACACCTTGATGAAAAGGTATGACAAGGTCTGAACACAAATCAAGGCGAAAACAAAAACCAAAAACAGTAGCAGAAAAAGAAGAACACTCGGTGAACGATAAGAGTGAAAAACTGAGTGTTCTTAGCAAATGAAAACGAGTTCATCTCCTCCAAAAGAAACATGATGTGATCTAACCATTTATTGCAGCAAACAAAACTAAACTAACTAATAAAACTAAAACAACTGACGCTCCAAGAAAAACACATAGTGCATGAAGCAATAAAAATATAGTGTTTTGAAAGGTGACCTGATTTTTGCCGATGAAGAAGGGGTGCCTCGGGGGCATCCCCAAGCTTTGACGCTTGTACTTCTTGGATATTTCTTGGGGTAATGCATGGGCATCCCCAAGCTTGAGCTTTTGTCCATTCTTCATCTCATCTCATCATTCTCCAATCCCTACACTTGAAAACTTCCTTCATACAAAACTAAACACAATTCTATTAGCAACATTAGTGTAAGCATAAAATATATTCAACCTCTTTTAGCTTCAGGTTTCAACCCAAAACCACCACATATAAAGTATATACTACTGTATCAACTTCCACAAGAGTTCTATGATCAAAAAGAACTCAAAAGAAAGCGATAAAGTGGCAAAAACAAATATTGGCAGAAATCTGTCAAAACTGAACAGCTGACAAAGGTCGAATTTTTTAGGGATTTTCTGTTGCTCAAATCAAAAAGTGTTCAACTAAGAAAAGTTTGGATATAACCTGGGGCATATGCACAAGAAATCGCAGGTCCAAAAGATATACAGAGAATTTATACGAATTTTTACGGTGCAGCACCGAAAACAGTTTCAGGACAGCAACATCCCCAAATCTTACCTCACTCAAATTAGAGGCTTCTCTTGGCCCAACAAAGAAATAAAAAGGATAAGGAGCGGTTATTACAGTAGTAATAACTTCCAAGACTCAAATAAAAGAAAAAGTACTGAAAATAAACAATGGGTTATCTCCCAAGAGTGCTTTTCTTTAACGCCTTTGAGCTAGGCGCAGTAATTTGCAAAGATGCTCATGTGGGCGCCATATAAGAGCTTGAGGCAAAGGCGCCATATAAGAACTTGAAGCAATAGAGAGCATCAAAAAGCAAGTATGGAACACATTTAAATCTAAACCACCTCCTATGAAAAATAGTCTTGTAAAGAGACAAATCATGAAAGCGCAAAGCAAAAAGCATAGGAAGGCAAAACAAGTATAACTTCAAGAATTGCAATATAAAGAGGGGAAACTCAATATTGTTGAGATCCATCAAACCATGTTTCCCTCTCTCATAGTAACTTTCAGTAGCATCATGAATAGAACTAACAATATAACTGTCATTTAAAGCATCCCTATCATGAGCCACATGCATAAAAGGATTAATACTCCCTACTTGAACAATAGTAGTAGGAGCAGATTCAACAAAATAGTTATTCTCATCACCATAATCATCAAAGACAGGAGGCATATTGTAATCATAACTATTTTTCTCCTCAAAAGTAGGTGAACTGAAAATATTATACCCATCATCACAAGCTAGATAACTACTATGTCGCAAAGCATACTCATCAAACATATCATCATAAGAAGGAACATGGATAGCACTAATGGTACAACAATTATTAACCTTAGAATTGGTACCAAAAAGATTTTCAATATCAAAAGTAGAGTGCTTTTCCCAATCATGATTACTAACATAGGTAACAGGCATAGGAATATCATCCCAATCAGAATTATCATAATCTATAGCAGGATCATAAGGCTTAAGGGAAGATACCATGTCCTCTCGCCTCTTACTCCTCTTCTTCTTCTTCTTCTTCTTCTTACTCTTCTTACTCTCCCCTTTAGGAGGGAGAGACTTGAAGGGCATCTTCTCCACATAATCTGGTTTGCTGACAGAAACAACAGAAGAAACTTTGGAGGATTCCTCCTCTCTATTAATAAGATAAAAACATCTATCAGTCCTATCATAGCTTGGCAAAATATCAAGTTTAATAAGATTTTGAATGTAAGTATTTGCCAGGCAATCTTTAGCACAATAGAGATGACAACCACGAAGGGTGCTATTAATATCAACATCATTCATATCTATCAAAGCAAGCTTTCTAGATATCTCTTCACAATTCAAAAACAAAGTAAGCTCATCATGCTGATTGAGAGTAATCTTATCATCACAATACAAATCTGCGGTACTCGTTCGATTAATTGGGCATTGAAAATTAAAGTGACCTTTTTCACCGCAAAATTCACAAAGAAAAGGATAAAGCTCACAAACCCATTCGCCAAGCACATCTAGATCCTTGAGCCACATGCTGGTTTCTTCATTTGCGTGGGTGATGCAATAATCTTCCTTGTTGTAACTCTGTTCACAAGGTCTATGTATTCCGCAAAAATTAACATGCTTATAAGAAATAGTACTTTTAGAAGTTTGAGCATGTTTATTGCAATCATCAACAACAATATCACTTTCTATGCAAGTGTCCTTAAAAGGTTCATGATACACATCCCCATTTCCTTTAGGAACATTCATATGGGAAGCAAAGGCTTTAAAGCAATCAACCATAATTTGAGGATCAAGACCATATTTAGCACTAAGCTCTTGAAAATCAGCAGTTTCAGCGAAAGACTTAATGCAATCAAACTCGTAATTCATACCTGATCCTTTACCTTTGTCGTTTTCCCATCCTTCAGCATTCTCTTGTATACGGTCAAGAAGTTTCCACTTAGCATCTTCCTTCATATGAGTGAATGATCCAAAGCAAGAAGCATCCAAATAATCCTTATCAGGAAGAGTAAGCCGTGCATAAAAATTATCAATAACAATATTACGAGGAAGATCATGAATAGGACATTTATGCATTAGTAACTTCAATCTTCCCCACGCTTGGGCAATGCTTTCTCCCTCATGAGGCCAAAAATTATATATCTGATTACGATCTTTATGAATCTCACTTGGAGGATAGAATTTAGAATAAAAGAGAGGTACAATTTCCTCCCAGCCAATAGATGGACCATCTTCAAGCAGCCGATACCATTCCTCAGCTCTGCCTTTCAGTGACAAAGAGAATAACTTCTTCTTAACTTGGTTCATTGAAATACCTGCACACTGGAACAACTCGCATAATTCATGTATAAAAAGCAAATGATCACCAGGATGGACAGTTCCATCTCCAAAATAGCAGTTATCCATAACACGCCTAACAATTTTCATAGGTATTTCAAAAGGATGAGGAGCACAAGCATCATTAGAAACATCACATATGGGAGATAAAATATCATCAGAGCAAACTTTCTCCACTAAAGCTAGGGGACTAAAAATATCATACTCAACAAAACCAGCTTCCCCAAGCTTAGACTTTTCTATAGCATTAGCATTAACAGTATTCAAAGCATTCGTACTAATAACATTGCTATGCGAAATAAGCTCCAACGGTTTTTCAATTTTCTCTTCAAATCTAAACTCAGAAAAAAGACTAAAGAACTCTTTGTTTTCCATTAAGCCTAACTAGTGAATAAAAACAAGAAACAAAAAGATATAATTGCAGAATCTAAAGGAAATAACTCCGAGCACTCACATAGGAGGATGCGAGTACCTTTTACCTTACCTCCCCGGCAACGGCGCCAGAAAAGAGCTTGATGTCTACGCACTTCTATTCTTGTAGACACTTGTTGGGCCTCCAAGTGCAGAGGTTTGTAGAACAGCAGCAAGTTTCCCTTAAGTGGATCACCCAAGGTTTATCGAACTCAGGGAGGTTAGAGGTCAAAGCTATCCCTCTCAAGCAACCCTGCAATTACGATACAGAAAGTCTCTTGTGTCCCCAACACACCCAATACACTTGTCAGATGTATAGGTGCACCAGTTCGGCGAAGAGATAGTGAAATACAAGTGGTATAGATGATTATAAGTAGTAACTGTGGTATAAAATAAATATCGCTGCGAGCAAACAAGTAATAAAATAGCAAGTAAACGGTGTGCAATGCTTGGAAACAAGGCCTAGGGATCATACTTTCACTAGTGGACACACTCCCAACAATATAACATGACTGAACAAGTAACTTCTCTTTGCTAAGGTACTCTGAATTACTCTCCTATTGAATAACACTAATCATTGCGTAGTGGCTACAGAAGCACCCCTTAAAGTTCATCAAGTACTTGACAAACACCACTCATAGCGATATCCAAATCAGATCACAATTCAAGATAGAAATCATTGCAACTTAGACCAAGTACTAACACGGTGCACACACTCACACCTTTACACCATGAAAGGAGGAATAAATCACTCAAACTATCATAGCAATAATTATTCTCATAATCCACAAGGGATCACAATCGTAGCCTAAACCAAGTACCACCATGATGCACGCACCGTCACCGTTACACCATAACAGGAGGAATAGATTACTTTAATAATATCACTAGAGTACACAAAATATCTGAATAATAACATGTACTTGTTCAACATGATACAAAGCTCACGATCACATAAAGATCACATCATGGGAGAGAGAGGTGAACCACATAGCTACCGGTAGAGCCCTCAGCCCCGGGGATGAACTACTCCCTCCTCATCATAGGAGACAGCAAGGTTGATGGAGATGGCGGTGAGGTCGATGGAGACAGCAGAGACGGCGATGGAGACCGATGGAGATGGCTCCGGGGGCACTTCCCCGTCCCGGCAGGGTGCCGGAACAGAGACTTCTGTCCCCTGAAATTCGTCGGTGGCGGCGGCGGAGCTACGGAACTCTTTCTGGAAATCTGATCGGGGGGTTAGGTTTTTCCGTCCCGAGGCTTCTTATAGGCGAAGGGGCGTCGCGAGAGGGACAGCCAAGGGCTCCTCACATAGGGGTGGCGAGGCCAGGGCCTGGCCCGCGCCAGCCCCTTGTGAGGGTGGCCTCTGGCCCCTCTCCTTCCTCTCTTCGGATGTCTGGATGCTCCCGAGAAAAATAGGACTTCTGGCTTTTGTTTCGTCCAATTCTGAGAATATTTCCTGTGTATCACTTCTGAAACACAAAAACAGCAGAAAACAGGAAACTGGCACTGTGGCACTTCGTTAATAGGTTAGTTCTGGAAAATGCATAAAAGTGCCACTAAGTGTAACGAAACAATATGCAAATGGTGTAAAAACAAGCATGGAGCATCAAAAATTATAGATACGTTTGAGACGTATCATGGGCTTGTTCCATGTCATCGGGCACGGAGGTACCCCATTGGCAGTTCTCAATGATATGCATATATTTACAATGACAAGAGCGTTGCTTGGGACTCTAAGTAAAGTAGCATGAGGTTTGGGTACTCGTATTCACGGGACACGAGGTTTTCAACTTATGATTTGTCAAGCATATGCATCATAATTGTTCTCGCATTAACTTTAACCATTCAAGATGCTTATGATGGGGGCAATAAGAGCTCAAAGCCGGTAAGTACCATAATTTTTGAAGTTTATAAAACTTGCAATCGCTGCTTCCCTCTGCGAAGGGCCTTTCTTTTACTTTTATATTGAGTCACCACCTTCTATCTTTATGCACCATTAAGAGAGCATAGTTGTCATTCTTAGTATAATGTGCATTGTCCCAAAGTTTTCATTGATTGATTCATATTGTTGGTTTCACTTGTTCTCAAATTATTTGTATCTAGTCGCCCTCCTAAACTTGAAGGTGTCCTATGCATTTATGTTTTGCTCTCTTTGAAGGACAAGCTGAAAATCATTTGTATGTTTTCCTTATGATTTGAACACACGTTTGACTTTCATTGTTTCATTTTCATGATCTTTTGTTTGTGTTCATTTTCATGTTTACAACATGGTTGCTAAGTTTCTATTGTCAAGATTATATCTTCATGTCCATGTTTTAAGTTCTTATGATCCCAGCTCACAAATGCTTACATACATGATCAAGATTGTGTAGGTGCATGTCACCTCAAAAATTATTCTTTTGTTATCACTTACCTATTCGAGGATGAGCAGGAGTTAAGCTTGGGGATGCTTGATACGTCTCCAACGTATCTATAATTTTTGATGCTCCATGCCTATTTTTACACCATTTGCCTACTGTTTCATTACACTTCGTGGCACTTTTATGCATTTTCTAGAACTAACCTACTAACAAGTTGCCACAGTGCCAGTTCCCTCTTTTCTGCTGTTTTTGTGTTTCGGAAGTGATACACAGGAAATATTCTCGAAATTGGACGAAACAAGTTCCTGAAGTCTTATTTTGTCCGGGAGCTTCCAAAGATCCGAAGGAGAGTAGGAGGGGAGCCACAGGGGCCCCACACGCCAGGCCGGCGCGGCCAGGGCCTGGCCCGCACCGCCCTGGTGTGAGGCCACCTGACTCCACCTCTGGCATCGCCCCTTCGTCTATAAAGACCCCCCGACAGGAAAAACCTAAGAACCCGATCACTTTTCTAGAACACATCGCGATCCGCCACCGCCATCGACCCGAAGATAGGGAGGGTCCAGAAGCTCTTCCCGGCACCCTGCCGGAGAGGGGAATTGCCACCGGAGGTCTTCTTCATCGCCATGCTTGCCTCCGGAGCGATGAGTGAGTAGTCTACCTTGGACTATGGGTCCATAGCAGTAGCTAGATGGTTCTCTTCTCCACCACGTGCTTCATGTTTAGATCTCATGAGCTGGCCTACATGATTGAGATCACCGTTATGTAATTCTACATGTTTGGTTTGTTGGAATCCGATGAATATTGGTGTTATGATTGAGTTGCTGTACTAAATTATATCTTATGTTATCTCTATGTTGTTTATGATCTTGCATGCTCTCCGTTGTTAGTAGCTATTTTGGCCGAGTAGTTGCTTGTGACTCTAAGAGGGGGTATTTATGCTCGATAGTGGGTTCATGCCTCTATTTAATCTGGGGGAGTGAAAGAAACCTCTATGGTTGTAGATGTGCTGTTGCTACTAGGGAAAAAACAACATTCATATGCTCAAGGGCATATGCTTTGTTTACATTACACACTTTGCTTAATGCAATTATCTGTTGTTTGCAACTTAATACTTCTGGAGTTTTCAGATTGATTCGCCACAAGTGGATTATTAGTCATAGATGCAGTTGGATGGCGGTCTATGTATTTTGTTGTAATGCCCAGAGTAAATCTCATAGTGATCTTCTTGACATATCACATTTATCTTTATTCTATCAATTGCCCAACTATAATTTGTTTACCCAGCATGTGTTATTTATCTTATGGAGAGACACCACTAGTGAACTGTAGACCCCGGTCCTATTTCCATCATATTGCTATCACCTGTTTACTTTACTCGCACTGTTTACTTTACTCGCACTATTTACTTTACTAACATACTCTACTGTTTTCCACTAGATATGCTCATAACCTTTGTTTCAAGCAAACCGGTGAGATTGACAACCTCATCGCAAGTTGGGAACAAAGCACTTGGTTGTGTTGTGTGCAGGTTCCGCGTTGCAGCTAGCAAGCAAAGCTTGGACGAGGCGCCATATATAAATTGTCCAAAGCTGTCGCAAACTAGCAAGAATCACCTTCAGTCATAATTGTCTGCTCTTCTCCTGAACGATAAACCTTGGTTTCTTAACTGAGGAAAAACAAGCTGCTATACTCATCACACCTTCCTCTTGGGGTTCCCAACTGGCCAGTTATTTGCTTCATCAACTTGGCATCATCAATGGGCATGCTATAAATTTCCACCATGAATTATGCATGGCTTAGATTTGCGGCCCAGGCGTTTCTCTAACATATATACAAACTCCATGATCCCGCAAGATTCCCAATTCATTTCACATCGTGAGTATCCATAAACAAAAGATCACGATATCAACTCAAATGAAAGATAGTGCAATGTTGAAAGCTTGCCCCATGACGGCATGGCTGGGCTAATTTCCAACTTACAACTTGCAAGCATAACAACTCAACATAAGAGAGCCACAATGTCAAAATTTTAAAACGAGAAAAGTAAAGCGTGCCATCCGGTCGTGAGAGCTTTACTGACCAATTTTTGCATACCACCAAAAAGAGTTTAATTTGAAGGATAGATAAAAGCAAGTCAAATGTACTTTGGAATAGCAAATTGCTAATAGGTATGTATGGTGGACACTTTGGAACAACTTGGTTTTTAGGAGTTGGATGCACGAGTAGAGCTCATACTCAGTACAAAATGAGGGCTAGCAAAAGATTGGGAGCGACCAACTAAGAGGGCAATAACAGCCATAATCATGCATAGCGACAAAGCGACATTAAAAGAAGGATAAGATGACATCAAAAGTCAAAAACTAAATGATCATAGAGGCAATGGCGACTTTGTATGAGTCTAACATGTGTGAGCATGCGCCAAGTCAACCCAAATAAAGCATCAAAGGAGAAAACCAAAATAATGCTTTCAAATAATTAAAACAACGCATGATTTTTTTCAAAGGCTCATTAAGCAATCTCAGTCATTTGAGACAAGTCATGCTACAGCAAAACCACTAATCATACTATCAAAAAGACATCAAGCACGACATGCAAAAGCCTAGGCCGCAGTCTACACAAGCTCCTTCTTGTACCACTTTTTTGCATGAAGCTTTTTCTCTTTTCCAACACCATTCAAACTTTTTATAAACAACTCTTTTGATGAAAACTAACATGGAACAGAGGTCAAAACACACCTTGATAAAAATATATAACAAGATCTGAACACAAATCAAGGCAAAAATCGAAAGCTAAACGCAGTTCTAGAAAAAGAAGAACACTCGATCAAGTCCGTTTTTCACCCTTATCGTTCAACAAGTGTTCTTGGCAAATGAAAAGCAAGGCAACTTCTCCAAAAGAAATTTGTTGGGGTCCAACCATTTATTGCAGCAAACAAAACTAATCAAAACTGAAAACTAAAAACAACTGACGCTCCAAGAAAAACGCATAATGCATGAAGCATTAAAAATATAGTGCATTGAAAGGTGACCTGATTTTTGCCGATGAAGAAGGGGTGCCTCGGGGGCATCCCCAAGCTTTGATGCTTTTACCTCTTGGATATTTCTTGGGGTGACATGGGCATCCCCAAGCTTGATCTTTTTTCCATTCTTCAACTCATCTCATCATTCTCCAATCCCTACACTTGAAAACTTCCTTCATACAAAACTAAACACAAATCTATTAGCAACATTAGTATAAGCATAATATTGAATCAACCCTTTTTGCTTCAGGTTTCAACTAAAAACCACCACATATAAAGCATATACAACTGTACCAACTTCCCCAAAAGTTCCGTGATCAAAAGAACTCAAAAAGAAAGCGATAAAGCAGCAAACACAAATATTGGCAGAAATCTGTCAAAACAGAACAGCTGATAAAGATCGAATTTTTAGAGGGTTTTCTGTTGCTCAAATCAAAAAGTGTTCAACTAATTAAAGTTTGGATATAACCTGGGGCATATGCACAAGAAATATCAGATCCAAAAGATTTACAGAGAATTTTCACGAATTTTTACGGTGCAGCACTGAAAACTGTTTCAGGACAGCAACATCCCCAAATCTTACCTCACTCAAGTTAGAGGCTTCTCTTGGCACAAAAACAAAATAAAAATGATAAGGAGAGGTCATTACAATAGTAATAACTTCCAAGACTCAAATAAAAGAAAAAGAACTGAATGTAAAAATGTTGGGTTATCTCCCAAGAGTGCTTTTCTTTAACGCCTTTGAGCTAGGCGCAGAAAGTGCGAATCAAGTATTTTCGAAAGAGGCAGTAAGATCAACTGTTTCCACAAGATCACCACTTACCACACTAGGCACCTTAGAGGTTCCCGAAGATGATTCAACCTGAAGTCACTCTTAGTTGAACTAAAAGTCTTACCAATCTTAAAAACATGCTGCGGTTTAGGCACAGACACCTTGGGAACATACATACATTTTTGCTCTTTTCCAACAAAAGTTTTCTCCTTCTTAAACTTAAGAGAAGAGAAAATTGAACATAAAGTTTCCATGGATTCCTCTAGTTTCCCAATCCTAAGGTTTTGACTATCAAGAGTAGTGCTAGCTTCTAAAACGGTGATTCTCTTACCGATACTTTCTATCGCTTCATTTACTCGGCTAGCGTTATCAAGGATATTTGGCAAACTTTTTTCTAAAGAGCCTACTTTTTGTATAACTTTCTCCAAAGTGATCTCAGTTTTAACAACATGAATAGGTTGTACTCTAATACATCTCAAATGTATCTATAATTTTTGATGCTCCATGCTTGTTTTTGCACCATTTGCCTTATGTTTCGTTACACTTCGTGGTGTTTTTATGCGATTTCTGGAACTAACCTATTGACAAGATGCCACATTGCCAGTTCCCTATTTTCTGCTGTTTTTGTGTTTTAGAAAAGCTACACAAGAAATATTCTCGGAATTGGACGAAACAAGTTCCAGAAGTCTTATTTTTTCCGGACGAAGTACGAGGACCAAACGAGAACCAGAGGGGGGGCCAGGGGCTAGCCTCACACCAGGGTGGCGTGGCCCAGCCCCTGGCCACACCCCCTATGTGGGAGGAGCCCCTGGTAGCCCCCTGATGACGCCCCTTCGCCTATATAAAGCCTCGGGATGGAAAACCCTAGGAGAGTCGGCAATTTTCTAGAAAGAGTTCTGCAGTTCCGCCGCCGCCGCCAACAAATTTCGGGGGACAAAAGTCTCTGTTCCGGCACCCTGCCGGGACGGGAAAGTGCCCCCGGAGCCATCTCCATCGGTCTCCATCGCCGTCTCCACCATCTCCATCAACCTTGCTGTCTCCTATGATGAGGAGGGAGTAGTTCTCCCCCGGGGCTGAGGGCTCCACCGGTAGCTATGTGGTTCACCTCTCTCTCCCATGATGTGATCTCTATGTGATCATGAGCGTTGTATCATGTTGAATAAGTAGATGCTAATCTTCATCATTATGTGTACTCTAGTGGTGTTATTAAAGTAATCTATTCCTCCTGCCATGGTGTAACGGTGATAGTGTGTGCATCATGGTGGTACTTGGTCTAGGCTACGATTGTGATCTCTTATGGATTATGAGAATAATTATCACTATGATAGTATTGAAGTGATCTATTCCTCCTTTCATGGTGTAATGTTGACAGTGTGTGCACCGTGTTAGTACTTGGTCTAAGTTGCAATAATATTTATCTTGAGTTGTGATTTGATTTGGATATCTCTATGAGTGGTGTTTGTCAAGTACTTGATGAACTTTAAGGGGTGCTTCTGTAGCCACTACGCAATGATTAGTGTTATTCAATAGGAGAGTAATTCAGAGTAGCATAGTGAAGAGAAGTTATTTATTTGTTCAATTATGTTATATTTGTTGGGAGTGTGTCCACTAGTGAAAGTATGATCCCTAGGCCTTGTTTCCAAGCTTTGCACACCGTTTACTCATTGTTTTGTTACTTGTTTGCTTGCTGCCATTTTTATTCCAGATTGCATTTACTACTTATAATCATCTATACCACTTGTATTTCACTATCTCTTCACCAAACTAGTGCACCTATACATCTGACAAGTGTATTGGGTGTGTTGGGGACACAAGAGACTTTCTGTATCATAATTGCAGGGTTGTTTGAGAGGGATAGCTTTGACCTCTTCCTCCATGAGTTTGATAAATCTTGGGTGATCCACTTAAGGGAAACTTGCTGCTGCTCTACAAACCTCTGCACTTGGAGGCCCAACACTGTCTACAAGAACAGAAGCGTGTGTAGACATTAAGCTCTTTTCTGCGCCGTTGCTGGGGAGGTAAGGTAAAAGGTACTTGATGACCCACAAGTATAGGGGGTGTATCATAGTACTTTCGATAAATAAGAGTGTCGAACCCAACGAGGAGCAGAAGGTGTTGATGAGCGGTTTTGATCAAGGAATCACTGTAAATACTAGTAAACAGGTTTTCAGGGGTATTTGGTAATACGAGTAAATAAAGTGCGAGTAAATAAAAGACAGTAGTAACAATTGCAGCAAGTGGCCCAATCCTTTCTTCAGCAAAGGACAAGCCGGTTGTGTACTTATAATAACCAAACATTCTCGAGGACACACGGGAGTTTCTATCAAGAGCTTTCGCTTCATAAAGCCAATAGTCTTTATTGGTTTGATAGGTGTTATGGGGGTGAACCTGTGCTAGCGCACTACCCTTACTAGGATAAATACACACTTGTGATTATACCCCTTGCAAGCATCTGCAAATACAAGAAAGTAATTAAGATAAATCTAACCACAGCCTTAAACTCTAAGATCCTACGCTCCCTGGTGCAATGGTTTTCCAACGGAGGTTTAGGTTTCTGTCACTCCAGCAACCCCACAATCGGTAGCCAAATACACAATGCATCTCACTAGGCCCATAAATGGTGAAGTATCATGTAGTCGACGTTCACATGACACCACTAGTGAAATAGCACCACAACAATATCAAACCATTAAATATTTCTCAACAATAATTCACTACTAACATCTTGACTTCTCCCATGTCCTCAAGAACTAAACGAACTACTCAGAAGACATCATATGGATCATGATCAGAGGTGAAATAATGGTAAATAACGATCTAAACATAAACCTTAATTCAATGGTTCCACTCAATAGCATCAACTACAAGAGTAATCAACCAGGAAAGTTTCACATATGAATATAGCAAGATCCAACTCAAGATGTTACAGCGGGATGGCGTGGTGATGGTGGAGATAAAGGTGCTGGTGATGGAGATGATGACAATGATGATGATCTTGATGAAGTCCGGTGCGATGGTGATGATGATGGCGACGATCTCCCCTCTCCGAGAAGGAATTTCCCCGTAAGATTTCTGCCTACCGGAGAGCTTTTCTCTCTCTGGTGTTTTTCGCCCTGCAGAGGCGGCGGTGTCTAACTCTGAGCCTCCCCCTTGACTTAGGTTTTTGGGGACGATGAAGTACGTGGAGGGGCGAGACCAGAAGTGGGCCAAGGCAGCCTCACACAGGGCTGGCGTGGCCAGGGGGCAGGCCGCGCCACCCTGGCGTGAGGGCCCCTCCTGGCTCCTCTCGACTCCTCCTTCCGGCTTCCTGAGTCTTCTGGGAAAACATTATTTCCTGGTATTTTTCTAGAATTTTCCTGATATTCAAAATATGGTCCCTTGATGGTCCTTTTTCTAGCAGAATCCTGACTCTGGCAGCAACTCCTCCAAAGATCATCAAACATGTGAAAACAAAGAAAATAACATTAGTATCAACTCTAAATATGAAATATATCAATGAATAACAGTAAATTATGATACAAAATAGTGATGCAAAATGGACGTATCAACCCCCCAAGCTTAGACCTCGCTTGTCCCCAAGCGAAAACTAAACTCAGTAAACATGACCATGGGTTTATGGAGTGAAGTGTCGATAATCAAAATATGGACAAGAAGCATCACATTCACCAAGGCACAAATTATAATAGACAGCAACTTTCCTTTATAAGATATATACTTGCAATGGGTAAAAGGGAATCACATGTAAAGATGCACAAGGTAAACTATAATTGGCAATGGCAAACCTTAGTTCTTGGTCAAAGAATGATGAACAAGCTATTCTTTCTTTTAAACAGAGCCTTTTAAAACAGAGTTAATATAGCAAAGACCATATGCTCAACAAGGTAAACTTTTGCATTCATAAAAAGCTTTCAAAGATATATTCCTTCAGACAAAAGAATTATACAAAACAAGGAAGATAGTAAACATGATTAAACGGATCAACATATGGATGAGTGAAACATAACAACTCAAATGCTTGCTTTAGATAGAGGGAAATAGGTTGACTCAATATAAAAGTAAAAGATAGGCCCTTCATAGAGGGAAGCAGGGATTAAACATGTGCTCGAGCTTTTTATTTGTAAAATAGAGGTAAAAAGTTATTTTGAGAGGTGGTTGCTTTTGTCAACGACTAGCAACAGAGTTCTTGATATCTTCCGTACTAAACAAGTGAGAGCGGTTCCAAGATGTTTGATTAATTGGCACTTTGGTGCTCTTTTATAGCTTTGCACTCCTCCCCACCTTTTTCCTTTCTCAAACCATGGCTAACTGATTCCATCGGGTGCCAACCAACTTTCACATACCATGGAGGAGTGCTCTTTTCTTTCTTTTCTTTTTGAGATTATAATGGTCTGACCAGCTCTCTTGCAAAATTAATGACGAGTAGATGAAGCTGCCTAGTCGAGGGGTACTCATTTTAGTATGGAAGATAACAAACCCATCCACTACGTCCTCATGAGCTAAAAACAGTGGCACAAAATGAGAAGTGTTTGAAGGTTTTTTGAAAGGTAGCACATGAAAATTTACTTGGAATGGCTTGAAATACCATGCATAGGAATTTATAGTGGACTCTTTGGAAGTGACTTGGCTTTTGGGAATTGGATGCACGAGAAGTATTTCCTCTCAGTACAGGTTTTTGGCTAGCAAGGCTGGGTAGCAAGCATAAGAGTTGCATGTAACAAACAAACACACATATAATAAGAACAATCATGCAAACTCCCTTGAAGGTACAACGATTTTGACTTCAGGAATAACAATGCTTATAAGCCAAACATAAGGAAAACTGAAGTGATGTAACTACAAGCACTTCTTTATTCTTTTCTACTCAAACTTCAAGGTAAAGTTGCTATTGACCAAGCTAGGTTTGCCAAAACCAACTAAATTTACTCATGCTCCCAAAGTGATACCAATACCAATCAACAAGACTAGTCATACAAGCAAGATTGCAGACTAACATAAAGTCCGCAGAAAGTAAATGATAAAACTTCTCATTAATATTTTATTACCGCAACTCATACCAAGGGATACATAGATAACCAACTAAGGAGGATACTTCCAAACTGCAAACTATTCTATAAGATAACTTCTCTATTCATGATATGACACTACTTGAAAAGTAAATGAGCAAAAGGTAATGATGTGATACCGCGGCACTCCCCCAAGCTTGAAATAAGCCAAGGGGATGCCTATACCGATGACGAATTACTCCTTTGGCGGTGGTGGTGAATAATCTTCGTTGTTGATGCGTGGTGAATGACCAGCCCGTTGGGAACCCCAAGAGGAAGGTGTGATGAGTGTAGCGGCTAGTTTTCCCTCAGTTAAGAAACCAAGGTTTAATGTCGATCTTGAAGAAGAGAGACGGTGACGACTGAAGGTGATGCGGACTGGCTTAGTAGCTTCCAACAAGGGCGCCGTTTACGACACTTGTTGACTCATCTTCGGCCAGCAGCAACGCGGAACCTGCACACACACAAACAAATACTTTGTCCCCAACTTGCGATGAGGTTGTCAATCTCACCGGTTTGCTTGAAACAAAGGTTATGAGTGTATCGAGTGGAAAATAGTAGTAATGTGCTACTAAAGTAAACAGTGCGGGAAAAGTAAACAGGTGATTGCAATATGATTAAAATAGGACCGGGGTCCACAGTTCACTAGTGGTGTCTCTCCATAGATAAATAACATGCTGGGTAAACAAATTACAGTTGGGCAATTGATAGAATAAAGATAACGTGATATGTCAAGAAGATCACTATGAGATTTACTCTGGGCATTACAACAAAATACATAGACCGCCATCCAACTGCATCTATGACTAATAATCCACCCTCGGGGATATCATCCGAACACCCCAAAAGTATTAAGTTGTGAACAACAGATAATTGCATTAAGCAAAGTGTGTAATGTAAACAAAGCATATGCCCTTGAGCATATGAATGTTGTTTTCTCCCTAGTAGCAATAGCACATCTACCACCTTAGAGGTTTCTGTCACTCCCCCAGGTGAAATTGAGACATGAACCCACTATCGAGCATAAATACCCCCTCTTGGAGTCACTAGCAACTACTCGGCCAAGATAGCTACTAACAACGGAGAGCATGCAAGATCATAAACAACATAGAGATAACAAAAGATATAATTCAGTACAGCAACTTAATCATAAACACCAATATTCATCAGATCCCAACAAACCAACATCATAGTATTACATAACGGTGATCTCAATCATGTAGGGCAGCTCATGAGATCTAAACATGAAGCACATGGTGGAGAAGACAACCATCTAGCTACTGCTATGGACCCATAGTCCAAGGTAGACTACTCACTCATCGCTCCGGAGGCAAGCATGGCGATGAAGAAGACCTCCGGTGGCGATTCCCCTCTCCGGCAGGGTGCCGGGAAGAGCTTCTGGACCCTCCCGATCTTCGGGTCGACGGCGGCGGCGGATCGCGATGTATTCTGGAAAACTGATCGGGCTTTAGGTTTTTCTCGTCAGGGGGTATATATAGGCGAAAGGACGATGTCAGAGGAGGGACCACGGCCCCTCACATGGGCCCGGCGTGGCCAGGGGGGTGGCCGCGCCGCCCCTGTGTGTGGGGGCCACGTGGCCCCCCTCCGTCAGGTCTTCGGATGTTTGGGAACTTGTTTCGTCCAATTCCGAGAATATTTCCTGTGTATCACTTCTGAAACACAAAAACAGCAGAAAACAGGAAACTGGCACTGTGGCACTTCGTTAATAGGTTAGTTCCGGAAATGTATAAAAGTACCACTAAGTGTAACGAAACAATAGGCAAATGGTGTAAAACAAGCATGGAGCATCAAAAATTATAGATACGTTTGAGACGTATCAGTTGTCATACTTCCAAGACAGAGGTCCTCCATCAAGGAAGGATGTCTTGGTCTCCAAAATCCTGAAACTTGCAGCAGCACTCATTTGTTGAAATCTAGCTTCATACTCACAATTTTGGTTCTGCACGTCGTAGAGTTGTGCTTGTAATTGGCTAGTCGTCTCCTGGAGTGAGAGGACATCCTTCCAGAGCTCTGTAGTCTCCTTCTTGTACTTGGCAACAAGCTCTTGATTAATCCTATAGATAATGTCCACCTCACATTCTGCCATCTTCTTGTATTTGAAAACTTCTTGTTCCAGTGCTTCCATCCTCGCTTCGAGACTCCCTTCTCCCTTGGGTCCTTGAAAATCTTTAATCTGCAACTCCCCATCCTTGAGTGACAACTCCTTCAGATGCATCCTCAGCTCCCTCATATACGGATTGATGGAATCCGCAAGAGGGTTCTCCTCAGATGGACCGGACAAAGACATTTTAACTCCCAAGCCCCTGACAGAAACAGCTCAAAACAAAACACGACGAGAAAACAATATACAGACCTCGGGGACTCCGGGGGGTTAAATAGGCGAAAATTATACATTCAAATGAAATCATAGGAGGAAACCGGGACGGAAACGAGTTACGGGGTGCTCTCACACCTAGGTGGCGCTGCCAGGGGTGGGCCTGCGCCACCTGTGTGTGAGAGGCACACGGACTCTTTTTCCTACCTGTTTTCGTCTCATGATTTTTAATATTTAGTAAAAACAGCAAAAATATTAAAGGAAGAGCTTTTCGCGGAACTTCTCTGACTAGAACTGTTACCTATTCGAAAACGAACTCTGCAGGTACCTGTAATTTGTCTTGGATGAATTCTTCCAGAGACATTGTTTCAATTACATCAACATCTTCATTATAAGAATCTCTAGAAATATAATGTTTGAGTCTTTGCCCATTCACCACTTGTGTAGAGTCATCTTTCAATGAAGCGATCTTAATAGCACCTGAGCGGTACACTTCCACAATAACATATGGTCCTTCCCATTTAGAGAGTAATTTTCCTGCAAAAAATCTGAGACGAGACCTATACAAAAGAACTTTTTCACCAACATGAAACTCTCTCTTAAAAATTCTCTTATCATGCCATTGCTTGACTTTCTCTTTAAAAAGCCTAGCATTCTCATACGCTTCGTTTCTCCACTCATCTAGAGAACTCAAATCTAATAACCTTTTCTTACCAGCTAGTTTAAAATCTCTATTAAGCTCTCTCACTGCCCAAAAAGCTTTATGTTCTAATTCCAAGGGCAAGTGACACGCTTTTCTGTAAACCATCTTATAAGGAGACATACCCATGGGGTTCTTATAAGTAGTTCTATAAGCCCATAAAGCATCGTTTAACTTACTAGCCCAGTTTTTCCTAGATCTATTGACAGTATTCTGCAAGATAGACTTGATCTCCCTATTTGAAAGCTCTACCTGCCCATTAGTTTGGGGATGATAAGCAGAAGCAATTCTATGATTAACATCGTATTTAGCAAGAGTTTTTCTAAAACCACCGTGAATAAAATGAGAACCTCCATCAGTCATAAGATATCTAGGCACACCAAACCTAGGAAAAATAACATCCTTAAGCATTTTTAACGAGGTCTCACCATCGGCACTCTTTGTAGGTATGGCTTCTACCCATTTAGTAACATAATCTACAACAACAAGTATATGGGTATAGCCTTTTGAAGGAGGAAAAGGACCCATAAAGTCAAATCCCCAACAATCAAACGGTTCAATAACAAGAGTGTAACTCATAGGCATTTCATTGCGTCTAGAAATATTACCAACTCTTTAACATTCATCACAAGATAAAACATACCTTCTGGCATCTTTAAAGAGGGTTAAAGCCAATAAAAACCTGATTGTAGAACCTTCTGCACGGTTCTATCTCCAGCATGATGCCCTCCATAGGTGCTGCTATGGCATCTTCTTAATATCTCTTGTTGCTCATATTCCGGTACGCATATTCTCATAATACCATCAACACCTTCTTTATATAAATGTGGGTCATCCCAAAAGTAATGCCTCAAATCATAAAAGAATTTTCTTCTTTGCTGAGCTGTAAAGGTCAGAGGCAAATACTTGAAAACAATAAAGTTAGCATAATCAGCATACCAAGGAAGGTCTCGCGAAGTTACATTTGTTGCAGCCAACTGTTCATTTGGAAAACTACCATTAATAAGAATAGGATCAAAGGAAATGTTTTCCAATCTAGACAAGTTGTCAGCCACAGGATTTTCAGCACCTTTCCTATCTACGATATGCAAATCAAACTCTTGTAACAGCAACACCCATCTAATAAGCATAGGCTTAGCATCCTTCTTAGTCATAAGATATCTAATAGCTATGTGATCAGTATGAATAGTAACTTTAGAATCAGCAATGTAAGATCTAAACTTATCACATGCAAAAACAATAGCAAGAAACTCTTTCTCAGTAGTAGCATAATTCTTCTGAGCAGCATCAAGAGTCTTACTAGCATAATGAATAACATTCAACTTATTATCAATGCGCTGTCCAAGAACAGCACCAATAGCAAAATCACTAGCATCGCACATAATTTCAAAAGGTAAATTCCAATCAGGTGGTTGAACAATAGGAGCAGTAGTTAAAGCCTTCTTAAGAGTTTCAAAAGCTTCCTTACAATCATCATCAAAGACAAATGGTACATCTTTTTGAAGAAGATTAGTAAGGGGCTTTGAAATCTTAGAGAAATCTTTAATAAACCTCCTATAGAAACCAGCATGACCAAGAATACTACGAATACCTTTAACATCTCTGGGACAGGGCATTTTCTCAATTGCCTCCACTTTTGCTCTGTCAACTTCAATACCTCTTTCAGAAATTTTATGTCCAAGGACAATTCCTTCATTTACCATAAAGTGGCATTTCTCCCAATTAAGAACAAGGTTAGTTTCTTCACACCTCTGCAAAACTTTATCAAGGTTGTGCAAACAATTATCAAAAGAAGTTCCATAGACGGAGAAATCATCCATGAAGACCTCCACAATTTCTTCACAAAAGCCATGAAAAATAGCAGACATGCATCTTTGAAAAGTAGCAGGAGCGTTGCATAAACCAAACGGCATACGTCTATAAGCATAAGTTCCATAAGGACAAGTAAAAGTGGTCTTCTCTTGATCATCCTTCTTAACAGCATTTTGAAAAAAACCAGAATAACCATCAAGGAAACAAAAATGAGTCTTCTTAGACAACCTTTCTAACATCTGATCTATAAACGGTAAAGGGTAATGATCTTTCTTAGTAACTTTGTTTACCTTTCTATAATCAATGCACATTCTATAACCAACTACTACCCTTTGAGGAATAAGCTCGTTATTCTCATTAGGCACAACAGTCATACCTCCTTTCTTAGGAACACAATAAATAGGACTAACCCATCTACTATCAGCAATAGGATAAATAATACCAGCATCAAGGAGTTTTAATACCTCATTTCTTACCACATCCTTCATCTTGGGAATTAGGCGGCATTGATGCTCCACGACTGGCTTCGCGTCTTTCTCCATATTAATGGCATGCTGACATAAAGTGGGAGAAATCCCTTTTAAATCATCAAGAGTATATCCCATAGCTCCTCGGTGTTTCCTCAATATCTCCAATAATCTTTCTTCTTCCTTTCCTGAAAGTTTAGAGCTAATAATAATAGGATATATTTTCTTATCATCTATGTAAGCATATTTAAGATTATTAGGCAAAGGTTTTAATTCAAACACAGGATCTTCTTTAGGTGGCAAAGTGGTACCAAGATCCTCCATAGGTAGATTATGCTTGATTAACGGTGGTTGACAAAGAAGAATATTGTCAATCTCTTCTCTTTCCTTGCTGAAAACATCACTTTCGTGATCTTCCATGAATTGCAGCAAGGTATTATTAGGAGCAAGAGCAATAGAAGCAAGCTATTCAACTCAAAAAATTTCATTAGGCGTGTCATTTTCATAAGAAGTCTTAGCAAACTTGGAAAAATTAAACTCATAAGACTCCCCATTAAACTTAGTAAAAAAATTCTCCTTCTTACAATCTATCATGGTGCCACAGTTGTTTAAAAATGGCCTACCAAAAATAATAGGACAAGTTTTACTAGCCTCCTTACCAAGTACTAGAAAATCAGTAGGGTATTTAGTCTTACCACAAAGAACTTCCACATCTCGAACAATACCAAGAGGCCAAATAGTCTCTCTGTTAGCAAGCTGAACAACCACATCAATATCTTCAAGTTCACAAGCGCCAATCTCGTGCATGATTTCTTTGTAAAGCTCTAAGGGAATAGCACTTGCACTAGCACCAATATCACATAAACCATAATAGCAATGATCTCCAATCCTGACAGAAATAATAGGAACACTTGTTTTCCTATGCTTTTTAGGATGTGAGAGAATGTTAGAAGCATCTTCACAAAAAAGAATATATTCATACCCTACATCTTTAGTAACAAGATCCTTCAATATAGCTATAGGAGACTTAATAGTAATTTGCTCATGAGGTTCTGTAGCTTTCTTAGTACTTTTATTAGACACACTTACCAAAGTAGAATACTTCTTTACCTTAGCAGGGAAAGGTGTCTTCTCAAAATAAGGCTCAGGCACAATGCTATCAACAATACAAACTTCAGTAGCTACAGCAGGTATATGACTAATAGAATCTTTATAAGGCGCATGATATTTGTTCCAATCTTTCTTTGGAACATCAATATAAGAGGCAAAAGCCTTAAGACAATTAGCAAGTATTTGAGAATCAAGACTATAAGCAGTGCTAACACTATGAAAGTCATCGGTTCCCATAAAAGATTTAACGCATTCATAATCATAGTTTATACCTGACTTCCTACCTTTGTCGTTTTCCCATCCTTCAGCATTCTCTTGTATACGGTCAAGAAGTTTCCACTTAGCATCTTCTTTCTTATGAGTAAATGATCCAAAGCAAGAAGCATCCAAATAATCCTTATCAGGAAGAGTAAGCCGCACATAAAAAATATCAATAACAATATTATTGGGGAGCTCATGAATGGGGCATTTGAGCATTAGTAACTTCAATCTCCCCCACGCTTGGGCAATACTCTCTCCATCATGAGCCCAAAAATTATATATCCGGTTACGATCTTTATGAATTTCACTTGGAGGATGTCGTCGTGGTGAAACAACATATGCCATAGGATGGCTTAAATGGGGGCCGAACTAGATGCTGGAGGATTCGGGAGAGGGGAACGAGCTAAAAAGCACAACAAAAAGGAACACAGATCTACCCAGGTTCGGGGCTCTCGTAAGGAGATAACACCCCTACTCCTGCTCTACTGGTTATATATTTGGATCGGTGGAGTACACAACAATGGTGCTTCCAAGCTCTCTGCTAGAGGAGGAAGACAAACTGCTAAGTGTAGGAACACAGAATGACCAACCCTTTGCCAGGACCCCCTGTGCCACCTTATATAGTGGTGGCCAGGGTTACAACGGTCACCAGAGACCAGAAGACACGAACTACACTCCAAATAGGACTTGCTGATGAAGGCAGAGACCCTTGACTTTCTCCCTGATTGCTCTCGATGGGACTCCATATCCCTGTACCTTGTACTTCCTGCACTGTGACCTTACCTCTGTGAGGTAAGGGCTGTACTTGTGCACAGTGAGGGTAGGTAGACCACCACTGTGCACCCTGTCAACCTGATCCCTCTCCATACTGAGCAGAGTCTCTCCTTGATTGTAGGGATATGACATCTTAGCTGACTTCCGTATCCCGGATATGACCGTTGGCCATATCCTGGACCTATATGCCAGACCAACGACCTATGAAGGTCGGGTAATCCGGCCTCCCCTGTTCCTGCACAACACACCAAATAGATAGGCCAGCATATCCAAGCATATGCTGGCACTCCTCAGTTAGTATCCCGGTTAATCCGGCACATTCGGACATAATCCGGGATATACATATATGCCGGCCTGGCCGATGCTCATATATTCTGGCCAGGCCCTTCCTTGGTTATCCGGCATAAAGTCAACCATAGTCCTTGTATCTTTATAGTCTTTTGACCCTACCGGGGGTCATCCCCCCGACACTAGTCCCCGAAGCTGCCGAGGTTCCCCAGTCATAACTGTGGAACCTTGACAGGTTCAACATATCTTCTTTTCATTATACCCCGGTTCTCCGTTATATCCCGACGATCGGATTATATGCCGGGACATCCACACATATCCCGGCCACTGTTCCTTCTCCAAAAGTTAATCCGGCCGGCCCTGAGGGTATTTCGGACGAAACTTATTCTTCGGGTAGTTATGCCGACATATAGATGAGACTTCTTTGAGAAGCTAGGCCTGACAGTTTGCATCGAAACTTGCAACTGCCCTGCCACCTCGAACGGTCACACGATGTGACAGTTCACAGCGCAGTTACTCCCCACCATCATTGCCTTAGTGGCACGGTTACAGTAGCCGCCGCCCCACTCCGTGCCGCCACGTGGCGACTCACTGCGGAAACGGTCGGGGTAGTGGAACACTCCCCACGATCCCCACGACCCTGGCCTCTTCGGTATAAATACGGGGGTGGGGGTAACTTGCTCTTTTTACCCCTACAGTGCCTTCTTCTTCCTCCGTTCCTCTGCCCCTTGCGCTTCAGTGCCGGACCGAGGAACAGAGAAGGAAAGCCGCCGCCGTCGCCCACCTGCACGCCGGCGCCTCCGCTTGCTGACGTCCGGCACCATCGTCGACGACGCCGCCGCTCCTCTTCTGCGACATTGCTGAGAGATCGGACCTTCCTCTGCACGCTCGCCGCCGCTCCATTGCCGCCGGCCAAGCTTCGGTGAGTTCCTTTTTCTCCGTTCTTGTTCTTCATCCCTCCTGCTTCTCTGTAGCTACACCACGATAGCACTGCTAGCTTGAATCTGCGGCAGTTTCTCTGCTTGATGTCTCCATGACTCGATTAGCATTGCTAGTGATATTCTTTGGTAGTTCACAGCTGTTCTTCCGTAGGAATTATATTCATGTTTATCTCCAGTTTTAACTGCCTTGGTAGATCTTCTATTCCTGCTAACATTGGTGAGAGCGGTATGCCGGAGAGACTAACCTCCCTCTTTTCTCTGGCCTTGATAGGATTAACATCACGGGACTCCGGCTCTCATGCCTTGTCCCGGCCATCAAGATGGCTTCCTCGAGCATGACGGGTACCTCGGCCTCAGAGGAAGATAACTCGGCCCGAACCCAAGGACGCTCCTGGCTGGGAGGCGTTGGAGGTTACCCCGGCCGACATATCCTGGATTACCTCCACCAGGAGAGTGCCGGCGGGCGTTGCATGCCGGCTTCCGGCGGGAGAGATTGTGCCGGCACCTGAACCCGGCGAACGAGTTGTCTTCATCGCCCACTTTGAGCGGGGCTTCGGTCTGCCGGCATCAGACTTCTTCCGGGACTTCCTTGACGTCTACGATCTGCAGCCTCATCATATCCCGGCGAACGTAGTGATGATCCTCTCCGCCTTCGTCGCATTCTGTGAAGGCTTTGCCGGCATAGAGCCCTTCACCCAAGCTTGGGCGAAGTACTTCCAACTGCGGAAGCAAGTCGTCCAAGAATCATCCCGGAACAAGGACGACCCGCCGGAGACGGCCCAGGAGAAGAAGGACCGCCCCATGACTCTCTGCGGCGCGGCCACCATCATGTCCCAGAAGGGCTCGGATTTCCCCAAGGTGGAACTCCTCGAATCTTGCAAGAAGTGGCAGAAGAGCTTCTTCTACGTCAAGAACACCACCGACGTGGATCTGCTCAACTTGCCGCCATTTGTGGACGAGCCACCCTTGGCCATGAAGAATTGGACCTACAATCCGAAGACCTCGGTGGTCGCGGTTAACGCCCTTCATCAGGTTAAGAGTGATCTACGGGATGCCGGCCTCACCCCACAAGACTTAGTGGCATGATTTATCAGCCGGCGCATCTCTCCTCTGCAGTGCCGGTCACATAAGATATGCTAGATGAGCGGGCCCATGGACCCCACCCGGCACTCTACACATGAGCTGACTCCAGCCGACATTCTGCGGCGGATCAAGGACGTCTGCAAGTCCTCTCAGGCCACCTTTGCCTAGGGGCTCGAACCATACAGCCGGGATCAACCCGCCCCAATGATAAATCCTTTGTCTGATACATACTCTCTTGTCCGGCATATAGACACTTGGACCGACATACTTATATTTCTGACATATACCATGTTTGGCTGAGACATTGCTATTTGCCGCCATATTCCCTTGTTTGACCAATTGACCTTGCTCCTATACAGAAATTCAGCTTCCAGGCCATGGAGAACTCCCGGATCCAGATCGCAGCAGACCGCACAGCCGCGGATGCTGAAGATCCGGATCATTGGGACAAGCTACCCAGGAGCACCCGTGCTGCAGCTGCCATGGGTAAGGGCTCTTCATCCCGGCATTTCACTCAAGACCGGAGTAACGATGACTCCTATGAAGACTGCCAGACGTTTATCTGCCCGACACCTCTTGCTTATGCTTTTCCAGAAACACCTATTGCTTACGCCTTTCCAATGCCGTCCTCAGCTATCCCGGACGACATGGTTGTCGACGCCGCCCCTCTGAACCAGGGACCTCCTTCCACCGGCGGACGTGCCGGCCGGAAGCGAGGGGTGAAGCCCCAGCCCGACACAACTCAGCAGCAGAAAGGCAGAAGGTTGGCGTGCCCATTCCGAAGAAACAGAGGCCTGTTGCCTCGGGGTAAGTCTCTTTGCCTTGATTACTAACTTGGTGTTTTCTCTCTTTCAGGCCTCCTCTTGCGCTGGAACAAGCTTCTGGCTCGAGTGGCGGCCTGAAGGTTACCAAGCCGGCGGAAACTGCCACCTCCGACATACCATCTGCAAGTCAGATGACCTCCACGGCGCCGGCATCTTCGCCTGCGCCCGACAAGACCACCTCCTCGGTGAAGGATGATACTCCGCTGGAACAAGACAACTCTGCCCCCGACGTCCATATGGACTCGGGGGCTCAACAAGAACCTTCGGCTTCTGATGTCCACATGGACACAGGAGCCCACCAAGATGCCCCAGACTCCAGCACGCCCACCAACGATGCTGGCACAACTGAAGATGCCGGCGCAAGCAACAAGAGCGCCGGCATAGACAACAAGGGAAAGGGCCCTGCAGTGCCGGAAGTCCGGACCACTCCGGAACCTGCTTCAGCCGGACAAGCCACATGTGCCGCGCCGGAACAACCTGCGCCCAAGACCCCAACTGTTGAGAAGACTCCAGCACCGGCCAAGACCGCTGCCCCGGCCAAGACCTCCATCCCGGTCAAGACCTCTGCCCCGGCCAAGACCTCTGCCCCGGTCTGGTCCGGCACACTCAAGATCCAGCCGACCAAGTCCGGCACACCATCTGCTGCCACTGCTCCTTTTAAAGCAGCATCCCGGTCCAGCTCTACCCTAGCCCTGCATCTTGGCAGGGCAGCAACCCGGCCTGGCTACCGGCCCAGCTTCTTCGACACGCCGGAACTTGAGGGCCGCGTCCCCCTGGAGACGAAAAGTGACAAGAGCCTTGGGTCTCTCAAGGAGCACTGCGTCAGGTGGAATGACGCCGGCTGCATGGACACTGCGGACTCCAGGAGCAAGAAGATGGCCGAAGCCTCGGCCACTGGCAATCCATCAGACATCCTGGCCGCAAAGCCCATTCCGTTTGCCTGCAAGCTCCTCAGCCTCCAGCAAAGACTTCACCAATTGGCCGATGCCACCAACGTAAGTCCTCTCTACCTATACACATATCCCCCAGTCCCCGAAAATGTCGGTTGTCCGGGATACGGATATCCGGGATTTTCCAATACTCTTTTAATTAGCCGCTCTTGAATTAATTGCCGACATGTGAGCTCGATCCGAGCTTCAAATCCTAGTCACCGAGAGCCGGGATAGGTGCGCAGCACCTGTGCCGGGTCTCTAACTATTTCACATCTTAATTATTTTTCAAATCCTCTTGACCGAGATATAAGCTCGTCTCGAGCTTCAAATCCTAGTCACTGAGAGCCGGGATAGGTGCGCAGCACCTGTGCCGGGTCTCCAACAGCATGAATTTTTCGTATAATCTTAAATTGTACTGGCATGTTAGACTTTTCTCATAACCTTTCAAATCCTAACACTTTTGCAGCGCATGAACAACACACGCGCCGACATGTTCCATGACTTGGTGTGCGAGCACCGGAAGTTATCTGATGCACATAGCAAGGTCTTGCTGGAACTGTGCCAGAAAGGTAAACTCATCTGACATATACGCCGGATGCCTTGCCTTCTTTTATCTTCATAGACCTTTTGCCGGCACATCTTAATATGCCGACACATAACCTTTATCCGTCATTCCGCAGCTGGTGCCGAAGCCCAAGTCACCGAGCTTGTCAAGAGAGTGAAGGAGCTGACAGGTATGCCGGATCCTGCTGTCACCCGGATAGACTCTTTATACTTCAAATCCTTTATCTCTTGTCACTGTTTTCTATCTTCCCCTTGTTTTGACTTCAAATCTTTTCAGATGACAAAGCTGCACTGGAGGCACGCCACCAGGACTGTGTGTCCTTAGTGGATGTGGCCAAGCAACTGGACGACCGGGATGCTGCTCACAAGGCCGAGATAGAGCAGCTGAAGGGTCAGATTGCCGAGCTTCTAGAGGAGAAGGAGCAGAGGGAGGGCCAACTGAAGAAAACCCAAGACCTGCTCGTTGCCTCCGAGACTGATGCCTCCAACGCCCATGCTGAACTATCTAGGTTGAAGGAGCAGGCGACGAAATGGGAAGTTTCAGTTGCACAGCTCAATGCTGACCTCGCCAGTAAGCTTCAAATCCCTTTTTTCCTTATCCTTCCCGACATACCATCTATGCCGACATATTCTCCTTTTGCTAACATTATTTCTATCTCTTAGACATGTTCCCCACTTCCGTCGAAGACGTTGAGAGGGCTCTGCAGTTGGATCGAGAGAACCGGGGTGTTCCGGTTGACTCGGTCAACTGGGACATGTCGGAGCAGGTGCTGGCCCTGCAATCCCGGAAGAACGCCATGACCCACTACACAGAAGAACTCTTTTATGGCGCCCAGGAGGCATTCTCTGCCCTCTGGCCGGGACAAAGGACGCCCACTGATCCTGTTGATCTCGACAACAATCTGTAGCTTGCCAAGGTTCGCCTCCGGGAATGGCGGGATTCCGGCGCGAGGGTAGGAGCTGATGAAGCTCTCAGCTACTTCCTCTCCTGGTACGAAAAAGCTGATCTGGAGACTTTGCGCACTGTGCGTGAAGGATCTATCTGGACCACGGATCCGGAACACATCTGGCGTCGACGGGAACTGGCCCACAGTTATGTGGACTATGCCGACACCGATGCTTTTGTCTGGGACATCTGCGAGCCGGAGAAGAAGGACGACGCCGGGGCATCTGCCAACGCTGAGGGCTCCGACTCCAGCCAAGATGAAGAGGAAACTGAAGAGGCCGACACTAACGCCCCTGAGCAGGGATCTGTCCCGGGCGGAGGCAATGGCTCCATTCCATCTGCTGGGTCCGGCACTCCTGAAGCCGACATCTCCACTGCTACAGCTCCTCCAGCCGGCGGCTCTGCTTCTGCTGCTGCTCCTTGACTTTGCAGCACCAAAAACTTTAAGTTTCATCAGATCCCCGGAATGCCGGGTGCAATTGTAAGATATACGTTTAATTTGCTTTGGTTTGCTACCTGAACAAGTTTTATCTCGGTTTGCTTGTTATTAATGCCGGATCATCTTTGGCTAAGTCACCGAGTTTGTTTTCCTGTTTCCTCAACTTCACAACCTTGGCTACTTGTCTACCTTATTTGGCTTTCGACGTATGAGTCTCAAGGTTGCCTCATTGAACATACAGTACTTTAACTTTGAAACTTAGACTTCAAATCATCCGACATTTCAAGTTTTATCTTTAGCTTTAACAAAAATGTCGGTTCGCTTGCTGTAACATCCCAGGATTTTATCAAATTTTGGGAGAAAATTTTTGTTTTTATTATGCTTGTGTTGATTGAAAATTCACAGGGATTTAAAAACTTTTTGAGTCTAATTGAAAGCTTTATTAGAAAAGTATTTTAAACTTCCTATTATCTTCTTAAAGAAACTCTTTGAGAAAAACCAAAAATCAAAATATTATTTTCTTGCTTTTAATCAGCTTTATGCAAACTTGCTTGCAAAAGATTGTTTTACAAAATTTGCTTTATTCAATATGGGTTGCTTTTTCAAACCATAATTGAGTGTGTTTCTAAATCATTATTTTATAAACTATTATTTTACTATTTTTTTATAAAGAATCGATTTCACACTCTAATTCTATTTCTTTTATGCAAGCAACACTTTCATGCTATGCATATGAAGCTTTACTCAAAACCATGTTGAATTTGGGAAACTTGTTGTTCACTATTTTAAAAGGACTATTTTGAATTTTACAAAAATTCTGAAAGTGGTTTGAATTGAATTGAAGCCTTTTTGCAAAAGATATAAAAGAAATAAGAGAATAGAAAAAGAAAAGGAAGAAAAGAAATAAAAATAGAAAAGGGGCCCCGGGGACGATTTCCGGCCCAGAACCGAAGCCAGCCGCAGCCCAGCAAGCAAAACCGAAGCGGTATCTTTGTTTCTTCCTCACCCTCGCTGATGTGTGGGTCCCGCTTGTCGGACCACGTCAGTCATCTTCAACCTCCGGCCGTCAATCACGCCAGAGACCGAGCCCCCCTCCCGCCGTTACTCCTCCTTAATCCCCGATTAAATGCCTGGCCGTTTCTTCCCCGCACCACACCTATAAAAGCCCCCTGCCTCCTCTCCATTTCCCCCTTTTTTCCCTCTACCGATTACGCTACCAGACCCGAGTAATCGCTCGCCGGAGAGCCGCACTGCTGCCATCGTGCAAGCACGATTCCGGCGCCATAAGGTACCCCGCCACCAAATTTCTGCACCTCCTCGACTCTACTATCCCGCGCGCTCCTCCTCATCATTTTGATTTGCCCCAGGAAGCCCCAGAACGGCATCCTCGTCGATCACCGGAGCCGCCCGAAGCTAACACCGTCTCCAGCCGCGTCTCGCCTTCTCTGCAGGACGTCCCCGACTACCTCGACCACGCCATCGACTTCACAGTGACCTTCCACACCCCGTACACCCCACCGTTGACCACTAGAACCACCAGAACCTCGCCGATGTCCACCTCTGGCCGCCCGCACCGGAGATCTTGTCGGAACCCTAGCCACTGTGAGCTCTCCCTCCTCTTTCGTCTGTAGCCGTCGAATCTGGATTCTAAGGATAGGATTAGATCACTAATTGTATCGGTACAGACCAATCCCAACCGCCCAGATCAAATGAAATCCAATGGCTCAAATCATGGATCCAACCGAAACGGTATGGGCCTATCAGAAGCAGCCACATGGCCTTCCCAGATTCAAACCGAGTTTAAAACCAGAAATTGAAATCAGATTTGATCTAGATCTTCAGAAAATCATATCTTTTGATCAGTAGGTCCAAAAATAACAAATGATATACCATTGGAATCCTTAGAACATCTAGAATCCAGTAGTACCATAAAAATTCATATTTTATGGATTCAATTTGAAAATATTTTCAAATTGGAATCAAACCTTCTCTTAGCTTGATTAATTCATATCTTTAGTTCTGTTAATCCAAAAATTACAAATTTGTAGTCTTTGGAATCCTCCCAACTTGTAGAACATCATAGAATCAAGAAATTTCAAAGTTGATACGTGCACACACTCTGTGCATTGAAATTTGTCCAAATCACTATTTTGGTGATAATTCAAATTCTATAACTTATTTTAGAATGATTCCAATTGCAGTAGCTTTGTGTTACTGTTCTCTATCCAGTAGCATCACTGTCCAAATTAATTGAACCATTTTGCAATTATTCAAATTCTAACATGAGGATTTGAATAATTTCTACTATAGGAATATAACCATTTCTTTTAGCAATGTTCCTTTCTACTTTAGTGAATCTTATATTCATACCCAGCCATCATTGTTGTCCAAACAATATCTTGACCAAGACCCTATCTACTTAGACCTATCATGTCTAGTTCACACATATTCAAATTACAATTGTGTTATTTGAGTAAAGTGTGACACATCTCAATCATAGAATTCTATTTTGCTATTGTGGTGTTGATTCAATTCTACTACCCTAGCTCATGATCATACCTATCCCTCACCATCATACTAAATAACATCCAATCTTATTCAACCCCAAGCCAACCTAAACCAAGTGGCCTATATTGAACTACTCAATTTACAAATGAGTTAAAATTGAGTAAGTCAATATATCACAAACTCCTACCCAAGCCTATGGGTAACCTACACTAATATGAATAAGTGTTGTCACAATTTATTCAATAGTGTTTTGTTGCACCATTCTATACCTATGTGAATCTATTCCAATGAGTCATTCTAAACTCTATACATGCCTATGCCAAGCCCAGGATTATTATCATTACATTGTACTCTTGGGGGATCAATCTTTTCCAATCACTTGACCTAACCCATACCTTGTCCAACTAAACATATTTTGTCTAATTCATATATGTACTCAAATTGCCTTTGTGCTACTTGAGTAGAATATGAATTCATCTCAAACTTAGGTTCTATTAATGTGGAGTGGTTATAACCCATACCATAGTATGTGTTATACACCATGTTGATCAATGAACCATTTGAGCCATGTCCTGAAATATCAATCATTCATACCCAATCCAATGCCTACTTAGTTTTGTTCACATGTATTGAACTATTCAACTTGCAAATGTGCTAATTGAGTTGTTCAAGCATTCTTAAAACCTAGCCTAGTTCCTAAGTGCAATAGATACTATTAAGAGTAATTATTGTCACAATTACTCAATAGTGTTGTAGCTGCACAATTTGACCCTTGTGTAATTTATTACACATGAGCTATTCCTAAAACTCATATATGCTTTAATAAAGCATAAAAACTACATCAATTATATTTTGCCTAGCCCAATTCTCTCTCAAATCATATTGATCTTCCCCAGCTTAGCTCTCAAACCCATATCTCACCAATCGTATTTCCTTTGCCATATCTTTCTATCATAACATATCAATAAATCTAAATTGTTAAACCAATACTTTTCAATTGTTTGATTTGTTTGATTGTGTTTGTATGGAATGTTTATGTTATGTTATTTCTGTGCTATAGTTTGTGCGAAGAGCTACGTGCTTAGTTGAGAGAAGCGAAACATCGTGATCTTCAAAAAGGCAAGTGACACACATGTCCCTTACCCATTTTACTTATGCATTAGTGTATTCACCTCTTGTAGTATGCATGATAGGTGATTGATTCAACTGTTTTATCAAATGCTTAGATCCTAGTAGTGTGTAGCAATCCCTCAAACCCCACCTGATAGGATGCTAAATACTTTGAAAAATATTGATGCCATGCTAAGATCACTTGAAAAGTGTTTTGTGAACAAATTAAGAACTTCAACTAAAATGAAACACCTGGGTGGATTGGTTTGATAAGAGGAGGCGAGGTAGGTGGGTTCTGGGACGCATGCCTTGTTAAGAGGATGCGGGAACAGAATACCACTCGGGATGGCCACCCAGGAACAAAGAGATGGCTATGTCTTCCATGCTTAGTGTACTTCCAGTGCAGCCTTATGACATTATGGGCTCTGTCTTGACTGATTAGATGTGGGAGTGCAACTTGTGTGCAAGAAGACGGTAGTAGATGAATTATAGGTTGGGAGCGGATCTTGCCAGTTAGTTGCCCTCTCCTCTAAAAGGTCTCGTTTCATTTTATGTATGGGCATAAGATGAATCGTAAGGTGAAAGTGCACAACCCTTGCAAGGTGTTTAAAACTAATCGATTAGCCGTGTCCTCGGTTATGGACAATTGAGTCTCTAGACATGGAATGTACGGAAGAATCTCATCACCGATTCTGAATTATTAAAATTTGTCTAGAAACCCCTAGGTAGGAACTAAGGACCATACACTCCGAGGGGTGGTGGTGCCTGAGGTTCCAAACTTTGTTGAGTTGCGCCCAGAACTACATACCGGCCAGTATGTAGTGTATGGGGGTTGTCTTGACCCTTGAAAAATATAATTTTGAAAGAAAGTATTAAAATGGATTATAGGTTAAAATTGGTTTTATGCAAATCAGCCTATGAGATCCACCAGCCAAATGTCATGTAGTATAGACTTTCCACAAAATGCCACCAAATATGTGTCATTTGCCAGTACATCATTGTACTGACCCCTCTGGGGCTGCATATTCAAACGTGCAGGTTTTATTTCGAGTAAGGAACCAGGAGTAGGATCTCGAGACTACATTCCAACATGTCTGCCTGTGGCACGTGATGAAGAATGGAGGCTCACTGCAACTATGCTTTATGCTGTGTACTTGTAAGGTTGAAGACCTATGTAACTGGATTTACATTGTAATATTGATGCTATTGCAATGATTACTTATTTTGTACTGTGGTGCTATCTACTGATCCAGGGAATGGCACAGATACATAGGAGTTCTGCCTTTAGTAAAAGGCGGGGCGCTACAGAATGGTATCAGAGCATAGTGTTGCCTGTAGAATCGAGACCCTAGGTTTGGAATAGACTAGGAAGCCCTAGGATTCTTTCCTCTCTCTTTAAAAAGAAAATCAATTCAATTTTCTAGATGAAATCAATCTATTCAATTTAGTTTGAAATCTTCTTGTAAGGACTTACCCCATTCATTTGTTTTACACTACTCTTCTTCTAAGTTAGATGACCAGCCTCATTGAATCACTGATGAAAGGCCCAGTGATGATCATGACCCTGAAGTGTGAGACTGAGTTTCCCAAAGCCTTGAAGAACCTCATGTTAAGTATGGGAATGCAAGGAGAAGCTGTTTACAAAGGATTTCCCGTGATAGATGAAGGTGAAGAATATTGGTGGGTGCAACTTCACCTGTATAAGTGATGTCTACGCACTTCTATTCTTGTAGACACTTATTGGGCCTCCAAGTGCAGAGGTTTGTAGAACAGCAGCAAGTTTCCCTTAAGTGGATCACCCAAGGTTTATCGAACTCAGGGAGGTTAGAGGTCAAAGCTATCCCTCTCAAGCAACCCTGCAATTACGATACAGAAAGTCTCTTGTGTCCCCAACACACCCAATACACTTGTCAGATGTATAGGTGCACTAGTTCGGCGAAGAGATAGTGAAATACAAGTAGTAGTGATGATTATAAGTAGCAAACGTGATGTGAAATAAATATCGCTGCGAGCAAACAAGTAATAAAATAGCAAGTAAACGGTGTGCAATGCTTGGAAACAAGGCCTAGGGATCATACTTTCACTAGTGGACACACTCCCAACAATATAACATGACTGAACAAGTAACTTCTCTTGCTAAGGTACTCTGAATTACTCTCCTATTGAATAACACTAATCATTGCGTAGTGGCTACGGGAGCACCCCTTAAAGTTCATCAAGTACTTGACAAACACCACTCATAGCGATACCCAAATCAGATCACAACTCAAGATAGAAATCATTGCAACTTAAACCAAGTACTAACACGGTGCACACACTCTCACCTTTACACCATGAAAGGAGGAATAAATCACTCAAACTATCATAGCAATAATTATTCTCATAATCCACAAGAGATCACAATCGTAGCCTAAACCAAGAACCACCATGATGCACGCACTGTCACCGTTACACCATAGTAGGAGGAATAGATTACTTTAATAACATCACTAGAGTACACAAAATATCTGAATAATAACATGTACTTGTTCAACATGATACAAAGCTCACGATCACATAAAGATCACATCATGGGAGAGAGAGGTGAACCACATAGCTACCGGTAGAGCCCTCAGCCCCGGGGATGAACTACTCCCTCCTCATCATAGGAGACAGCAAGGTTGATGGAGATGGCGGTGAGGTCGATGGAGACGGCGGAGACAGCGATGGAGACCGATGGAGATGGCTCCGGGGGCACTTCCCCGTCCCGGCAGGGTGCCGGAACAGAGACTTCTGTCCCCCGAAATTCGTCGGTGGCGGCGGCGGAGCTACGGAACTCTTTCTGGAAATCTGATCGGGGGCTTAGGTTTTTCCGTCCCGAGGCTTCTTATAGGCGAAGGGGCGATGTCAGGGGGTGGACCAGGCGCCCACACATGGGCCCCGCGCGGCCAAGGGGCTGGCCGCGCCAGGCATGTGTCTGGGGCCCTGGTAGCCCCCCTCTGACACCTCTTCGGATGTCTGGAAGCTTCCCCTTGATTTAAGACTTCAGGAACTTGTTTCGTCCAATTCCGAGAATATTTCCTGTGTATCACTTCTGAAACACAAAAACAGCAGAAAACAGGAAACTGGCACTGTGGCACTTCGTTAATAGGTTAGTTCCGGAAAATGCATAAAAGTGCCACTAAGTGTAACGAAACAATAGGCAAATGGTGTAAAAACAAGCATGGAGCATCAAAAATTATAGATAGGTTTGAGACGTATCAAGCATCCCCAAGCTTAACTCCTGCTCGTCCTTGAGTAGGTAAGTGATAACAAAAGAATAATTTTTGAGGTGACATGCACCTACACAAACTTGATCAAATATGTAAGCGTTGTGAGCTGGGATCAATAGAACTTAAAACATGGGCATGAAAGATATAATCATGACAATAAGAACTTAGCAACCATGTTATAAACATGCACATGAACACAAACAAAAGATCATGAAAATGAAACAATGAAAGTCAAACGTGTGTTCAAATCATAAGGAAAGACATACAAATGGTTTTCAGCTTGTCCTTCAAAGAGAGCAAAACATAAATGCATAGGACACCTCAAAGTTTAAGAGGGCGACTAGATACAAATAATTTAAGAACAAGTGAAACCAACAATATAAGTCAATCAATGAACTTTGGGACAATGCATATCACACTAAGAATGACAACTATGCTCTCTTAATGGTGCATAAAGAAAGAAGGTGGTGACTCAACATAAAAGTAAAAGAAAGGCCCTTCGCAGAGGGAAGCAGTGATTGCAAGTTTTATAACCTTCAAAAATTATGGTACTTACCGGCTTTGAGCTCTCATTGCCCCCATCATAAGCATCTTGAATGGTTAAAGTTAATGCGAGAACAATTATGATGCATATGCTTGACAAATCATAAGTTGAAAACCTCGTGTCCCGTGAATACAAGTACCCAAACCATGCTAATTTACTTAGAGTCCCAAGCAAGGCTCTTGTCATTGTAAGTATATGCATATCATTGAGAACCGCCAATGGGGTACCTCCGTGCCCGATGACATGGAACAAGCCCACACCAAAATGACAGGACAAGCAGACAATGAACACCTCGACATCTCTTTTATTTGCTATATTATTTAGCTTTTTATTGTGAGATGCGTCGTCGAATGTTCACCATGGGTATGCTGCAAATTTCCACCATGAATTATGCATGGCTTAGATTGGCGGCCCGGCGTTTCCCTAACACATATAAAAACTCCATGATCCTCACAAGATTCCCAATTCATTTCACACAGCGGGCATCCATAAACAAAAGATCACGATATCAACTCAAAAAGAAGTGCAATGTTGAAAGCTTGCCCCATGACAGCATGGCTGGGCTAGAATCCAACTTACAACTTGCAAGCATAACAACTCAACATAAAAGACCACAATGTCAAATTTTTAAGAACAGGAAAAAGTAAAGTGTGCCTTCCGGTTCGTGAGAGCTTTACTAACCGAGTTTCGCATAACACTGGTAAGAGTTTAATTTGAAGAGAATATAAAAGCGAGTCAAATTTACTTGGAATAGCAAATTGCTAGTAGGTATGTATGGTGGACACTTTGAAAAACTTTGGCTTTTAGGAGTTGGATACACGAGTAGAGCTCATACTCAGTACAAGGCGAGGGCTAGCAAAAGACTGGGAGCGACCAACTAAGAGAGCAATAATGGCCATAATCATGCAAAGCGACAAAGCGACATTAAAAGAAGCATACGATGGCATCAAAAGTCAAAAACTAAATGATCATGAAGGCTAAGGCGACTTTGTAAGAGTCTAACATGTGTGAGCATGCGCCAAGTCAACCCAAATAAAGCATCAAGGAGAAAACCAAAATAATGCTTCCATACAATAAAAACAACGCATGATTTTTTTCAAAGGCTCATTAAGCAATCTCAGTTATTTGAGACAAGTCATGCTACAGCAAAACCACTAAGCATACTATCAAAAAGACATCAAGCATGACATGAAAAAGCCTAAGCCGCAGTCTACACAAGCTCCTTCTTGTACCACTATTTTGCACAAAGCTTTTTCTCTTTTCCAACACCATTTGAAATTTTTATAAACACCTCTTTTGATGAAAACCAATAAAGATCAGAGGCAAAATACACCTTGAAGAAAAGATATGAAAATATCTGAACGCAAATCAAGGCGAAAACAAAAACCAAAGCAGTAGCAGAAAAAGAGAACACTCATTGAAACGATAAGAGTGAAAAACATAGTGTTCTTGGCAAATGAAAACGGGTTCATCTCCCTCCAAAACAACATGATGTGATCAAACCATTTATTATAGCAAACAAAACTAAACTAACTAAGAAAACTAAAACAACTGACGCTCCAAGAAAAACACATAGTGCATGAAGCAATAAAAATATAGTGTTTTGAAAGGTGACCTGATTTTTGCCGATGAAGAAGGGGTGCCTCGGGGGCATCCCCAAGCTTTGACGCTTGTACTTCTTGAATATTTTTTGGGGTGATGCATGGGCATCCCCAAGCTTGAGCTTTTGTCCATTCTTCAACTAATCTCATCATTCTCCAATCCCTACACTTGAAAACTTCCTTCATACAAAACTAAACACAATTCTATTAGCAACATTAGTGTAAGCATAAAATATATTCAACCTCCTTTAGCTTCAGGTTTCAACCCAAAACCACCACATATAAAGTATATACTACTGTAGCAACTTCCACAAGAGTTCCATGATCAAAAAGAACTCAAAAGAAAGCGATAAAGTGGCAAAAATAAATATTGGCAGAAATCTGTCAAAACTGAACAGCTGACAAAGGACGAATTTTTGAGGGATTTTCTGTTGCTCAAATCAAAAAGTGTTAAACTAAGAAAAGTTTGGATATAACCTGGGGCATATGCACAAGAAATCGCAGGTCCAAAAGATAAACAGAGAATTTTTACGAATTTTACGGTGCAGCACCGAAAACAGTTTCAGGACAGCAATAACCCCAAATCTTTACCTCGCTCAAATTAGAGGCTTCTCTTGGCACAAAAACGAAATAAACAAGATAAGGAGCGGTCATTACAGTAGTAATGACTTCCAAGACTCAAATAAAAGAAAAAGTACTGAAAGTAAAAACATTGGGTTATCTCCCAAGAGTGCTTTTCTTTAACGCCTTTGAGCTAGGCGCAGTAATTTGCAAAGATGCTCATGTGGGCGCCATATAAAAGCTTGAGGCAAAGGCGCCATATAAGAACTTGAAGCAATAGAGAGCATCAAAAAGCATGTATGAAACACATTTAAATCTAAACCACTTCCTATGAAAAATAGTCTTGTAAAGAGACAAGTCATGAAAGCGCAAAGCAAAAAGCATAGGAAGGCAAAACAAGTACAACTTCAAGAATTGCAATATAAAGAGGGGAAACTCAATATTGTTGAGATTCATCAAACCATGTTTCCCACTCTCATAATAACTTTCAGTAGCATCATGAATAGAACTAACAATATAACTATCACATAAAGCATCCCTATCATGAGCCATATGCATAAAAGGATTAATACTCCCTACATGAACAATAGTAGTAGGAGCAGAATCAATAGAATAATTATTCTCATCACCATAATCATCAAAAATAGGAGGCATATTGCAATCATAACTATTTTTCTCCTCAAAAGTAGGTGAACTGAAAACATTATACTCATCATCATAAACTAGAGGCTTAGTATCATCAAGAGATAGAGAACTACTATGTCGCAAAGCATATTCTTCAAACATATCATCATAAGAAGGAACATCACATATGGGAGATAAAATATCATCAGAGCAAATTTTCTCCACTAAAGCTGGGGAACTAAAAATATCATGCTTAACAAAACCAGCTTCCCCAAGCTTAGACTTTTCTATAGCATTAGCAATAACGGTGTTCAAAGCATTCATACTAACAACACTATTAACATGCAAATTAAGCTCCAAAGGTTTTTCAATTTTCTCTTCAAACACTTCATATCTAAACTCAGGAAAAAGACTACAGAACTCTTTGTTTTCCATTAAGCCAAACTAGTGAAAATAAAAACAAGAAACAAAAAGATGTAATTGCAGAATCTAAAGGAAATAACTCCGAGCACTCACACAGGAGGATGCGAGTACCTTTTACCTTACCTCCCCGGCAACGGCGCCAGAAAAGAGCTTGATGTCTACGCACTTCTATTCTTGTAGACACTTGTTGGGCCTCCAAGTGCAGAGGTTTGTAGAACAGCAGCAAGTTTCCCTTAAGTGGATCACCCAAGGTTTATCGAACTCAGGGAGGTTAGAGGTCAAAGCTATCCCTCTCAAGCAACCCTGCAATTACGATACAGAAAGTCTCTTGTGTCCCCAACACACCCAATACACTTGTCAGATGTATAGGTGCACTAGTTCGGCGAAGAGATAGTGAAATACAAGTAGTAGTGATGATTATAAGTAGCAAACGTGATGTGAAATAAATATCGCTGCGAGCAAACAAGTAATAAAATAGCAAGTAAACGGTGTGCAATGCTTGGAAACAAGGCCTAGGGATCATACTTTCACTAGTGGACACACTCCCAACAATATAACATGACTGAACAAGTAACTTCTCTTGCTAAGGTACTCTGAATTACTCTCCTATTGAATAACACTAATCATTGCGTAGTGGCTACGGGAGCACCCCTTAAAGTTCATCAAGTACTTGACAAACACCACTCATAGCGATACCCAAATCAGATCACAACTCAAGATAGAAATCACTGCAACTTAAACCAAGTACTAACACGGTGCACACACTCTCACCTTTACACCATGAAAGGAGGAATAAATCACTCAAACTATCATAGCAATAATTATTCTCATAATCCACAAGAGATCACAATCGTAGCCTAAACCAAGAACCACCATGATGCACGCACTGTCACCGTTACACCATAGTAGGAGGAATAGATTACTTTAATAACATCACTAGAGTACACAAAATATCTGAATAATAACATGTACTTGTTCAACATGATACAAAGCTCACGATCACATAAAGATCACATCATGGGATAGAGAGGTGAACCACATAGCTACCGGTAGAGCCCTCAGCCCCGGGGATGAACTACTCCCTCCTCATCATAGGAGACAGCAAGGTTGATGGAGATGGCGGTGAGGTCGATGGAGACGGCGGAGACGGCGATGGAGACCGATGGAGATGGCTCCGGGGGCACTTCCCCGTCCCGGCAGGGTGCCGGAACAGAGACTTCTGTCCCCCGAAATTCGTCGGTGGCGGCGGCGGAGCTACGGAACTCTTTCTGGAAATCTGATCGGGGGCTTAGGTTTTTCCGTCCCGAGGCTTCTTATAGGCGAAGGGGCGATGTCAGGGGGTGGACCAGGCGCCCACACACGGGCCCCACGCGGCCAAGGGCTGGCCGCGCCAGGCATGTGTCTGGGGCCCTGGTGGCCCCCCTCTGACACCTCTTTGGATGTCTGGAAGCTTCCCCTTGATTTAAGACTTCAGGAACTTGTTTCGTCCAATTCCGAGAATATTTCCTGTGTATCACTTCTGAAACACAAAAACAGCAGAAAAATAGGAAACTGGCACTGTGGCACTTCGTTAATAGGTTAGTTCCGGAAAATGCATAAAAAGTGCCACTAAGTGTAACGAAACAATAGGCAAATGGTGTAAAAAACAAGCATGGAGCATCAAAAATTATAGATACGTTTGAGACGTATCAATAAGAACAAGGAAGATGACCACAAGAAGATGGGACTTTGGATGTTCACCAACTCTGAGATGTATCCATCATTTCTAGACTCAGTGAGATGTGCTGCTAGGTCAGCTATAAAGGAACTTGCAGAAAGACTCAAATGGAGACTTCACAATACGCAGTAGGACCTCAAAGAAGAAAAGGAAGACACTACTGCATTGAAGACAACCATAAATCAACTTCAAAGTGACATGGAACAATTGGTATCTGAACTTAGTGTTCAACAGGACCTCATCGCCACCAAGGGTGAGCAGATTGCCAATCTACTGAAGCAGCTGGACCAGAATAATGGATCTGCTTAGAAGAGTACCAAGAAGCCTTAGTTGGACCTCCATTTAGGAAATTTTAATAAGCAACGACGTGTAATAAACGTTATGGTCATACCGACTTGTGGATGGTCGTACCTTCCCATTTGTTTGAAAACTAATTTGCTTGTTATGATGAATGTTTGTTAGATATTGCTTGTAAGATGAATTGTTTTGATCTGTTATGTTTGGGTAGGAATTTTTCTTCTTTAGATCCCTTCTATCTAAACCTATCTATGCTAAGACCTAAACTTGTCCTAAAACCCAAACCAAAGTTTACTCAACGATAGAACAACTACAATGACCCTCAGTTTGAGATAAAGATACAGAGTACCACAACAAGAGATAGTGTTTCAAGTACAAGAGACTGGAACATTTCACAAGAGACTGCACAAAGAATGATACCCCAAGACTTTAGTAAGCTAGGATGGCTGAAGGATACCTTGCAAACAATAAGAAGACACCCCAAGGAGTAACTATTGTGGAAGTAATACTATTCAACCACCTCATGCAAGAAAGGTGGAAAGAGCAAACAGAGAAATGGAAAGAGCAAACAGAGCAATGGAAATAGCAAACAGAGCAATGGAAAGAGCAAACAGAGCAATGGAAAGAGCAAACAGAGCAATGGAAAGGATTTTATTTCCTCTTAAATGGCAAACCAAAGGATCTACAACTTAAGGATTATTGCCATGAGCTTTGTTGAAAACCTCTAGCTAGGAACGATAGATTTTAATTTCAAAAATTCAAAATAAGAATTGAGAATTTGGTTCTATTTTCAACAAAACTTTTGTTTAAAAGCTAGTGAGGTTGACCAAGAGTTAGAATGCGAGATGCACCAAACCAAATACAAGGTAATGATTGGGTGCGACATGGATTGGCCCCCATGATGACTACTCATATTGTTCGCTCTTGTATGAAGAATGGTGAATTTAGAGAGACATACCTACATGAGAGACGATGTTGTTAAACCATAACCTTAGGAGGATAACATATTACATCCCTTATAGTAAGCCAGTGTGGCCAAAACGTAGGACTACGGTGAGAACTTGGACTTTGAACGACTACACGAATCAGAAATGTGTTGCTCAGTGGGCTTTGAATACGAAGACTGTTTAGTATCGGCTGCTGCTAGTTCGGTTTACCTTCCCGACCCTTCATTTCGACTCCCCACGTGGTCTTTTCGGCTACCCTCCCTGAGCCTATAAAAGAGAGGTCACTCCTGTCCAGAGAGTCACAACAGAGACAACCACCACTACCTATGAGATTTCCTCCTGATTCCAGAGCCCTACAGCACCGAAGTCTACCCCATCCTGACCTGCGATGTTATGAGACAACTCTCCGAATCCCTGAAACTACTTTCCTGCCCATGAGAGCTTCGTTAGATCCCTTTTTCTTGCAAAGGAGTTCACCTTCGAGATATGATCAAGTTGTCCAGCGCCTTCCAATGACTATGAAGATGGTTGCGAAAGGAATTCTTAAGTACCATCTGGTACTAGTGGCAGATAGCATGGTGAGCACTGGTATCAAGAAAAGATTCAACAATGCTGGTTATATGGCGACCTTCCGTCCCTTAAAGGTGCAAGTACCTCTTACAGAGTCCACCTTATTTACCCCTATGAAATGCATGAGAAGACTGCAGAGAGATGCCATCCTAATTCATTGGGATGTGTGGTCTCATCATGTTTGTGGGGCAAGCATACAGTACTTGGCACTAAGTCATCTTTGAGATTCTGCAATGAAAATTAGCTAAAAAGCAACAAGGAGTTTGGTGATAGCCTGTATGCTGTCTTGGCCTTGGTGAGGACCGACCAAGAAAAGGCTAGATACACATTCTTGGAAGATGTACAACAACCAGGAAGGTTACCAGAACAGAATGGTATCATGGAAAATTGAAGATCAGAATGGTATAAGGAAACAACCATAAGATGAAGAACCTCTAAGGATGATGATAAGAAAGTTGAGATGATGGGAGGATGCCCTCTCAGCTTGGCCTTCTGAATGACCCAAGGAGGAGACAACTCAGCTTGGTCCTCTGATTGAACCAAAGAGTGACTCCTTAGTGTCCAAAGTAGTTCAACAACTACCCCGTTGGATAGAAGCTCTACAATAGAGTAAGGTTACCTCAAGCAACCCCACAAGGAAGATTGGTGCCCAAATTGTGAATAGACACCGACCTATTGTAAATGAGATGTGGACTACCTCGTTGATGACAATGCGATGGATGATATCTGCTTATCACCAGAATTGGATGGAACCCTTGGTATGCCCACTTTTGAACATAGTTGTGAACACCAAAATGTCTGAGAAGAGCGGTTCAAGGAAGATGGCACAACAGTGAATGCAAGCTGGGAACAAAATGTAAGTGCCTAAGGAAGTATCAAGATACCACCAAGAGGAATTATCTTTTAAGGGTGGTTAGCCACCCAGATACCTAAACCCAGATAACCTAATACCTACTTTCTTTCTAGCCTCTCCAATCTCGGGGACGAGATTTCTTTTAAGGGTGGTAGTCTGTAACATCCCAGGATTTATCAATTTTGGGAGAAAATTTTTGTTTTTATTTTGCTTGTGTTGATTGAAAATTCACAGGGATTTAAAAACTTTTTGAGTCTAATTGAAAGCTTTATTAGAAAAGTATTTTAAACTTCCTATTATCTTCTTAAAGAAACTCTTTGAGAAAAACCAAAATCAAAATATTATTTCTTGCTTTTAATCAGCTTTATGCAAACTTGCTTGCAAAAGATTGTTTTACAAAATTTGCTTTATTCAATATGGGTTGCTTTTTCAAACCATAATTGAGTGTGTTTCTAAATCATTATTTTATAAACTATTATTTTACTATTTTTTTTAGAAAGAATCGAGTTCACACTCTAATTCTATTTCTTTTATGCAAGCAACACTTTCATGCTATGCATATGAAGCTTTACTCAAACCATGTTGAATTTGGAGAAACTGTTGTTCACTGTTTTAAAAGGACTATTTTGAATTTTACAAAAATCTGAAAGTGGTTTGAATTGAATTGAAGCCTTTTTGCAAAAGATATAAAAGAAATAAGAGAACAGAAAAAGAAAAGGAAGAAAAGAAATAAAAATAGAAAAGGGGCCCCGGGGACGATTTCCGGCCCAGAACCGAAGCCAGCCGCAGCCCAGCAAGCAAAACTGAAGCGGTTATCTTTGTTTCTTCCTCACCCTCGCTGATGTGTGGGTCTCGCTTGTCGGACCACGTCAGTCATCTTCAACCTCCGGCCGTCAATCATGCCAGAGACCGAGCCCCCCTCCCGCCGTTACTCCTCCTTAATCCCCGATTANGTTATTTTATCTATGGAGAGACACCACTAGTGAACTATGGACCCCGGTCCTATTTCCATCATATTGCTATCACCTGTTTACTTTACTCGTACTGTTTACTTTACTCGCATACTATATTGTTTTCCACTCAATACGCTCATAACCTTTGTTTCAAGCAAACCGGTGAGATTGACAACCTCATCGCAAGTTGGGAACAAAGTATTTGTTTGTGTGTGTGCAGGTTCCGCATCACCTTCAGTCGTCATTGTCTCTCCTCTCCTGACCGACATTAAACCTTGGTTTCTTAACTGAGGGAAGACTAGCCGCTACACTCATCATACCTTCCTCTTGGGGTTCCCAACGGGCTGGTTATCCACCACGCACAAGGACAGTCTGCTCCACATCAACTTGGCACCATCAGTAATTTCCTGGCGCCATCAACAAGTAGCACTTGTACTGAGTATGAAGCTCTACTCGTGCATCCAATTACCAAAAACCAAGTTTTCCAAAGAGTCCACTATAAATCCTATGCATGGTATTTGAAAGCCATTCCAAGTAAATTTTCATGTGCTACCTTTCAAAACTTTCAACTACTTCTCATTTTGTGCCACTGTTTTTAGCTCATGGGGACGTAGTGGTCGGAATTGCTATCTTCCATATTAAATTAAGTACCCCTCGACTAGGCAGCTTTCATCTGCTCGTCATTAATTTGCATGAGAGCTGGTCAGACCATTATAATCTAATCCTAAAAGAAAGAAAAAAAGGCACTCTTCCAAGGAATGTGAAAGTTGGTGGGCACCCGATGGAATCGGTTAGCCATGGTTTGAGAAAGAAAAAAAAAGGTGGGGAGGAGTGCCAAAGCTTTATGAAAGAGCACCAATGTGCCAAATTTCAAAGAACTCGGAACCGCTCTCACTTGTTTATTATGGAAGATAGCAAGTCCCCATTGCTAGTCGTTGACATAGAACAACCACCTCTCAAAATAAATTTTTATCTCTGTTTTACAAATGAAAAGCTCTAGCACATGTTAAATCCCTGCTTCCCTCTGCGAAGGGCCTTCTTTACTTTTATGTTGAGTCACCATCTTCTACTTTAAGCACTTCATTGAGAGCATAGCTGTTATTCTTAATGTAATTGCATTGTCCCAAACACGATTAATTGTGGTTAATTTGATGCTTGTTCTTTATATTTCTACTTCTAGTCCTCTTAACTTGAGGTGCCTATGCATTTATGTTTGCTCTACAAATAAAGGCAAGCAGGATACCACTCTTTCATATCATTTATGCATATTACAATCTTGTAGCTTCTTATGTACATGTTACTTGATATTAGTGCATTGGCACTCTTTCATAGCTTGCTTGACTATGAGGTGACATTAGTTGCATATTTCTTATTATGAATTGCCTGAGTACTTGATCACATAGTTAGTATATATACATTATATGAGCAAATGTGTTCGTGAAAGTTTCTTTTATTGCTCTCAGTTGTTAACTGAATTGCTTGAGGACAAGCAAATAGCTAAGCTTGGGGGGAGTTGATACGTCCAAAATGTATCTACTTTCCCGAACACTTTTGCTATTGTTTCTCCTCTAATTTGTGTGTTTTGAATGCAACTAACACGGACTGACGCTGTTTTCAGCAGAATTACTCTGGTGTCTCGTTTTTGTGCAGAAATCCAACTTTCAGTAAAAATTCGGGAAAAATCATCAAAAAATCCTATTTCACCAGAACCCCACGGAGCCAGAAGACAGGAGGGAAAGGAGACCTGAGGGGCCCTCACGCACTGGTGGCGCGACCCAGCCCTGGCCGCGCCACACTGGCGTGAGGAGGCCCCAGCCATCCTCTCGGCCTCCCCTCTCGCCTACATATACCCTCTGACGACATAATATCGGGGAGACGACGTTATTCCCAGATAGACTTCCGCTGCGCCGCCGCCATCGGAAACCGCGATTCGGAACCAGAAACTCCGTTCTGGCACCCTACCGGGACAGGGATTCGGAGGAGATCTTCATCACCATCACCACCGACGCTCCTCCATCGACCATCCATGACTCCCCATCCATGTGTGAGTAATTCCCCCGCTGTAGGTGAGGGGATGGTAGGGATTGAATGAGATTGTTCATGTAATTTGATATGAGATTGTTAGGGCATAGTGCCTAGTATCTTTATTTAGTGTCTATGACATTGTTGCAACTTGTTGTGCTTAATGCTTGTCACTTTGGGCCCGAGTGCCATGATTTCAGATCTGAACATGTTATTATTTCTATGATGATACTTGTTGTTTATGGTCTTACCTACAAGTTGTATACACATATTGTTGTCCGGAACCCGAGGCCCCAAAGTGACAGAATTGGGATAACCGGAGGGGATGGCTATGATGTGAGGATGACATGTGTTCACCGAGTGCTAATGCTTTGCTCCGGTACTCTATTAAAAGGAGTACCTTAATGATCAGTAGTTTCTCTTGAGGCCCTGCTGCAACAGGCTGGTAGGACAAAAGATGTCGTGCAAGTTTCTCCTTGTGAGCACGTACGACTATATACGGAACACATGCCTATGATTGTTTGTACTAGGATACTTTATCTTATTTATCTGCAATGCCCATGTCTCATTGATTTCATGAATTATCTTATCCATGCAACGCCCGTAATCCATCCCTATGCCTACAGTATTTGTTCCTACTGTTTACGACTGTTACTATTGCCGCTGCTATTTTATTACTGCTGTTACTGTTTCACTACTGTCACTACTATAAACTGTTGCTACTGATAAACCACTGCGAGCAAGACTGTTTCCAGGTGCAGCTGAATTGACAACTCATCTGTTAAGGCTTACATATATTCTTTGGCTCCCCTTGTGTCGAATCAATAAATTTGGGTAATACTTCCCTCGAAGACTGTTGCGATCCCCTATACTTGTGGGTCATCAACCGGCCCCGCCTATAAGTGAGTGCAGCGGCGATCACCCTTTTTTATGACGACGCGACGGTTGTAGGTCATCGTCTTCATTGCACCGCGGGTTCCCGAGGCGTCGCACGGAGCCCGACGGCCACGCGGCGACGCCCGATATTCTGCGCCGGCTATCATTGTTCGCCGGTGCCTGCCTCCGCCTTTAAAGGCGAGGCCTCTCCCCGCCGCCCACCACTCCCCTGAGCTCTCCTCTTCCTCCTATCGCCACACCTCTCCCCGTCGCCCACCACTCCCGAGCTTTCCCTCATGATGGCGCACGCCAGCGGCAGCGGAAACGACGGCTTTACCCGCCCGACCAACTTCACCGAGGCCGAGGCGAGGGTGCTGTGGGAGAACGGGATCCTCATCCCGCCGGCGTGGCACCTGCCCCACGGGTGGCATGTATCGGCGGCGGGCTACGTCGTCCCGCCTATACCGGAGGGCGCCGAGCTGGAGGACCTCATCGGTCAGAGGTGGCAGATGCTCCCATTGCACGAGCGGGACCTGTCGAGAATGCGCCCCGCCGTGGCATTTGGCTGCCGCGGCTGCAATGGGAGCGGCAGGAGGAGCTCGGCGAATTCGCCAGGCCTTACGTTGGCCGCTACAATGTCGTCGGCCGGCGCGCCTGGTGGAAGAACCGCGACATCGACGACGTGCTCCGGGAGCACGGCTACGTGCCACCCCTGCCGTGCCGTTCCACTCCAGGCGCTCGTTCGGCGCCGACCCAGACGAGGTCGCGGAGCTCATCGTCGGACGGGTGCTACGCGGCGCGCTCCGCGTCGTACCCGCTACCGGCGCGACGCAACACGGGGATCGTCATCTGGGACGCCACGGGGTCTTCTTCGGCTCTGCCCCACCGCGAGAAGAAGGAGAAGCCGGAGGAGGAATATGAGCAAATCCCGCCAGAGCTGCTCTAGGGGATGCGGCCGTGGTGGGTCGAGCACCGGGAGCTACATGCGACGCTCTCCCGCCACCCTGACGATCTGGCAGACACGCTGGGCCAGACGTTGGCGGTGGCGAACTCGCTGGCCGTGGTGGGTGGAGGGGCGGAAGCTGCAGGCAACGACTAGCCGGTGGTCGACCTCGTCAGTGATGACGATGAGGACGTCAAACCGGCGGTGAAGAAAGAGGGCGGTGGCGACGGCAGCAGCAGCGGAGGCGGACGCTACAGCGCTGGTCTTGACGGAGGCGGACGCGGGCGCAACGGCGGTGGCGGCGACATCGGTTATTAGGCTAGTTTTACCGAATCCCTATAAAATCCGCTCAAATTTGCTATAAATATAATGAAATCGGCGGGTTTTACCAAATTTAGTGAATTATGCACAAATTTGGGGCCAGGGCATCGGACGTCCCGGTGTGGGACACTGAGCCTAAAATTTTAGGAGGGCCTGCTGGCGCCTCCTAAAACAGCCCATCCTACGTCTTGCCGACTATACTTTTAGGACACGGGTGGAGATGCTCTAAGGTCACGTCTTGCCTTGCACAATCCAGGGACTACCTACCTCTCATAGGATTGGCTTGCGCTCGTATGGCGGCTCTGCCATCTCAAATGTGCCAACTAGACAGGTTACATGCATCTATGGCCTAGAGGCGCAGCGATTCCTTTGGATCGATAGATCGAGCCGTGTTGCATGGGTCGCGTTGTGGCATGTCAATCATACGTGCACTGTGTGGATGATTGAGCTGTGCATGTTCATTGACAAAACAAAATTCATCTCAGTAGGTGCGTTCTTTACCAGGCTACTACAGTACTGCATCCGTTTCGTAAAACAAGGCGGTAAGACACCAAACGATTTAAACTTTAACTAAGTTTTCAAAGAAAATTATCGATATCTACCATGGCCAAGTAACGCATTAGATACATCATGACAGTATATCTATTATATAATTAAAACAACTAACAATTAATGGCTAAGATTAAGCAACACAACCGAGAAACGGTCTAGATTGAAACAGCGAACGTGGGCGTTGTGTTGCGGTAAAAAACTATACATGGATAGATGCAAACGTATCTTGCAAGGAAATTTATTGTCCGCTGCGTGCACGACTAGAAAACATAATCGAATCCAAATCAAATAAAGCGAGTTGTGGCTGGCTCATTGTCTCATCAAAACACCGCTAGCGACGCATACCAGGAGGAGATGCGATTGGTCTCCAGGTCAATCTTACTACAGCTTCAAGAAAGGTTAGTGCAGGCTGCCGGTTGCCGACGGCGTCGCTCCGCCATAGCCGGAACCAGCAACTTCTCCATGCTAAGACTAGATCATGACTTCGATCAGGATCTGCCTGGCTGAAACACAAGCGGATGACATCTGAATCGACGAGACAACTTTGAGCTCTGAACGGTTTTATTTCGGGAACGTATGGAATTGATGTGCAGCAGCAACCTGGGTATTGAGTAAATCTGGAGCGTCCCCGGGCAACTGTCAGGAATAAAATGTCTCATAAATTAGAGGCGATGACGGCGAGAGAGTTTTCAATCTTGATTCGATGAAGCGACAAAGACTAAATCTACGCGGCGAGAGTGTTGACAATCTTGCTCCAGCGAAGGGACAAAACACGATGGCAGAAGAGGATCTTGCGACCTATATGAGTCCACTTGCATTAAAATAATCAGTGAAACTGACCACCCACTAGATCAAGTCGATTCAAGTAGGTTCAGGTCTCTACTTGAAGCCAACATGTGTGGTGCATGCGTTGCCGCGTTGGTAATCGAGTGGATTTTATGAAGATACAAAAGGAAGTATGCACATGCAAGACCTCGCAGATGAATCATAGGTATGGAAGAGAGAGCAATTAATACGTATCAGAAGTCTGCCAAGCTGATGAGACAATCTGCAGGGTTTGCCCATGGTGTCTAGCAATACATGAGTACATTGGTCATGGTGCCATAAGAGCTTAAGAAAAAGAGGTAACCACGTTCGTCTACAGACATGAAATATTTGCATTACCAACTGTGATTGCTCGATTATGTTTATACACCGTAGGCACGGGCACATGATATTGACAATGAGTATCCAAATTAAATGTCTGGAAACAATATCCAATTCAAAACAGTGGATTTTTTCTAGAACTTTTGGTGGCATTAGGCAGTAGAATAACTAGATTTTGTGAGCTAGGTTTCCTTAAAACCTGAAATCATATACACATATGCACACTACATATATGTATTTTTCTCCAAATATAAGAGGTACTCTGTGCCCGACAAAATTAAGATATTATTAATTGCATTCATAAGTTGAAATGTGAAAAAAAGAAACTTCATTCAAAATAACACAGGCACAGTTCAGATGAGTAAGCTCAGTGAATGAACTAAGATGTGAATATTACATAATAATAGGTATAGCTGAAATCAAGGCTGGGGGTTGCACTTCTTTTTGAGAGATGACATTGCTAGGAAAAGTTAGTTAGGACGAGTTGCTTACTTTAATTTTTGGCGAGCTACCTGAAATCCTAAATGCTGATAATATACGTTAAGGGATGAGGAGCATATCAGAGGAAAACTATGAAGGTCGTAAAGCCAATACATGAACTCACGTCAGTCCTGCGTCTGTAAGAAATGGGCAACGAAATAACACCTGGTATCGTATCATGTCAGGAATTACTATCTTGGCTTCAATCTATTTTAGTGACATCAAATCACTGCCTAATTAAACCGATCGAAATTTCATCTCGAGATCAACTAGCTAGCATAAAAGTTAACCCTAGATATATTATAACCGCACATAGTAAAGTGACTTATATTTCAATATATGATTGTGAGAAAATAATAATAAACATAAATGACAATACATAGTAAATCTAGCCGCGCAAATGCGCGGGCAACTCAGCTAGTTTGTATATTATAATATCTGTTAGAATTGCTAGTTTTTTTTTGAAACGAAGGCAAAAGTTTTACTGTATCCATTAATTAAAAAGGAAGTGTCTAATTAATTTGAGAAAAAACTGGGCAAAACCCGATATAAACAGGGCCAAGCCCACCCAAACACCCACACGCGTCGAGGACGCATTAAAAAAAAATGCTAACCACGCATACACAAGCAACGGTGACCCGCTCCACCATACTAGCTAAGCTCCCTCCACCGCCGAAGAGAAGAAGCCCTGCCTGCTATGGGAGAAGCAGACTCCGGACGCTCCAACAGAGGTAAAGAAGCCAGCATCGACATGACCATGTGCCAGAAGTGGTGTCCGATACGCCGGCGACCAACTTCGAGAGCCACCTCATCACCCACAGGACACAAAGGACAAGAACCTTGAAGTTGTCAAACGCTCGAAGCCGCAGCTCTGACATCCCGCCCGTTGCTCCACCGCGTCCTGCATGGTCGACCAAGCCCACCACCTTCCGGGGCCGCCACCCGGACGTACCACCGCTCGCAACTCCGCAAGAACCATCCACAAGTAGGCCAAGTACACAAGGTAACATGCCGCAAGCCATGGCCATCACACTAACTCATCCGGGGCAACCGCCTCGATGTGACGTCAAACTGCCTCCGTTAAGATGTCACACCACCATGGCACTAAGAACAACCTCATCACACACAATGAGAAACACATGAATTACGGCCACATTAAACAAGACATAGCTACGTACAAATATAAGTTATTACGTAAACCACACACATAGAAGTCGTTTACCGTATCACCACCACTGCAGGCATTTCAATTCTCGCTACGTAGGAATAACAGTTCAACATTAGATACCGGTGAATAGTTCAACAATGGCGGCCAAGGGGGTGCAAACCTTCTTCGTCTTGCTTCAGGGTCAACCATAGCATCATTTCTATGCAACCACATTGACCGAGCCCACTCGTTCTCTTATTCTTCCAAGCCTAAGTGTCGCCCTACTCGACACCATGGCCACTTTCCACATTATCAGGAGTAACATCAACCTCGTCTGGGACACAGTCATCCTCACCCCAGCCTAAGATCCCGTTATAAAGGATGCAACATGCAAGAATAGCTTTACTTGAGTGGGGAAAGTGTGGAATGGCTTCTTGTCAAGGATTTTGAACCTATTTCTCAATGCAGCAAAAGCCCTCTTGATGGTCATCCTGAGGCTAGCGTGTCTAAGATTGAACAACTCCTCTGCATTATATGGTCTATTCCTTGGAGAGAACTCGTTCAGGTTTTCCTAAAGGGGGAGGATTCCTGGCCGACAAGCATAACCTACATCTCCAGGGTAGAACTTACCATCAGGGAGATGTATGCCATCTGGTCTATTCAGGCTGTCGGTTAGAATGCATACATCATTGGCTGATCCTTCCCAACCAGCAAGCACATAAGTGAACTTCAGATCGAAATCCACAGCAGCTAGCACATTCTGGCTGGTGTAGTTTTTCCTGCCTCTATATGCCGCTGATTGGGATTTCGGCACTCTAGCAGTCACATGAGTACCATCAATTGGTCCAATGCTGTCCTGAGATGATAACAACAGACAGACAATCAAGCTTGTGTGCATTGCAGAGTTGTAAAACAGTGAGCAAATCAATATTTTAGCTCACCTTAAAGTATGGATACCATCTCTTGCTGTTTCGTATCTTGCTTGGTGTTTCACCAGATGGAGGCTTGATGATCTCTTGCCTAAGCACCCCAATTGCATAAAGGACTTGGTTGAAATAGTGTGATATAGTCTCGATGGATCTCCTAAATGTGTTGTGCATAACTCTGAACCTCTAGTTATGGCCGACAACATGAAGAAACATAGCAACTTGCTCTTCCACACAGGTGTGGATGCTATCCTGCAGCAGCCCTCTCTCCCTAAACCTCTTGACTAATTCATAGAATGGGGCTCTTCTCATCCTAAGCATCTGAACAGCCTCTACATCATTCGTGTTGTAGATGTAGTTCAGATTGTCAATCCTCTCTTGATCTCGGGCAAGCATCAGACCATAGGTCACTCCTGGATACGCAGCTCGCATGACTGATCTTTTGTGGAGGAGGAGGATCCACGCCTGAATCACAGCTATCAGTGCTGTTGCCTTGTGGATCAGGATCATTCAGTCACCCTAAGCACAATGATCTAACATGAGTGTCTCCTAAATCTACCGTCATGGCTAACCACTAACTACAGGGATAGAAGAATTTGGAGGGCATGGTGATTTACCTCTGTCAATGCACACGAGCATAGTCGGAGTCGGAGAAGAAGAAGATATCTCTAGCCGATCCCTGTGTGGAGATGAAGGAGAAGAAGAGCTCGCCCACAGCTCCCTTGCCCGAAAATGGAGCAGATCTGCCGAAGCACTGTCGCCGTCGGTGCCGAGATGGGAAAAACGAAGGAGGTGACCAAAAAGAAGAGAGGTGACACTACTATGCCACGAAACGCAGCCGGCGATTTATATTTCTTCCGCCTTCTCGAGTAGGCCTCCTGCGCGCACACCGTTCGTACTTTTTGCACACTAGCGCCTGCATCCAGGGAAACGTCGGATGTCGGATCGGGTGCAGCCACCGGGCCTGACAGCATGCCAGCTAGTACGCATGCCACGAACGAGAATCCAAATAACTGATTTTTATATCTCAAGGGCCTATTTGCAGGACACCAGAGTGCCTAGCTCGCTAGAGCATTTGACCCTGCAAAAGCCTCCCGCTGCCGACCACCAAACCACCTCTAGTTCTCAACCAGTTGAGAATTAACTTAGTGCTCAGTCCAACACTATACCGTTAGTCATGAGTTATAACTAATATTTGATAAGTTTAAAGCTAAGTTAATTATACTATTCGTATATTGTTCTCAATAGATTTTTCTCATCGGGCATGTACGTACCGATATTATACACACACAGATATCAGCACATCTCTTCCACGTACGTGTCTTGTATAGCTCCCGCCGTAACCTGGACTGGAAGTGCCCTGACGTCGAGCCGTACCGGCCGTCAAGGCCCGGCGCGGCGGTATCGTCCATCGCTGTCCGCGGTGGACCATGTGCGTCGGCACGAAGAAAGATGGGAAGAAAAAAGGAAAAAGTTCAAAACAAACCTTAAACTTGTAAGAGCTAAATCAAACCTTAAATTCCTAATCCCTGAAATTGGCACCCTGAATTTAACAATCTCGATCTATTTGGAACCTTGGACCTGTTTGGCGCGCGCCGGGAAAGTTACAATCCTGACCGGGATTCCAATCTACTCTCATTGACAAGTGGACCCCACTTGTAAGAACCTTCTTCCCGATCTCCATTCTCATCTGCTACACTGGCAGCTGCCTCGGCTAGGTCCAACGTGCATCCTTGAGGTACACCGCCGCACGCGAGTAGACACCTTGGCCTTCTCCTACCTCTCGTTGATTAATGGATGGATTGTTGTGTAAAGAAAACTCCCCTCGATTGATTGATTTGCTGTGTATAGGTCTAGATTTGCTCTGATATATCGGCGAGCTAGCACACAGCACGAGTACGCCACAATTGATTAACATAGTCTAGAATCGATCACCCCAAGCATGTATATTTAGCTTATGCATCTTGGTGCGGCCAATACAATGTCAGAGGAGAAAATCGAGTCGTACTGGTAGCTCTCCTTAGATGGTTACCATCGGCAAGAGGAGTCTGCATCAATAGAGCGGGATAGCAATGTCGCATGCGCCAGCGTGTGGCTGGGGACGGCCCGCAAGCGGCAGCTAGCTTCATGCTTATGGGCGGCGGAGCAGTCGGAGGAGAGGATGGAGTGCGCGGCTGAGCTGCTGCAACATGGGATTAGGAGGCCGCGGCGTAGGTGGTCAGTGGGGAGGCACCGGACATGGAGGCGCCAGGGAGCTTCGGGACGAGCCGGGAGAGGCGGCTCAGATATGACACGTGGGCCTTGTCGGTCAGTGAGAGTTGACTTATTTTATTTGAGATTTTTTTCACTGATCAGATATAGGGTTTAAAATAGACCAGGATTTGATAGTTCAGAGTGTCAATTACCGGATTCAAAGTTCAGAGTTTTATTTAACTTTTACCTACTAGTTTAAGGTTTGTTTTGGACTTTTTCCAAAAAAAATAATACATATCACTTCATATCTGGTGCTTTGATTTAACAAAGTACGCATTGACCATGCAGATAGCCATACAACACTTCAAGGAACATCGAGTTTTCCTACATATGATAAAAATCTACGAAGAAGGAGCCGTGATAAAGCACGACGAGATAGGCTAACACCCGATCAGAGAGTAGAAATGAATGCACGCCGAAGAGCAGCTAGGCGAAATAAAATTGATGAGGAGAGAAACACAAGCCAAAGGGTAGCTAGGCAAAATCTGACACCCGAGGAAAGACAAGAGATGAACGCCCGCAGAAGGGAAGCCAATAAAAATAAGACACCAGAGGAGAGGCAAGAAATGAACGCTCGTCGAAGAGCACGTAGGCAGAGCATACCACCTGAGGAGAGGCAAGCGTCACGGACTCAGCGCAACGCATACCTTGCGGCAAAACGGAACACACCTTGCGCCGAATCCATTGCGATGCCTCGCCCAGGTGCATATCTCTTTTGAATCATTGTGTTGTGTTACCAAGGTTTTCATATGTCATGTCTAGATCTGGAACACGCACTACCGGAAAAAGATGGGCTGCCGTGCATCCTATCTATGCCGTGCGTTACCGCATGGCAAAGATAGCTTTGCCGTGTAGTCAAGCAAACACGCATGGCAAAGAAAGAAAGCACGACAAAATCGACGAAACACGCACGGCAATGAAGCACACATGGCAAAGACCTCAAAAAACCCACGACAAAGATTCAACGCACGACAACAAGGGAAGGCAGCCCACGGCAAAGAAAAGCAGCACGGCAAAGGTGCCCAGCCTTGCCGTGCATACAATCTATGCCTTGCGTGCTAGCACAGCGCATGGCAAAGGAAGCCTTTGCCGTGCGTCTTGATGTTGTGCACGGCAAAGGGATCCTTTGCCATGCGTTCATTCCTTTGCCGTGCGCAATATAGGTTTTTCATTTTTTTTCATTTCCATTTTATTCTTTTTAATACTTATGTTTATTTTTCAATTAGTTTTATATTTTGTTGACTATTTATTAGTGTTCCTTAAGACAATGTGTATATATCCATGATTTTTGCAATACAAACATACTCTTCATTGTCATCCCCTCCACGTATATTAGGGTTTCAGAGCAAACCACGCTTCGGGGAATTAATGTGCTAAGTGTTATCGCATGTGTGCCAACGGGGGTGGTCACACCTCTGAAGGAAAGGTTTTGACATGCATAGCCCTCGAAGCCCGGTCTACGGAGAAACCCTAGCCCGTCGTGGTCTACCCCCCTCGATTTTTCAAAGTGTTATCGCATGTGTGCCAACGGGGTGGTCACACCTCTGAGATAGCTCTGCCACACCTATCTCCATATATTATGGCCACATGATAGCTTTGGAGGGGTTTGCTACCTCTGAAGCGAGATGTACGGTGAAACCCTAGCCCGCTGCACCCGTGCGGTCTACCCCCCTAGATTTTTCCAGACGACATCGCATCGGTGGGCTAGTGTGTTCCTTTGGCTTTGGTTAGGTCATATGTATGTGTAAAGTAAAGGTTTTGACATGCATAGCCCTCGAAGCCCGGTCTACGGAGAAACCCTAGCCCGTCGCGGTCTACCCCCTGATTTTTTAAAGTGTTATCGCATGTGTGCGAACGGGGTGGTCACGCCTCTCAAATAGCTCTACCACACCTATCTCCATATATTATGCCCACATGATAGCTTTGGAGGGGGTTGCTACCCCCGAAGCGCGATATACGACAAAACCCTAGCCCGCTGCACCCGCGCGGTCTACCCCTCTAGATTATTCCGGACGACATCGCGTCGGTGGGCTAGTGTGTTCCTTTGGCTTTGGTTAGGTCATATATATGTGTAAAGCAAAGGTTTTGACATGCATAGCCCCCGAAGCGCGATATACAGAGAAACCCTAGCCCGTCGTGGTCTACCCCCCTCGATTTTTCAAAGTGTTATCGCATGTGTGCCAACGGGGTGGTCACACCTCTGAGATAACTCTGCCACACCTATCTCCATATATTATGGCCACATGATAGCTTTGGAGGGGTTTGCTACCTCTGAAGCGAGATGTACGGTGAAACCCTAGCCCGGTGCACCCGCGCGGTCTACCCCCCTAGATTTTTCCAGACGACATTGCATCGGTGGGCTAGTGTGTTCCTTTGGCTTTGGTTAGGTCATATGTATGTGTAAAGCAAAGGTTTTGACATGCATAGCCCTCGAAGCCCGGTCTACGGAGAAACCCTAGCCCGTCGCGGTCTACCCCCTGATTTTTTAAAGTGTTATCGCATGTGTGCCAACGGGGTGGTCACGCCTCTCAGATAGCTCTACCACACCTATCTCCATATATTTTGCCCACACGATAGGTTTGGAGGGGGTTGCTACCCCCGAAGCGCGATATACGACAAAACCCTAGCCCGCGCGCCCCGCTGCACCCGCGCGGTCTACCCCTCTAGATTATTCCGGACGACATCGCATCGGTGGGCTAGTGTGTTCCTTTGGCTTTGGTTAGGTCATATGTATGTGTAAAGCAAAGGTTTTGACATGCATAGCCCCCGAAGCGCGATGTACAGAGAAACCCTAGCCCGTCGCGGTCTACCCCCTGATTTTTTAAAGTGTTATCGCATGTGTGCCAACGGGGTGGTCAAGCCTCTCAGATAGCTCTACCACACCTATCTCCATATATTATGCCCACATGATAGCTTTGGAGGCGGTTGCTACCCCCGAAGCGCGATGTACGGCAAAACCCTAGCCCGCTGCACCCACGCGGTCTACCCCTCTAGATTATTCCGGACGACATCGCGTCGGTGGGCTAGTGTGTTCCTTTGGCTTTGGTTAGGTCATATGTATGTGTAAAGCAAAGGTTTTGACATGCATAGCCCCCGAAGCGCGATATACAGAGAAACCCTAGCTCTTCGTGGTCTACCCCGCTCGATTTTTCAAAGTGTTATCGCATGTGTGCCAACGGGGTGGTCACGCCTCTGAGATAGCTCTGCCACACCTATTTCGGCACTCTGAAAATGGAAAAAGCACTTTTTGTGGGACGGAATGAAAATCGGCCTCTATGGCGTTCCTTTACATCCCAAGGGACACACACGTGTCCGATATGGCCTCGTTCCGACAAACTATGCCATGCTCATGGCCGAATCTAGCTCATTCAACCTAGAAGTGATGCAACCTCGAACATGATAGGTCATTTCTGTGAAGGGACTTTCTGGTAAACAATTATTCTCTATGTTTGAATTTTTTTCCCGCTTGTAGGTCACATAAAATGACATCACGCGAAGGTTTTGTATTTTTTTGAATTTTTTTGAATTAGTTACGCCCGATTCGGGAACCGCATGAAATGACGGCGCACGAAAACTCCCACTCGCGGCCAGGCGGTGCGGAGTCCCCCTTTTTTCCCTGATGTTTAGTGAAGAAATGACATGTTGCGGATCCAAAAATGATTTTTACAAAAAATTAGGAGGTTTACTTTTTAGTGCTAAAGTGCAAAACCACCCCTGTTCCAGCGAAATCGGTAGGAACATGCGCAAAATTCAAAAAATAACTCCAAAGGCTGCGCAACAAAACGAGAGCTGATATGTGTATCCCCAGGGTGTCTACTATTTATGTGGGGTCTTTTTCCCAGCTTTTGATATCGCGTTTTGGTAGCCGCTTCACAAAAAAACCCTATTTCGGCACTCTAAAAATGGAAAAAGCACTTTTTGTGGGACGAAATGAAAATCGGCCTCTGTGGCCTTCCTTTAAATCCCAAGGGACACGCACGTGTCCGATATGGCCTCGTTCCGACAAACTATGCCATGCTCATGGCCGAATCTAGCTCATTCAACCTAGAAGTCATGCAACCTCGAACATGATAGGTCATTTCTGTGAAGGGACTTTCTGGTAAACTATTTTTCTCTAGGTTTGAATTTTTTTCCCGCTTGTAGATCACATAAAATGACATCACGCGAAGGTTTTGCATTTTTTTTGATTTTTTTGAATTAGTTACGCTCGATTCGGGACCCGCATGAAATGATGGCGCACAAAAACTTCCGCTTGCGGCCTACCCCCCAGATTTTTCAAAGTGTTATCGCATATGTGTGAACAGGGTGATCATACCACGGATAGCGATCTACCACACATATCTACATATATTATGGCCACATGATATCTTTGGAGGGGGATTGCTACCCCGAAGCCCGATCTACGGCAAAACCCTAGCCCGCTGCACCCGCGCGGTCTACCCCCTAGATTTTTCCGGACGGCATCGCGTCAGTGGGCTAGTGTGTTCCTTTGGCTTTGGTTAGGTCATATGTATGTGTAAAGCAAAGGTTTTGACATGCATAGCCCCCGCAGCCCGGTTACGGAGAAACCCTAGCCCGTCGCGGTCTACCCCCCTCGATTTTTCAAAGTGTTATCGCATGTGTGCCAACGGGGTGGTCACACCTCTGAGATAGCTCTGCCACACCTATCTCCATATATTATGGCCACATGATAGCTTTGGAGGGGGTTGCTACCCCCGAAGCGTGATGTACAGCGAAACCCTAGCCCGGTGCACCCGCGAGGTCTACCCCCCTAGATTATTCCGGACGACATCGCGTCGGTGGGCTAGTGTATTCCTTTGGCTTTGGTTAGGTCATATGTATGTGTAAAGCAAAGGTTTTGACATGCATAGCCCCCGAAGCGCGATGTACAGAGAAACCCTAGCCCGTCGCGGTCTACCCCCCTGATTTTTTAAAGTGTTATCGCATGTGTGCCAACGGGGTGGTCACGCCTCTCAGATAGCTCTACCACACCTATCTCCATATATTTTGCCCACATGATAGCTTTGGAGGGGGTTGCTACCCCCGAAGCGCGATGTACAGCAAAACCCTAGCCCGCTGCACCCGCGCGGTCTACCCCCCTAGATTATTCCGGACGACATCGCGTCGGTGGGCTAGTGTGTTCCTTTGGCTTTGGTTAGGTCATATGTATGTGTAAAGCAAAGGTTTTGACATGCATAGCCCCCGAAGCGCGATGTACAGAGAAACCCTAGCCCGTCGCGGTCTACCCCCCTGATTTTTTAAAGTGTTATCGCATGTGTGCCAACGGGGTGGTCACGCCTCTCAGATAGCTCTACCACACCTATCTGCATATATTATGGCCACATGATAGCTTTGGAGGGGGTTGCTACCACCGAAGCGCGATGTACGGCAAAACCCTAGCCCGTTGCACCCGCGCGGTCTACCCCCTAGATTATTCCGGATGACATCGTGTCGGTGGGCTAGTGTGTTCTTCAACAACGAAACCCTACCTCGGTCTCCCGAAGCGCGATGTACAGAGAAAACTCCCGCTCGCGGCCTACCCCCTAGATTTTTTAAATTGTTATCGCATGTGTGTGAAAAGGGTGATCACACCTCTGATAGCGATGTACCACACCTATCTATGGCCAGATGATAGCTTTGGAGGGGGATTGCTACCCCGAAGCCCAATCAACAACAAAACCCTACCTCGGTGCACCCGCGTGGTACCCCCCTAGATTTTTCCGAACGACATCGCAGCGGTGGGCTAGTGTGTTACTTTGGCTTCGGCGGCGGTGGGCTAAAGTAAAGGTTTTGACATGCACCGAAGCGGTGTGACGGGCGGTGTGTGCAAGGCCCGGGAATGGATTCACATGGTGAAAAGGCCCGGGAATATATTAAATATGTAGTAATATTTTTGTAACCATCTCAAAATGTTTGTTAAAGAAAGTCATGTGTTGGTGATTATTTTATGGTCCTAATCCTAGATCTAGACCTGAGACCACTAGATCTAGACCATGGACCATAAGCTTAAACCCTAGACCATGAACCTAAACCCTAATCACTATACCGATATGATAGACCATACACCCTAAACCCGATGATGCGTGGTGATGTGTCGACACAGGGAATGATAGATATTGTGCTATCATTTTATGCATAAAATAGTAGCATGTGACATGGATAATGCATGTGAAATGGTAGCTATTGCATAAAATAAGAGCGGCCAGTGATGATATAACATATAAAAGTGATATGAAAGTTAATGAGTAGTTGTGGAAACCCTAACATCCTGAGAGCATTCTAGTGCCACCTGAGTCGCCTTGATTAGAGTCACACGTTTTGCGTGAATTCATATCATTCCATGTGCATTGTAATAGTTGGTATACATGTAGATCCATATTTCATGCATGTTTCAAAACCCTAAATAACTTCCCTAGAGCTTTCCATATTTCATGCCGAGATAAACTAGAACCCCGCTGCCCGTTCCGACTTGTGACTCTTTGCCGTGCGGTAGCACATGGCAAAGATTCGTTGCCGTGCACTGGCGCACGGCAAAGGGAAATGAGGATCGTTGCCGTGCTCTGACGCACGGCAAAGGAGTTGGACGCACGGCAAAGGAGTTGGACGCATGGCAAAGGGTCTTGGCACGGCAAAGAACTAATGATTAGCTAGCCCCCCCGCTGCCGACACTCCTATCTCTCTCTCCCTTATCTCTTCCAGCCGGCCACACACCCGCCCAGCCAGCTCGCGCGCCCAGCAGCTCGCCCCTGCAGTCCGACGCCGACGCCGCCCGCCCCGACCTCGCCCCCGGCCGACGCTCCCGGCCGACCGCGCCCAGCAGCTTACCCAGCCGGCCGCCCGCCACCCCGCACCCAGCAGCTTAACCCGCCCGCCACCCCGCCATGAGCTTGCCCCCGGCCGACGCCGCCCGCCACTGCCCTCTCGCCGGCCGCCCGCGCCCAGCTCGCCCTGCCCGTGCCCGGCCTCCTCGCTCCTGCCCACGTCCAAGCTCGCCCCGGCCGCCTCCCTGTCCGTACGTTGCCCCGGCCAGCTCCCACGTCCCTGCAAAAGGTTAGTTATAGCTAGACTATTAATTAGTGTAGGTTAGTTAGGTTAGTTAGTGTAGGTTAGTTAGGTTAGTTATAGTAGACTATTAATTAGTATAGGTTAGTTAGGTTAGTTAGTGTAGGTTAGTTATAGTATAGGTTAATTAGTGTAGTTAGTGTAGGTTAGTTAGTGTGTATGTTAGTGTAGGTTAGTTATTGTATGTTAGTGTAGGTTAGTTAGGTTTGTGTAGGTTAGTTAGTTAGTAGGTTAATTTTTTTTGGCACTTTAGTTCTTCATGGTGAAGTAATATTGTTATACCACTATTGTTAAAAATTTGTGTTCACTTACATGACTAATTGATTTTGTCGCTATGCAGGCGATGCTTCGAGGTGGACACGGGGGGCGGCGTCGCGGGGGTGTTTGACGGGGCATCCCGGATCTTCTTCGACGATTCTCTCACGCGTCTAGGGTATAAATATTTCTCTCATATGTACCTAGGTTTTATTTTTGTGTCTAGATCACCGAGTATGTTGCGTTACCTAGGCGTCTCTTCCCGACCGTAAGGGTTACGCGGATAAATATGCATTAGTGGTCTCGCATATTATGAACCGTAACTCTTACGGCATTTATCGGGACAGCCGGCGGATGCGTAGTTGAGTACATTTTCCTTGTTCTACTCCGTTCCGAGATAGGATTTCGGCAGCACCTCCCCGTTGTTCTCCGGATACACATCCCTCTCGGCTATTTGCTGAGACGTGTATCAGGAGAACAGCGGGGAGGTGCTGCTGAAATTCTGTCTCAGATCGGGGTAGAGCAGGGAGAACGTACTCAATCTACGGATCCGGCGGCTGCTAGGAGCCCACCTAGTAGAGATTCAGGTTGATGCGTGCGTAAAAAAAATAAAAATATGACGCATTTAATTCCGATTTGATATAAATGCTATGTTTCATCTGTTTTGGTGCTGATTAGAGGATGGATAATCGTGACTGGATGTACGATGGCAGAATCAGTCAGTGGGATTATACTGAGGAATGGGGACAAAAGACCGAGCAGTTTGTCGACAGGGTGTTTGACATCCCTAGCAGACCTAGAACAGTTTGGTGCCCTTGTAGTAAGTGCGCTAACGGAAAGTCACAGGACAAGGAAACTATGAGTACTCACCTGCTCAAGTTTGGGTTCACATCGTCCTACAAGACTTGGACTTTCCATGGAGAAAAGGCAAAGAAACGTGCTAGGAAGGAGGTGTGACAGATTCAACCCAGGGGAGAATATGATACTGGGTTTGATCGGTGCTTAGAAAACTTGGCTAATGGTAATGTGCCTGAAAGCCCTCATGTAGAGGCGGAGACACCTCAGGATGCGGAGACACCTGAGGAGCCGGAGGAAAACACAAAGCAGTATTATGAGGCTCTGTTTGCTTCGCAGAAACCCCTGCATGAAAATACAGAGGTTACCCAACTAGATGCCATCGCTCGCCTTATGGCCTTTAAGTGCCACAGGAACTTGTGCAGAGATGGGTTCGATGAACTTCTGGTCGTCATTGGCAGGATTCTGCCGAAAGGGCACCTCTTGCCGAAAAACTTCTACTATTCGACCAAATTGCTCAGTGACCTTAAGATGTCATGTCAGCAGATACACGCTTGTCCAAAGGGATGCATGCTATTCAGAGGGGAGCATGCTGACACAAATTATTGCATCAAATGCAAATCCTCTAGGTACTTTGAGGTTGACCCCAATGGTGATGGTCAGAAGAGGCAGACCACGATTGCCAAGAATATCCTCCGCTATCTTCCAGTTCTACCGAGGATCCAGCGGCTCTTCATGACCGAGGATACAGCCCAGCAGATGAGGTGGGCCGTAGAAGGAAACAGATACACCGACAAGATGATACATCCGTCGGATGGTAGTGCATGGAAGAACTTTGTCACGAAATATCCGCTAAAAGCCGGTGACCCGAGGAGCGTAGCAGTTGCGATATCAACCGATGGGTTCAATCCATATGGCATGTCGGCTGCAGTATACAGTTGTTGGCCAGTGTTTGTTATTCCCCTGAACCTCCCCCCGGTGTCTGCATGAGATCAGAGAACATGTTTGTGTCGATGATAATCCCAGGGCCAAAATACCCGGGTAAGAACATGAATGTGTACCTGGAACCGCTAGTGGATGACTTGCTTCGTGGCTGGGAAGGTCGCGGGATCCGAACATATGACGCATCAAAGAAGGAGTACTTCGATATGTATGTCTGGTACCACACGTCCATGCATGACCTGCCAGCACGTGCTTTGTTCTGCGGGTGGTGTACACATGGGAAGTGGCCTTGCCCAGAGTGCAGGCAGGCTGTGACTTTCTTCTGGCTCGACAAGGGAGGCAAGTATTCCTGTTTTGATGAAGCTCGACAGTTCCTTGAGCAGAGTCATGAATACAGGAGTGATGTAAAGAGTTTCAAGAAAGGCCGTGTTGTGCATGACCCGAAGCCAATTATGAAGTCCGGAACGGAAATCAAGGCCGAGTTAGATGCTCTTCAGCCTAGGCCTGATGGGAATGGTTTCTTGGGATATGGGGAGACACACCAATGGACTCACAAGCCGTGCTTATGGAAGCTCCCTTACTTTGAGGATCTCGAGCTCCCGCATAACATTGATACAATGCACACCAAGAAGAATATCAGCGATGCCATTTGGAGCACCATGATGGACACTGAGAAGACGAAGGATAACATAAAGGCTCGAATTGATCAAGAGAAATGGTGCGATAGGTCAAATTTGAACATGCAGCCACCTCATGGTGCTAAAAAAACTTGGACTAAGCGACAAGCTCCGTTCTGCCTTACAAAGGCCCAAAGAAGAGAGGTATTCATGTGGATGAAGGACTCTTTGTTTTTCCCTGATGGGTTCGCAGCCAACTGGATGAGGGGTGTGAACATGGAAACGTTGCGAGTACAAGGACTCAAGAGTCATGGCTACCACATATGGCTTGAGCGGATAATGCCGGTGATGATTCGAGGCTTTGTCCCTGAGCAGACTTGGCGAGTGCTATCGAGGTTGAGCTTTTTCTTCCGCCAGATTTGTGCTAGGGAGTTAGACACTAAAGTGATTGAGAAGCTGGATAAAGAGGCACCCGTTTTGCTTTGCGATCTAGAGAAGATCTTTCCTCCAGGGTTCTTTAATCCGATGCAACATATGATCTTGCACCTCGCGGCCAAATGTTTAAAGGGTGGGCCAAATTGGGCCCGTTGGCAGTATCCGCCCGAGAGGGAAACACAAAAGCTTCGTCAAATGACAGGCAATAAATGCAAGATCGAAGCATCCATATCCGTGGCAGTCCTTAACGTGGAGGTGGCAAACTTCACCACTAAGCACTATGATCCCAACATTCCCACAAAGCACAACCCGGTCCTCCGTTACAATGCCGCCAGCAATGAAGATGTACCCAAGCTTAGCATCTTCATAGGGCTTGGTGGCAAGTCAAGTGGCACAAAGCCGTACCAAACGAACCAACATGAGCGGGCCTTGATCCACTCGTATGTCTTGAACACCATGGTGGAAGTGACGCCGTACATCAAGTAAGTGCTAACCATTTAGTTATTCGCAAACATGCATGGCCTTGAACATGCACTCGTGTGTTTGTTGCTAACTCTTCCTCTTTTCATCGGTATAGACAATTCACGGATATCCATTGGAGGTATACCCACAGGGAGCCTACCCCGGAAGAATCCAAGCATATTTTTGATAAGGGCGGCGGTTTCGGTTTCAGTAGCTGGTTCTGCGCTTTGGTACTATTCTATCCTAATTTCCTTGCGCCGCCAACATTTATCGGGCATTTCTCGTTCTAAACTTCTCGTGCTAAACTTGTAGGCAAGAACTGACAAAGAGATGAAGCCAGAGCTAAGAAAAATTGCTAGGGGCTTTAACCATTCCGTCTACACGTTCAACTCTTATGATGTGAACGGGTATCGCTTTCAGACCCATAAATGCACAACAAGCCGGCCCAACGCGAAGACAATAAATAGCGGGGTGGTATGTCAAGGTGATGATGGACTCCATTACTATGGAAGAGTCGAGGGTATATACGAGCTGAATTACGGGTTTGACAAAGGGCTAAATCCCGTCGTATTCAAATGCCATTGGTTCGACCCACGTCGGGTGAGATGAAATCCTGAAATTGGGTTGGTCGAGGTTGAAAGAAGCTCTGTTTATAAGGGAGAGGATGTGTATATTTTGGCTACCCACGCCTTTCAAGTATTCTATCTCCCGTACGCGTGCAAAAACCCGGTGAAACGTCTACAGGGATGGGATGTTGTGTTGACGGTACCTTCACGCAATAGGCCGCCCCCGCCAAACAAGGACGATTACCGCCGCGTAGACCCCTCAACATCAAATGTCGACTTTTATCAGGAAGAAGGGCTCCCCGGTCATTTCACTATCGGCTTACCGGCTATTGATGACATGGTCGTAGACGATGAACAAGAAGATGCAGGCATGGAGGAAGACAATGCAGAAGATGAAGCTGAGGATGTTTGTGCCCCCGAAGACTTGAGTTTGCTCGAGGCGTTCAAAGCAGGCCTTGACCTCGGTGCAAATGGACCACCTCCAGGTTTCATTGATGATTATTGGTTCGCTGAGCCTGATGGCGATGATGAAACATGTGGTCCAATTATGGATGTCGAGCCTGATGGCTACTGATCTATGTAGTAGTAATTGTGAGGCTAGACTATTTGTAATAACTCTGTGTAATAGTGATTTTCGAGCTAGTTTATTTGTATGAACTCCGTGCTATGTTTGTGAGAACTCTATATGCTATTTGTTCCTTTTACTAATGTATCTTGTCCTCCATGCTTTCAGTAATATTCATCTACTTATAATCTATTTTGCTTTCAGTAATATTCATCTTTTTATATTGCGTACTAATAAACCACTCTCTTCATTGTGTTTGCAGGTGATTGAAACATGCCAAAAAAGGGCGGTTTTGTAAAGAAGCTCCAGGACTTGGCTGACGCTGTGAGGCCTTCGAGGTATTCGAGGCCTTCGAGTTCTTCGAGGCGGGCACCTCCTAGCCCCCCTCCCGAGCGTCGTGGAGCACATAGGAAGAATGCGACGCGGGAAGCTAACCCCCCTCCTCCTAGCCCTCCCGCAGCCGAGGAGGAGGATGAGGAGCACGGTGGTGGGGAGGACGAGGAGCACGGTGGTGGGGAGGACGAGGAGGACGGTGGTGGGGAGGACGAGGAGGACGGTGGTGGGGAGGACGAGAAGGACCTCTCGGAGGATGAGGGGTTGGGGGGCTTACCATTTGAGCCTGACCCAAACCTAGTTTGGGAACCGCCGGAGGATGAGGGGTACGTTGCACGTGAGGAGAGGCTACAGCCACGTGACAGGAAGCCGTATCAGCGTGGGAAAACGCAGCTCCCGAAGCTAAAAACGTGGTCCAGCAGCGATGTTGTTCTAGTGCCCGCTGGAAGGAGGTACATGCTACTTTTGACATTTCATTATCGCAATTTTATCATTATCGAAATTTTTATGACATACATACTGATTTTTCCCTTTCATTGTGCAGGTCGTTCAAGTTTGCCGACGCGACGAGGAAGCCGGCACGTGGCTACGCCAACATCCTTGGAGGCCTACTTAGGAAGTATTTCCCCAGGCTTGTCAATCTCCCTAGTGGTTGCCGCGACGTAGCTTGGACTTGGCGGCACTACAGCTACGCGCCAGATCCTCATGGCAAGTACGAGAACATGCAGGAGGTGGTTGTACATAGGTTCTGGGTATGTGACTTCTGACTTTTTAGCATTCAAACACTCCTTAGTTGACAATAGTTGCACTAATGCCCCTTGTTTTATCTATGTGCATGGTCGCAGCAATACTTCAAGAGGGCTGAGGGTGAGGAACGTGCGTGCGATCGTACCTTACACACGCTGGCTACGAGTAGGGTGACTGGGATGCACTACGAGGCACGTGTTCAGTGCGTCCGCAACTGGCACGCCGACCGCAAAATTTGGATGTCTAAGGACGACGCTCGGGTGACGCACATGCAGCCGTGGCAGTACCGACAGGTATTTGCATTTATGTGTTTTTGATTTCTTTATCACCATATAGTTAATGTTGTAATAATGCGTGGGTCTATCTTATGTATGTAGAACCCTCCTCAGTACGTCGGCAACGACGAAGCGTGCTTTCTGGCGATGGTCATGTGGTGGACATGCCCCCAGTACCTCCAGAAGCACGAGAAGGGCAAGCTGTCATGGGCAGAGATGCGAGGTGGATCACATGTCCTAGGCAGCCTCTCCCTCGCCCTTCACCTCCAGGAAGAGGTGAGCAAATGGTTCCTTCATTCTTTGGTTTCACGTTATACATTGTTAACTCCACAAGGGTTTCCCACTTCACTTAATTGCATGTTCTCTTTTGCAGGAAACAAAGACAGGAGTGACGCCAAACAAATTTGCCTTCATTCAAAAGATGAAGACCAGGAAGATGCCGCATCCTGATACGGGGTCCATGTGGATCAATGAGCAAGCCGAGACCCAGTGTAACGCGTATGTCTCGAAGTTCAAGGAGATACACGGCGAGAGCTCCCAGCCAGAGACCGAGGACTTTGACGTTGAGGCTGCGGTGCTTGCGGGAGAAGGCATGAAGCATGGACGCCTATGGATTGGTGATGGGGTCATCGACCCAAGGATCATTCCAGGTCTCCGCCAGGTCCGTCGTGGGCGTACGAGCGACCAGCCTCAGGTAGAGACACGTCCACGGGCTTCGGATCTAGCGGTTGAGCGGTTACGGGTATGTTCTTTCTCGGTTCCTCTACGCTTCTTTATATGCTTTCCATTGCAATGTTAATGACTTCGCGACAACACAACGTAGGTGGAGATGCAAGAGCTGGCCCGGCAGCGGGAAGAGGAGGCCCAGCAGCGGCAGGCGATTCTGGAGCAGCAGCTTAGTCAGCAGCAGCAGGCGACGTAGCAGATGGCCCAGCAGCTGGCCCAGCAACAGCAGATGATGAACTGGATTATGAACCAGTCCGTTCTAGGTTCTCCACCGGGGAGTTTTCCTGCTCCTCCTTTCGCCTTCTCGTGGGTAAGTGGTTAACTTAATATCTCAATCTTATTTTCTCTTGTCTTAGGTCTAATCCACACATCAAATGCAGCAACAACAGATGAACATGCCAAACATGCCGCTCATCCAGCCACCGCCACCGCCCGAGCAGAGCCCGACGACACCTCACACCGTCAACAATCCCAACATCATCCGGAACCTAACACAGTTTCCATTTCCAGGTGAGTTCCCCTTCACTTGTGCCCAACAAGCTTCTAGGTTGTAGAATGCAATGACACTTGTGCCCAATTTAGCCATTCCATGCCACCATGTTCAATATGCAAATTTTGAGTCATTACATGCCATCATGTTCAATTCTATATCAATATGCAAATTTTTAGCCATTACATGCCGCCATGTTCAATTCCATGTCAATATGCAAATTTTTAGCCAATACATGCTACCACGTTCAATTCTATGTCAATATGCAAATTTTTAGCCATTACATGCCACCGTGTTCAATTTCATGTCAATATGCAAATTTTTAGCCATTACATGCCACCGTGTTCAATTCTATGTCGATATGCAAATTTTTAGCCATTACATGCCACCATGTTCAATTCCATGTCAATATGCAAATTTTTAGTCATTACATGTCACCATGTTCAATTCTATGTCAATATGCAAATTTATAGCCTATATGCTCATCACTTGTTAAGAATGCTAATACTTGTTGAAAATATAGGAGAAGGAACAAGCAATGGAGAAGAGCAAGGTTGACGACATTATGCACTTGTAAGATGGACATAGACTTGTATCGACTCTAAGTACGGAGAAGCACCAAGCAATGTTATATGCATGCATGTATGCATCTTCGGGGATATGTTTGTGTGTTATATGCATGCATGTATGCATCGAATTGGTATTGTATGTTATATGCATGCATGTATGCATCGAATTGGTATGTTTGATGTATTTGTGTGTTATATGCATGTATGTATGCATCGAATTGGTATGTTTGATGTATTTGTGTGTTATATGCATGTATTGGATGTGTTTGATGTTATATGTATGGATATATATGTATTTGCAATTTTGAAATGCAGGGATTAAAAGAAAACAGAAAAAATCTGAAAAACGGGGGCCTCTTTGCCGTGTGTATGCACACGGCAAAGGACCATTTGGTCACTTTGCCGTGTGCATACACACGGCAAAGAGGCCACGTGGCGGCCAGCTGCGATTTCTAGGGCTGTGATGGCGCATGCTGGCAAGCTCTTTGCCGTGCGTGCTTGCCGACGGCGCACGGCAAAGGCCGAGGTGCGGCGCACGGCAAAGCATGCCGCACGGCAAAGAAAAACGCACGGCAGCGCTGCCACCCACGGCAACGTGCAAAACGCACGGCAAAGTCCTACACACGGCAAAGAGGAAAGACGCACGGCAAAGGAGTATGGCACGGCAGAGAAGTTTGATGCACGGCAAAGACTTAAACGCACGGCAAAGGGCGTTGCCGTGCGGTGCGGGAAAAACGCACGGCAAAGAATCCGCTGCCGGGCAGTACATTGCCGTGCGCTCGTTGCCGTGCGTCGGCACACGGCAAAGGCTTTGCCATGCGTTTTCCCCCCTTTGCCGTGCCTTTTGCCCGCACGGCAAAGCACTGTTCTCCGGTAGTGACGCCATGAGAATTCCATGGCAGTGGTCAAGATCTGGAATACGCCAGCCATGCATCAATCCGCTGGTCGAACTCCATCACCTCCTCGTCGCTCTTCTTGCTCTGCCTCTTCTTAAGGCTTCTCGGCGGGGCGAGGCTATGGAAGGGGTGGGACGTGGAAGATCACCCAATCGAGGCTAAGCTACAAGCACCGAAGCTGGAGGGGCTGCCGGAGTCAAGCGTCGTGGTGGGGATTTAGGGTAGGCAAAGAAAGCATTGGGAAGTCACCGTCCATTATTATTATTATTTTAACACTTGCCTTCGCCTCATTACTAAGATAAGTATGTGGGATTTCTAAGAGTTCGTCTTGGTCTCGTATGTACAACCAGTGTGAACCTCTACAACTCATGTGTATATATACACACAAGACCAAACAAGAGTGTATCTTGGCTAACAAAAAATAGTTAAGTCATTGACTTTTGTAAAGATGACATCAATATGCGAAGTATGTTGAAATTTTTCAAATACTACGTGGTTATCTTTTTTAATATTTATGTATATTTCATTTAAACGTACGACTTATAGAATGATGAGTAATAGCCGTAGCAATGCACGTGCATTCAACTAGTAGCCGATAATGGTCGATTGGTTGGCTCCGTCCACGAACGATGAGCCGTCGCCTAGCGGTGGACGAACGGGCGCCGCCTCTCTTTTCCACGGGAGAACCATATCGCTTCCCTGCCCGAGGTATGCGCCGCCGTCACAGCTAGACCGATGTTTGAGTGATGAGTTGGGACTTGTGAGTCCTCTCGCCGCCTCGCCGATCGACGATGAGTGAACTCCTGGGCCAGGTTACATTGCATATATAATCCTCACTCCAAACTTTTCCAGCGCGGCTGCTGAACACGTGATTAAGCAGGTGTTAACGTGTTGTTAGCAGCCGTGGGGGTGGGGCCGGCCTGGAGACTTGGATAATTACGTAGGGAGTATCAAAGGTTTTGAAATGGTAGTAAGAAGGAGTATCAAAGTGCTACTCGCCTTGACGATCTGGGTAGGTAGAGATTAGATGCTTGATTGCCACGATCCCGTACGTACTAGTCGTCTCTCGGTAGGATAACTAATCTTTACTAGTTGAATGCCCGTGCGTTGCCACGGCCTCTTAGAATTCAGGTATTTCCTCACATATAAACATGATTGGCCTGAAAATTGAATCCTATAAAAAGCTAGAGCAATATAGTGTTTTAAAAAGTTATAGTACTTTCTTAGGACGTAATTTGATAAAAAGAAATACCAACTAAATATCCATAGAAATCAAAATACCCATCTATTTATCTCATAGATGATTGCCCACATAGTTAGTCTTTCATCATTTGATTGCACCCCAAAACTATTGATACCACAGTGAATCTACCCAACCAATCAATGAATGTATGTATATACGACAGGATATTAAGCATGTCAGTTGTAAGTTCTAGACATTCTGGAATAAAAACAAGTTCTAGTAAAATAAGACATTTATGCGAAAGCACATCACAACAATTGTTTTTAAGTGCCTCAGTAATAGCTGGTTGCTTGATACGTCTTGATATGTACTCCAATTGCTTTCTGTCGTTTGCGAACTTGGCATAGATACCTGAAAAACAACGTATTTCAGAAAACTAAGACGCAGATCTTTCAGATATTAATAGGCAGAATTTATGTTGACATCACTACACAAAGAATATCAAATTATAAAACAAAGTCCTCCATTGGCTGGAGTACTGAAGAATCTTTGGAGTAACTTTGATAACTACAGCGTAGTTTTCGAACAAAAGATTAAGGAAAACCCTAGCTGCTGCTCTATTACATGATCCTTTGATGTGTTATCTCGCCACTCTGGCTGAAATTTCTACAGAAACAGGGGACACATTGACATTAAATATTAGGTGACACGGAAGCTTGTATCGACACAGCTGTGAGCGTTAAAACCACCTCCTAGAGGTCGCCGTCAGACGGCTACTCCCTATACGCGGCTACGCAGTTATCGGGTATGGGGACATGGCCATGCCACTGTCTGAACCTGCAAGCAAGGCCATCCACCAGGCTGTACTCCGATGTCAGCGGCGATATGAGGCTCTGCAGACCTCTGCGCGTGTGGGTTGTGCTTGTTTTCCGGTGCACTGCATTAGCTTGGTGGCGGCTCAGCCTTGCGAGTTGCACTGGTTGCAGCGTGGTAGTACCCTGTCGGGTGCTTGGTGCTAAGAATGCCCTTCCAATTATTTTAATCCAGCCTGCGTACATATAAATTAGTTAAAGATTCAACAAACTACGTAGATGGACAATTGCGAGATCCTAGGTACCTATCAATTGCAAGTGCATATATCAGAAGAATTCGCTTTTGCTGGAAGCACGTGAGTAGAGAGTTAAGAATTAGATACTAATTTATCGCCCACACTTATTATCGCCGGTGGTGCGGGAGATCCGGAGGGTCTGGCCCCTTACTAACCTGAAGGATCACGATAGATCGTGAAGCCCTGGACGTGTAGGGGAAACGGATCTGGGGAGGTCGCCGGTGGTGCAGGAGATTCGGGCAGGCTGCCGGTTGTGCCTGAGATCCGGTGAAGTCACAAGTCGCCCGTGGTGCGGGAGATCCGGAGGTTGCCAATGGTGCTGCGTCGATCGGTGGAGGAAGGGGAGGGAGATTTTATCGGATCGGTGAGGTGATAAGAAAAAACAAACCGGTACCGGACTTATGGATGGCATTGTGGGTAAATTTTTCTAATGTTAGCTAGACCGGATGAAAACGTATTTTAGGTGGATTGAAAGCGTACTTGCGAGCCACGGACCATACCTGTAGCAATATTATTAGTAGAGACTAATAAAATTGTTAGAGGTTATGATAGTTTGGTATGTAAAAGTGCGTCTTTGTCCGTCCTACGTTACGCCTTCGTACGTCCTACTATTCCTCATTGTCTCCTCCGCTCGTTTCTCCTCCTGGTTCATCTGACTTCAGAGACCACGCCCTATCCGCATAGTATGCGTCCCAAAGTCATTTGACCCGCCTCCAGCGATTGTGCTTGTTCCGGTAACCGTCCTTGACACCAATCCGATCCAATCTTCTCTCTAGCCACACGCCATCCCTTCTCTCGCCGGCCAGAGGTAAAATCGAAGAGCAATAGCGACACAAACAGGCAAGAGCATCTCCGTCCTTGTCTGGCCTAGCTGGTGGCCGCCTCCTCCGTCCTGGTCACCGATTAAGATCCGCCGATGTGACAAAGTGGTCAAGATCGATCTAACTGAACCGTCCCGCACTGTCTTCCCAGATCCTACCGCTGACTTACCAACATTCTCGTCGCCTCCAGCTCGAGCTCTCGACGCCGTCGTCCCAACTAGACCCGACCTCCAATTTGCTAAGCTCGCCCTTCTACCTTCTCTCATCTGAGTGTTGTTAGTTTGTCAACCCTACTCTCTCCCCCGTGAACTGATAAGGAGTCACTACGGGAATGGCGTCCTACGCCGACGGCCTAACCCTACGCCGACGGCCAAATGTTAGTGCCGTCGGCGTAGAGCGCCTCCATGCCACCCTGCCAAGATAACCGTCGGCGTAGTAATGCCCTCGGCGTAGGAGAATATACGCCGACGGCCACCCTCAGCATCTACCGGCCGTCGGCGTAGCAGGAGAACACGTGTCCCTACCGGTTTAGGGTGAGCTGGTGCCGTCACAGCGTTATGCATACGCCGACGGCCACCCTCGGCGTATGCCCCCCTTTTTAATTATTGTTCTGTATTATATTTATACTTATATATTTATTACTATCAATAATTTAAACATGGTTATATTTTTATCAATTAGACAATTTTGTACCATTCGAATAGCGGTCTCCACACGTCCGCATGAAATGACGTTGCGTATCTTGTCTCTCACAGCTACATGTCGACAAATTGTGTAAGTTTTATCGCATGCATGTGTGTGAATTTTATGTCTCACACATTTTGGAGAAGTTGTTCAAAGATTCCATGCTTTTCCTACGCTGGAGTGCGGTAGTGTCAAAACCCTGTCCTGCGTGCCCCGGATCGTCTACCCCTAGATATTATCCGGATGGGGGTACCCCGGTGGACATTTCTCCCAATTTGTGTTTGGTTAGGTCATAGCAACAAGCCAAAACAAGGTGCTAGAGCCACATGCATGTTTCCTAGGGACCCTGGGGCACCAGAAGCCCCCTTCCACCGAAACCCTAGCCCGTGCGTCCCGCGTCGTCTACCCCCCTAGACATGCATCGTAAGGGGGTAGCAAAGTGGAGCCTTCTCTAGGTTTGTGTTTGGTTAGGTCATAGCAACATGCCAAAACAAGGATGGACCCAATATTCAATAAGATTCCCTGGAGTAATACCCGCGCACGGCGGTAGTTTCGGAGCTTTTTGGTGCACCGAGGCACCAAAAGCCCCTTCCACCAAAACCCTAGCCCGTGCATCCTAGGTCGTCTACCCCCTAGACGTGCATCGTAAGGGGGTAGCAAAGTGGAGCCTTCTCTTGGTTTGTGTATGTTTATGTCATAGCAACATGCCAAAACAAGGTTGGACCCAAGATTTAGTAATATTCCTCGGGGTAATACCCGCGGCGGTAGTTTTAGAGCTTTTCGGTACAGAAATCTGCATAACTGTTTCATCGCATTCCGGCTGTGAAAGCTGTGCATGCAAGTGAGCTGGGTAGTGCCTCTACCATACCCTTACAATACCTACGTACATGTTCTAGGGCCACATGCATGTTTCCTAGGGACCTCGAGGCACCGGAATCCCCCTTCCACCAAAACCCTAACCCGTGCATCCCGCATCGTCTACCCCCTAGACGTGCATCGTAAGGGGGTAGAAAAGTGGAGCCTTATCTTGGTTTGTGTTTGGTTATGTCATAGCAACTTGCAAAAACAATGTTGGACCCAAGATTTAATAATATTCCCCGGGGTAATACCCGCGGTGGTAGTTTCAGAGATTTTCGATGCAGAAATCTACACAAGTGTTTCATTGCATGCAGGCCTGTGAATGCTATGCATGCAAGTGAGCTGGATACTGGCTCTACCACCGCCCTACAACACCTACCTACATGTGCTAGGGCCACATGCATGTTTCCTAGGGACCCCGAGGCACAGGAAGCCCCCTCCACCGAAACCCTAGCCCATGCGTCCCGCGTCATCTACCCCCCTAGACGTGCATCATAAGGGGGTAGCAAAGTGGAGCCTTCTCTTGGTTGTTGTTTGGTTAGGTCATAGCAACATGCCAAAACAAGGTTGGACCCAAGATTTAATAAGATTCCCCGGGGTAATACCCACGGCGGTAGTTTCGGAACTTTTCGGTGCAGTAATCTGCACAAGTGTTTCATCGCATGCAGGCCTGTGAAAGCTGTGCATGCAAGTGAGCTGGGTACTGCCTCTACCAACCCCCTACAACACCTACCTATATGTGTTAGGGCCACATGCATGTTTCCTAGGGACCCCGAGGCACAGGAAGCCCCCTTCCACCGAAACCCTAGCGCGTGCATCCCGCGTCATCTACCCCCTAGACGTGCATTGTAAGGGGGTAGAAAAGTGGAGCCTTCTCTTGCTTTGCATTTGGTTAGGTCATAGAAACATGCCAAAATAAGGTTGCAACCAAGATTCACTAAGATTCCCCGGGGTAATTGATACGTCTCCAACGTATCTATAATTTTCGATGCTCCATGCTTGTTTATACACCATTTGCCTACTGTTTTGTTACACTTCGTGGCACTTTTATGCATTTTCCGGAACTAACCTATTAACAAGTCGCCACAGTGCCAGTTCCCTGTTTTCTGCTATTTTTGTGTTTCAGAAGTGATACACAGGAAATATTCTCGGAATTGGACGAAACAAGTTCCTAAAGTCTTATTTTCCCCGGAAGCTTCCAGACATCCGAAGAGGAGACGGAGTGGGGCCACGAGGGGGCCACACACCAGGGCGGCGCGGCCTGGCCCCTGGCCACGCCCCCTACGTGTGAGGCCGCCTCGGTCCACTCCTGACGATGCCCCTTCGCCTATAAAGACCCCCCGACGGAAAAAACCTAAGTACCCGATCACTTTTCCAGAACACATCGCGATCCACCGCCGCCGTTGACCCGAAGATCGGGAGGGTCCAGAAGCCCTTCCCGGCACCCTGCCGGAGAGGGGAATCGCCACCGGAGGTCTTCTTCATCGCCATGCTTGCCTCCGGAGCGATGAGTGAGTAGTCTACCTTGGACTATGGGTCCATAGCAGTAGCTAGATGGTTGTCTCCTCCACCATGTGCTTCATGTTTAGATCTCATGAGCTGCCCTACATGATTGAGATCACCGTTATGTAATTCTACATGTTTGGTTTGTTGGGATCCGATGAATATTGGTGTTATGATTGAGTTGCTATACTGGAATATATCTTATGTTATCTCTATGTTGTTTATGATCTTGCATGCTCTCCGTTGTTAGTAGCTATCTTGGCCGAGTAGTTGCTAGTGACTCCAAGAGGGGGTATTTATGCTCGATAGTGGGTTCATGCCTCTATTTAATCTGGGGGAGTGATAGAAACCTCTAAGGTTGTAGATGTGCTGTTGCTACTAGGGAGAAAACAACATTCATATGCTCAAGGGCATATGCTTTGTTTACATGAGACACTTTGCTTAATGCAATTATCTATTGTTCGCAACTTAATACTTGTAGAGTTCTCAGATTGATTCGCCACAAGTGGATTATTAGTCATAGATGCAGTTCGATGGCGGTCTATGTATTTTGTTGTAATGCCCAGAGTAAATCTCATAGTGATCTTCTTGACATATCACGTTTATCTTTATTCTATCAATTGCCCAACTGTAATTTGTTTACCCAGCATGTGTTATTTATCTTATGGAGAGACACCACTAGTGAACTATGGACCCCGGTCCTATTTCCATCATATTGCTATCACCTGTTTACTTTACTCGCACTGTTTACTTTACTCGCATACTTCTACTGTTTTCCACTCGATACGCTCATAACCTTTGTTTCAAGCAAACCGGTGAGATTGACAACCTCATCGCAAGTTGGGAGCAAAGTATTTGGTTGTGTTGTGTGCAGGTTCCGCGTTGCAGCTAGCAAGCAAAGCTTGGACGAGGCGCCATATATAAATTGTCCGAAGCTGTCGCAAACTAGCAAGCATCACCTTCAGTCGCATTGTCCGCTCTTCTCCTGAACGATAAACCTTGGTTTCTTAACTGAGGGAAAATCTTGCTGCTATATTCACCACACCTTCCTCTTGGGGTTCCCAACGGGCTGGACATTCAACTAGGCACCAACTCTTTTCTGGCGTCGTCAACCAGCAATCAAGCTCTTTTCTGGCGCTGTTGCCGGGGAAGAGTGGACGACCTCTGCAAGGGGAGTTTTTCGCACACACATCCTTTACTTTGTTTTATAGTTTTGCTTTACTTTATTTATTTTACCTGCATCGTTTTATATCAAAAACCCAAAAAAATTAGAATCCTTGGTAGTTGTTATTTCTTTACTTTTAGTTCATCATGTTGATCCCTAAGTATGTTCTGGAGGACCTCTCAGTAGGTAGTGGTTCAATTATTGGAAAAAGTAACATTGAGGAGTTCTTTAATCACATTAGTATGTATAAGGAAGTTGAGGAAAAATCTTTGGTTGAGCTAGTTCCTAGTATTGAAGTTGTTTCTGCTTATTTGATTCACATATTGGAAACTAGGTTTGCTAGTCTTAATCCTTTTATGCAATACATGTTCCTTAAGCTTCATGAAATTGAAGATCCTGAAAAGAAAGCTTTTATTTTGGAAGCTTTGCGCTTAGAATTTAAAGATGTCGTTATTGAAGCTAGAAAAGTGCTTAAATGTTTTAATAAACTCGGTTCACCTATAAAGGTTATTAGTACAAATGATGAAGGAGCCGAAATACCTATACCTAGCAAGCTCTTGGGATTGTGTGAAGCTTTCGAAAATAATTTTGACTGGATCTATCCCCAAAATCTTTTTAGTGATTTGAGTGAACTAAAGCGTGATCACAAAGGGGCTTCTAAAACTTATGTGGATGAAATACAATGCCTTATTGATAAAACCTCTGCAGTTGATCCTAATGCCCCTTCTGATGTTACTTGATTCGCAATTTTCTGCGCCTAGCTCAAAGGCGTTAAAGAAAAGCACTCTTGGGAGATAACCCAATGTTTTATTTTCAGTAATTTTTCTTTTATTTGAGTCTTGGAAGTCATTACTACTGTAATGACCGCTCCTTATCTTGTTTATTTCATTTTTGTGCCAAGAGAAGCCTCTAATTTGAGTGAGGTAAATATTTGGGGATGTTAGTGTCCTGAAACTGTTTTCGGTGCTGCACCATAAACATTCGTATAAATTCTCTGTATATCTTTTGGACCTGAGATTTCTTGTGCATATGCCCCAGGTTATATCCAAACTTTCGTTAGTTTAACACTTTTTTATTTGAGCAACAGAAAACCCCTCAAAAATTCGACCTTTGTCAGCTGTTCTGTTTTGACAGATTTCTGCCAATATTTGTGTTTGCCGCTTTATCACTTTCTTTTGAGTTCTTTTGATCATGGAACTTTTGGGGAAGTTGCTACAGTAGTATATGCTATATATGTGGTGGTTTTGGGTTGAAACCTGAAGCAAAAATAGTTTGATTATATGCTATGATTACACTAATGTTGCTAATAGAATTGTGTTTAGTTTTGTATGAAGGAAGTTTTCAAGTGTAGGGATTGGAGAATGATGAGATGAGTTGAAGAATGGACAAAAGCTCAAGCTTGGGGATGCCCATGCATCACCCCAAGAAATATCCAAGAAGTACAAGCGTCAAAGCTTGGGGATGCCCCCGAGGCACCCCTTCTTCATCGGCAAAAATCAGGTCACCTTTCAAGACACTATATTTTTATTGCTTCATGCACTATGTGTTTTTCTTGGAGTGTCAGTTGTTTTAGTTTTCTTAGTTAGTTTAGTTTTCTTTTCTGTAATAAATGGTTGGACCCCAACAAATTTCCTTTGGAGGAGATGTACTTGTTTCCATTTGCCAAGAACACTCCGTTTTTCATTCTTACAATTTCACCGGGTGTTCTTCTTTTTCCGCTACTGCTTTTAGTTTTTGTTTTCGCCTTGATTTGCGTTCAGACCTTGCCATATCTTTTCATCAAGGTGTATTTTTGCCTCTGATCTTTATTGGTTTTCATCAAAAGAGGTGTTTATAAAAATTTCAAATGGTGTTGGAAAAGAGAAAAAGCTTTATGCAAAAAAGTGGTACAAGAAGGAGGTTGTGTAGACTGCGGCTTAGGCTTTTTCATGTCATGCTTGATGTATTTTTGATAGTATGCTTAGTGGTTTTGCTGTAGCATGACTTGTCTCAAATAACTGAGATTGCCTAATGAGCCTTTGAAAAAAATCATGCGTTGTTTTTATTGTATGGAAGCATTATTTTGGTTTTCTCCTTGATGCTTTATTTGGGTTGACTTGGCACATGCTCACACATGTTAGACTCTTACAAAGTCGCCAATAGCCTCTATGATCATTTAGTTTTTGACTTTTGATGCCATCTTATGCTTCTTTTAATGTCTCTTTGTCACTTTGCATGATTATGGCCATTATTGCTCTCTTAGTTGGTCGCTCCCAGTCTTTTGCTAGCCCTCGCCTTGTACTGAGTATGAGCTCTACTCGTGCATCCAACTCCTAAAAGCCAAAGTTTTCCATTGTGTCCACCATACATACCTACTAGCAATTTGCTATTCCAAGTAAATTTGACTTGCTTTTATCTTCTCTTCAAATTAAACTCTTACTAGTGTTATGCAAAAATTGGTCAGTAAAGCTCTAACGAACCGGAAGGCATACTTTACTTTTTTCTTGTTCTTAAAAATTTGACATTGTGGTCTCTTATGTTGAGTTGTTATGCTTGCAAGTTGTAAGTTAGATTCTATCCCAACCATGCTGTCATGGGGCAAGCTTTCAACATTGCACTTCTTATTTGAGTTGATATCGTGATCTTTTGTTTATGGATGCCCGCGGTGTGAAATGAGTTGGGAATCTTGCGGGGATCATGGAGTTTGTATATGTGTTAGGGAAACGCCTAGGCCACCAATCTAAGCCATGCATAATTCATGGTGGAAATTTGCAGCATACCCATGGTGGACATTCGACGACGCATCTCAAAATAAAAAGCTATAGAGATGGTAAATAAAAGAGATGTCGAGGTGTTCATTGGCTGCTTGTCCTATCATTTTGATGTGGGCTTGTTCCATGTCATCGGGCACGGAGGTACCCCGTTGGCGGTTTTCGATGATACATATATACTTACAATGACAAGAGCCTTGCTTGGGACTCTAAGTTGAGTAGCATGAGGTTTGGGTACTCGTATTCACGGGACACGAGGTTTTCGACTTATGATTTGTCAAGCATATGCATCATAATTGTTCTCGCATTAACTCTAACCATTCAAGATGCTTATGATGGGGGCAATGAGAGCTCAAAGCCGGTAAGTAACATAATTTTTGAAGGTTATAAAACTTGCAATCACTGCTTCCCTCTGCGAAGGGCCTTTCTTCTACTTTTATGTTGAGTCACCACCTTCTATCTTTATGCACCATTAAGAGAGCATAGTTGTCATTCTTAGTATAATGTGCATTGTCCCAAAGTTTTCATTGATTGATTCATATTGTTGGTTTCACTTGTTCTCAAATTATTTGTATCTAGTCGCCCTTTTAAAACTTGAAGGTGTCCTATACATTTATGTTTTGCTCTCTTTGAAGGACAAGCTGAAAACCATTTCATGTTTTTTCCTTATGATTTGAACACACGTTTGACTTTCATTGTTTCATTTTCATGATCTTTTGTTTGTGTTCATATTCATGTTTATAACATGGTTGCTAAGTTCTTATTGTCAAGATTATATCTTGCATGCCCATGTTTTAAGTTCTTATGATCCCAGCTCACAAATGCTTACATATATGATCAAGATTGTGTAGGTGCATGTCACCTAAAAAATTATTCTTTGTTATCACTTACCTACTCGAGGACGAGCAGGAGTTAAGCTTGGGGATGCTTGATACGTCTCCAACGTATCTATAATTTTTGATGCTCCATGCTTGTTTATACACCATTTGCCTACTATTTTGTTACACTTCGTGGCACTTTTATGCATTTTCCAGAACTAACCTATTAACAAGTCGCCACAGTGCCAGTTCCCTGTTTTCTGCTGTTTTTGTGTTTCAGAAGTGATACACAGGAAATATTCTCGGAATTGGACGAAACAAGTTCCTGAAGTCTTATTTTTCCCGAAAGCTTCCAGACATTCGAAGAGGAGACGGAGTTGGGCCACAAGGGGGCCACACACCAGGGTGGCGCGGCCTGGCCCCTGGCCGCACCCTCTACGTGTGAGGCCGCCTCGGTCCACTCCTGACGATGCCCCTTCGCCTATAAAGACCCCCCGACGGCAAAAACCTAAGTACCCGATCACTTTTTCAGAACACATCGCGATCCACCGCCGCCGTCGCCCCGAAGATCGGGAGGGTCCAGAAGCTCTTCCCGGCACCCTGCCAGAGAGGGGAATCGCCACCGGAGGTCTTCTTCATCGCCATGCTTGCCTCCGGAGCGATGAGTGAGTAGTCTACCTTGGACTATGGGTCCATAGCAGTAGCTAGATGGTTGTCTCCTCCACCTTGTGGTTCATGTTTAGATCTCATGAGCTGCCCTACATGATTGAGATCACCGTTATGTAATTCTACATGTTTGGTTTGTTGGGATCCGATGAATATTGGTGTTATGATTGAGTTGCTATACTGAAATATATCTTAGGTTATCTCTATGTTGTTTATGATCTTGCATGCTCTCCGTTGTTAGTAGCTATCTTGGCCGAGTAGTTGCTAGTGACTCCAAGAGGGGGTATTTATGCTCGATAGTGGGTTCATGCCTCTATTTAATCTAGGGGAGTGATAGAAACCTTTAAGATTGTAGATGTGCTATTGCTACTAGGGAGAAAACAACATTCATATGCTCAAGGGCATATGCTTTGTTTACATTACACACTTTGCTTAATGCAATTATCTGTTGTTTGCAACTTAATACTTGTGGAGTTCTCGGATAGATTCGCCACAAGTGGATTATTAGTCATAGATGCAGCTGGATGGCGGTCAATGTATTTTGTTGTAATGCCCAGAGTAAATCTCATAGTGATCTTCTTGACATATCATGTTTATCTTTATTCTATCAATTGCCCAACTGTAATTTGTTTACCCAGCATGTGTTATTTATCTTATGGAGAGACACCACTAGTGAACTGTGGACCCCGGTCCTATTTCCATCATATTGCTATCACCTGCTTACTTTACTCGCATTGTTTACTTTACTCGCATACTTCTACTATTTTCCACTCGATACACTCATAACCTTTGTTTCAAGCAAACCGGTGAGATTGACAACCTCATCGCAAGTTGTGAGCAAAGTATTTGGTTGTGTTGTGTGCAGGTTCCGCGTTGCAGCTAGCAAGCAAAGCTTGGACGAGGCGCCATATATAAATTGTCCGAAGCTGTCGCAAACTAGCAAGCATCACCTTCAGTTGCATTGTTCGCTCTTCTCCTGAACGATAAACCTTGGTTTCTTAACTGAGGGAAAATCTTGCTGCTATATTCACCACACCTTCCTCTTGGGGTTCCCAACAGGCTGGACATTCAACTAGGCACCAACTCTTTTCTAGCGCCATCAACCAGCAATCAGTAATACCCGCGGCGGTAGTTTCAGAGCTTTTCGATGCAGAAATCTGCACAAGTGTTTCGTCGCATGCAGGCCTATGAAAGCTGTGCATGCAAGTGAGCAGGGTACTGCCTCTACCATCCCCCTAAAACACCTACCTACATGTTCTAGGGATACATTAATGTTTCCTAGGGACCCCAAGGCACCGGAAGCCCCTTCCACCCGTAGCCCGTGCGTCCCGCGTCGTCTACCCCCGTAGACATGTATCTTAAGGGGGTAGCAAAGTGGAGCCTTCTCTTGGTTTGTGTTTGGTTAGGTTATAGCAACATGTGAAAACAAGGTTGGACCCAAGATTCAATAAGATTCCCCGGGGTAATACCCGCGGCGGTAGTTTCAGAGCTTTTTGGTGCAGAAATCTGCACAAGTGTTTCATCGCATGCAGGTCTGTGAAAGTTGTGCATGCAAGTGAGCTGGGAACTGCCTCTACCATCCCCCTACAACACCTACCTATATGTGCTAGGGCCACATGAATGTTTCCTAGGGACCCCGAGGCACCGGAAGCCCCCTTCCACCGAAACCCTAGCCTATGCGTCCCGCGTCGTCTGCCCCCTAGACATGCATCATAAAAGGGTAGCAAAGTGGATCCTTCTCTTGGTTTGTGTTTGGTTAGGTCATAGCAACATTCCAAAACACGTTTAGACCCAAGATTCAATAAGATTCCCCGGGGTAATACCCGCGGCGGTAGTTTCAGAGCTTTTCGGTGCAGAAATCTGCACAAGTGTTTCATCGCATGCAGGCATGTGAAAGCTGTGCATGCAAGTGAGCTGGGTACTGCCTCTACCATCCCCTACAACGACTACCTACATGTTCTAGGGCCACATTCATGTTTCCTATGGACCCCGAGGCACCGGAAGCCCCTTCAATCAAAACCCTAGCCTGTGCATCCCGCATCATCTACCCCCTAGACGTGCATCGTAAGGGGGTAGCAAAGTGGACCCTTCTCTTGGTTTGTGTTTGGTTAGGTCATAGAAACATTCCAAAACAAGGTTGGACCCAAGATTCAATAAGATTCCCCGGGGTAATACCCGCGGCGGTAGTTTCAGAGCTTTTAAGTGCAGAAATCTGCACAAGTATTTCATTGCATGCAGGCCTGTGAAAGCTGTGCATCCAAGTGAGCTGGGTACGGCCTGTACCATACCCCTACAACACCTACCTACATGTGCTAGGGCCACATGCATGTTTCCTAGGGACCCCGAGGCAACGGAAGCCCCTTCCACCGAAACCCTAGCCCGTGCGTCCTGCATCGTCTAGCCCCCTAGACGTGCATCGTAAGGGGTAGAAAAGTGGACCCTGAGGCACCAGAAAGCCCCCTTACACCGAAACCCTAGCCCGTGCATCCCGCGTCGTCTACCCTCTAGACGGTTCAGGAAGATTCCCTCCGGTGGACCCCGCGGTGTGTGTTGCGCGCGCTATCATTGCATGTGAAGATATTTACAATTCATATGCTTTGAATAAATATTAGAATAATACTAATTTTTGTGTGTACTAAAACAATAATATTGAAGAATATGTAAAACAATGCTATTAATTAAAGAGATTTATAGTAAAAAAATAAAAAGGGCCTACGCCGATGGCCACCGTCGGCATAGGTGGGCCGTCGGCATAGATGGGCCATGCGGTAAAACTAATTGGGCCCACATGCCCGTAACCCTAACTCGTAAATCAACCACCCCCGTGCCCAGTTCGCCCCACCGCGCCGTGTCTGCTGCCATCTCCCTCTCCTCCTCTGGCCCCGCCACCTGGCGCCCTCTCCCTCTCCTCCTTTGGCCCTACCTCCCCGTGCCTTGCCTCGTCTCCTCCCCTTGTACCCCCACCGGAGTAGCCGCCAAGCTCCGGGTCCCAATTGCCGTGCCCCTCAGCTTGAACTGAGGCAGCTGCCGACCTCTAGCTCCCCATCTCCAAGGTAGCCTCTCTCCCCCAATTATTATTCATGCTACAATTTGTCTCCCAATTTGTGCTAGATTGTTTCCAGTTTGCACTTTGATAATTTGCCCCACCAACTAACCATTGATAGTGTGAGGCTATATTTTCAGTAGACACATGCAAATAGGAACACTAGATTTGAATTTTAGTTTAGTGCTATGATAATGATAGTGCCTACATCCTAGGTACCACCAAGTTTGCATTTAGTAAAATCGTCACGCGCTTAACATTTAGTACTTTTTCCATGCAAATAAAATCAACAAGTGCGTTTGTAGTCGAGAAGCGGCCAAAAATAAATTAATTTAGCTAACTTATTGTCAGCAGGACCCGACCTTGATCTTCTCCAACACCTGCTGTGGAGGTGGAGGTCACCGTCTCAGAGATCTCGACTACTTCCTCTATGCGCCGAGGGTAAGCTAGAACCCCATCTCCGCCTCACATTTTTTTATGTCACTAGATTCCATTTCCACGTCAAGTCGCATAACCTAGGTGTCACTTCCCGTCCATGAGTGTTACGCGGATAAAATATGCATTAGAGGTCGGCATATTATGAAGCGTAATGCTTGCGGCATTTACAGGACAGTCGCCAGATCCGTAGATTGAGTACGTTTTCCGTGTTCTTCCTTGGTCTGAGTCAGGATTTTGGCAGTGCCTCCCGTTGTTTTCGGATGCACATCCTCTCGGCTTTTTGCCGAGACGTGTATCAGGAGAGCAGCGGAGAGGTGCTGCCGAAATTCTGCCTTGACCAGGGTAGAAGATGGTGAACATACTCACGTACGGATCCGGCGGCTGCTAGGAGCCCACCTAGTAGAGCTGTAGGTTGATGCATGCGTTTTGTCTAGTAGAAAAATAAAAAAATATGATGCATTTAATTTCATGCTATTATTTGATATGAAATTTTATGTTTGTGGTTTGGCTCCCAATAAAGCAGAGGATGGTTGATAATGGATGGATGTACAGTGGCCGTGTTAGTGCGACTAATAAAACCCGGTGACCTTGCTTAAGGAAATGCACCAGCGCAAGAAGAATGTTACATGGAATGGGAGAGAGCTGACTCCCAATCCGCGTTACCCCAATCTTGGCGGTGCGGGAGGAGGACAAGAACAAGGTGGAGCTGGCGAGGGAGGCATGGACTGTGACCCACCATCCTTCGCTTCTGGCGATGTCGCTCCTGAGTTGTTCCTAGAGGGGTTGTCTAGAGCGGACGAGTCAGACTCTAGACACGAGTCGAACTCTAGACACGAGTTGGAGGTTATGGAGGAGGAGGAGGATGAGGAGGAGGCAAGGCCGAAGAAGTTGAAGACTCGTGGGAAATCGAGATTCCCTGAAGAGAGGAAGGAGCCTAAGACCCAGGAGGCGAAGGCTCGTATCATTCCTGATGGCGTTGAGTAAATGTACTAATTTCTTGAAGACCCGTGGGCAATTTTGAACATGCAATTTCATTTTGGTCATAAAAATTTGGCATGTCTACTAATGTTTGATTTATGTGCAGCAATTGGACATTTCCTGAGGGGACCAAGGCCCTCCTGCCTAATAGCATGGTTAGAGCTCTAATTAGGAAGTTCTGGCCAAGCAAATACACTCCCCTCGACATGGTCCCTGGTGGCGACAGGAAGCTAGCCACTACTTGGGCGGACTATCAGGCTGCTCTGGTCGTAGGCTTCCAGACAGCTGCTGAGGCTGTGATCACCAAGTTTTGGTAAGACATATTTCTCGAGTTTCATTCATAGTGATGACCCCAATGTGCTAACTCATGACTCTCATAATTGTTTTATGCATGATTGAAGTGCTTTTATCGTGTGGACGAGGAGGATAAGGAGAAGGCAGGCATGACTTTGCTTGGAGCTTGTGAAAAGTTGACACCGCAGGTGTGGTACAACCAAATGGTAACGGCTGCTAGTCACTTCTGGGCTGAAAGGGGCAAGAGGGTCAAGAAGGAGGACATTGTTGGTAAGAATCCTAATCCCAACTACGAGATGTCGCTGGATGACTTCATGTCGATGAGCGAAACCTCAATGAGATCTTATATTGCTGCTAAGTTGCCATTGCATTATCTTGAGTTGAGTATTGCATTTTTAGGTTGTCCCCGATTGGGCTGAGCCGTGATGTCTACGCACTTCTATTCTTGTAGACACTTGTTGGGCCTCCAAGTGCAGAGGTTTGTAGAACAGCAGCAAGTTTCCCTTAAGTGGATCACCCAAGGTTTATCGAACTCAGGGAGGTTAGAGGTCAAAGCTATCCCTCTCAAGCAACCCTGCAATTACGATACAAAAAGTCTCTTGTGTCCCCAACACACCCAATACACTTGTCAGATGTATAGGTGCACTAGTTCGGCAAAGAGATAGTGAAATACAAGTGGTATAGATGATTATAAGTAGCAAACGTGATGTGAAATAAATATCGCTGCCAGCAAACAAGTAACAAAATAGCAAGTAAACGGTGTGCAATGCTTGAAAACAAGGCCTAGGGATCATACTTTCACTAGTGGACACACTCCCAACAATATAACATAATTGAACAAATAAACAACTTCTCTCCACTATGGTACTCTGAATTACTCTCCTATTGAATAACACTAATCATTGCGTAGTGGCTACAGAAGCACCCCTTAAAGTTCATCAAGTACTTGACAAACACCACTCATAGAGATATCCAAATCAAAGCACAACTCAAGATAGATATTATTGCAACTTAGACCAAGTACTAACACGGTGCACACACTATCAACATTACACCATGAAAGGAGGAATAAATCACTTCAATACTATCCTAGCAATAATTACTCTCATAATCCACAAGAGATCACAATCATAGCCTAAACCAAGTACCACCATGATGCACGCACTGTCACCGTTACACCATGGCAGGAGGAATAGATTACTTTAATAATACCACTAGAGTACACATAATATCTGAATAATAACATCTACTTGTTCAACATGATACAAAGCTCACAATCACATAAAGATCACATCATGGGAGAGAGAGGTGAACCACATAGCTACCGGTAGAGCCCTCAGCCCCGGGGATAAACTACTCCCTCCTCATCATAGGAGACAGCAAGGTTGATGTAGATGGTGGTGAGGTCGATGGAGACGGCGGAGACGGCGATGGAGACCGATGGAGATGGCTCCGGGGGCACTTCCCCGTCCCGGCAGGGTGCCGGAACAGAGACTTCTGTCCCCCGAAATTCGTCGACGATGGCGGCGGAGCTGCGGAACTCTTTCTGGAAAATTGCCGATTCCTTTAGGGTTTTCCGTCCCGAGGCTTTATATAGGCGAAGGGGCGTCGTCAGAGGGGGAGCCAGGCGCCCTCACACAGGGCTCGCGCGGCCAGGGGCCTGGCCGCGCCACCCCTGTGTGTGGGGCCCTGGTGGCCCCCCTCCTACTCTCCTTCAGATCTCTGGAAGCTTCCGGGTAAAATAAGACTTCAGGAACTTGTTTCGTCCAATTCCGAGAATATTTCCTGTGTATCACTTCTGAAACACAAAAACAGCAGAAAACAGGGAACTGGCACTGTGGCAACTCGTTAATAGGTTAGTTCCGGAAAATGCATAAAAGTGCCACGAAGTGTAACGAAACAATAGGCAAATGGTGTAAAAACAAGCATGGAGCATCAAAAATTATGGATACGTTGGAGACGTATCAGCATCCCCAAGCTTAACTCCTGCTCGTCCTCGAGTAGGTAAGTGATAACAAAAGAAATAATTTTTGAGGTGACATGCACCTACACAATCTTGATCATATATGTAAGCATTTGTGAGCTGGGATCATAAGAACTTAAAACATGGGCATGAAAGATATAATCTTGACAATAAGAACTTAGCAACCATGTTGTAAACATGCAAATGAACACAAACAAAAGATCATGAAAATGAAACAATGAAAGTCAAACATGTGTTCAAATCATAAGGAAAAACATACAAATGGTTTTCAGCTTGTCCTTCATGGAGAACAAAACATAAATGCATAGGACACCTTCAAGTTTAAGAGGGCGACTAGATACAAATAATTTGAGAACAAGTGAAACCATAGTCATGAATCAATCAATGATAAACTTTGGGACAATGCACATTATACTCAGAATGACAACTATGCTCTCTTAATGGTGCATAAAGATAGAAGGTGGTGACTCAACATAAAAGTAAAAGAAAGGCCCTTCGCAGAGGGAAGTAGTGATTAAACATGTGCTAGAGCTTTTCATTTGTAAAACAGAGAGATAAAAATTGGTTTTGAGAGGTGGTTGTCTTTGTCAACGACTGGCAATGGGGTTCTTACTATCTTCCATACAAAAATTAAGCAAGTTTTTGAGAGAGAGATTGGCACTTTTTGTGCTCTTTTTATAAAACTTGGCACTCCTCCCCACCTTTTTTCCTTTCTCAAACCATGGCTAACCGATTCCATCGGGTGCCCACCAACATTCACATTCCATGGAGGAGTGCCTTTTTTTCTTTTCTCTTTTTCCCCTTTTTTTTCTTTTTGGAATAAGCAATATGGAAGATAGCAAATCCGACCACTATGTCCCCATGAGCTGAAAACAGTGTCACGAAACGAGAAGTATTTTGAAGGTTTTTGAAAGGTAGCACATGGAAATTTACTTGGAATGGCTTACAAATACCATGCATAGGAATTTATAGTGGACACAATGGCAAACTTGGTTTTTGGGAGTTGGATGCATGAGTAGAGCTCATACTCAGTACAAAATGAGGGCTAGCAAAAGACTGGGAGCGACCAACTAAGAGAGCAATAACGGCCATAATCATGCAAAGCGACAAAGCAACATTAAAAGAAGCATAAGATGGCATCAAAAGTCAAAAACTAAATGATCATAGAGGCTATTGGCGACTTTGTAAGAGTCTAACATGTGTGAGCATGCGCCAAGTCAACCCAAATAAAGCATCAAGGAGAAAACCAAAATAATGCTTCCATACAATAAAAACAACGCATGATTTTTTCAAAGGCTCATTAAGCAATCTCAGTTATTTGAGACAAGTCATGCTACAGCAAAACCACTAAGCATACTATCAAAAAGACATCAAGCATGACATGAAAAAGCCTAAGCCGCAGTCTACACAAGCTCCTTCTTGTACCACTATTTTGCATAAAGCTTTTTCTCTTTTCCAACACCATTTGAAATTTTTATAAACACCTCTTTTGATGAAAACCAATAAAGATCAGAGGCAAAAATACACCTTGATGGAAAGATAAAACAAGATCTGAACAAAAATCAAGGCGAAAAACAAAGGCTAAATGCAGTAGCAGAAAAAGAGAACACTCGTTGAACGATAAGAGTGAAAACTAGAGTGTTCTTGGCAAATGAAAAGTGAGTTCATCTCCTCCAAAAGAAACATGATGTGATCTAACCATTTATTGCAGCAAACAAAACAAACTAACTAAGAAAACTAAAATAACTGACGCTCCAAGAAAAACGCATAGTGCATGAAGCAATAAAAATATAGTGTTTTGAAAGGTGACCTGATTTTTGCCGATGAAGAAGGGGTGCCTCGGGGGCATCCCCAAGCTTTGACGCTTGTACTTCTTGGATATTTCTTGGGGTGATGCATGGGCATCCCCAAGCTTGAGCTTTTATCCATTCTTCAACTCATCTCATCATTCTCCAATCCCTACACTTGAAAACTTCCTTCATACAAAACTAAACACAATTCTATTAGCAACATTAGTGTAGGCATAACATATAATCAACCTCTTTTTGCTTCAGGTTTCAACCCAAAACCACCACATATATAGCAAATACTACTGTAGCAACCTCCCCAAAAGTTCGGTGATCAAAAGAACTCAAAAGAAAGCGATAAAGTGGCAAACACAAGTATTGGCAGAAATCTGTCAAAACAGAACAGCTGACAAAGGTCGAATTTTTGAGGGGTTTTCTGTTGCTCAAATCAAAAAGTGTTCAACTAATGAAAGTTTGGATATAACCTGGGGAATAAGCACAAGAAATCGCAGGTCCAAAAGATAAATAGAGAATTTATACGAATTTTTACGGTGCAGCACCGAAAACAGTTTCAGGACAGCAACATCCCCAAATCTTTACCTCGCTCAAATTAGAGGCTTCTCTTGGCACAAAAACGAAATAAACAAGATAAGGAGCGGTCATTACAGTAGTAATGACTTCCAAGACTCAAATAAAAGAAAAAGTGCTGAAAAGAAAACATTGGGTTATCTCCCAAAAGTGCTTTTCTTTAACGCCTTTGAGCTAGCACTAGTAGGAAAACCCTTATAGGTGGGATGCAATTCTGTGGCGCACTAGCCAGCAGTGCGCCACAGAAAATAATTCTGTGGCGCACCCTTCTAGGTGCGCCACAAAAATACAGCATTTCTGTGGCGCACCAGAAGGCCATGCGCCACAGAATTTTGGTGGGGCCCACTCCCTGCCAGCCCCAATCATTGGTTCCACTAATTCTGTGGCGCACCGGGCGTAATGCGCCACAGAATTAGTACATTCTGTGGCGCATCTGGTCTGGTGCGCCACAGAATTAGAATATTCTGTGGCGCATCTGGTCTAGTGCGCCACAGAATTAGTGTAATTCTGTGGAGCACTTGACCAGATGCGCCACAGAATTAGCTCGTCCCACACATTTAAAGTGCCAACCTACCACACCTCCCACACTCCCAAGCCATTCATCTTCCTCTCCTCCATCTAGATCTAGCTCTAGCTCCCTTCCCTCTCATCCCATTTTGGCCATAGTTTTCACTTTCTTTGGTACTTATTGTACTTACTTTGGTTGATACATAATTGGCGGTGAGGAGAAGCCTCTCCATACTCTCTCCTCCTCTCCAACTCATCGATCGCGGTCTCGTCTCGGTATCGAATCTACAAGGTGAGTATTTGGAGGGGACATGCATGCGCATGTCGATCTTGTGTATGGATGATTGTTGCACGTGAAGCGCTTGTGTGTGTGCCGGTGTGGTGCATGGATGTTTGTCGAGACGTTGATTCATTTCCGTTTCGGCAAATTTTTGTACTACCCATACGTCCTACCTTTAGGAGAGGTCATGCCGAATTTTTCCGCTCTATGTATACCTTTAGGAGAGTTCCATGCATGTGTGTGCATGTGTTGCGGTTCTAATTTTCTGCTCTATGTGTACCATTTGCAGACCAACCATGGTCCTCTCGATGAGTTCCGCTCGAATTAGTAGATACAAGAAAGACGCGAAGGAGGACATGATTCGGAACAATAGGCGCCAGATAAGATGTCCGTGTCGATCATGCAAACTCGAGCGCTGGATCAACCCTGATTCCGGACAACTGGAGGAGCACCTGCTGAGGCGCGGTTTCATGCAGGACAACCAGGCGCGGCCGGCCCCAACAAATGGTGCGCATGAAGACCATGGTGGCGAGCGAGATGACGAAGCACCACATGTCGGTGGAGAATATCATCATGAAGAAGAAGTCGGCGGAGAATATCATCATGAAGTAGAAGTTACCGGCGGATAAGATCATGATGAAGAAGAAGATTCTGGCGCGACTCCGCTATTTTCGGCCTTGCGGGACTCTCATGTTCAAGATCTGCTCCTCCATGAGACGAGCAACGACAGAGCTGCAGCCAGAGAGAGAGCCAAGCTGGCGCAAATGGAGAAAGACGGGATGACTCCGATATTTCCTGGGTGCCGTCCGCAGGATACGCGCTTGCATGTAACACTTGATTGTCTGCAGATGAAGACGCAGAACAAATGGACCGATTCCAGCTTCAGCAAGAACATGAAATTCTGGCACGATCGTCTCCCAGAGGGGAACACATTGCCAAGTAGTATCGAGGAGGCCAAGAAAGTTGTGTGCCCTCTTGACCTGCCGCACGAAAGATACCACGCCTGCATCAATGATTGCGTGATTTATCGGGGGGAGTACAAGGACATGACCACATGTCCTGTGTGCGGCCACGGACGGTACAAGGTTGGGAACAAGAAGGTACCTCGAAAAGTGGTATGGTACTTTCCTATCACTCCCCATCTGCAGCGGTATTTTGTGGACCCTAAGGAAGCAAAGCTCATGCAATGGCACGTGGAAAGGGAGAAGCCCGAAGAAGATCCGGAGATGGGCTATATGCTGACACACCCTTCAGACGCTGGCCAGTGGGAAGCATTGGACATCGCCTTCCCTAGGTTCGGGGGCGACGGAAGGAACATCAGGCTGGGTATGAGCACCGATGGACTCAATCCGTTCGGCAACCAGAGTAGCACGCATAGCACCTGGCCTGTGTTTGTATGGCCTTACAACCTACCCCCGTGGCTGTGCACCAAGCAAAGGTATATACACCTGAGTATTCTCATTCAGGGGCCGAAACAACCAGGTGTCGACATGCATTTGTATCTCGGGTTGCTGAAAGAGGAGTTAGACACGTTGTGGAAGACGCCACCCCATACGTGGGATGCCTACAGTAGAACTTATTTCGATATGAGGGCCGCGTTGATCACGACGGTCACGGACTATCCTGGTTGCGCATACGTATCTGCCCAGGTCAGCCACGGATTCTGCGGCTGTGTGAAGTGCATGGACGAGACCCCGCATCTACAGCTACCAAGGGATCCCGGGTCCTCGAAAACCGTGTACCCAGGTGCTCGAAGGTGGCTTCGCTTGGATCACCTGTGGAGAAAACGCGCTGATCTGTTCAATGGTAAAGATGAGCTCGATGGACCCCCGCGACAGAGGAGCGGTGCAGAAATCGACAATCTTCTAAAAAATTGGAAGGAGTGCCCAGCGCCGGGAAAGAAGCGACCGAAGCCAGAGCCGCTGCTCGGTGTATGGAAAGCGAGGTCTATTTTCCACGACTTGGAGTACTGGAAGGTCCTCCACACGCCCCACAGCCTCGATGTCATGCACATTATGAAGAACGTTACCGAGAGTCTGCTTGGCACTCTTTGCAACTCGGAAAAGTCCAAAGATGGGCCGAAAGCAAGATACGATCTGAAACATTTTGGCATCAGAAAAGCTCTTCAAGCCCCCGATACTGATGACAACGACGACGATGATGATGATGATCAGACGGAAGGGACTCAACGTCTCCGCAAAAGGGCTAAGAAGAACGCAGTGGTGCTTCCCGTTGCCTGCTTCACAATGAGTCCGGAGGAGCTCGAGCAATTTTTTAGGTGCCTCCTACGAGTGAAACTTCCGCACGGTTACTCGGGGAGTATAAGCAGATATCTAGACGTAGCAAAGAAGAGGTTCACCGGGATGAAGTCTCACGATTGTCACGTGCTCATGACGCAGATACTTCCCGTTGCGATTCGAGGGATAATGGACGAGCACGTCCGTGATACGCTGTTTGGCCTTTGCAACTTCTTTGACGTTATCACCAGGAAGTCGATCGGCGTGAGGCAGCTCAAGATGCTACAGGATGAGATCGTGGTGATACTATGTGAGCTCGAGATTTACTTCCCGCCCGCATTCTGTGATATATGCGTCCATCTCCTTCTCCATGTCGTTGATGACATCAGGCAGCTCGGCCCGACGTTCCTCCACAACATGATGCCTTTCGAAAGGCAGAACTGTGTCATGAAAGGATACGTTCGCAACAGGGCCCGTCCAGACGCAAGCATGGCCAAGGGGTTCCTAACCTACGAGTGCATCTCCTTCTGCCAGAATTACCTAAGCACCGAGGACGACCAGGATCATGTTGGTCTGCCCACCAGGACGCACCTCGGCAGGCTCGCTAGAGTCGGTCACCGCGAGGGCTACCACTCAGTCCATGTGGGCATTGTCAATCGACGCGACGACTTTGAAAGGGCTCACCGGGTCGCGCTACAACACTTAAAATTGGTCGAACCTTTTGTGCAAGAGCACAAAAGCATAATCGAGCAGAATTACATCGATATGGGCCGGCCAAGGAAGATGGGAGACGTAACCAAAGAGCACAACTCCAGCTTCACGCTTTGGTTTAAGCAAAGTCAACTACTTCAAGCACAGAGCAGAAGGCCTTCTACCGAAGATGAAAAACTCATATACACCTTATCACAGGGCCCTGGGCATAACGTAAGGACCTATCAGGGGTACGACATCAACGGTTACAGATTCTACACCGAGGAAAAGGACAGAAATAGTGAAAATCAAAACTCAGGAGTAACTATGCTATCATACGCCGATGACGAGACTAGTATCAAGGAAAGATTTTTCGGAAGGATCGAGGAGATATGGGAGCTCAATTACTGTGGAGAGACGGTGCCAATGTTCCGTGTGAGATGGGCCAAGAAGGTCGAAAAAGAAGGCCGATATTTCACCACCATGGTTATACCGGATGCCAAATCGAAGAACGCATCCGCGAAAAATGAGCCATGGGTACTCGGTAGCCAAGTTGACCAATGCTTCTTCATCACCGACCCGTCGAGGCCTAGCCGTGTTGTCGTGAGGAGGGGCAAGAGGAGCATCATAGGAATGGAAGGAGACGCAAACGAGGAAGACTTGGACAAGAACGGTGACCCGAAGATCGAGGAGGAATTCGACAAGCACTTCGACATGCCTACTACTAGTAAAGTAAGAAGGAAGACCTCCCTACCTACTAAAGGTTGTCCATTCACACGAAGAAATCTCAAGGTGGCCGGCATAAAGTATTCAACCGCCAACAAGAAGGGCAAGAAACGCTAAGCTAGCTCGGAACCGGACGGAGAAGATTTTTTTGGTGTGTGTGATCGAAACTTTTTTGTGTATGCACATTCCAAAGCATAAGGCTTATATTTTTAGAAACTATCGACAACTATAATATTATATAAACATCATATGAAAATTTGGTCAAACTTCAGGTTCTTTGAATTTTTAGAAAAAATATAAGCCTTATTCATTGAAACAGAGGGAGTGCATACACAGAATTTTTAGAAAAAAAAGGAAATAAATTCTGTGGCGCATCTATTAGTGGGATGCGCCACAGAATTCTCTAATTCTGTGGCGCATCCCACCATTAGATGCGCCACAGAATTTTGACACTTAGTAAAACTGCGGATCGATCCCCTCCCCCGCGCACTGCTTCTCTCTCTGTTCCTCGCTAGATAGCCGCCGCAAACCCTAGATAGCCGCCAGAGATCGACTCCTCGCTCCACCCCCGCCGCCCCCGAAGAGGAGCACGTCGCGCCGCCGCCCCCGAAGAGGAGCCCGCCGCCGTCCCTGCAGAGGAGGAGCCCCGCCGCCCCCGAAGAGGAGCACGTCGCGCCGCCGCCCCCGAAGAGGAGCCCGCCGCCCCCGAAGAGGAGCACGCCGCGCCCCCGAAAAGGAGCCCGCCGCCCCCGAAGAGGAGCCCGCCGCCCCCGAAGAGGACCCCGCCGCCGCCCCCGAAGAGGAGCACGTCGCGCCGCCGTCCCTGCAGAAGAGGATCCCCGTCGTCGCGCCGCCGCCGCTGCAAAGGAGCACGCCGCGACACCGTCTAGGTACGCGCCCTTCTCCCGATTCTAGGTACGCGCCCTTCTCCAGATGCTCGCCTGCTCGCTGTTAGAATCGATTAGCAGCAGCTTTATAATTTCCTGTTAACAGTAGCATGCTTCGATGGATTGATACGGCAGCGAAGCGATTCTGAACATTGGTTTTTACAGGAAGTTTCTGTAACTTGTTATTAGCTTATCCTAGAGTTAATTGTGCTAACTTGCATTGGCGTGGATGCATAGAAATGATGTTCTTTTCAGCCATAAAATGAACTGCTGTCAAAAACCATGATTTACACTCTGCAAAATGGCAGATAAATTTTGATGCAAATATGCCTTGTATAATGTAACTTCATGTAAGCTGAGCTGTTAAATTTTTGTACTCCATATTATCTTGAGAATATTGCTGCTGTTATGTGTTATGCAATGAGATATTTTGACCATAATCTGCTGTTATATATGCTTATGAGATGTTGTCAAGTGTGGATGAATAAACTGAGTTGCCCATTTCTCCCGAAGTGTTGATTCGCTTCCGTTTCGGTTGAGAAATGGGCACTCATAGGTAGAAAAATTAGCAAAAGTCATGCCGAAATTTTGAATTTTTCCGTTGCATTATGTACTAACTATTTGCCTCTTTTTAATGAAGTGCAAATAAACATGTCGGGCACTTCTAACCCTAAGACCTAGGAGGAAGTCGCCAGAGAGGCCAACAAGCCATGGTGGGAGGAATACGATGAGGTAGAGGGCTGGGGGGGCGCCACCGATCGCGGCGATGAGGACGAGAGCTGGGGGGCCGCCTCCGAGAGCGGCGATGAGGAAGAGGGCCAGGATGACGCCGCCGAGACCGGTGAAGAGACCACCGACCGCACGGAAGGTGATAGCGGCGGCAACCCTGAGGAGGCCAAGAAGAAGAGGAAGGCGAAGAGGCCAAGGGCGGATCGGAGGCCGCAAGTGCTAGCCAACATCACCGATCCTTTCACGTTGGTCTCCGAAAGTGGCCTACCCTTGGAGCCTTCTAAGGTTGCCAAAGGGTACGCGATGCAACTAGGGTGCATCGTCCGTGAAACCGTGCCGCTCAACACTCAAGACCTCAGAAGCGAGGCCAACGCGGCTTTGGCCGCAACCCTCCTCTAGAAGCTTCACCAATGATACACGTTCCCACAGCCGTTCAATAAAAAGGTGGACTCTTTAGCGCTCACGAAGATGAGCACCGCCTTGAGCAGCTGGAAAACCCGGCTGAAGGACAAGATCAAGAAAGGTAAAAGCTGGGAGCAGATAAGTCGCAAAGACCCGACACTCTCTAGAGAAGACTTCGAAGCATTCAAGTCGTCCTTAGAGACTGACGAGGCTAAAAAATGGACCGCCTGGGGGAAGAAAATGCGGGAATTGAACCTAGGGGCTCACCGTTGCGGAAGCGGCGGTTACCGAGGAAAACAGCCCACTTGGGACAAGGAGGATGCCGAGATGATACGTCTGGGCAAAGAAAACCCCTGGCTAAAAATCGCGGATATACAGACTAGGAACTATGTCTGGTCCCGCTACTACTTAGACTGGGAGACGGGGGAATTTGTTACGGATTACCCCGACGTGAAGAAGTTCGAGAAACTCCTGGTAAGGATAGTCTATATTATTATTGCGCTGATCTTATTAAGCAATGAAGCCAAATGGGCTAACCTTAAGTTCCTTTGTCTGAAGGACAATGAGTTGAAGGGTAGTTCTACGGCTGGCCCGTCGTCCCAGGGGTCGACGGAACCGTGGGACACGCCTTTCAACAGGGCGACGAACGCATACAAGGAACGGGACCTGGACAAGCCACCGACGTCGGCTGGCCGTGTGTCCGGCTTTGGCACAAGTATGAAGGTATCCGAGTACTACGGATCGGATGCCAAGTCGAGAAAGGAGAGGAGGTCGACTAAGCAGGATAAAGCCGAGGTTCAGGAGCTGAAGAAGAAGGTGGAGTCACTAGAGAAAATAGTGGACCCGACCGAGATGAGTAAGTTACTGGACGAGAAGCTGCAGGAGAGGCTCCGGCAGATCATCCCCCCTGGTTTGATGGAGGGGTTAGCTGCTTGGAATGCGGCAGGTCAACAGGGGCCGATATATGTGCCCAGCGTCAGCGGTAGTAACTCAAGTCACCAAGTGTCACCGCTGGTGACCCCGACGCCGCCGCTCCACCTGGTCGCATCGACGCCCCCAACCGCGGAAGCTGATAGGGTGGTGGTGCCTGATAATGCACTCGAGAGTGAGCGGCCCGGCGCCGGCACCGACGCCCTTGTATCAACATTAGCAGAGATCAACGCCGTCAAGAAGGTAACTCATTAGTTAGTCCTCCGCGTCATCTTCTTTAACTATATATGCCTTGCGCTGATCTTATCCAACATGCCCCTGACTCAGGACGAACCTTGCATACTCCTGCATGTGGTGGAGCCCGGCGGCAAGTTGATGGATGTTGCTAGCGGCACTGTCATGCCCAGCCGAACTATGCACCACAGAAACATTGCAGATCATTTGGTGAAGGTGAAGTTGGCAATGGTAGTGCCGGAGTACCACAACCTCCTCCCCCCCGATCAACCTCCGGGCACAGACGAGGACGACGTTATGGTCCTTGGGAATTGCATCGGCTGGCTTATGACATGGCCGAAGAACCAGATTTGTCTGGGTGGGGGTCTTCCGAGTGTCAGGCGCAACATCGGCGCCACCTCCCCTATCATCCGGCCCAAGGTCGTCCGGCCCGACGCCGGCCCCACCCTTAAGGAACCGGCAGTCGCCGCCGCCACTACCCTGAAGGAACCGGCGGTCGCCGCCGCCACCCGAAAGGAACCGGCGGTCGCTGCCGCCACTACCCTGAAGGAACCGGCGGTCGCCGCCGCCACCCGGAAGGAACCGGCGATCGCCGCTACCACCACACGCCACCAACAACTGTTGGGAAAGCTTCCGCAACGACCGTCGACCAAACGCAAGGTACGCCAAGCGGCGGCATCGCAACCGCCACCACCTAACTTCCAGGACATGGCGCCGCTTGATGGCAACGATGATGATGATGACGTCGATGCCTACATCAACACTGGCGCCTGTAGCCAAGATATGTACATGCCTCATATGGATGAAGAAGCCTTCCGCACTCACGGCGATCAACTTGGTCGTCCCACTACAGTCACGCAGCGCCTGACCTTCACGGGTCTTTCTCTGCAAGACACTCCTCCGGAGGCTGGCAACCCAGCTCAAGTCAAGCCGGCTACCATTTTCAGCCCTAACACGCTGTATAAGACGATCGTCGGGGAGCCACGCGAATCAACCCCAGCACCCCAAGCTCCACCATCAGCACCACCAGCACCCCAAGCAACCCAAGCACCCGTTGCACCACCATCATCACCACCAGCACCCCAAGCAACCCCACCATCAGCACCACCAGCACCCGAAGCACCCCTAGCAGGTCAGGTGAAGAAGCCAAGGAAGAGAGGAAATAAAAAGGGCGCATCTTCGAGCCAGACTCTTCCTAAGAAGATGCGGGCCGACGACATGGTACCACGGACACCTGGTGGCTTGTCCCGGCTTCATGAAGCTGGTAAACTGATACTGCCTGAGGACCTCGAACACCTCGCAAGTGGACCAATGATCAGTTTGCAGCAAAATATTCAGTTTCTAGAGAGCCTCCTTCTTCAAGACAAGGATCCAAATTACCCGGTGTTCACGGTCAGGGTGCCAGCAGCAGACCCGAACTTCGTCCAAGCATACCCCGCGGATATCTTCTTCATAGCGTTCGAGGACGTCTTCAATCTATTTCACTGGAAACGGCTCGACTATAACTTGGTTCGCCTATACGCGATCAATCTTCAGATGAAGATCAAGAGAGAGAGACCCCCCAACGTCGCGGTAGCGGATCCCTACTACATGCGCGATAGCCAGCTGGTGGATGGCTCAAGCACACGGACCGCGGCGGTGCGGTACCTCCAGAGCTTCATGCTCATGAACAAAGAGAAGAACACCATTCTTCTGCCTGTCTTTCCCGAGTAAGTACACATTCGCTCTCGGCCGTCGTAACTTATGCTTTCTTATATATTTCTTCCATTGCCGATCATTTCCAACATTCCATTTAAATTGCATGTGTTGAGCAGGGACACATACTGCACACTCGTCGTTCTTTGCCCGAAGTGGTCCCTAGCCCAGTACTTCGACTCGTCGAGTACGACGACGAAGAAAGACTACAACAGAATAAGGAGTGTTCTCGATGAGGCTATCCTTTTCTACTCCAAAAATGGAGGCATCTTCCACGAGAAGGGGAAATTTATCAGGCCGGACACTAAAGAGCAGGGGTTCAAGCACGTGATCAACTTCCCTTGCATCAAGCAGCCAGATGACAGCATGAAGGAGGCCTTCTATGTCCTCCATCACCTTAAAGGGTTTGTCGCGGATGCAGAGATGATGCGTCTGCCACCTAGTAAGCGAGACCCCAAAAAAATGGCGGGGGAGATCAGCGATGCTGATCTTAGAGAAGACTTCCATCGCATCCAAGTAAAGCTATCAGAAATTATCGTAGAAGATGTATGCAACAGATCGGGGCTCTTACACCAACTCAGAGGGTTGTGTAAGAGGGATATAGAAGAACGCCTACATAGGCAGGGTGATGGAAGGACGTGGACGACGAAGGACATGTACAAACCGTTCCCGGAGCCCATGAACAAGATGTCTCGTTGATCGAGAGGCCGGTGTGCCTACTGTGTTGTAAATAAACTTGCTTACTGCCGTTGTTGGACTTCAATTACTATTGTAGTCGATGTAGTTGAACTTGATTACTTATGTGATACCAATGCTATATGACTTTTAGGTTTATTATTATTTCCTTGCTTTAATTCTTGTGAATATGTATGCATGTGAACCCTCTAATTCTTTCCATTGCATTATATACTAATATGCCTTGTGTCCATAGAGATGACGTGGTACGTCGTGTTCGAGGGGCGGGTTCCAGGAGTCTACGAGGAGTGGACGGACTGCAAGGAACAGGTGCACAAGTTCAGCGGCAACTGCTACAAAGGCTACCCGACTCAACAAGAGGCGGTTGCCAAGTGGAGGAAGCACCAGTCGAACAAGAGCAAGATGAAGACCTTCATTGTGCTCTCGCTCTTGCTCACCATCGTCGGAGCGGTACTCTATTTCATCCTAGTGTAGGCGGCGGCCGGTGTCACTTCATTTGTATCTTGAGATGATGCACTTAATTTGCATGGATTATGAGTTGTATTGAGATATATATGTATGATGAGTTGTATATGCATGGAGCTATATGAAATCTGTTAATATTCTATATGAAATGAGTTGTATATGGAGATATATAATTGTGCTACATGAAATCTGTTGATATATCTGTATACTGCTATATTATATCTGTTAATACCTGTATATATACGCCAGACAGAATAATTTCTATATAAAACCTGTAATATTTCTGTGGCGCACTAACTTGTAATTCTGTGGCGCACCTAATTCTGTGGCGCACCAAGGCAAAATGCGCCACAGAATTCCTTAATTCTGTGGCGCATTAGGTCTTGGTGCGCCACAGAATTCCTTATTTCTGTGGCGCATGTGCTGGTGCGCCACAGAATGCTTATTTTTGTGGCGAAGATTCTGTGGAGCACCACCCATGCGCCACAGAATGCATATTTTGGTGCGCCACAGAAGAGGTTTTCCCTACTAGTGTAGGCGCAGTAAATTGCAAAGATGCTCATGTGGGCGCCATATAAGAGCTTGAGGCAAAGGCGCCATATAGGAACTTAAAGCAATAGAGAGCATCAAAAAGCAAATGTGAAAGACATTTATATCTGAACCACTTCCTATACATAGGAATCTTGTAAGAAAATAAATCAACGAGGCACATAGTAGAAAGCATGGATAGATAAAACAAGTGCCACTTCAAGATTTGCAACATAAAGAGGGGAAACTTAATATTGTTGAAATCCATCAAACCATGTTTCCCTCTCTCATAATAACTTTCAGTAGCATCATGAATAGAACTAATAATATAACTATCACATAAAACATCCCTATCATGAGCCACATGCATAAAAGAATTAATACTTACCACAGGAACAATAGTAGTAGGAGCAAATTCAACAGAATAATTATTCTCATCACCATAATCATCATAAATAGGAGGCATATTGTAATCATAACTAATTTTCTCCTCAAAAGTAGGTGAACTAAAAATATTATACTCATCATCATATACTGGAGGCTTAGTATCATCACAAGATAGAGAACAACTATTTCGCAAAGCATATTCATCAAACATATCATCATAAGAAGGAACATCACATATGGGAGATAAAACATTATCAGAGCAAACTTTCTCCACTAAAGCTGGGGAACTAAAAATATCATGCTTAACAAAACCAGCTTCCCCAAGCTTAGACTTTTCTATAGCATTAGCAACAATGGTGTTCAAAGCATTCATACTAACAACACTATTAGTATGCAAATTAAGCTCCAAAGGTTTTTCAATTTTCTCTTCAAACACTTCATATCTAAACTCAGGAAAAAGACTACAGAACTCTTTGTTTTCCATTAAGCCTAACTAGTGAAAATAAAAACAAGAAACAAAAAGATGTAATTGCAGAATCTAAAGGAAATAACTCCGAGCACTCACACAGGAGGATGCGAGTACCTTTTACCTTACCTCCCCGGCAACGGCGCCAGAAAAGAGCTTGATGTCTACGCACTTCTATTCTTGTAGACACTTGTTGGGACTCCAAGTGCAGAGGTTTGTAGAACAGCAGCAAGTTTCCCTTAAGTGGATCACCCAAGGTTTATCGAACTCAGGGAGGTTAGAGGTCAAAGCTATCCCTCTCAAGCAACCCTGCAATTACGATACAGAAAGTCTCTTGTGTCCCCAACACACCCAATACACTTGTCAGATGTATAGGTGCACTAGTTCGGCGAAGAGATAGTGAAATACAAGTGGTATAGATGATTATAAGTAGCAAACGTGATGTGAAATAAATATCGCTGCGAGCAAACAAGTAACAAAATAGCAAGTAAACGGTGTGCAATGCTTGAAAACAAGGCCTAGGGATCATACTTTCACTAGTGGACACACTCCCAACAATATAACATAATTGAACAAATAAACAACTTCTCTCCACTATGGTACTCTGAATTACTCTCCTATTGAATAACACTAATCATTGCGTAGTGGCTACAGAAGCACCCCTTAAAGTTCATCAAGTACTTGACAAACACCACTCATAGAGATATCCAAATCAAAGCACAACTCAAGATAGATATTATTGCAACTTAGACCAAGTACTAACATGGTGCACACACTGTCAACATTACACCATGAAAGGAGGAATAAATCACTTCAATACTATCATAGCAATAATTACTCTCATAATCCACAAGAGATCACAATCATAGCCTAAACCAAGTACCACCATGATGCACGCACTGTCACCGTTACACCATGGCAGGAGGAATAGATTACTTTAATAATACCACTAGAGTACACATAATATCTGAATAATAACATCTACTTGTTCAACATGATACAAAGCTCACAACTACATAAAGATCACATCATGGGAGAGAGAGGTGAACCACATAGCTACCGGTAGAGCCCTCAGCCCCGGGGATGAACTACTCCCTCCTCATCATAGGAGACAGCAAGGTTGATGTAGATGGCGGTGAGGTCGATGGAGACGGCGGAGACGGCGATGGAGACCGATGGAGATGGCTCCGGGGGCACTTCCCCGTCCCGACAGGGTGCCGGAACAGAGACTTCTGTCCCCCGAAATTCGTCGACGATGGCGGCGGAGCTGCGGAACTCTTTCTGGAAAATTGCCGATTCCTTTAGGGTTTTCCGTCCCGAGGCTTTATATAGGCGAAGGGGCGTCGTCAGAGGGGGAGCCAGGCGCCCTCACACGGGGCTCACGCGGCCAGGGGCCTGGCCGCGCCACCCCTATGTGTGGGGCCCTGGTGGCCCCCCTCCTACTCTCCTTCGGATCTCTGGAAGCTTCCGGGTAAAATAAGACTTCAGGAACTTGTTTCGTCCAATTCCGAGAATATTTCCTGTGTATCACTTCTGAAACACAAAAACAACAGAAAACAGGGAACTGGCACTGTGGCAACTCGTTAATAGGTTAGTTCTGGAAAATGCATAAAAGTGCCACGAAGTGTAACGAAACAATAGGCAAATGGTGTAAAAACAAGCATGGATCATCAAAAATTATGGATACGTTGGAGACGTATCAAGCCGCATCAAGAGGCATGCTGATGCATGTAAAATGCATACATGATCTTTGCACTTTACCACTTGATATTGATATGTCTCCAACGTATCTATAATTTTTGATGCTCCATGCTTGTTTATGCACCATTTGATTTTGTGTTTTGTTACACTTCGTGGCGTTTTTATGCATTATGTCTTTTATGCCCATGTTTAGAGTACTTTGATCTCAGCACTCAATGCTTTACATCGATTGATCAATATTGTGTTGGTGCATGTCTCCTAAAAAATTATTGTTTTGTTATCACTTACCTACTCGAGGCGAGCATGAGTTAAGCTTGGGGATGCTTGATACGTCTCCAACGTATCTATAATTTTTGATGCTCCATGCTTGTTTATGCACCATTTGCTTTGTGTTTTGTTACACTTCATGGCGTTTTTATGCATAATCCGGAACTAACCTATTGACGAGATGCCGCAGTGCCAGTTCCCTGTTTTCTGCTATTTTTGTGTTTCAGAAAAGTTACATAGGAAATATTCTCGGAATTGGATGAAACAAAGCCCAAAGTTCTTATTTCCCCCCGACACGAGATGGAGTCCAAACAAGAGTCGAAGGGGCGCCAGGGGCAACCACACCACCTGGTGGCGTGGGTGACCCCTAGGGCACGCTACCCAATGGTGTGTGGGCCCTGGCCTCCCTCTGACATCGCCCCTTCGCCTATATAAAGTCTCCGTCGCGAAAACCCTAAATCGTTTGGCATTTTTCCCAGTAAAGTTCTGCAGCGCCGCCGCTGTCAAAGACTAATTTTGGGGGACAGAAGTCTCTGTTCCGGCACCCTGCCAGGACGACGAAGTGCCCCCGGAGCCATCTCCATCGACTCCATCGCCTCCACCGCCATCTCCATTGACTTTACCGCCGTCTCCATCGACGTTGCTGCCTTCCATGATGAGGAGGGAGTAGTTCTCCTCCGAGGCTGAGGGCTCTACCGGTAGCTATGTGGTTCACCTCTCTCTCTCTCCCATGATGTGATCTATATGTGATCATGAGCTTTGTATCCAGTTGAATTGGTAGATGTTGTTCTTCATATATTATACTACTCCAGTGCTTTATTATTGTAATCTCCGGAGACACCTTGTTCCATGATGTGAAGGTGATAGTGTGCGCATTATGTGTGTCTCTTTGGCTAGTGTCTCTATGAATTGTTGGTGTTTGTTGGAACCATCTAGTGCGCTCAAGGTGATAGTGTGGGGCAATCTAGTTTGGGGAAATGTGAACTTTGAGGAGTGCTTCGTAGCCCTACACATGATTAGTGTTCGTTATCCATTGGAGAATAGTTTAGAGTAGCATAGTGAAGATAGTTATTTATGTGTTCAATTACGTTAACTTTGTTGAGAGTGTCCACTAGTGAAAGTATGATCCCTAGGCCTTGTTTCTAAGCTTTGAAACACCTTTTACATTCAGTTTTGTTACATGTTTTCTCGCAGCGATATTTATTTCAGATTGCATTTACTACTTATAATCATCCATATTACTTGTATTTCACTATCTGACAAGGGTATAGATAATAGAGCCCGTTAGTTAGCTACCCCTAAGGCCCGTTAAGCTAGGCCCAATTGTAATACTAGTCAAAATACGAGTTCATGTCATATTTCGATATTGTAATCTGTGTTGGATCCCTCCCGATCCCTGAGACCTGGCCACCTATATATAGGGGCCAGGAGGGGACGGTAAGGGACAGATTGAAAGCAAGTCAGGTTTACACCCACATTTAGTCCTGTCTTCCCGATCCTAAGTCCTACATCTAGGACATTTGTCGAGTTATCCCTCGTCAATTGGCGCCGACCGTGGGGATTCTGGGCGTTGGAATTATGAATTCGACGGCTTTTTCGCTTTTAGCCAATAGTAGTCCAGAAGTCGATGAAAACAAAAAGAAGGAGTTGACATTCGGAAGTCTGAGCTTCTATATTGGACCTTTGGGTTCAACTTGTCTTTCGGATCCGATGAAATCGGGTCCGTCGACAAATAAAACCGAAATAATTACCAAATCTGGATCATCTGTAGGCTCTTCTAGCGAGGCAAACTCGCCAGTCAGCCTAGCAGCAACAGAAAATCTGTAGGAAAAATTCGAGGAACCCGACGGAACTGGACGAAAGTTCATCGTGGAAGCAGCAATGGACAAGCCATGCGACAAGTCAAGGGACTTCGCCAGCAGAAGCAGCGGCGTCTCTAGAAGCGTACACTAGTTATGCGTCATCATCACTGAAGCAGCAGAAGAAGAAAACAATCACGCAGGCAACGAGGAGGATGACATGCAAGTCGACAAATTAAGGAGCAATGGCAAGAAAGAGAAGGAGAAAGTCCATGTTTCCGCCGGAGAGTGGAGAATGATCATGTCAGCTATCAACCACAGGACTGATTTACCCGCAGATTCAAGAAGAGAAGTTCTAATGGGATATCAATACGCGCTACACCAACGCAGAAAGAAGTTAAGGCAGGAAAGAGATATGATTATGAGAAGCCCAGATTACAACAGCACATCAAGTGGAGGATATTGGGGTGAATATAGCGATTCATCAGAGTCCAGCATGGAGAGGCACATAGACCCAAAGCACAGTAGAAGGACAACAGCACGGACAGTAGAAGAAAGCTATATGAAAAGCCCAAGTGCGAACCAACTAGAGGAGGAAGAAGAATTCGTGCAAGAAACACCAGAAGCAGCATTGGTAGCAGCACAGGCATACCTACTAACCACGCAACCAAAGCCTGGAGACCCGCGGGAACACATGCATCAAGCCGCGATACGAAACCTCGGGTTGGTGGAGGACAAGCTAAGGGGAAATCTTCCAGAGAAAAATTCGACTCACCATAGGGAAAAGCAAAAAGAAGAGGTCAAGCGCAAATCTTCATGGAACGAAACTAGCGAGTCCTCAGAAGACGAGAAACGCCAAAAGAGGAAGGAGGATGCTAGGAACATAATAGCACAAGCAAGAGTAAACAACTCATGTTATGCATGGAGGGAAGAAAACTACGAGGACAACGAGAAAGAGATGGGCGCGTTATGCTTTACCCGCAGGGTTCGCAAAATGCGAGTACCCAAAGGATTCAAGTTGCCACATGATCAAGAAAAATATGATGGGTCACAAGAACCAACTCTATGATTATCAGACTACCTACAAGTAGTACAAATACTCGGGGGAACAAGAGCAACAACAATGCAAAGTTTGCAGTTACACCTCACCGGCGCAGCGCGGTCCTGGTTATATACTTTACCCAACGATTCCATCGGAAGTTGGGGGGAACTAGAGAGTCAATTCGCAAGAAATTTCCGCTCAACATACAAACGACCAGCGTCATTGGAAGAAGTTAAGTCGTGCGTGCAGAGGAGAGACGAAACTCTGCGCTCTTATATACAACGCTGGAGTGTCATAAAAAATTCTGCAGAGGACGTCTCCGACGAAAGAGCAATAGACGCCTTTTCAGCCAGACTTAATCGTTCAGACCTCGTTGAAGAGATAGGGAGAATAAAGCCAAGAACAGTTTCAGAACTAATGGAAATAGCCAACAGATTCGCCGATGGAGAAGATGCGTATAACAACAAAAGGGGCGTTCACCGAAAGTCGATAAAACAAGTAGGCAAAGGCGACGATACCGCAACAGCGACAACCACGGAAGGCGAAATCAGATAGCCGCGGGATACGACGGAAGGAACGAGGAAGGCTACGAAAGCAAAGAGTTTCAAGCAAGAGATAACAGGGGAAAGGAGAAACCAAGGTACTCGGGTCCCTCGGCAGAAGATATGCTATATGGTCCTTGTCGCATCCATTATGCGTACCTGGATGGGAAAAGAGTTTTCAACCACCAGATGAAAGATTGCAGAACCTTCCTAAGGTTGCAAAATGCCATGGATTCAAGCCAAGGAACAAGACAGGGAGGAAAAAGCACGAGTCAAGGATATCAAATGCAGCGACTCGCAAAATAGCTGGAGTCAAAGGTATATATATCAGCAATGATTCAACCAGTACCAAAGTCAAAGAAAGAAAGGAAGAGCATATCTAGACAGGTCAACTTGGCAATATCATCACCACCAGCTACTACAGAGTACTTGCAGTGGTCCGATCAACCAGTCGGATTTAGCAGAGCGGACCACCCGAGGAAAGTATCCAGGCCAGGGCACGCTCCAATGGTACTAAAGGCGCAAATAGGGGGATACGACATCGGGAGAGTATTCATGGATGCAGGAAGCGGCATAAACCTAATATACGCAAGAACTCTGAGGGCAATGTGCATCTCATTGGATAGTCTAAAGCCAACAGATTGTTCTTTCCACGGGATAGTACCAGGGAGCGCAAATTACCCTCTCGGGAAAATAGAGCTCGACGTTTGCTTCGGTAATAGCAGCAATTATCGCAAAGAGAAGCTGGAGTTCGAAGTCATGGATTGGCCTTCACAATATCATGCAATCCTGGGGCGTCCAGCATTTGCAAAGTTCATGGCAGTACCCCACTACGCGTATCTTACGCTAAAAATTCCAGGGCCCAGAGGAACAATCACAGTTCAAGGCAGCTTCGAAGTATCTAACACTTGTGACATGGAATTCAACAGGTTGGCGCAAACCTTCGGCATGAAAAGCAGAATACGCAAGGCTGAAAGGCGAAACCGACCACAACATACTACCCGACATTGGGCGATCCCTGCCAGACCAGGCTTTCGATGTAACTCAGGACTCGAAGAAAATCCAGGTCCACCCCACGGACCCGAACAAGACTACCTCTATTGCAGTAAACTTAGATCCCGCATAGGAAAGTGCGCTCATCGAGTTCCTCCGTGAGCGCTGGGAAATCTTCGCCTGGTGTCCTTCAGACATGCCAGTGGTTCCCAGGGAACTCGTCGAGCACGCACTAAACGTTGATCCCAAAGCAAAGCCAGTCAAACAACCATTGAGAAGATTCGATGAACCCAAAAGGAAAGCAATAGCATCCGAGCTACACAGACTCGAAAATGCAGGGTTCATCCAGGAAATCAAAACATCGACTTGGGTATCTAATCCAGTTATAGTGCCCAAGAAAAACACAAATGTGCAAAGAGTGTGTGTCGACTATATGTCTCTCAACAAGCACTGTCCAAAGGATCCCTTCCCTCTACCTCGCATTGATCACATAATTGACTCAACAGCAGGATGCGCAAGGCTTTCCTTCCTGGATGCATACTCTAGCGATCAAGTTGAAGAAAGAGGATGAGGAAAAAACAGCTTTCATAACACCTTATGGCGTGTTCTGCTACCAAGTCATGCCTTTTGGCCTAAAAAACGCAGGAACAACCTACCAAAGGATGATGCAAAATTGCCTCGGAAATCAAATAGGGCGAAACATTCAAGTCTACATCGACGACATGGTCATTACCACAAGAAAAGAAGAGTCACTAATCAGTGATTTAGCAGAGACCTTCAACAACTTAAACAGGTACAAGCTCAAGCTTAACCCGACAAAATGTTCTTTTGGGGTATCTGCAGGATAACTCCTAGGATTCCTGGTATCCGCAAGAGGAATAGAGGCAAATCCAGAGAAGATCCAAGCGATATTAACGATGGGTAAGCCCAGAAAGCTGCACGATGTACAGAAGCTCGCAGAATGCGTCGCGGCACTAAGTCGATTCGTTGCAAGACTAGGATAAAAAGTGCTCCCTTTCTATGCATTGATGAAAAAATCAGACGACAAGTTCGAGTGGACAGAAGAAGCGGACACAGCCTTTGCACAACTGAAAAAAGTGCTTTCTACACCACCGGTGTTGGTCACACCAAAAGAAAAGGAGCCACTACTACTATATATTGCAGCAACACATCAAGTGGTAAGCACAGTATTAGTAGTCGAAAGAAGCGAAGAAGGAAAAGCTCATGGAGTCCAACGACCAGTATATTTTGTCAGCGAGGTACTATCTCCGACGAAGCAAAGGTACCCGCACTATCAGAAACTTGCATACAGCGTATTCACAACAGCATGAAAACTATGGCAGTATTTTGTGGTCCACCCAATCATAGTGGTCAACGAAGCACCACTATCCAATATATTGAACAATCCTTCAGCAACAGGACGTGTCTCTTTGTGGGGAATCGAGCTATCGCCCCTGGACATCACGTATGAAAAGCGAAAGGCGATCAAGTCCCAAGTTTTACCAGATTTCACAGCAGATTGGCTGGAGTTACAAAACACAGGGCCACCAGATTTATCGAGTGTATGGACAATATACTTCGACGGATCAAAATGAATCCAAGGCGCAGGAGCAGGGGTAGTCCTGATATCACCACAAGGCGACAAGTTGAAATATGTGCTGAGGATGAGTTTCCCTCAAGCTTCCAATAATGAAGCCGAATACGAGGTGCTGCTCCATGGGATGAAAATGGCCAAAGCGTGTGGAGCAACTTGACTAAAAATATTTGGAGATTCGAATCTCGTCGTCCAACAAGTGCTGAATAAGTGCGACGCCATCAGCAACAATATGATAACATACAAAAACTTATATTATTATCTTGAGGGAACATTCGACGGATGCGAAGTTTCGCATGCCAGTAGAGCTAGCAACAAGGAAGCCGACACTTTAGCAATTATCGGGTCCCAGTGCTTACCCATACCACAAGGAGTCTTTTGGGAAGAAATCATAGAAAGATCAATAAAAATCAGCAAAGTTTTGACTGCAGGAGAACAAGTCCAGAACCAAACAAATGGCTCGGGGGCTGATAATCGCGGGACAGCTGAACTCGAAGAAGTCATGATGATCGAGGAAACTTGGATGCAACCATACTTGGCGTACATGGTAAACAAAACACTACCCGAAGATACGGTGCAAGCGAAAAGGATAATACGACGATCCAAGGCTTTCGTCGTGTTACAAGGGAAACTATACAAGAGAAGTATAACAGGCGTACTGCAATGGTGCATTACTCCTCAAGAAGGACAAGAAATCTTAAAGGACATCCACGCAGGGGTATGTGGGCATCACGCCAGCAGCAGGGCCATTGCAGCCAAAGCCTTTCGTGCAGGATTTTATTGGCTCATAGCCATTGAAGACGCGAAAGATATAATGAGGAAGTGTGAAGCTTGTCAACGTTTTGCATCTAGACCACATGCACAAGCAGCAGAGTTGCAACCAATACCATTATCTTGGCCCTTCTCACAATGGGGTCTTGACATGGTGGGAAAACTGCACAAATCTTGGCCAGGAGGGCATGTTTATATGCTAGTAGCACTCGACAAATTCACTAAGTGGGTAGAGGCAGCCCCCGTGACAACCCAAGACTCTACAGCAGCAATCAATTTCATCAAGTCAATAGTTTTTCACTTTGGAGTACCACACAGTATCATCACAGACAATGGGACACACTTCACATCAAAGGAGTTCAAAAATTACTGTGAAAGTTTGGGAATAAAATTGAAATTCGCATCTGTGGCACATCCAAAGACAAATGGGCAAGTCGAGAAAGCCAATGGCTTGATATGCAATGGGATAAAGAAAAGGCTGTTAGCACCCCTCGAAAAAGCCAAGCACGCTTGGGTAGATGAGCTACCCTCCGTACTCTGGAGTCTCCGAACTACACCTAATGCAGCTACTCAAGAGACACCTTTCTTCCTGGTCCATGGCGCAGAAGCTATTCTTCCAGTTGAGATCACCCATGAAGCTCCAATAATAGCAGCATATGATGAGACAACTTCCACAGAAGCGCTTCAAGATGATGTTGATGCACTCGAGAAAGCAAGAGACGTAGCACTAGCTAGAGCTACTCAATATCAGCAAAATCTACGAAACTAACACAGTAGTCGAGTTCGTCCATGATCTTTCGTGGTGGGAGACCTAGTTCTACGACTCAAGCAAGATGGTCATGGAAAACTAGAGTCCCCTTGGGTGGGACCTTACATCGTCACAGAAGTAATACCAGGAGGAGCTTATCGAATACAAGACAAGAAAATGGGGAAAGACGAGAGTAACCCGTGGAATGCAGAGCAACTACGACAGTTCTACGCATAAGCGATATAACGCGACAAAGAATTTTTCGAGTTGTGACCCTCTGAACCCAGAACATGAGGCCATAGGTCGGGTTCCTTGGGTCAAACCGACAATATGTGTAAATATTTTACTCTACACTCGGGGGCTCAGACCCTCGAGTCGTACGAAATAATTTTAACAAGTTATCGAGATTTGTGATTATCTGAGGCATACTACAAGGATGATTGCAACCCAATATTTCGGCAGTGACATAAACGGTTCAAAGGAACCCGATAAAATATTAATGCGCACACCTTGGAACCATGATTTGTTCCCATGGTCTATTAATAAGGTAAACACATAATCCAGATACGATTACTTATTATAGATAGTACGAGGAAGAACAACTAGGGAAAGAGATTACATAAAGAGAAACTAGTGAAAATGCACTTCGGCTTCAAACTCCTTCTAGCACTGGGTGCCGTCATAGATTCTCACGTCGAACTTCGACGTGCCGATGTGGAAGTCAAAAGTCATGAAAAAGCTTTGATGGATGTGATATCCCAGCATTTAGGATCAAACGAAGGGTAGAACTAGGACCTTTGTGCATTCATGCATCTAAAATCTGAGTAATTTTTTTGCAAATTCAAAAACCGGGCTGAGCAAAGCTTCTATCTAATAACATCTAGGGTTAGAGGTTATTAGAATGTTATGAGCTATGCTATGATCTCTTGATGATGTTGTTTAAGTGATTTTGGAATTTCATTTTGGTTTTTGAATATTATTAAACAATAATAAATAAATGTTAATAAAAGATAACTCAATAATAAATTGAGTTGGATAATAGAAATGGAATAAGTAAATAAAGCAAACTGAAATATTACTTTATTAATATTTAACACAATTACAATGTCTTTACAAATTGGAAAGGTAAAAAGAAGATTACAAAAGTGAAAAATAAAAGAAAACTAATCCTAAACTAGCTTTTGCATCTTCAAGATCTTCATGATGATCTTGAATCATCAACCTGCAAAATAAACAGCAAATAAAAGAACATAGAGTTAGGGTTAGAATGAAGTACTCTCAGACTTTGGCAATTAGATTGCCATTTGCATCATCGAGTTTAATTGATCAAGTGAGGTATCTGTTCTTAAAATACTGGTACAAAACATTGTGCACCCAACACTTCAGCATTTCTAGCGTCAAAGAGAGAGTAGTGAGGATCAGATCAAGCCTGGGTGACAAGCAGAGCAGTAGCTTACAAGCAGCTCAGTCACAATGACTGGGTGTGGTGTTGTCAACACCACATCAATTCTGTGAAGTAGCTGGTGGAGTATATCAGCTCGGCCAGGAGCTAGCAGCTCTCAGTCGACAGGCATAGCACCAGCACAAAAGAACTCAGTTCTTTTCACAGCACCAAATACCACCCAACAAACAAACCCAGGGATTGAATCCCTGGAAGTTCAAGAAGGTGGCAAGGTGAAGCAACCCTGACCAGGAGGAGAAGGGCAGGCACCAGAAGCTTACCAGGAGGAGAAGGGCAGGCAGGAGTCAACCCAGGAGGAGAAGGGCAAGCTAGGAGCAAACCACAACTCTCCAGCAAGCAGCAGCAGTTCAACACCAAGACCTGAGCTGCAAAACTCCAGCCAACAGGTGGATACCTTTGCATCTCATATTTCACTGCCAGTGCATGAAAATCATGCATGGTTGGATGTTGTAGAGTATCCCTCAGACTTGCAAAGTGGTGCTTTGCCAAGTTCATCATTGGGGGTGTGATTTAAGCCAAATAGAAACAACCAGGGTAGCAGCCTCAGCTTGTGCTTCACTGGCAAGCTTAGCTTAGCAAGAGTTTGAGCATGCACATGATCAGGTTGTGCTGGGCACATATCCAATAGGATATGCACCTCAGCCACACAACAAGATCCATTTCACTTTCAAATCACAAAACTCTGGATAAATAAGCAAATCATCTCACAAGTTTGTGAGTGGCCTCAGACCAGCATCGCAGGCCTGTAAAACAAGGTAAGTTTCACCAGTAGTTAGCTCGTTCAAGATCTTGTTGCTGGGCATAGGACAAAAGTGTCATACACCTCAAACACAACACATTCATTGAATTTGAGAGCCACCAGAGAGGAACCCAGTTGTATCATTTTCAAAAGTTTCTACTAGGAATCAACAAGCATCAGTAGCAGTAGCTAGGTGATGGGATTCAGTTAACATAACTGAATCTCTGCTAACAGAGCATCACAACATCCCATTTAGAATTAGGGAAACATTGTTCAAATCATTTTCCTAGGTTATTTAGCTAGGAATCATTAACTTATCTATCAGTAGATAATTGAATCTTTGCAAACATTGCAAGATTCATATCAGTATTCTTGTCATGACCAAAACTCTGACAGAGGAGTCAACAGCACAGCATAATCACCACCTGACCAAGTATAGAACTTAACTAAATTTAGAAATTCAGTGATCTACACAAATAACTCTGATAGCATGGCATCATATGAATCAGGGAGTGACTTAGCAAGCTACAGGTGTTAACTGAATCTTGCAACAGGGCAAGTTTCAGCATAACTATTCTGTCAAAGAATTCACTGACAGAGCAAAGGACACATCAAGACCATCACTAATCAAGCATAATATCACTGAACTGAAACCACAAGACAAGCTAGCATCAGCTAACAGCTGCACAGAATCAATCTGTGAGCTTGGCTCACTGGCCTTGGCCAGATGGCCAGAGACCATGGCCAGAGAAGAAAGAGAGGGGTAGAGAGGAGGATGACACACTCACCGACGCCCAGGTGCTCGTCTGGACGGCATGGCAGGGCAGTGCCCGCGCGGCCGGCCAGAGGCTGCCCGAGGGAGTCTTCACCATGGCACACCAGGAGCACCGCATCACCGGCATGCTCACACACACCAGGATCTCCTCGGAGAAGCACCGCAAGCACCACAGAGAGCCGGCGAGGTGTCGAGGTCAGTGGCAACAGAGAGGCGATTCCCGAGTGAGATCCAGCCCTGGATCTTCTCGGAGAGGAGGCGGCCGGTGAAACCGTTTGGTGGAGGTGAAAGAGGGCTCGTAGGTAAGCAACTCGCCCAAGGTGGCGGTGGCGGAACTCGCCAGAGTCGGCTGGGATCGCCAGGCGACAGCGGAGGTGACTAGGGTTCGCCAGAGAGGACTCGGGAGCGAGAGAGAGGGGGAGAGAGTGAGAGGAGGCCGTTTCGGTTGGGTCGGTTTGACTGACCCAGACCCGGGCCTGATGGGCCAGTAGGATAGGTGGGCTGGCTTGGCCTCTGGGCCAAGACCATGTCTTGTTTCTTTTCTTTTTCTTTTTATTTCTATTTCCCTAATCTGAATTAAAAGAGTTGTGAAATTCTATTTTCTTTAAAAATTTCAAATTCAAATAAAATTCATAATTGAATAAATTAAACTCTAGGAAACAACCATTTATTTCAAAATGAAATGTCAAATTGATTATCAAATTCAAATAAGCATTATTCCTTTATTATCAAACTCCAAAATTCTTATTTTTTAATTAGTAAAATAAAAATTAAGTCTTTTCTTTATTAAATTAATTCCTTTTCTTTTCAAACAAACTTAACCAAAGTTTAATAATTTCAAATTACTTCCAAACCCTAATTGACGGTTTGAATTACCATGTCTAGGTTAAAACACACCAATGGAACCTTGTGTTATATTAAAACACTTTAACCATACCAAGTCTTGGGTAAAACACACAAATAAGAAAACAAAGACAATGAATCACCATGCATTGCATATCATTGCACATAGCATCCATTTGCTTCTTTAAAACATTGTCCTTACTGGACAATGATTGGATTTCTGTAGAACAAGGAGATCAGGAGCATCGCCAAGTATCCGACTCCATTACCTTTCAGTCACAAGGCAAGTTTATCTTGCTCATATCTCTTGATTGCACTGGTTTTGAAACTTCTTGCAAAGTGTTGACTTCAAACTCTAACATTTCAAAATGGATGGAAAACCTATTTTCATAAATAATATGACTAGAGGTTATCGACCAGTGGTGATAACCTAGGATGGCTAGCAGGTGGAACCACGGTAAGATTGTGGTGGTGGAGGTTCCACTTGCACGGGAAAGTAAACCTAGGACTAACTACCAATGCCACAGTTAATCTTGTGCAGTAAAAACCGTGTCATCCAAGAGACTTGGAATGGGACGGGAAAGTCATTTGTATCTTCTCTCGTTCGCATGTCAATGGACACTCAGCTACCATTCGCCGTATGTCTTGCGAGAATACATGCACATGGGTGGGACCCCTTAGTGCCCACGGCCACTGGTGTCTATGATGGTCCACAAGGGATGCCTAGGTACTTCATCATTGGGGGTGAATATCAGGGGCACAACCTGCTTGCATGAATTGGGTGGGCATGCGTTGTGCGGAGGAGGCAGTGAATGGCTTGGATCAATGACTGGGCCCCACACCAAGGAAGTGTGGACGGGAATGTACGCCCGGTTGTGCAGCAAGGCTTTGATCTCTTTTGGAAGGACACGCCTCTGCAGAGTGTAAAAAGATGTGACATGTTACCCCTTGTTCCGGGAAGGAGCTGCGAACACGGCAGGAAAGGTGCTCTCAAGGCACTAATACCCTGTGTTGGCTGTTGGGCATAGTTTTCTAAAGTAAAAGCAATCTTTCAAGAAACCTTTGATAAAACCTTGCATTGGCCTATGACTCTTTTGGGTCCATGGCTGTAGATAGTGCATATCACACAACTTCTTTCTAAAGAAACTTGCTGGGTAATGCTCGTTACTCACCCCAATCTCTTAAACCCTTGCTAGACTGTGAAGAGCTTGATAAGGCAACTCTGAACGCCATCGGAGGCCAGCAGGACATCTTCTACGAGGAGCCAGATCTTTCTCGCAGAGTCGAAGGCATGGATTACTTCATACGCTACGGAGCGTCTTCCGACGAGGACTCGGAGTGAAGAAAGACTAACTAGTAGAATAGTATCGTAGTCGAGGAACCGAGCAACTGTAGAATAGGAATAAGTTGTTGAGTTCTTCACTTGTTGAATTATTTTAAGCTTTCCAGTTGTTGTAAACACTAAGCACTTGAGGTTTTATCTTATGGGGAGCATTTCGTTATCATCACGCTTTGGTTTGTAATAATATGAAGTTCAGTTTGTGTTTGGGCCCACAATGTTTCTGCTGTACCATTCTGAGGGATGTAATATTTGTGGAGGCTTGTTCTGCAAGTGTTATATCAATGACTTGCATACTACAACATGCAGTGGTATGCTGGGTCACTACAGCTGGTATCAGAGCAATTGCTTTGACCTTAGGTTGGAAGCCTAGTAAAGGGATAGAACCTGTAGGAGTCTAGTAGCAACGGTAAAGAGTTCTCTAAATCTATGATGGTTATTCACTTGGGAATAACATAGTCATATTTTTAGTGTTACAATTCTTTATTATGATGCATCATACTAATTCTACATCCTATTCTTGTAACAGCTAATATGGCATCGAGAATTCTAGCACGCACCGTTTGGTCACAGAGGAAGACTCTAGAAGACTATGAGGGAACTTTGACTGAGCAGTTAGGATCACTACTACGGGCTTTTGGACTCAGCACCGACATCCCTGTTAAGACCTATACTTACAAGGATGACGGGACTGTGGTCAAGTACCGTGTTGTGATCATGCTACCAGATGGATTAGCACCTAGTCCAGTTCAGCCTTCCGGAGAAGGAAGAGGAGAGACTGCAGCTTATCATGAGGCGGTAGTGCGAGCTATTGCGACTATCAGGGAGTACAGAGCGGTGGAGTTAGCAGGTACCACTTTTACCGCTATTCCTCATGACTCATTGATGGATGAGCCGGGAATGGATCACGATGTTCTGGTAAAGAAGAAGCCGAAGTTGGCAGCCAGACTTCTTGATAGGTATAGGAAGATGGTGGGATCACTGTATAACACCCACCAGGTCATTGTGGAGGACAAGGCAGAGATGCTTGATGACCTCACAGACACCACTAGGAGGCAGGAGCGAGCTCAGATGACTAGGCAGGAGTCGGAGGGATCACACTTCTCACCAGTTGTGGAACTCACAGTTACCCGACACAGCCTGGACCTTCCAGGTATTCACCCACTCCAGAGCCTATACATTACCCAGTTATCACTTCTAGTATGGAGGCGCAGCAGGGTTTCAAGGGGGTCTAGGAGTCCGAGCTTCCCATTGAGAACTCTGATGGGTGGAGGTTTGACTGGCTGGGAGATGGTCAGCAGTATACTAGCTCGTATGGAGGGACGGCTCAGGCGGCAGGAGGAGGAGATGCCGTAGTTACTCCTGTTGTAACTGTAGAGGAGGAGGACCCTATGGAGGTTCAGTTTGAGAGTCAGGAGCCGGTTGAGACACCTATGGAGCAGGACACACCGTTTGACCACACCTACTGCACGGAGAGTGTGTGTTATGGAGAGGCAGAGCCTTTCCCTACTACGACTGCTCACGAGACCAGGTGTACTTTGAGAGCTACCTCGGACTTAATGGACTCGTGTTGAGTGATACCTCTACGATGGACATGTCCGACTCGAACTATGTTCCGGGCGGTAGGCCGTTCGTTCCAGAGACAGTGCGCCGGACTACACGCCAACACGGGTGGACTCCAGGCATGTACTATGAGCCGTGAGACCATGACAGGATGTCAAGACTAAGTCAGAAGCTTAGTTGTATCTGTGAATGCAGCTAGTGCTAGTAGTATGTTGTAATAATAAGAGAGACGGTAGAACTTTCCAGTCTCGATCTATGAGTGTACTCCACCTGTGAGAGTACGTGCAGTAATAATGACTATGTATCAGTTTGTATGTGTTGTATAATATGTACCTTGTATATGGGTTTTCTTGCGATCTTCCATTTGGAGTTGGATTTCTATTTTCCATTGTGTGACTAGTTCTAGGCATGAAGTGAAGCTCAGAAAGCATGGGCATGGTGTAATTATGAGATCTTCGCTTGATGTTACAGGACTAGAGGGGTTATGGATACGGGTGTAGCTGCCGAAGCCGAAGATCAACGCTTGGCACAAGAAGCTCAAACGAAGGCAATGAATGACCAGCAGGCAGAAAGGGAATCCAAAGCTAATGCTGATCAAGAAGCTCAAGATCATTTACCACCACCACCATTCAGGCCTTTGGCAGAGCAAAGCTTTATGCAGTATATGCAGTTCATGCAAGAAACGCAGAACAAGTTTATGCAAGAGCTCATGGGGCATGTTGGAGCCGTAAGGGTTCAGGAAGCAAGAGGGGTAAGTCTTTCTGACTTCCTCAATGCAAAACCACTTCCTTTTGCTTCTGTGGTGGAACCTATGGATGCGGAAGACTGGCTTATGGACACAGAGAGAAAATTGAAGGTTGTTGGAGCCAATGACGAGGAGGAGGTTCGTTATGCTGTACACCTTCTATCTGGACCAGCCGCAGCATGGTGGGATAATGAAGTGACACTTCAACATCCGGAGAAGGTATTCTCTTGGGAAGAGTTTAAGGAAAAATTCCGTACCTTCCATGTGCCAGAAAGTGTGGTTGAGCTCAAGAGGAGGGAATTTGAAGACCTCAAGCAGGGGAGTGCAACAATGATGGCTTATATCAAGGAGTTCACGAGACTCTCTCGTTACGCAAGTGACGAGGTGAGTACTGACAGCAAGAGGATGAAAAGGTTCCTCAGGGGACTGGATCCATACGCGGCAGTGCAGATGAAGTTGACTAAGCCGCGTAACTTCCAAGAATTGATGGATACAGCCATCACATGGGAGAATGATTACAAGTTGGTTCAGATGAGCCGAATGAAGAGGGCCAAGACTAAGGCCAAGAGAGTTCAGCCAACTCAAAGTACTCCAAATCTAAGTTTCAAACCCAGGGTCAGGACAGGAGGAGTTCCACCCAATCGGAAGACGTTCACACCAAAAGGTCAGATCATCTGTCACAACTGTGGACTTCCAGGACATTTCAAGAGTGAATGTATGAAGCCAAGGATAATATGCCACGCTTGTGGAAAAGAGGGGCACATTCGGCCTGATTGCCCTAACAAACCCACCGGAGGTTGGCCAGTTAACAGTGGAGGCAAGACAGGAGGAGGTGGACGACCTGCATCTGGAGGTGGCAGGTAGCAGCAAGAATGGAAATGGGAAAAGCGGCCGGACTTTTGGGAAGCTGAATTGCACATCTCTGGAGGAAGCTAACAACTCTGAAACGGCGGTCATAGGTACGCTCAGCATCCTTACTCATCCCGGCAAAGTTCTTTTTGATACCGGTGCCACTACATCATTCATTTCCAAAGATTTTGTCGAAAAATATGGGTTAAGGTGTCAGGCGATAGCGCATCCTATGACTGTGGTGAAGGCCGGGGTAAACTTTTAGTATCCCAATTCAATCCAGACCAGGTCATTACGATCTGTGACTGTCCTTATTTCACTGATCTCTATGTTCTTCCACTTAAAAACATTGAAGTTGTTCTGGGTATAGATTGGATGTCCGATCATGGAGCACACATTGATTGTGAAGAGAAGACTGTGTCAATCCGGAAGCCTGGAGGTGGAAGGATCACTTATCAAGCTGATAAGCACACCCATGTAGAGATTGGAATTCAACTCAATTCTCTGAAGGAGGCCAAGTTAGAGGATATTCCAGTGGTTAACGAGTTCATGGATGTGTTTTGTCAAGAATTACCGGGAATGCCACTGGATCGGGAGATAGAATTCACCATAGATCTGAAGCCAGGCACAACACCAATTTCTCAAGCACCCTATAAAATGGGTCCTAAGGAGTTGAAAGAACTGAAGGAGCAGCTAGATGAGCTAGAGAGTAAAGGATTTATCCAAGAAAGTATATCACCTTGGGGTTCGCCAGTTATATTTGTTGATAAAAGAGATGGAGGCAGAAGAATGTGTGGGGATTTCAGGAATCTGAACAATGTCACCATCAAAAACAAGTATCCTTTACCAAGGATTCAAGATCTGTTTGATCAAGTTCATGGAGCTGGGGTTTTCTCCAAGATTGACCTGAGATCTGGATATCATCAAATTAAAATCAAGCCAGAAGATGTACCAAAGACTGCATTTGTCTCAAGGTATGGACATCGCGAATACTTAGTTGTTCCTTTTGGTTTGACCAATGCTCTAGCAATTTTCATGAATTTGATGAACAAGATTTTCATGCCATACCTGGACAAGTTTGTGATAGTGTTTATTGATGACATTTTGATATACTCAAAGAATAAAGAGGATCATGCTAAACATCTCAGAATAGCATTGCAAGTGTTAAGGGAACATTAGCTGTATGCTAAATTCAGCAAGTGTGAATTCTGGTTGGATCAAGTGGAATTTCTTGGTCATGTCATTAGCAAGGAGGGGATTGCCGTGAATCCAAGCAAAGTTCAGTCAGTTTTGGATTGGCAAGCACCAATCAATGTGAAGGAAATTAGAGGTTTTCTGGGAATGGCCGGATACTATCGGAGATTCATTGAAGGATTTTCGAAGATAGCAGGGCCGATGACTAAGTTGTTAAGGAAAAACACTCCATTTGAGTGGTCTGAAAAGTGTGAAGAGAGCTTTCAAGAGCTAAAAAGGTGACTCACAACAGCACCTATCTTAGCAGTACCAGAAACTGGAAAGGATTACACAGTTTACTGCGATGCATCCAAGAATGGATTGGGTTGTGTTTTGATGCAAGACTGAAAGGTAATTGCTTATGGTTCAAGACAACTCAAGCCACATGAAGTCAATTACCCAACACATGACCTAGAATTGGCAGCAGTTGTGTTTGCTCTCAAGCAATGGAGGCAATTTCTCTATGGAGCTAAATGTGAGCTATACACCGATCACAAGAGCCTAAAATACTTCTTTACCCAGAAGGAGTTGAATATGAGGCAGAAAAGATGGCTAGAGTTGATCAAGGATTATGATCTTACCATCAACTATACCCCTGGAAAGGCTAACGTGGTAGCCGATGCATTAAGTCGGAAGAGTACAGAAACCCAGCTAATGGATAGAGAACTTCCGGAGGAAATACTCAAGGACCTTGAAAGACTGGATATACAATGCCTAGAAGTCAAATCTTTGGGAAGTATATACACTATGAGGGTGATGGAGGAAAGACAAAGTGACTTGAAATACACTATATTCAGAAGACAAGATGAAGATCCTTTCATCGCTGAAGAAATCCGTAGAATTGAAGAGGGTAGACCATCTGAATTCCGACTAGGTGATTTCAATTCACTTTGGTTCCTAAACAGAATTTGTGTGCCAGATATACCGGAGATCAAAGGATTGATACTCAAGGAGGCTCATGAGACACCATACTCCATTCATCCGGGAAGTACGAAGATGTACATGGATCTCAAGGAGTTGTTCTGGTGGAATAACATGAAGCGGGATATAGCCAAGTATGTAGCGGAATGCCACACTTGTCAGAGAGTCAAGGCAGAACATCAAAGTCCAGCAGGGTTACTACAACCTTTGGATATTCCGGAGTGGAAATGGGAGGAAATCGGTATGGACTTTATTACCGGTTTACCTTTAACCAAGAGACACAAGGATATGATATGGGTGATAGTTGATCGACTCACCAAGAGTGCCCATTTCTTGGCTGTGAACCAGAAGGATAGTGCAGAAAAGTTGGTAGAGATCTATGTAAGAGAAATCGTCAGCAAGCATGGAGTGCCCAAGAAGATCGTCTTAGATAGAGGGTCTGTTTTCACATCAACATTCTGGGGAAATCTTCACGCAGCACTGGGATCACAATTGGATTTTAGCAGTGCTTATCATCCTCAAACTGGAGGGCAAACGGAAAGAACTAATCAAATCCTAGAGGATATGCTACATGCATGTGCTCTAGATTTTGGAGGTTCATGGGATGAACACTTACCGTTAGCAGAGTTTTCTTACAACAACAGCTATCAAAGCAGCTTAAAGGCAGCACCATTTGAAGTACTCTACGGACGCAAGTGCAGATCTCCAATATGCTGGTTTGAGCCAGGAGGCAACCAGGAATTTGAAACTGATTTCATCAAGGAGAAACAAGGTATCATTGATATCATCCGTGATTGTTTAAAGATAGCCCAGAGTAGACAAAAGAGTTATGCAGATCAAAAGAGCCAGACATGGGAACCCAAAGTAGGGGATATGGTCTATTTGAAGGTTAGTCCTATGAAAGGAATCAAGAGGTTCGGTATTAAAGGAAAGTTAAGTCCGAGATATATTGGACCATTCAGGATTTTGAAGCAGAATCAGAGTGTTGCTTTTGAATTGGAGCTTCCAGCAAAACTGAAGCAAGTTCACAATGTTTTCCATGTTTCTCAACTTCGGAAGTGTCTGAAAGCACCTGAAGACTCTATCACTCATGATGACCTTGACTTATGAGGAGAAGCCAATAAAGATCTTAGAGGAGAACTGGAAGAGGCTTCGGAATCGTGCAATAAAGTTCTGCAAAGTGCAATGGAAACATCACTCTGAACGTGAAGCAACTTGGGAAAAAGAAGAAGATTTGAGACAAGCTTATCCAGAACTCTTTAGGTACACAAAGTTTTAACTTCGGGATGAAGTTCTGATAAGGGGGGAAGACTGTGATATCCCAGCATTTAGGATCAAACGAAGGGTAGAACTAGGACCTTTGTGCATTCATGCATCTAAAATCTGACTAAATTTTTCGCAAATTCAAAAACCGGGGTGAGCAAAGCTTCTATCTAATAACATCTAGGGTTAGAGGTTATTAGAATGTTATTAGCTATGCTATGATCTCTTGATGATGTTGTTTAAGTGATTTTGGAATTTCATTTTGGTTTTTGAATATTATTAAACAAGAATAAAAAAATGTTAATAAAAGATAACTCAATAATAAATTGAGTTGGATAATAGAAATGGAATAAGTAAATAAAGCAAACTGAAATATTACTTTATTAATATTTAACACAATTACAATGTCTTTACAAATTGGAAAGGTAAAAAGAAGATTACAAAAGTGAAAAATAAAAGAAAACTAATCCTAAACTAGCTTTTGCATCTTCAAGATCTTCATGATGATCTTGAATCATCAACCTGCAAAATAAACAGCAAATAAAAGAACATAGAGTTAGGGTTAGAATGAAGTACTCTCAAACTTTGCACTAGTAGGAAAACCCTTATAGGTGGAATGCAATTCTGTGGTGCACTAGCCAGCAGTGCGCCACAGAAATTATTTCTGTGGCGCACCAAACCAGGTGCGCCACAGAAATATGTCCTTTCTGTGGCGCACCAAAAGACCATGCGCCACAGAAATAGGGTGGGACCCATGCCCTATCAGCCCCAATCATTGGTTTCTCTATTTCTGTGGCGCATCACGGCTAGTGCGCCACAGAATTAGAGCATTCTGTGGCGCACCAAGACCAGTGCGCCACAGAATTTGGGTAATTCTGTGGCGCACTGGCCCTGGTGAGCATTCTGTGGCGCACCAAGACCAGTGCGCCACAGAATTAGGGTAATTCTGTGGTGCACTGGCCCTGGTGCGCCACAGAATTAGCTCGTCCCACCCCCCCCCCCCCCCCCCCCCCCGTGGGTCGCCTTTTTAGTCTTTTAAAAAATAAGAGAAAATGATAAAAGGTTTGAAAAAAATTCAAAAAATCAGATTTAGTTATGTTATGTGATCTAGTAAGTAAGAAAAATAATAAAAATGAATTTTGATATTTTTTACAAAAAAACTTTATGTCTCGGTAAAACGGCCATAACTTTTGCATACGAAGTCGGATTAAAAAGTTTTTTATATGAAAAAGTATCTACACGAAAAGTTACATCCGATTTCAACGACCTACGGTCGTTTCGACAAATTTTAGAATCTCAAAATTCAAAAGGGAAAATAGACTTTTTTGCACTTTTATATTTTCAATTTTTTTTAAAATTTTTATGATCAAAATTTATATTGGATTAAACTTTTGGATTAGTTATATACACACATATAACACACATGCAGATATATACACACATATACACACACATATATAGACACACATATACACACACATATATACACACATATACACACACATATACACACACATATACACACATGCAGATATATACACACATATACACACACATATACACACACATATAGACACATATACACATATACACACATACACACATATATGCACACATATACACACATATATGCACATATACACATACATACACACATATATACATATATATATGCACACATATACACACATATATGCACATATACACATACATACACACATATATACATATATATATACACACATACACACACATATATGCACATATACGCACATATAAACACATATATATGCACACATGCATACATATACACACATATACACACATATACACACATATACATACACATATACACACATATACGCGGACATACATACACATATACACACATATACGTGGACATACATACACATATATGCACATATACATACATATACACACATATATATGCACACATGCATACATATACACACACATGCATACATATACACACATATATACGCGAATATATATACACATATACACACACATATACACATATACACATATATACATAATATATATACACATATATACACATACACACACATATACGCACATACACACACAAGCACACATAGGCCTTAAGAGGATTGATATGATAGTAATATCAATAAGAACTTGGGTAGGTTAGGGATAGCTCATGCACATAGAATGGAGAAGTTAAGCGTGCTAAACCCGGAGTAGTCTAAAGATGGGTGACCTAGCGGGAAGTCAAGAAATTCGGTGTGATTTGAATATGTTCCTCGTGTGATAAAATCCTAAAAAAATTGAAATAAAATAGTTTTTTCACATTATTTCGATTTTTATGATTTTCAAAAAATAATAATATTTTTTTCGATTTTTAAATTTTTTTGAATTTTTTTGAATTTTTTTGAATTTTCTGTGGCGCACCTATTTCTGTGGCGCACCTAGTAATCATGCGCCACAGAATGCCTTATTTCTGTGGCGCATATAAACTGGTGCGCCACAGAATGTCTATTTCTGTGGCGCATGTACTGGTGCGCCACAGAATGCTTATTTTTGTGGCGAAGATTCTGTGGAGCACCACCCATGCGCCACAGAATGTCTATTTTGGTGCGCCACAGATGAGCTTTTCCCTACTAGTGTTGGCAATTAGATTGCCATTTGCATCATTGAGTTTAATTGATCAAGTGAGGTGTTTGTTCTTAAAATACTGGTACAAAACATTGTGCACCCAACACTTCAGCATTTCTAGCGTCACAGAGAGAGTAGTGAGGATCAGATCAAGACTGGGTGACAAGCAGAGCAGCAGCTTACAAGCAGCTCAGTCACAATGACTGGGTGTGGTGTTGTCAACACCACAGCAATTCTGTGAAGCAGCTGGTGGAGTAGATCAGCTCGGCCAGAAGCTAGCAGCTCTCAGTCGACAGGCATAGCACTAGCACAAAAGAACTCAGTTCTTTTCACAGCACCAAATATCACCCAACAAACAAACCCAGGGATTGAATCCCTGGAAGTTGAAGAAGGTGGCAAGGTGAAGCATCCCTGACCAGGAGGAGAAGGGCAGGCACCAGAAGCTTACCAGGAGGAGAAGGGCAGGCAGGAGTCGACCCAGGAGGAGAAGGGCAAGCTAGGAGCAAACCACAACTCTCCAGCAAGCAGCAGCAGTTCAACACCAAGATCTCAGCTGCAAAACTCCAGCCAACAGGTGGATACCTTTGCATCTCATATTTCGCTGCCAGTGCATGAAAATCATGCATGGTTGGGTGTTGTAGAGTATCCCTCAGACTTGCAAAGTGGTGCTTTGCCAAGTTCATCATTGGGGGTGTGATTTAAGCCAAATAGAAACAACCAGGGTAGCAGCCTCAGCTTGTGCTTCACTGGCAAGCTTAGCTTAGCAAGAGTTTGAGCATGCACATGATCAGGTTGTGCTGGGCACATATCCAATAGGATATGCACCTCAGCCACACAACAAGATCCATTTCACTTTCAAATCACAAAACTCTAGATAAATAAGCAAGCAAATCATCTCACAAGTTTGTGAGTGGCCTCAGACCAGCATCACAGGCCTGTAAAACAAGGTACGTTTCACCAGTAGTTAGCCAGTTCAAGATCTTGTTAATGGGCATAGGACAAAAGTGTCATACACCTCAAACACAACACATTCATTGAATTTGAGAGCCACCAGAGAGGAACCCAGTTGTATCATTTTCCAAAGTTTCTACTAGGAATCAACAAGCATCAGTAGCAGTAGGTAGGTGATGGGATTCAGTTAACATAATTGAATCTCTGCTAACAGAGCATCACAGCATCCCATTTAGAATTAGGGAAACATTGTTCAAATCATTTTCCTAGGTTATTTAGCTAGGAATCATTAACTTATCTATCAGTAGATAACTGAATCTTTGCAAACATTGCAAGATTCATATCAGTATTCTTGTCATGACCAAAACTCTGACAGAGGAGTCAACAGCACAGCATAATCACCACCTGACCAAGTATAGAACTTAACTGAATTTAGAAATTTAGTGATCTACACAAATAACTCTGACAGCATGGCATCATATGAATCAGGGACTGACTTAGCAAGCTATAGGTGTTAACTAAATCTTGCAACAGGGTAAGTTTCAGCATAACTGTTCTGTCAAAGAATTCACTGACAGAGCAAAGGACACAGCAAGACCATCACTAATCAAGCATAATATCACTGAACTGAAACCACAAGACAAGCTAGCATCAGCTAACAGCTGCACAGAATCAATCTGTGAGCTTGGCTCACTGGCCTTGGCCAGACGGCCAGAGACCATGGCCGGAGAAGAAAGAGAGGGGTAGAGAGGAGGATGACACACTCACCGACGGCATGGCAGGGCAGTGCCCGCGCGGCCGGCCAGAGGCTGCCCGAGGGAGTCTTCACCACGGCACACCAAGAGCACCGCATCACCGGCATGCTCACACACACCAGGATCTCCTCGGAGAAGCACCGCAAGCACCACAGAGAGCCGGCGAGGTGTCGAGGTCAGTGGCGATAGAGAGGCAATTCCCGAGTGAGATCCAGCCCTGGATCTTCTCGGAGAGGTGGCGGCCGGCAAAACCATTTGGTGGAGGTGAAAGAGGGCTCATAGGTGAGCAACTCGCCCAAGGTGGCGGCGGCGGAACTCGCCAGAGTTGGCCGGGATCGCCAGGCGATGGCGGAGGCGACTAGGGTCCACCAGAGAGGACTCAGGAGCGAGAGAGAGAGGGGGAGAGAGTGAGAGGAGGCCGTTTGGGTTGGCTCGGTTTGACCGACCTAGACCCGGGCCTGATGGGCCAGTAGGATAGGTGGGCTGGCTTGGCCTCTGGGCCAAGACCATGTCCTGTTTCTTTTCTTTTTCTTTTTATTTCTATTTCTCTAATCTGAATTAAAAGAGTTGTGAAATTCTATTTTCTTTAAAAATTTCAAATTCAAATCAAATTCATAATTGAATAAATTAAACTCTAGGAAACAACCCTTTATTTCAAAATGAAATGTGAAATTGATTATCAAATTCAAATAAGCATAATTTTTAATTAGTAAAATAAAAATTAAGTCTTTTCTTTATTAAATTAATTCCTTTTCTTTTCAAACTTAACCAAAGTTTAATAATTTCAAATTGCTTCCAAACCCTAATTGAGGGTTTGAATTACCATGTCTAGGTTAAAACACACCAATGGAACCTTGTGTTATATTAAAACACTTTAACCATACCAAGTCTTGGGTAAAACACACAAATAAGAAAACAAAGACAATGAATCACCATGCATTGCATATCATTGCACATAGCATCCATTTGCTTCTTTAAAACATTGTCCTTACCGGACAATGATTGGATTTCTGTAGAACAAGGAGATCAGGAGCATCGCCAAGTATCCGACTCCATTACCTTTCAGTCACAAGGCAAGTTTATCTTGCTCATATCTCTTGATTGCACTGGTTTTGAAACTTCTTGCAAAGTGTTGACTTCAAACTCTAACATTTCAAAAGGGATGGAAAACCTATTTTCATAAATAATATGACTAGAGGTTATCGACCAGTGGTGATAACCTAGGATGGCTGGCAGGTGGAACCACGGTAAGATTGTGGTGGTGGAGGTTCCACTTGCACGGGAAAGTAAACCTAGGACTAACTACCAATGCCACAGTTATTCTTGTGCAGTAAAAACCGTGTCATCCAAGAGACTTGGAATGGGATGGGAAAGTCATCTGTATCTTCTCTCATTCGCATGTCAATGGACACTCAGCTACCGTTTGCCGTATGTCTTGCGAGAATACGTGCACATGGGTGGGACCCCTTAGTGCCCACGGCCACTGGTGTCTATGATGGTCCACAAGGGATGCCTAGGTACTTCATCGTTGGGGGTGAATATCAGGGTCACAACCTGCTTGCGTGAATTGGGTGGGCATGCGTTGTGCGGAGGAGGTAGTGAATGGCTTGGATCAATGACTGGGCCCCACACCAAGGAAGTGTGGACGGGAATGTACGCCCGGTTGTGCAGCAAGGCTTTGATCTCTTTTGGAAGGACACACCTCTACAGAGTGTAAAAAGATGTGACATGTTACCCCTTTTTCCGGGAAGGAGCTGCGAACACGGTAGGAAAGGTGCTCTCAAGGCACTAATACCCTGTGTTGGTTGTCGGGCATAGTTTTCTAAAGTAAAAGCAATCTTTCAAGAAACCTTTGATAAAACCTTGCATTGGCCTATGACTCTTTTGGGTCCATGGCTGTAGATAGTGCATATCACACAACTTCTTTCTAAAGAAACTTGCTGGGTAATGCTCGTTACTCACCCCAATCTCTTAAACCCTTGCTAGACTGTGAAGAGCTTGATAAGGCAACTTTGAACGCCATCGGAGGCCAGCAGGACATCTTCTACGAGGAGCCAGATCTTTCTCGCAGAGTCGAAGGCGTGGATTACTTCATACGCTACGGAGCGTCTTCCGATGAGGACTCGGAGTGAAGAAAGACTAACTAGTAGAATAGTATTGTAGTCGAGGAACCGAGCAACTATAGAATAGGAATAATTTGTTGAGTTCTTCACTTGTTGAATTATTTGAAGCTTTCCAGTTGTTGTAAACACTAAGCACTTGAGGTGTTCTCTTATGGGGAGCATTTCGTTATCATCACGCTTTGGTTTGTAATAATATGAAGTTCAGTTTGTGTTTGGGCCTGCAATGTTTCTGCTGTACCATTCTGAGGGATGTAATATTTGTGGAGGCTTGTTCCGCAAGTGTTATATCAACGACTTGCATACTACAACATGCAGGGGTATGCTGGGTCACCGCAATGGAGTTCGTGATCCTCCGCAAACTGCGACCAGCCGCCCTTGAAGTACTGCTCACCGGCGCCATCGTACCAAACCTCCACTTCATAGGGAGTTCCTCCCCCAGAGTGTTCACGAAGAATCGCTTCTCGCAGTTCTCACCCATCCATAAACTTGGTGAATTTCAGCGGTAAGCGCTGAATCTCACGGCACTGCGCACTGACAATGCAGAAAAAGGAGTAGATTTTGGGAGGAGAAGCATTCGCGGAAGGAGCACTTGGACCTGGTGTAGTGGATGGCACCTTGATCTTATTTTTACTCCCGGCCAGACGGCCGGGGCGCCGCTTCACCGGAGTAGACGATGATGCCACCGCAGCTGTGGCGGTAGCCTTGTTCTTGCTACCGCGAGGGCGGCCACGGCCCCGTTTCTCCACCGGGGCACCGATGTTTAAGCGCGATCCACTTGCATCGTCCATGGAGACAAGCACTCTGAAAGAAAAACCCTAGATGGGATAAGAAAGAAGAAGACGATGTGGCGGAGAAAGGAACTAATGAAGGAGTTAGGGTTTTTTACCCTGGCCAAACCTGCTTTATTTATAAGCACATACTAATGGGCCTCTGGAGAGGCAAGGCCCAAAATATACTTCTGGGTTTTTAAAGTGCAGATAGTACAGAAGAATCAACGTATCAAGGAAAAAAGACGCGTACAAAAAAAAAGAAGAGAGAGTAAGGGATAAGAAAATATCTATAAAAAAGCACAAGTTCACCTGTCTTTGACTCAGGGGCTTGCGTCATAAGAAGGGGAGAACAACTGAAAAGGCGAATAAAGTCGACAAATGTCACGGGAAGAAATATATGAAGCAGGTTTATCTATTTTCTTGAGCCTATACCCGAAAATTTTGACTATAGCCTCGGGGGCTACTCCCATCGGGAGCGCTGTCGCGCACCTGATAGAAAGAAGTCGACAAAAGGAAGGAGAGGAGTCGAAGCTGGTGATAAAGAACAAGTTGATGGACATGAGATTTAGACATAATTGGTTGCATCTCATCAGCAAGGAACTTCGGCTACATTGCCGACAAAATGAACATCGATTACTCCCATCGGGAGTTATTCATGAAAGTTAAAAAGGATAACTCGAAATTTTTTGTATATTGAATCAGTCAAACAAGGCTGTGAAATATAATTCTCAAGTTGCGTCATCGTGAAAAAACTTGAATGCCGTGGTTGAAATATATCATGAAGGTGAGACCCCGGGATCCGTCCTGTGTGGCCCGGTATACGCACATGGATGCGCTCTGCTGGAATTTATCCATGTCTATGACGCAAAGAAAATCCTAGTGGACGCACTGGGTACCCTAAGAACCAATGGGATTCATTTTTTGTAAGTCCTAAATGCGGTAAAAGAATGGGTTTGACCGGTTTCCCAAATTCAAGTCCAAGGGGATTGAATTTGAAGTAGGTGACAAGTATATGTTCTGGCAGTTAACTGGCCTCTTGATCCGTCAGAGTTGTCAGGCTTGTTCATCAAAACCCCTTGCGAGATATCGTAGCAAAAAGATAAAGTCAAAAGACCAAGTCAAAGATTTGAAGATAAGAAGAAGTCAAAGAGATGATCAAGTCGAAGATTTGAAGACTTGAGATTCAACCCAAATCTTAATTCTGGTAGAATCTCGGGAGCTACTGACAAGGATATAGATAATAGAGCCCGTTAGTTAGCTACCCCTATGGCCCATTAAGCTAGGCCCAATTGTAATACTAGTCAAAATACGAGTTCATGTCGTATTTCGATATTGTAATCTGTGTCGGATCCCTCCCGATCCCTGAGACCTGGCCACCTATATATAGGGGCCAGGAGGGGACGGTAAGTGACAGATTGAAAGCAAGCCAGGTTTACACCCACGTTTACTTTTGATAGCCACCTTGTTTGACTGATTTTACCTTCGAGTTCATCCGACGCCCTGTCTCCCCGATCCTAAGTCCTTCATCTAGGACATTTGTCGAGTTATCCCTCGTCACTATCTCTTCGCCGAACTAGTGCACCTATACATCTGATAAGTGTATTAGGTGTGTTGGGGACACAAGAGACTTCTTGTATCATAATTGCAGGGTTGCTTGAGAGGGATACCTGTGACCTCTTCCTCTCTGAGTTCGATAAACCTTGGGTGATCCACTTAAGGGAAACTTGCTGTTGTTCTACAAACCTCTGCACTTGGAGGCCCAACACTGTCTACAAGAATAGAAGCGTGCATAGACATCAAGCTCTTTTCTAGCACCGTTGCCGGGGAGGTAAGGTAAAAGGTACTCACATCCTCGTGTGTGGGTACTCAACATTATTTCCTTTAGATTCTGCAATTATATCTTTTTGTTTTTATTTTCACTAGTTAGGCTTAATGGAAAACAAAGATCTTTATAATATTTTTCCTGAGTTAAGAAATGAAGTGTTTGAAGAGAAAATTGAAAAACCTTTGGAGCTTTATTTGCATGCTAATAGCAATGTTATTTGTATGAATTCTTTGAACACCGTTATTGCTAATGCTATAGAAAAGTCTAAGCTTGGGGAAGCTGGTTTTTATGAGCATGATATTTTTAGTTCCCCAGCTTTAGTGGAGAAAATTCACTCTAATGATATTTTATCTCCCATATGTGATGATTCTAATGATGTTTGTGATCCTCATCCTTTTAAAATACCTACAAAAAATGTTGAACGTGCTATGAATAACTGCTATTTAGGGGATGGAACTGTTCATCCTGGTGATCATTTGCTCTTTATACATGAATTATGCGAGTTGTTCAAGTTTGAAGGTATTTCAACAAGTCAGGTTAAGAGGAAGCTATTCTCTTTATCACTAAAGGACAGAGCTGCAGAATGGTATAAGACGCTGAAGGATGGCCGATCGATTGGCTGGGAGGAAATTGTACCTCTCTTTTATTCTAAATTCTATCCTTCTAGTGTAGTGAGATTCATAAAGATAGGAATTATATTTATAATTTTCATCCTCATGATGGAGAAAGTATTGCCCAAGCATGGGGAAGATTGAAGTCACTAATGCTCAAATGTCCCATTCATGAGCTCCCCTGTAATATTGTTATTAATAATTTTTATGCAAGGCTTTCAGGACATTACAAGGACTATCTAGATGCCTGTTTTGAGGGGTCTTTCACAAGCAAGGAGGTTGAAGCCAAGTGGGATCTGCTTGAAACAATTCAAAGCAATATCAAAGATTGGGATTGTGACAAAGGTAAAGAATCATGTATAAACTATGAGTATGATTGCATTAAGTCTTTCGCTGAAACTGCTGATTTTCAAGAGCTTAGTGCTAAATATGGTCTTGATCCTCAAATTATGGTTGATTGCTTTAGAGCCTTTGCTTCCCATATTAATATTCCTAAGGTAAATTGGGATTTGTATCATGAACCCTTTAAAGACACTTGCGTGGAAAGTGATATTGTTATAGATGATTGCAATAAACATGCTCAAACATCTGAAAGTACTATTTCTTATAAGCATGTTAACTTTTGTCGAGCACTTAGACCTTGTGAAAAGAATCACGTCAAAGAAGATTATTGTATCCACCACAGGAGTGAAGAAACTAGAATGTGGGACAAGGCTCTAAATGAGCTTGGTGAAAAGGTTTGTACCCTCTATCCTTTTATTTGTGAACTTTGCTATAAAGTGGGTCATTTCAATTTCCAATGTTCAAGCTATGATAGTAGCCTTTCTAATCCAATGAGTACTGCAAGTTTGTATTGTGATGACAAGATCACTCCCAATCAGCATGATGAGCTTACTTTATTTTTGGGGTGTGAAGAGTTATCGAGAAAAACTTCTTTGGTAGATATGAGTGCTTTTAATATAAATAGCATCCTACATGGTTGTCATCTTTATTGTGTTGATAATTGCCACACAAATACTTACATACAAAATGTTATAAAAGATGATGCTTTACCAAAATATGATAGGACTAATATGTGTTTTATACTTATTAATGAGAAGGAAGAATCCTCCAAAGCTTCTTCTATCATTTTTGTCAATAAACCAGGGTATGTGGAGAAGCTTCCTTTCAAGCCTCTCCCTCTTAAAGAGGAGAAAAAGAAGAAGAAGAAGACTAAAAGGAGAGAGGAAACAGTATCTTCCCCTAAGCATGTTGCTCCTATTATAGTTTTTGATGAGTCTGAACTCGATGATGTTCCTATGCCTGTTACCTATAGTAGTGATCATGATTGGGAAACGCACACTACTTTTGATATTGAAAATCTTTTTGGTACCAATTCTGAAAATTATGAGGTTAATAATTGTTGTACTATTACTGCTATCCATGTTTCTCCAATTATGATATGTTTACAAATGAACACACTTTGAAGATAGCTATTCTATTGCTTATGATGATTACAAGGATGAGTATGATATTTTCAGTCCACCTATTATTGAGGAGAAAACAAGGTATGATTACAATATGCCTCCTACTTTTGATGATTATGGTGATGAGAATAATATTGATAGCTATTTTGTTGAATTTTCTCCTACTGCGATTTCTAAGAAAGACTATGTTTATGTGGGGAGTGTTAATTCTTTTATGCATATGGCTCATGATAAGAATGTTTTATGTGATAGTTATATTATTAATTCTATTCATGATGCTACTGAAAGTTATTATGAGAGAGAGAAACATGGTTTTATGCATCTCAATAATATTAAGTTTCCCCTCTTTTTGTTGGAATTCTTGAAGTTGCACTTATTTTGCCTTCCTATGCTTGTTGCTTTGTGCTTTCATGACTTGTCTCTTTACAAGACTCTTTTTCATAGGAAGTGGTCTAGATTTAAATTTGTTTCGTATTTGATTTTTGATGCCCTCCCTTGCTTCAAGTTCTTTCCGGCGTTTATGTGAGCATCTTCTCAAGTTACTGCGCCTAGCTCAAAGGCGTTAAAGAAAGCACTCTTGGGAGATAACCTGATGTTTTCTTTTCAGTACTTTTTCTTTTGTTGAGTCTTGGAAGTTATTACTACTGTAATGACCTCTCCTTATCATTTTTATTTCGTTTTTGTGCCAAGAAGCACCTCTAATTGGAGGAAGGTAAGATTTGGGGAAGTTGCTATCCTGAAACAGATTTCTGCGCTGTACCATACAAATTCGTGAAAATTCTCAGAACATCTTTTTGATCTGTGATTTCTTGTGCACGTGCCCCAGGTTGTTGCCTAACTTTCATTAGTTTTGCATTTTTCGATTGGAGCAACAGAAGATCCTTAGAAAAATCGATATTTACCAGTTGTTCTGTTTTGATAGATTCTATCACTATTTTCATTTGTGTCTTGATCTCTTTCTTTTTGAGTTCTTCTGATCACGGATATTTTTGAGGAAGTTGATACATTAGCTTATGTGTTATATGTGTTTTACTTGAGTTGAAACTAAACCAAAAAGGTGGATGTACTATCATTCTTACACTAATGTTGCTAATAGAATTGTGTGAAGTTTTGTATGAAGGAAGTTTAAGTGTAGGGAAAGGAGAATGATGAGATGAGATGAAGTATGGACAAAAGCTCAAGATTGGGGATTCCCATGTCGCCCCAAGAAATATCCAAGAATTACAAGCATAAAAGCTTGGGGATGCCCCGAGGCACCCCTTCTTCATCGGCAAAAATCCGGTCACCTTTCAAGACACTATATTTTTATTGCTTCGTATTCTATGCATTTTTCTTGGAGCGTCTTTACTTTTGCTTTCAGTTTTCTTTTGTTTTTTTTGCTGCAATAAATGGTTGGATCACATCATGTTTGTTTTGGAGAGAGACACGCTCTGTTTTCATTGCCAAGAACACTCTAGTTTTCACTCATTCAACGAGTGTTCTCTTTTTCTAGTACTGCGTTTAGCTTTTGTTTTTCACCTTGATTTTTGTTCAGATCTTGTTATTTCTTTATATCAAGGTGTATTTAGACCTCTAGTCTATATTGGTTTTCATCTTTAAGAGTGGTTTCAAAAAGGTTGAATGGTGTTGGAAAAGAGAAAAAATTTCATGCCTATAGTGGTACAAATGGGAGCTTGTTTAGACTGTGGCTTAGACTTTTGCATGTCATGCTTGATGTTATTTTGATAGTATGCTTAGTCGTTTTTCTGTAGCATGACTTGTCTCAAATGATTGAGATTGCTTAATGTGCCTTTGAAAGAATCATGCGTTGTTTTTATTATATGGGAGCATATTATTGTGGTTTTCTCCTTTGATGCTTTATTTGGGTTGACTTGGCGCATGCTTACAACATGTTTGACTTTAACAAGTCGCCATAAGCCTCTATGATCATTTGGTTTTTGACTTGTGATACCACTTTATGCTTTGGTTAATAATGTTTTGTCACTATGTGTGACGCCCCAAAATCGGCACCTTGCGAATTACAGCAAACACGCCACAATTCGCACGATGTCGCTTTGGAAACGCACCACCAAGCAAAATATGCACAATCAATTTACACATTATGCGGGTGGAATCAAGTAAGTAACAATACACAAGTTCACGATGGAACCCACAAAGAATATATAATATATCCGCAAAGACTCCACGAGTCAAGATCCAAATATACATACAAAGATCCAAATCATACGTAAAGCAAAATAGTATCCGAGTACGGACAAGAATACAAATGGGCCTAAGAGGCCTGAAGATAACGATGGCGTCCATAACCCTGCCCAGGCCAAGTCGGAAGGCTAACCTTGCTAACGTCGTCGCTTCCATGTACCTGTCTTCAAACCTGCTCCAGCGAGAAATCCGAGACGAGCAGCAATAAGTACGAAGTACTTAGCAAGACTTCAAGACGTATAAAGCGTAGTCAACAAGTGGCCTTTGTACGTGAGGTACGCAGACAACTCGAGAGACTCAAAAGGACGTCAGCTGTATGGTGGGGTTAAGCGGCAGCGAGCAAGCACTAAGAACCTATAGAGACACTCTACAACTTCCGTCTAATCAGAATAAGATAAGAGAGCGCATAAAGTAAAGAACTAGAATACTACAACAAGCATAACCCAGCCGATGATTCACCTCATCGCGACCACACGAAGAAGCAACATCAAAGGCACTCACACGGTTGACAATTTTTATAACAATTTAATATTGCAGTAGAACTATTTACTACGCCACTTTTTATCATCAATTAGGTGTAAGTTGTTCTATGATCGAGTAGAATGGCTCCAAGTCGTCCATAACCGCGGACACGGCTTTTTGAAAAGATTTACCCTGCAGGGGTGCACCAATGTACCCATACACGCTTGATCAATCCAACCTAGCAAGGGAAAGATATCACGACAAGACCGTTGCTAGTTCTACGAGAGAGTTTAGGGGGGCCACCCTACTAAGCTACCCGCAACGAAGTCGGCCGAGCTCCGAAGACGGACCCAGAAGTTTGCGACGGCGTGAAAGTCTGTAAGAAGGCTCATCGGAGAGACATCGTCCAGCTTCCAATTCGACCCGCAGGCAAATAAACCTGTCAACCATCGGAGGCGACACAACCACACCCATCGGAGGGGGGCTCAAAACCTAGAGCACCCTCAGAGGTAACTCAAACCAACTCCAGATCCAAAAGTAAATACGGTGTTGTGGCCCCCGGTAAACTAACTCGAGAAAAAGTAGTAAGTCAAGGGAGATCCCATGGAATCTTCCGCGAGTGGTTAGTGCGCTCAGCTTAGAACAGTTCATGCGAACACGGGGTCCTAGGGGACACAAGTGAGCCGTCGTAAAATGGGCAAAATGACTCACCGATGCCTCTGCTTAAACAAGTGTAGTTGTAACATAATTAAATCATGTTTATCTCCAACATCTAATATCCATCTTATCTCCAATTCATATCCATCTCATAACCATAAAGTAAAGCATGTGATAACTTCCCCAACAACCCGATAAGATAAAAAAACTTGAAACAACCTAAGCATGCCTACGACTCGCAAGGCCAACTCAAACAACAAGCAAAACGTAATAGGCGGGAGGTGGCGGAAATATAGTTTTGCTTTGGGGAAACAGGTGGATAGGATACGTGACTCAAACAAAGCATCAGAACACAAGGCTAGCATAAAGCATAAGGCATAAGGCATAAACACAAATAGGTAATAAGTACCCCTATAGGTAGGTAAGGGGTGGGAAAGCTTGCCTGGAGAGATTGTCGAGGAACACCCGAAGAACTTGTCGTCGCTCACAACACCACGAAGCGTCCTATCCGGAAAGAAGCAAATCGCTACAACAAACAACGGATGCAACACTTACTACTACGGCAAAAAAATTGGCATGATCATATGCAAGCATGCATGGCATGTCAATTTATGATGCAATGCAACTTATGCAAAATTAAGTGGAATTGGAATCCCGACACACACATATATGGTTCAAGTTATTTAACTACCGACAATTTAAATGTTGATTAGCATGGCAAAGACAAGGCATAGGTGAGCTACTCAAAATTAAATGAAGTGGGGTAACCATATTTTGTAATACCCAAATACTCCATATGTTATGTATTAGATGATATGCAAGCTACCACGTTATTACATGATGCGAGATGCAAACAGGCAAAAGGATGTCATATTCATATTCTACACATTTTTCTGATAAATTTTCATATAAAATACTTTTTATTTTGAGTTACGGTTTAAAAGATATGAATTTAGCAAGATTTACTCAAATTCTGCCATTTTTAGAAAAACAGAATTAGAACCAGGAACTTTTCTCACCCACAGGAGCTACCTAAAGAGGCTGACTGCGGGACCCGGGAGGAGCTGACTGAATATATTGTTGACTGCTGCCAGGGTTGCTGACAAGGAGGGGCCACATGTCAGCAGGTGGAAAAAGAATAAAAGAGTGGATTTTACTGCCAGGATCATGATTCGAACTCCGGATCTCACCACGTAAGGTTGTAGGAACAGACCAGCTGAGCTAAACGTTGATCCTGTCAAGTAGAGGGAACGGCACCACTTAACCGAATAAAGGATGCGCCTTGGCCTGACCAACTGAAAAACGGACGAGGACGACGAGTCGAGGCTGCAGCCTACAGGGCGCGACTGCTGGAGATTGTGACGGGCGTCGACGCGGGCTTGCGCGTCTGGCGTTGAGGACAGTACTGCAGATGGATGCGACCACTCGTTCGATCTTGGCGATGGAAGGCCGGACGGAGAGTCGTTGAAGAACTTGCGGCGTTCTAGTTAGCTCCGGCGTCTTGTCTTCAGCCAGGATGGCGAAGACGACACGGCGGCTGCTTGCAGATGAACGGAGAGAGGAGGCGGACAGCGAGCTTGGATGGCGTCGGTGTCCTGCGGTGACGCACGGCCGGAGGAGGATACGACCGCGAGGATGCGGGAAGGTGGCAACTTGAGAATGTCGGGTTCGGATCAGAGTTCGGGATGGTCGACGCATGCGAGGACGGCGTGGTCACAGACGTGATGGTGAAGGAGATCTTGGCATGGTCTACAGAGAGGCGCCGGGGCTTGCAGCTGCAGAAATAGCACGAACTCGAGCTCGAGCTCGTTGCCATGGTGAGCACGGACGTACAGGTTAGGAGGAGCACGACGGATACCAAGCCAGAACTCGACTGAGAAAAAGGGAGAAGCGACGGCGAGCTCACTGGGAGAGGTCTGGAGTAGGAAGACATGATTGACGGCGACGGAGTCATCTCCGACGTGCGAACGGCCGGACTTGAGGAAGATGACCGGGCGTATAGGCGGAAGCGGGCTAGCGAGCAGAGATATGGTGAGCGAGCGAGGGAGCAGGAGGATACAGGAGTGGCGGCGCGTAGGTGGGAAGGGACAGCTAGGGTTGCAGGGAAGGTGGTTTTAAGGAGGTGCAGGAACAGCTCGTCCGTCCCATCGACGGAAGGGGTACGTGGCTCCGCTCGATGAGCTGCCGTACGCTTTGAGAAGAAGACTAAACATAGGAAGGGCTTCGGTGGGCTGATCTGGGCCAAGTGCTTCTTCTTTTACAGATTTGATGTTTATTTTTTTTGAATTTCCAGAAAAAGAGGAGAAACAACAAAGAAGAAAGAAAGAGAACGGTTTTGGAGAGATTTCAAAATAGGTTCAAACAGTTTTCAGATTTTAGCCAAAAGTAGGGTTTTAGTTTTAATTCAAAATAAGAAAAGAAAAAGGAAAGGGAGAGTTTCGCATAAACCATACGAGCAAAATAAAAATATAATTTATTAGAAATACTTTTATTTGACAAAACGTGCAAGGTGACAATGCATGATGATGTACAAAAACAAAAGAACAAACAAATCTAATAAAGGGGATTTTTCTGGGCCGTTACAATCGACACCACCAACAAGGGATCTCGCCCCGAGATCCACGCTCGTGTAGGGGAAAGAGTTGGTTAAACTATCGGATCTTCATCGTGTTGAACTTGTCGACACCACCAACAAGAGGTTTCTTCTCGACACCACCAACAAAGGATTCTTGCTCACGTTGACGATGATGAACTTCCGAGGTATAGACCTATTAGGATAAAGGCAAGAGATCGTCCACCCACGTAGGACCCTAAACTTGAAGAAGTAGGTAAGAGAGAGGACTCAAAACTCGCAGAGGTAAGAGGGGAGAAGCACAAAGGTAAGGAGTAAAATGCAGACCTACTTAGAGCTATCCAACGCATTTTTAGCAAAATAGCTTTAACTCTAGACACAACAACGACCATTGGCAAGGTTAACCTATAGGCAGAGCGGACCCGCGGGTATCGACAAAACCTTGGCTCTGATACCACTTGTGACGCCCCAAAATCGGCACCTTGCGAATTACAGCAAACACGCCACAATTCGCACGATGTCGCTTTGGAAACGCACCACCAAGCAAAATATGCACAATCAATTTACACATTATGCGGGTGGAATCAAGTAAGTAACAATACACAAGTTCACGATGGAACCCACAAAGAATGTATAATATATCCGCAAAGACTCCACGAGTCAAGATCCAAATATACATACAAAGATCCAAATCATACATAAAGCAAAATAGTATCCGAGTACGGACAAGAATACAAATGGGCCTAAGAGGCCTGAAGATAACGATGGCGTCCATAACCCTGCCCAGGCCAAGCCGGAAGGGTAACCTTGCTAACGTCGTCGCTTCCATGTACCTGTCTTCAAACCTGCTCCGGCGAGAAATCCGAGACGAGCAGCAATAAGTACGAAGTACTTAGCAAGACTTCAAGACGTATAAAGCATAGTCAACAAGTGGCCTTTGTACGTGAGGTACGCAGACAACTCGAGAGACTCAAAAGGACGTCAGCTGTATGGTGGGGTTAAGCGGCAGCGAGCAAGCACTAAGAACCTATAGAGACACTCTACAACTTCCGTCTAATCAGAATAAGATAAGAGAGCGCATAAAGTAAAGAACTAGAATACTACAACAAGCATAACCCAGCCGATGATTCACCTCATCGCGACCACACGAAGAAGCAACATCAAAGGCACTCACACGGTTGACAATTTTTATAACAATTTAATATTGCAGTAGAACTATTTACTACGCCACTTTTTATCATCAATTAGGTGTAAGTTGTTCTATGATCGAGTAGAACGGCTCCAAGTCGTCCATAACCGCGGACACGGCTTTTCGAAAAGATTTACCCTGCAGGGGTGCACCAATGTACCCATACACGCTCGATCAATCCAACCTAGCAAGGGAAAGATATCACGACAAGACCGTTGCTAGTTCTACGAGAGAGTTTAGGGGGGCCACCCTACTAAGCTACCCGCAACGAAGTCGGCCGAGCTCCGAAGACGGACCCAGAAGTTTGCGACGGCGTGAAAGTCTGTAAGAAGGCTCATCGGAGAGACATCGTCCAGCTTCCAATTCGACCCGCAGGCAAATAAACCTGTCAACCATCGGAGGCGACACAACCACACCCATCGGAGGGGGGCTCAAAACCTAGAGCACCCTCAGAGGTAACTCAAACCAACTCCAGATCCAAAAGTAAATACGGTGTTGTGGCCCCCGGTAAACTAACTCGAGAAAAAGTAGTAAGTCAAGGGAGATCCCATGGAATCTTCCGCGAGTGGTTAGCGCGCTCAGCTTAGAACAGTTCATGCGAACACGGGGTCCTAGGGGACACAAGTGAGCCGTCGTAAAATGGGCAAAATGACTCACCGATGCCTCTGCTTAAACAAGTGTAGTTGTAACATAATTAAATCATGTTTATCTCCAACATCTAATATCCATCTTATCTCCAATTCATATCCATCTCATAACCATAAAGTAAAGCATGTGATAACTTCCCCAACAACCCGATAAGATAAAAAAACTTGAAACAACCTAAGCATGCCTACGACTCGCAAGGCCAACTCAAACAACAAGCAAAACGTAATAGGCGGGAGGTGGCGGAAATATAGTTTTGCTTTGGGGAAACAGGTGGATAGGATACGTGACTCAAACAAAGCATCGTTACACAAGGCTAGCATGAAGCATAAGGCATAAGGCATAAACACAAATAGGTAATAAGTACCCCTATAGGTAGGTAAGGGGTGGGAAAGCTTGCCTGGAGAGATTGTCGAGGAACACCCGAAGAACTTGTCGTCGCTCACAACACCACGAAGCGTCCTATCCGGAAAGAAGCAAATTGCTACAACAAACAACGGATGCAACACTTACTACTACGGCAAAAGAATCGGCATGATCATATACAAGCATGCATGGCATGTCAATTTATGATGCAATGCAACATATGCAAAATTAAGCGGAATTGGAATCCCGACACACACATATATGGTTCAAGTTATTTAACTACCGACAATTTAAATGTTGATTAGCATGGCAAAGACAAGGCATAGGTGAGCTACTCAAAATTAAATGAAGTGGGGTAACCATATTTTGTAATACCCAAATACTCCATATGTTATGTATTAGATGATATGCAAGCTACCACGTTATTACATGATGCGAGATGCAAACAGGCAAAAGGATGTCATATTCATATTCTACACATTTTTTTGATAAATTTTCATATAAAATACTTTTTATTTTGAGTTACGGTTTAAAAGATATGAATTTAGCAAGATTTACTCAAATTCTGCCATTTTTAGAAAAACAGAATTAGAACCAGGAACTTTTCTCACCCACAGGAGCTACCTGAAGAGGCTGACCGCGGGACCTGGGAGGAGCTGACTGAATATATTGTTGACTGCTGCCAGGGTTGCTGACAAGGAGGGGCCACATGTCAGCAGGTGGAAAAAGAATAAAAGAGTGGATTTTACTGCCAGGATCATGATTCGAACTCCGGATCTCACCACGTAAGGTTGTAGGAACAGACCAGCTGAGCTAAACGTTGATCCTGTCAAGTAGAGGGAACGGCACAACTTAACCGAATAAAGGATGCGCCTTGGCCTGACCAACTGAAAAACGGACGAGGACGACGAGTCGAGGCTGCAGCCTACAGGGCGCGACTGCCGGAGATTGTGACGGGCGTCGACGCGGGCTTGCGCGTCTGGCGTTGAGGACAGTACTGCAGATGGATGCGAGCACTCGTTCGATCTTGGCGATGGAAGGCCGGACGGAGAGTCGTTGAGGAACTTGCGGCGTTCTAGTTAGCTCTGGCGTCTTGTCTTCAGCTAGGATGGCGAAGACGACACGGCGGCTGCTTGCAGATGAACGGAGAGAGGAGGCGGACAGCGAGCTTGGATGGCGTCGGTGTCCTGCGGTGACGCATGGCCGGAGGAGGATACGACCGCGAGGATGCGGGAAGGTGGCAACTTGAGAACGTCGGGTTCGGATCAGAGTTCGGGATGGTCGACGCATGCGAGGACGGCGTGGTCGCAGACGTGATGGTGAAGGAGATCTTGGCATGGTCTACAGAGAGGAACCGGGGCTTGCAGCTGCAGAAATAGCACGAACTCGAGCTCGAGCTCGTTGCCATGGTGAGCACGGACGTACAGGTTAGGAGGAGCACGACGGATACCGAGCCAGAACTCGACTGAGAAAAAGGGAGAAGCGACGGCGAGCTCACTGGGAGAGGTCTGGAGTAGGAAGACATGATTGACGGCGACGGAGTCATCTCCGACGTGCGAACGGCCGGACTTGAGGAAGATGACCGGGCGTATAGGCGGAAGCGGGCTAGCGAGCAGAGATATGGTGAGCGAGAGAGGGAGCAGGAGGATACAGGAGTGGCGGCGCGTAGGTGGGAAGGGACAGCTAGGGTTGCAGGGAAGGTGGTTTTAAGGATGTGCAGGAACAGCTCGTCCGTCCCATCGACGGAAGGGGTACGTGGCTCCGCTCGATGAGCTGCCGTACGCTTTGAGAAGAAGACTAAACATAGGAAGGGCTTCGGTGGGCTGATCTGGGCCAAGTGCTTCTTCTTTTATAGATTTGATGTTTATTTTTTTTTGAATTTCCAGAAAAAGAGGAGAAACAACAAAGAAGAAAGAAAGAGAACGGTTTTGGAGAGATTTCAAAATAGGTTCAAACAGTTTTCAGATTTTAGCCAAAAGTAGGGTTTTAGTTTTAATTCAAAATAAGAAAAGAAAAAGGAAAGGGAGAGTTTCGCATAAACCATACGAGCAAAATAAAAATATAATTTATTAGAAATACTTTTATTTGACAAAACGTGCAAGGTGACAATGCATGATGATGTACAAAAACAAAAGAACAAACAAATCTAATAAAGGGGATTTTTCTGGGCCGTTACACTATGCAGGATTATGGCCGTTATTGCTCTCTTAGTTGGTCGCTCCTAGTCTTTTACTAGCCTTCATTTTGTACCGAGAGGGAATACTTATCGTGCATTCAACTCCCAAAAACCAAAGTTTTCCAATGTGTCCACCAGATCTACCTAATAGCAATTTTCTATTCCAAGCACAATTCGTCTTGCTTTTATCTATCCTTCAAATTAAACTTTTTATTATGTGAAAATTAGTCAGTAAAGCTCTCACGAACCTGACGGCACATTTACTTTTCTTGCTTTTAATAAATTTGATCATTGTGGCTCTCTTATGTTGATGTTGTGCTTGCAAGTTGTAAGCTGGAAGTTAGCTCAGCCATTCTGTCATGGGGCACACTTTCAACATTGCACTTACTCTCATTTAGTTGATATCATGATCTTTTGTTTATGGATACCTGCGATGTGAAATAAGTTAGAAACTTGTGAGCTCATGGAGTTTGTATATGTGTTAGAGAAACGCCTGGGCCGCTAATCTAAGCCATGCATCATTCATGGTGGAAATTTACAGCATGACCATAGTGGACATTCGATGACGCATCTCAAAATAAAAAGCTATACCAATTGTAAATAAAAGAGATGTCGAGGTGTCCATTGTCTGTTTGTCTTGTCATTTTGATGTGGGCTTGTTTCCATGTCATCGGGCAAGAGGTACAGATACGTCCATTTTGCATCACTATTTTATAACATAATTTACTATTATTCATTGATATATTTCATATTTAGAGATGATACTTATGTTGTTTCCTCTGTTTTCGCATGTTTGATGATTATTGGAGAACTTGCTGCCGGAGTCAGGATTCTGCTGGAAAAAGGACCATCAAGACACCATATTTCTGAAGATCAGCAATTCTAGGAAAATACCCAAAAATTCATATTTCACCAGAAGACGAAAGTAACCAGAAGGAGAGAGCGAGGGGAGCAGCCAGGGGCCCACACCACCAGGTGGCGTGGGCCAGCCCCTGGCCGCACCACCTAGTGGTGTGGCCACCCTAGCCCACTTTTGCCAGCGCCCCCTCGCGTATATCATCACCCCCGAAATCCTAAGACCGAAGGGGGGATCGAAGATAGAATCCGCCACCTCTGCGGGGCGGAAAACATCGAGAGAGAAAAAGCTCTTCGGTAGGCAAAAATCTGCTGGGGAAATTCCTTCCCAGAGAGGGGAGATCGTCGCCATCGTCATCGCCATCAAGCTGGGCTTCATCGGGATCATCATCTTCATCACCATCATCACCATAACCTTCATCTTCACCATCACCACACCATCCCGCTGTAACATCTTGGGTTGAATCTTGTCCAATTCTTAGGGGAAACTTTCCCGGTGTTGATTACTCTTGTAGTTGATGCTATTGAGTGGAACCGTTGAATTAAGTTTTATGTTCAGATTGTTATTTACCATTATTTCACCTCTGGTCATGATCCATATGATGTCTTATGAGTAGTTCGTTTAGTTCTTGAGGACATGGGAGAAGTCGAGATGTTAGTAGTGAAACTATGTTGAGTAATATTTAATGGTTTGATATTTATTTGTTGTGGTGCTATTTTACTAGTGGTGTCATGTGAACGTCGACTACATGATACTTCACCTTTATGGGCCTAGTGGAATGCATTGTGTATTTGGCTACTAATTGTGGGGTTGTCGGAGTGATAGAAACCTAAAACCCCGTTAGGAAACCATTGCACCAGGGAGTGTAGGATCTCAGAGTTTAAGGCTATGGTTAGATTTATCTTAATTACTTTCTTGTAGTTGTGGATGCTTGCAAGGGGTATAATCACAAGTGTGTATTAGTCCAAGTTGGGGTAGTGCACTAGCATAGGTTCACCCCCATAACACTTATCAAACCAATGAAGATTACTTAGCTGCATGAGGCGAAAAGCACTCGACAGAAACTCCCGTGTGTCCTCAGGAACGTTTGGTAATCATAAGTTACACAACCAGCTTGTCCTTTGCTCTAGAAAGGATTGGGCCAATTGCAGCAATTATTATTATTGTCTTTTATTTACTCATACTTTATTTATGTGCATTACCAAATAACCCTGAAAACCCGTTTGCTAGTATTTACAGTCAATCCTTGATCAAAACTACTTGTCAACACCTTCTGCTCCTCGTTGGGTTCGACACTCTTATTTATCGAAAGTACTATGATACACCCCCTATAATTGTGGGTCATCAAGACTATTTTCTGGCGCCGTTGCCGGGGAGTGAAGGGCTATTAAAGAGTGGAATTGGTAAAGGTAACTTTCGCTGTGAGTATTGTTTTTATTTCTGTCTTTTATTTTATTTTGCTATGGAGAGTCTCCATTTGGTTCCCTATTTGGGAATACTACTGCTACTATTATGGTAGTGGATGAACCACCGCCTGCTCAATTAGATCCTTTTAAAATACATATGAAAATTGTTGAGCGTGTTATGAATAACTGCTATTCAGGAGATGGAACTGTCCATCCGGGTGATCATTTACTCTTTATACATGAATTATGCGAGTTGTTCAAGTGTGCTGGTATTTCATCAAGCCAAGTTAAGAGAAAGCTATTCTCTTTATCACTAAAGGGCAGAGCTGCGGAATGGTATAGGCTGCTAAAGGATGGCCGATCTATTGGCTGGGAGGAAATTGTACCACTCTTTTATTCCAAATTCTATCCTCCAAGTGAAATCCATAAAGATCAGAATCAAATATATAAGTTTTGGCCTCATGATGGAGAGAGTATTGCCCAAGCGTGGGGGAGATTGAAGTCACTAATGCTCAAATGTCCCATTTATGAGCTCCCCATTAATATTGTTATTAATAACTTCTATACAAGGCTTACTCTTCACGACAAGGATTTATTGGATACTTCTTGCTCTGGATCATTTACACGTATGGAAGAAGAAGCTAAATGGGATCTTCTTAAATGTATTCAAGAAAATACTGAAGGATGGGAGAACGACAAAGGTAGAAAGTCAGGTATAAATTATGATTATGAATGCATTAAAGCTTTTATGGGAACTGATGACTTTCATAACGTTAGTACTTTTTATGGTCTTGATTCTCAAATAGTTGCTAACTGTTTTAAGGCCTTTGCCTCTTATCTTGATGTTCCAAAGAAGGATTGGAACAAGTACCATGTGCCTTATAAAGATACTACTAGTTATGTTCCTGCTAGAATTACTAAAGTTTGTACTATTGATCGCATTTTGCCTGAGCCTTATTTTGAGAAAACACCTTTCCCTGCTAAGGTAAAGGAGCATTCTATGTTAACTAGTGTGCTTATTAAAAGTGCAAAGAAAGCTTTAGAACCTGATGAGCAAATAACTGTTAAGTCTCCTGTAGCTATAGTGAAGGACCTTGTTACTAAAAATGTAGAAGATGGACATATTATTTTTTGTGAAGATGCTTCTAACATTGTTTCACATCCTAGTAGATCTAGGAAAACAAGTGTTCCCATGCTTTCTGTTAGGATTGGTGATCATTGCTATTATGGTTTATGTGACATTGGTGCAAGTTCAAGTGCTATTGCTTATGAGCTTCACAGAGAAATCATGCATGAAATTGGTTCTTGTGAATTGGAAGATATTGATGTGGTTATCCAGCTCGCTAACAGAGAGACTATCTCTCCAATTGGTATTGATAGAGATGTGGAAGTTTTATGCGGTAAGACTAAATATCCTACTGATTTTCTAGTACTTGGTTCAGCTGCTAGTAAAACTTGTCCTATTATTTTTGGTAGACCCTTTTTGAATACTTGTGGCGCTGTTATAGATTGTAAGAAGGAGAAATTTTTGACTAAGTTTGATGGAGAATCTTATGAGTTTAATTTTCTAAGTTTACCAAAGCTCCTTATGAAACTGAATTGCCTAATGAAGATTTTAGAGTTGAACAGTGCTGGCGCGTGGGTGACGGCACCAGAAGATTCCCCAAGAGGAAGGTATGATGAGTATAGCAGCTAGTTTTCACTCAGTTAAGAAACCAAGGTTTATCGTTCTTGGAGAGGAGAGACAAACGACTGAAGGTGATGCGGACTGGCTTAGTAACACTCCAACAAGGGCGCCGTTTAACGATACTTGTTGACTCGTCTTCGGCCAGTAGCAACGCGGAACCTGCACACACACAACCAAGTACTTCGTTCCCAACTTGCGATGAGGTTGTCAATCTCACCGGTTTGCTTAAAACAAAGGTTATGAGCGTATCGAGTGGAAAACAATAGAGTATGCGAGTAAAGTAAACAGTGCGAGTAAAGTAAATAGGTGATAGCAATATGATGGAAATAGGATCGGGGTCCACAGTTCACTAGTGGTGTCTCTCCATAAGATAAATAACACATGCTGGGTAAACAAATTATAGTTGGGCAATTGATAGAATAAAGATAAACGTGATATGTCAAGAAGATCGCTATGATATTTACTCTGGGCATTACAACAAAATACATAGACCGCCATCCAACTGCATCTATGACTAATAATCCACTTGTGGCGAATCAATCCGAGAACTCCACAAGTATTAAGTTGCGAACAACAGATAATTGCATTAAGAAAAGTGTGTAATGTAAACAAAGCATATGCCCTTGAGCATATGAATGTTGTTTTCTCCCTAGTAGCAATAGCACATCTACAACCTTAGAGGTTTCTGTCACTCCCCCAGGTTAAATAGAGGCATGAACCCACTATCGAGCATAAATACCCCCTCTTGGAGTCACTAGCAACTACTACTCGGCCAAGATAGCTACTAACAACGGAGAGCATGCAAGATCATAAACAACATAGAGATAACAAAAGATAATATTCAGTACAACAACTTAATCATAAACACCAATATTCATCGGATCCCAACAAACCAAACATGTAGAATTACATAACGGTGATCTCAATCATGTAGGGCAGCTCATGAGATCTAAACGTGAAGCACATGGTGGAGAAGACAACCATCTAGCTACTGCTATGGACCCATAGTCCAAGGTAGACTACTCACTCATCGCTCCGGAGGCAAGCATGGCGATGAAGAAGACCTTCGGTGGCGATTCCCCTCTCCGGCAGGGTGCCGGGAAGAGCTTCTGGACCCTCCCGATCTTCGGGTCGACGACGGCGGCGGATCGCGATGTGTTCTGGAAAAGTGATCGGGTACTTAGGTTTATTCCGTCGGGGGGTCTTTATAGGCGAAGGGGCGATGTTAGAGGAGGGGCCAGGCGCCCTCACACTATGGCGGCGCGGCCAGGCCCTTGGCCACGCCAGCCTAGCGTGTGGGGCCCTAGTGGCCCCCCTCCTACTCTCCTTCGGATCTCTGGAAGCTTCTGGGTAAAATAAGACTTCAGGAACTTGTTTCGTCCAATTCCGAGAATATTTCCTGTGTATCACTTCTGAAACACAAAAACAGCAGAAAACAGGGAACTGGCACTATGGCAACTCGTTAATAGGTTAGTTCCGGAAAATGCATAAAAGTGCCACGAAGTGTAACGAAACATTAGGCAAATGGTGTAAAAACAAGCATGGAGCATCAAAAATTATAGATACGTTGGAGACGTATCAAGCATCCCCAAGCTTAACTCCTGCTCGTCCTCGAGTAGGTAAGTGATAACAAAAGAATAATTTTTGAGGTGACATGCACCTACACAATCTTGATCATATATGTAAGCATTTGTGAGCTGGGATCATAAGAACTTAAAACATGGGCATGAAGATATAATCTTGACAATAAGAACTTAGCAACCATGTTGTAAACATGCAAATGAACACAAACAAAAGATCATGAAAATGAAACAATGAAAGTCAAACGTGTGTTCAAATCATAAGGAAAAACATACAAATGGTTTTCAGCTTGTCCTTCAAAGAGAGCAAAACATAAATGCATAGGACACCTTCAAGTTTAAGAGGGCGACTAGATACAAATAATTTGAGAACAAGTGAAACCAACAATATGAATCAATCAATGAACTTTGGGACAATACATATTATACTAAGAATGACAACTATGCTCTCTTAATGGTGCATAAAGAAAGAAGGTGGTGACTCAACATAAAAGTAGAAGAAAGGTCCTTCGCAGAGGGAAGCAGTGATTGCAAGTTTTATAACCTTCAAAAATTATGGTACTTACCGGCTTTGAGCTCTCATTGCCCCCATCATAAGCATCTTGAATGGTTAAAGTTAATGCGAGAACAATTATGAAGCATATGCTTGACAAATCATAAATTGAAAACCTCGTGTCCCGTGAATACGAGTACCCAAACCTCATGCTACTTTACTTAGAGTCCCAAGCAAGGCTCTTGTCATTGTAAATATATGCATATCATTGAGAACCGCCAATGGGGTACCTCCGTGCCCGATGACATGGAACAAGCCCACACCAAAATGATAGGACAAACAGACAATGAACACCTCGACATCTCTTTTATTTGCCTTTTGTTTAGCTTTTTATTGTGAGATGCGTCGTCGAATGTTCACCATGGGTATGCTGCAAATTTCCACCATGAATTATGCATGGCTTAGATTAGCGGCCCGGCGTTTCCCTAACACATATACAAACTCAATGATCCCCACAAGATTCTCAATTCATTTCACACCGCGGGCATCCATAAACAAAAGATCACGATATCAACTCAAATAAGAAGTGCAATGTTGAAAGCTTGCCCCATGACAGCATGGCTGGGCTAGAATCCAACTTACAACTTGTCGTCGTGGTGAAACAACATATGCCATAGGATGGCTTATGTGGGGGCCGAACTAGATGCTGGAGGATTCGGGAGAGGGGAACGGGCTAAAAAAGCACGACAGAAAGAGACACTGATCTACCCAGGTTCGGGGCTCTCGTAAGGAGATAACACCCCTACTCCTGCTCTACTGATGGTATATTTGGGTTGATGTAGTACACAACAATGGTGCTTCCAAGCTCTCTGCTAGAGAAGGAAGATGAACTGCTAAGTGTAGGAACACAGAGTGACCAACCAACCTTCAACCTTCTAACCCCCTTGCTAGAACTCCCTGTGCCACCTTATATAGTGGTGGCCAGGGTTACAACGGTCATAGAAGACCAGGAGACACCAACTACACTCCAAATAGGACTTGCTGTCGAGGGCAGACGCCCACGACTTTCTCCCTGATTGCTCTCGATGGGACTCCCCTTGCTGTACCTTGTACTTCCAGGACTGTGGCCTTACCTCTGTGCGGTAAGCTCGTACTTGTGCACAGTGAGGGTAGGTAACCTCCACTGTGCACCCTGCCATCTTACTCTGCTACCATGCTTGGATGTTTTCTTCCTTGATTGTAGGGATGTGACACCTTGGTTGACTTAAGTATCCCGGATATGACCGTTGGCCATACCCAGGACTTATATGCCGGACCAACGACCTACGAGGGTCGGGTAATCCGGCCTCCCCTGCTCCTGCACAACACACCAAATGGTTAGGCCGGCATATCTAAGTATATGCCGGCACACATATATCAGTATTCCGGCTATACCGGCATATCCAGACACCAGTCGGGATATACATATATGCCGGCCTGGCCGATGCTCTCATATTCCGGCCAGGCCCTTCCTTGATAACCCGGCCCAAGTCAACCATAGACCTTGTGTCTTTCTAGTCTCTTTGACCCTACCGGGGGTCATCCCCCCGACACTAGTCCCCGAAGCTGCCGAGGTTCCCCAGTCATAACTGTGGAGCCTTGACAGGTTCAACATACCTTTCTTCATTATGCCCCGGCGATCAGATTTGTATGCCGGCACATCTGCACATATCCCGGCCTCTGTTCCTGTTCCAAAACTTATTCCGGCCGGTCCCGAGGGTATTCCGGACGGAACATATACATCGGGCAATTAATCCGACATATAGACGAGTCTTCCTCGAGAAGCCATGCCTGACAGCTTTGCATCGAAACTTGTAACTGCCCTGCCACCTCGAACGGTCACCCACGATGTGACGGTTCACAGTGCAGCAGTTACTTCTTGCCATCATTGCGTCATGGCACGGTTACAGGAACCGCCGCCCCACTCCGTGCCGCCACGTGGCGACTCTCTGCAGGAACGGTCGGGGGAGTGGAACACTCCCACGATCCCCACGACCCTGACCTGGCAACATATAAATAGGGCGGCGGGGGTAGACTTATCTTTTTACCCCCACCATCGTCTTCCTCGCCTGCTCCTTTGCCTCCTGCGCTCCACCGCCGGTCCGAAGAGCAGCACCTCCGCCGCAGCCGTCCTGCTCCCCGCCGACGCCGACGCCCGACGACGCACGGCATCACCATTGACGATGCCGCCGCCGCCGCCTCTTCTCCGCGACATTGCAGGGAGATTGGATCTCTTCCTGCACGCTCGCCGCCGCTCCATCGTCGCCGGCCAAGCTCCGGTGAGACCTCCCTCTGTTCTTCCTCTTTGATGCTTCTTCATAGCTTCTCATTGGTAACCACGCTTGCATAGATCCGCTTCAGTTCCTCTGCTTGTTATTCTTTGGATTCGATTAGCGTTGCCTAACAACGTTCTCGAGTGTTCTTCCTTAGAAGTTTTACCCTTATTTGTTTCCTATTTTAACTGCCTCGGTAGATCTTTTTATCTCTGCTAACATTGGTGAGGGCGGTATGCCGGAGAGACTAACCTTCCTCTTTTCTCCGGCCTTGATAGGAATATCACCATGGGACTCCGGCTCTCACGCCTTATCCCGGCCAGTAAGATGGCATCTTCAAGCATGAGGGGTACCTCGGCCTCTATGGAAGATACCTCGGCCCGAACCCAGGGACGCTCCGGCTGGGAGGGGTCGGAGGTTACTCCGGCCGAGATATCCTAGGTCACCTCCACCAGGAGAGTCCCGGAGGGCGTAGCATGCCGGCTACCAGCAGGAGAAACTGTGCCGGCACCTGAACCTGGCGAACGCGTCGCCTTCATCGCCCACTTCGAGCGTGGCTTCGGCCTGCCGGCATCGGATTTCTTCCGGGACTTCCTGAACACCTACGACCTACAACCTCATCATATCCCGGCCAATGCCGTGATGATCCTCTCCGCCTTCGCTGCTTTTTGCGAGGGCTATGCCGGCATAGTGCCCCTTACTCAAGGCTGGGCGAAGTACTTCCAACTGTGGAAGCAAGTCGTCCAAGAGCCGCCCCGGAGCAAGGACGACCCGCCGGAGACGGCCCAGGAAAAGAAGGACCGCCCCATGACCCTCTGCGGCGCGGCCACCATCATGTCCCGAAAGGGCTCGGACTTCCCCAAGGTGGAACTCCTGGAATCTTGCAAGAAGTGGCAGAAAAGCTTCTTCTACGTCAAGAACACCACCGACGAGGATCTGCTCAACCTGCCGCCATTTGTGGACGAGCCACCCTTGGCTATGACGAACTGGACCTACAACCCGAAGAACTCGGTGATGCCGGTGAATGCGCTTCACTGGGTTAAGGGCGAGCTCCTGGATGCCGGTCTTACTCCTCAAGACCTGGTGGCCTGCTATATAAGCCGGCGCGTCTCCCCTCTGCAGCGCCGGTCGCACAAGATCTGCCAGATGAGCGGGCCAATGGACCCCAACCGGCACTCCACACACGAGCTGACTCCGGCCGACATTCTGCGCCGGATTAAGGATGTCTGCAAGTCCTCTCAGGCCACTTTTGCCTGGGGGCTAGAACCATACAGCCGGGATAGGCCCGCCCCAACGGTAAACCATCTTATCCGATACATAAAGTCCATGTCCGGCACATAGATACTTAAGCCGACACATGTCTGTTTGCCGACACATATCATATTGATCCGACATACCTCTTCCACCGGCATATTTCCTTGTCTGAATACTTGACTTTGCTGTTTATACAGAAATTTAGCTTCCAAACCATGGAGAACTCCCGGATCAAGATCGCGGCGGACCGCACTGTTGCGGATGTTGAAGATCCGGATCATTGGGATAAGCTTCCCAGGAGCACCCGTGCTGCAGCTGCCATGGGTAAGGGCTCTTCATCCCGGCATTATACTCAAGACCGGAGTGAGATTGATTCTGACGAGGAGATCCTGCTGTACTATGACCCGATGCCACTTGCGTACGCCTTTCCAGAAACACCTATTGCTTACGAGTTTGCAATGCCGTCCTCAGCTATCCCGGACGATATGGTTATCGACGCCGCCCCTCTGAACCAGGGACCTCCTTCCACCGGCGGACGTGCCGGCCGGAAGCGAGGGGTGAAGCCCCAGTCCGACATACCTCAGAAGTCGAAGAGGCAGAAGGTCAGCGTGCCCATACCGAAGAAACAGAGGCCTGTTGCCTCGGGGTAAGTTTCCTTTTCTTTGCATTTCCTCCGACATATCTCTTGCTTGTACTACTGACTTGATGTTTTCTCTCTTTCAGAGCTCCTCTTGCGCCGGAACAAGCTTCTGGCTTGAGTGGCGACCCGAAGGTTACCAAGCCCGCTGCCCCTGCTACCTCCGACATTCCCTCTGCCAGTCACACGACCTCCCCGGCGCCGGCATCTTTGCCTGCGCCCGACAAGACCACCTCCCCGGCGAAGGACGTCCCTCCGCCGGCACAAGACACCTCTGCCCCCGACGTCCACATGGACTCGGGGGCTCAACAGGAACCTCCGGCTCCTGATGTCCACATGGACACAGGAGCCCACCAAGAAGCCCCAGACTCCGGCGCGCCCACCAGCGACGCCGGCACAACTGACGACGCCGGCGCAAGCGACAAGAGCGCCGGCACAGACATCAAGGGCAAAGGCCCTTTAGTGCTGGAAGTCCGGACTTTTCCGGATCCTGCTCCCGCTGGCCAAGAAGCACCGGCCGCGCCGGAACAGCCCGCACCCGAGACTCCTTCAGCTGACAAGACCCCAGCACCGGCCAAGACCACTGCACCGGCCAAGACCACTGCACCGGCCAAGTCCACTGCCCCGGCCAAGACCACTGCACCGGCCCAGACCGGCACGTTGAAGATTCAGCCGGCCAAGTCCGGCACACCATCTGCCGCAACTGCTCCTCCTAAGGCAGCGTCCCGGACCAGCTCTGCTCTGGCCCTGCATCTTGGCAGGGCAGCAGCCCGGCCGGGGTACCGGACCAGCTTCTTCGACACCCCAGAAATCGAGGGCCTCGTCCCTCTTGCGACGAAAAGTGATCAGAGCCTCGGCTCTCTTAAGGAGCAGTGCACCAAGTGGAACGACGCCAGCAACATGGACACTGCGGACTCAAGGAGCAAGAAGCTGGCCGAAGCCAAGACCAGTGGCGACCCAAGCGACTTCCTGGCAGCGAAGCCCATACCGATCGCCAGCGAGCTCCTCAGCATCCAGCAAAGACTTCACAAGTTGGCCTCTGCCACCAACGTAAGTCCTCTCTATTTACACACATATCCCCAGTCCCCGAAAATGTCGGCTGTCCGGGATATGGACATCCGGGATTTTCTCATAGTCCTTTAGCTAGCTTCTTTTGAATTAACTGCCGACATATGAGCTCGATCCGAGCTTCAAATCCTAGTCACCGAGGGCCGGGATAGGTGCGCAGCACCTGTGCCGGGTCTTTAAAAGAATGATCACTTGATAAAATCTTCACTTTAATTATCATGTCAAATTTCTCTGCTGACATTTCAAATCCCGGCATTTTTGCAGCGCATGAACAACACCCGGGCCGACATGTTCCATGAGTTGGTGTGCGAGCACCGGAAGCTATCTGACGCACACAGCAAGCTTCAGCAGGAGCTGTCCCAGAAAGGTAATCTTTGCCGACATACTGCTGTATGCCGGATATCTTTCCTCTCTTTACTTTGCAATGCTTACTCTTGCCGACACGTAACCTTGTGCCGACATTCTTCAGCTGGTGCCGAAGCGCAAGTCACCGAGCTTCTCAAGAGGGTGAAAGAGCTTACTGGTATGCCGGATCCTGCTGTTACCCGGATAGCTACTTTATACTTCAAATCCTTTACTCTTTGTCACTGTTTTCTTTCTTCAAATCCTTTTAACTTGAAATCTTTGCAGATGAGAAGGCTGCACTGGAGGCACGCCACCAGGATTGTGTGTCCTCGGTGGATGTGGCCAAGCAACTGGACGACCGGGATGCCGGTCACAAGGCCGAGGTTGAGCAGTTGAAGGGTCGGATCACCGAGCTGCTGGACGAAAAGGAACAGAGGGAGGGCCTACTGAAGAAAACCCAGACCCTGCTTGTTACCTCCGAGACTGATGCCGCCAACGCCCATGCTGAACTGGATAGCCTGAAGGAGCAGGCCACCAAATGGGAGGTTACAGTTGCACAGCTGAATGCCGACCTTGCCCGTAAGCTTCAAATCCTTTCCCCTTTTATCCTTCCCGACATAGTGTAATCTTTTTCGGCATAGCATCTATGCCGACATATTTTCCTTTTGCTAACATTGTTTCTATTCTGCAGGCATGTTTCCCGCTTCCGTCGCTGACGTTGAGAGGGCTTTGCAGTTGGACCGAGAAAACCGGGGTGTTCCGGTTGACTCGCCCAACTGGGACATGTCGGAGCAGCTGCTGGCCCTGCAGTCCCGGAAGGAGGCCATGACCCTTTACACTGAAGAGCTCTTCTACGGCGCCCAGGAGGCATTCTCTGCCCTCTGGCCGGGACAAAGGACTCCCACTGACCCGGTTGACCTCGGCAACGACCTGCAGCTTGCCAAGGTTCGCCTCCGGGAGTGGCGAGATTCCGGCGCGAGGGTTGGAGCTGACGAAGCTCTCAGCTACTTCTTGTCCTGGTATGAAAAGGCAGACTTGGAGACTTTGCGCACCGTGCGCGAAGGATCCATCTGGACCACGGATCCGGATCATATCCGTTGCCGCAAGGAGTTGGCCCATAGCTATGTGGACTATGCCGACACCGACAAATTCGTCCGGGACATCCGCGAGCCGGAGAAGAATGACGATGCCGGGACATCCGCCGCTGCTGAGGGCTCCGACTCCAGCCAGGATGAAGATGAAGCCGAAGAGGCCGACACTGATGTCCCGGAACAGGCATCTGCCCCGGGCGGAGGTGATGGCTCCATTCCATCTGCTGGGTCCGGCACACCTGAAGCCGACACTTCCACTGCTACCGCTCCACCTGCCGGCGGCTCTGCTTCTGCCACTGCTCCTTGACTTTGGAGCATAAAAACTTTAAGTTTTATCAGATCCCCGGTATGCCGGGTGCAGATGTAATATACACGTTTAATTTCCTTTGGTTTGCTTCCTGAACAAGTTTTATCTTGGTTTGCTTGTTACTAATGCCGGATCATCTTTTGGCTAAGTCACCGAGTTGTTTTCCTGTTTCCTCAATTTCACAACCTTGGCTACTTGTCTACCTTAATTGGCTTTCGACGTATGAGTCTCAAGGTTGCTTCCTCGAACATACAGTACTTTAACTTTGAGACTTAGACTTCAAATCATCCGACACTTTAAATTTTAACTTTAGCTTTAACGAAAATGTCGGTTCGCTTGCTTTGTATTTCCTTAGCCGTTTTCCATGTGTAGACAATCTCCGGCATCTACTCTTGCTAGCCATGAAGCCGGGTTTCGGACAGCAGCTGAGTCGAAGAGTGGCCTTTGATGCCGACACATTACTAGGCCGACCTAGGAAACACTCAAATAAAGCCAGCCGGCATATAACAAAAAATTGTAAATAAACAACAAATATACCTCGGAGCTAGTTACCCGGCTTCTTCGGGATGCCGGTATTTCATTCATTAGTCTTGTGCCGGCACAACACGCCGGCATACAAAGGAAAATATGGAAATACATACATTGTGTTGCTCAGGAGTAAAAGGGGCGCAGTAGAGCTATGTTCCATGGCCTCTTGGTTTCTTCTCCGGACCTGTCCACCTTATTCTTCTTGGGGTCCTGCGCATCTATAAGATAATAGGCATCATTGTGCAGAGCTCTGCTCACAATGAATGGCCCCTCCCATGGAGGAGTTAACTTATGCCGGCCTTCTGTTCCTTGCTTTAGCCGGAGTACTAGATCTCCCTCTTGAAATCTCCTTGGATTTACCTTCTGCGCATGATAGCGTCTGAGGTTCTGCTGATATACTGCTGTTCTTGACAGAGTTATTTCCCTTGCTTCCTCTAGCAGATCAACATCATTTTCTCTGGCTTCTTTAGCCTCGTCCTCAGTATATAGCACTATTCTTGGTGCATCATGTATTACATCTGTTGGAAGCACCGCTTCTGCTCCATACACCAGGAAAAATGGTGTGTAGCCTGTTGATCTATTCGGAGTTGTTCTTAAACTCCACAGCACTGCTGGCAGCTCATCTAGCCAACATCCCGGAGTTTTCTCCAGGGGCTCTATCAGCCGGGGTTTTATGCCGGATAATACTAGCCCATTCGATCTCTCTACTTGGCCATTGGCACAAGGGTGGGCAACCGACGCAACGTCCAGCCGGATTCCCACCTCCTCACAAAATCTGGCAAATGGCCCTTGGGCAAAGTTTGACCCATTGTCAGTGATGATGCTATGAGGAACACCATATCTCAAGATTATATCCTTTAAGAATTTCACTGCTGTGTGACCATCACACTTGCTTATGGGCTTCACTTCAATCCACTTGGTGAACTTGTCCACCATGACCAGGATATGGGTCATTTTCCCTCTGGCCGGCTTAAAAGCCCCGACCATATCCAGGCCCCAAACTGCAAAGGGCCAGGTTATTGGGATAGTTTTCAGGGCAGATGCCGGCTGATGAATCTGGTGGGCATATCTTTGACACCCATTACATTTCCGGACCAAGTTTTCTGCCTCTTGCAGTGCCGTTGGCCAATAGAAGCCATGCCGGAATACCTTTGCCACCAATGCCCTGGACGAAGCATGGTGACCACACTCCCCCTGGTGAATTTCCCGGAGCATCTCCAGACCCTCCGCAGATTCGACACATCTCTGCAATACTCCGGTGGTACTTCTCTTGTATATTTCTTTGTTGATGATGGTATACGCTTTGGATCTCCTTATAACCCGGCGGGCCTCGGTTTCATCCGCCGGCACTTGACCATCCACCATGAAGTTCATGATAGGACGTGCCCATGAGGGCACTTCCCTGACAGTGAACACTGCCTGATCTATTTCCATCATCTCGACCGACACATAATCGATCTCCATGGGCTGCGAAGTCCCCGGGACTGAAGAATCAGTCCCCGGGTATGCCGGAGCAGTCCCCGGGTATACCGGCACAACCTCTTGGCACATTTTACCCTTGCCTTTAGTTTTGCTCCGGAATACTGTACTAACAGCATATGCCGGCCCAGTCCCCGGGACTGAGGAAACAGTCCCCGGGTTATCCGTCCTGGCTCCGGCATCTATCTCCATTGGAACTGCTTCGTCTGGACCTGGCGGGACATAAATGGAGGATGACTCCGGCGAGGGTTTGATCGATGGCTTCCTCAGATGCTCCAGCGAAATGCCGGGCGGGATTGAATCTCGGGAAGACCCCAGCTTGGATAATGCATCGGCTGCATCGTTCTGAGCCCGGAGAACGTGCCGGAACTCACAACCTTCAAAGTAACCACTTAACTGCTGCACTAGGAAACGGTATGATGCCATGTTAGCATCATGCGCGTCCCATATGCCGGAACACTGCTGAATCACTAAGTCAGAATCCCCGAAGCACATAATCCGGCGAATTCCTATGTCCTTAGACACCTTCAGGCCATGCACAAGTGCCTCATATTCCGCCACATTATTTGATGCTGCAAACTGAATCTGCAGGACGTATCTCAGCTGGTCATTCTTTGGTGAACTGAGAACTATGCCGGCACCCAAGCCATGGATTGTCTTGGACCCATCGAAATGCATCCTCCAATAATTGGCATCTGGCAATGGTGGCTCATACTGTATCTCGGCCCAGTCAATAAAGAAATCAGCCAAGACCTGGGACTTGATTGTATCCCTCTTATCGTACTGCGGTGTATATGGTGAAAGCTCTATTGCCCACTTTGCTATCCGGCCGCTGGCATCTTTGTTGCCTATAATTTCCGAGATAGGGGCCTCGGCCACTACCCGGATTGGATGCTCTTGGAAGTAATGCTTGAGCTTCTTGGCCGCCATATAGACACCATAGGTCATCTTCTGATAGTGGGGGTAGTTTTGCTTTGAGGTGGAGAGGACTTCACTCAGATAATATACCGGCCGCTGCACGGTTTTGCCTCCTTCCTCTCGCTCTACTACCACCACAGCACTGACAACTCGGTTGGTTGCCGCTATATAGAGCAACATTGGCTCCCGGGGCATCGGAGACGCTAATACCGGCGCTGTCGACAACAACTGTTTCAATTCCTTGAAAGCTGCATCTGCTTGCGTTGTCCAGACAAATGTGTCGGACTTTTCATCAACTGATATAACGGCAGAGCTTTCTCTCCCAGCCGGCTTATGAAGCGGCTCAGGGATGCGAGGCACCCAGTGAACTTCTGTACTTCCCTCAAATCTGTCGGCGGCTTCATCCTTTCTATGGCACGAATCTTGCCGGGATTCACCTCAATACCCCGGCTGGAAACAAGGAAACCGAGCAACTTGCCCGCCGGCACACCAAAGGTGCACTTAGCCGGATTCAACTTCATCCGGAATCTCCTCAGGTTCCCAAAGGTTTCCCGGAGATCATCTATGAGAGTCTTGCTCTCCTTGGTTTTTATGACGATATCATCGACATATACCTGCACATTTTTATCTATCTGATCGTGCAAACACTTTTGCATGCACCTTTGGTAAGTTGCGCCGGCATTTCTTAAACCGAACGGCATAGTGAGATAGCAATAAGCCCCGTACGGGGTAATAAAGGATGTCTTTATTTGATCTGGCTCAAACAAGGGGATCTGGTGGAAACCAGAATAGGCATCTACGAATGATAACAGTTCACATCCGGCTGTGGAATCAATCACTTGATCGATCCGAGGCAGCGGGAATGGATCTTTAGGACATGCCTTATTCAAGTTGGTGTAATCAACACACATCCGCCATACTTTCACTATGGCGGGCTCGTCTTTCTTCTTTTCCACCAAAACCGGATTAGACACCCAATCCGGATGAAGTACTTCCTTGATAAAGCCAGAGGCTAAGAGCCTGGCCACTTCCTCCCATATGGCTTTCCTTCTATCGCCGGCATTCCGCCGGAGCGGCTGCTTCACTGGCTTAGCATCGGGTCTCACGTGCAATGCGTGCTCAGCCAGCTCCCTCGGCACACCTTGCAGGTCCGAAGTAGACCATGCAAAGATATCCCGATTCTCACGGAGGAAGCTGATGAGCTCGCTTTCCTATTTGGGATCCAAACTTGCCCCAACCAGGGCATGGCGCTCCGGGAAAGCTTCATCCAGAGGCACCTTTTTGACTTCCTTACTCACTTGAAAAGAAACGCTGCCACCGGGATTTGTCATGCCCGGCATATATTTACTGGCCACGACCGTCTCAGCAATCTCCACTGCTCGCTTGAGCCTCTTTCTCTCCTCTGCAATGATCAGAGTCTCGGCCAGATTGGATCCGGCGGTGGCACATGCCATCGAACGCTTGTAATCACCAATGATGGTGATCACTCCTTTGGGTCCCGGCATCTTCATCTTCAGATACGCCACATGTGTAGAGGCCATGAATTTTGCTAGTGCCGGTCTACCCAGCAAAGCATGGTAGGGGCTCTCCAGATCAACCACCTCGAACATGAGGTTTTCCACCCTGCAGTTATCCCGGCTGCCAAACATCACATCCATCCTGTTCTTGCCCATCGGCGCACACGAAAGTCCCGGCACAATGCCGTGGAACGTGGTCTTGCTCGGTTCCAGCATATTTTCCTTGATTCCCAGCTTCTCCATCGTATCCCGATACATGATGTTGATGCTGCTTCCATTATCAATGAGGACCTTGCTGAATCTTACGTTATTAGCCGGCCCGACGAATGTCGGATCCATCACCAGAGCATATCCGCCGGGATTTGGCATGATCCGGGGATGATCTGCCCTGTCCCAACCAACAGCCTGGTCAGACCAGTACATCAGCTTTGGCACAGCCGACATAACGGCATTCACCTCCAGACTCCGGCGGTACAAGCTCTGCTTGTCTGTCCTCTCGGTCTCAAAGACCATATAACTCTGATCATACTCCTTGTACTCATTCCGGTCCGCTCCTCGGCCTCCGGCGTTATGTTCCGGATTATAGCTCTGGTCAACTTGATTTACGCCGGCATTTCCGGCGTTGCTCTGATTCCCAGGATTAACCGGCCTAGGTGGGACTGCAATCGTATTGGCCCCTGTCAACGGCGATGGAGCTGCCGGGACAGAGGGTCTAGCCGGTCCCCAGGGACCTGCACGACCTGCTAATATGTCGTCCAGCCACGAACAGTTCCTTGTCAAATGGTTTGCCGGCTTTCCCGGCTGGAATGTGTGGAACACACAAGGCTTGTCCATGGCAAGACCCACTGTATACTTCGGCCACTGCTTCTTCTGGCCGGCGGCTCCGCCGGCATTCTTGTTGGTCCAGACATTCTTCTTCTGGAACGTCTGTGCTTGCTGCTGCGGCTGCTGCTGAGGCTGCTGATAGTTCTCATATCTCGGACGCTGGCTACTGCCGGCGCCCCCTTGCTCTTCCTCCACAGCTGCAACTTGTGCTGCCCCATACCGGTGATCCGGCCTTTCCTCTCTTCTCTTGTTCCGGTTATCAGTGCGATAATATTGCCCTGATCTCCCGGCATTGCTGGTGTTCCCCTGGGTTTGCCCCTGTCCTTGTGAATCGAGACTGGGCTGCTTGGGATCTCCCAGAGCATAACTATCAGCGATCTTGATTGTTTCGGCCAGCGTGGCCGGCATTTGCCTCTGAAGCTTTTGCCACAGCATGGTGCCATGTTGGCACCCATGAGCGAACCACATGATGGCCTGCTGCTCATTGATTCCTTCGCAGGAATTGCGCAACGTGCACCACCTGGTCAGATAGTCACGGTCAGTCTCATTCACTCCTTGCCGGCAGTTAGCCAGCTGCTGCGGACGGTTGGGCCTCTTGTATGTACTGGTAAAGTTCGACACAAACTGCTCTTCGAAATCAATCCAGCCGTTGATACTCCCGGCCGGCAAATTATTCAGCCATATCCTGGCTGGACCTTCCAACATCTGCGGCACATATCGTACCGCCCATCTGAGGTTTCCTCCGGCGATGTTCACCGCTGTGGAGTAATCCTCCAACCAATCTTCCGGCTTCGTACTGCCATTATATGTCCTCGCGCCACGCGCGAGCTGGAAGAAGTAAGGCACCGGCTCCCCCATAATCCGGGGTCCGAAACACATAGGGCCCGGAGCTCCTTGTCTCTCCACCAACTCTGATTGGTGGATCTTGTCCAGCTTGAAACGTGCATCATTGGCTTCCAAGGACCGAGGTCCAAGCCGGGATGCTATTGGGCCTGCGATCATCTGCTGCTGCTGCTCCGGCTGATGCTGCTCACTATGCCGGCCTTGCTGGTGCTGCTGCTGATATCCCGCCCTGGCAAGGGCGGAATTGCCGTCATCCTCTCGATGTCCCGGATGAGCTGCACCCTGCTGCTGCGCTGCACCTCCGACGCCCTGTTGCTGACGCCGGGCTGCACTGTTACTCCGGCCACCACCGGCCGCGCCTGCTTCATGCCCGGCCGGCACACTCTGGCCGGGCTTCTTGCTGCCGACATACTTGTCAGCTTGGCCGACATTCTTCTGCACCACCGCCTGCTTTCCGGCGGCAGCCGGATCGTACACCTGGATCTGCTTGTCCCGGCGGCCAGAGGTCACACTTCCGGCACGCCGGGCGCTAGGATGCGGGGACGAGGCTTGGCCCCTCGACCTCGCACCGGCACCTCCCGCCGACACAATGTACTGGGACGCCCCGGCACCCGGGTTTGCCTTCTTAAAGGCCTCCTGCTGCTTTGTAGCTTCAGACAAAAGTTGGTTAAGCCGGGCTTGCTGCTCACGCAGTGCTTCGCCGGATAAACAAGATAAATCCTTAGCTACCTCGGCCGCCGCTCTAAGGTTCTTTACTGGCGAACTATAGACTACCTTAGGCACAGTACTAGTTGCGGTATGACTCTTATCTCTAGCATCTTTTCCTATCTCAGCATTAAGATTTCTGCCTCTAGTTTTAACCTCTTCTATCCGGCTAGGCCGGATTACTACAGGAGTAAAACCATGGGCTGCCTCATACTCACGGAGTTGCCGGTTAAACCGTTCGCGCTCCTGGTTCATAGCCAGGGCCTCGTCGATGAGGGCCTGACGAGATCCCTCCAGGACCTCCCTTGTCTGCTCCGGATCAACGCCGGATCGCACCGGCTCGAGAAGCCGGTCGATGATGGGAAGAAGAACCTCGCTCCTAGCCGGCACACCGGAAGTGCCGGCCAGGTTCTCCGCACGCTCCAACGGAGGACGCGCCGACCTCTTGACCTTCGGCGGCTCCGGAGGAGAAGCTCCGGCCGCTGCTGCTTTGTCGGCATCTTCCGCCGGCGGCACGGATGTGCCGGCCATCATCACCTCAGCCGGCTCTACTGAGCGAGCGCTACGCCCAGCGTGAGCCAGCCGATGTGACGGAGGATCCGACGCCACCAGCACCTCCTTCCTGCAAATTCTCTCAGTCCCCACGTACACCTCGTGGGAACCGAAAGACATAATCCGGCCATCCCTGGGGAACGGCCGGCCACCGAGACAACCGGCGTTGTCACTGACGAAACTGAGCGAGCCTAGCCTCTGGACGAGGCCAGAGACCACGCGCACTCCCGAAGCTGCTATCACAGACCCCGTCCGAATGAACACTCCGCCCAGCATATCGATCTGCCCCACGGTGGGCGCCAAATGTCGTCGTGGTGAAACAACATATGCCATAGGATGGCTTATGTGGGGGCCGAACTAGATGCTGGAGGATTCGGGAGAGGGGAACGGGCTAAAAAAGCACGACAGAAAGAGACACTGATCTACCCAGGTTCGGGGCTCTCGTAAGGAGATAACACCCCTACTCCTGCTCTACTGATGGTATATTTGGGTTGATGTAGTACACAACAATGGTGCTTCCAAGCTCTCTGCTAGAGAAGGAAGATGAACTGCTAAGTGTAGGAACACAGAGTGACCAACCAACCTTCAACCTTCTAACCCCCTTGCTAGAACTCCCTGTGCCACCTTATATAGTGGTGGCCAGGGTTACAACGGTCATAGAAGACCAGGAGACACCAACTACACTCCAAATAGGACTTGCTGTCGAGGGCAGACGCCCACGACTTTCTCCCTGATTGCTCTCGATGGGACTCCCCTTGCTGTACCTTGTACTTCCAGGACTGTGGCCTTACCTCTGTGCGGTAAGCTCGTACTTGTGCACAGTGAGGGTAGGTAACCTCCACTGTGCACCCTGCCATCTTACTCTGCTACCATGCTTGGATGTTTTCTTCCTTGATTGTAGGGATGTGACACCTTGGTTGACTTAAGTATCCCGGATATGACCGTTGGCCATACCCAGGACTTATATGCCGGACCAACGACCTACGAGGGTCGGGTAATCCGGCCTCCCCTGCTCCTGCACAACACACCAAATGGTTAGGCCGGCATATCTAAGTATATGCCGGCACACATATATCAGTATTCCGGCTATACCGGCATATCCAGACACCAGCCGGGATATACATATATGCCGGCCTGGCCGATGCTCTCATATTCCGGCCAGGCCCTTCCTTGATAACCCGGCCCAAGTCAACCATAGACCTTGTGTCTTTCTAGTCTCTTTGACCCTACCGGGGGTCATCCCCCCGACACAACTTGCAAGCATAACAACTCAACATAAGAGACCACAATGTCAAATTTTTAAGAACAGGAAAAAGTAAAGTGTGCCTTCCGGTTCGTGAGAGCTTTACTGACCGAATTTCGCATAACACTGGTAAGAGTTTAATTTGAAGAGAAAATAAAAGCAAGTCAAATTTACTTGGAATAGCAAATTGCTAGTAGGTATGTATGGTGGACACAATGGAAAACTTGGCTTTTAGGAGTTGGATGCACGAGTAGAGCTCATACTCAGTACAAGGCGAGGGCTAGCAAAAGACTGGGAGCGACCAACTAAGAGAGCAATAATGGCCATAATCATGCAAAGCGACAAAGCGACATTAAAAGAAGTATAAGATGGCATCAAAAGTCAAAAACTAAATGATCATGAAGGATATTGGCGACTTTGTAAGAGTCTAACATGTGTGAGCATGCGCCAAGTCAACCCAAATAAAGCATCAAGGAGAAAACCAAAATAATGCTTCCATACAATAAAAACAACGCATGATTTTTTCAAAGGCTCATTAAGCAATCTCAGTTATTTGAGACAAGTCATGCTATAGCAAAACCACTAAGCATACTATCAAAAAGACATCAAGCATGACATGAAAAAGCCTAAGCCGCAGTCTACACAAGCTCCTTCTTGTACCACTTTTTTGCACAAAGCTTTTTCTCTTTTCCAACACCATTTGAAATTTTTATAAACACCTCTTTTGATGAAAACCAATAAATATCAGAGGAAAAAATACACCTTGATGAAAAGATATGACAAGGTCTGAACGCAAATCAAGGCGAAAACAAAAACCAAAAGCAGTAGCGGAAAAAGAAGAACACCCGGTGAAATTGTAAGAATGAAAACGGAGTGTTCTTGGTAAATGAAAACAAGGCAACTTCTCCAAAGGAAATTTGTTGGGGTCCAACCATTTATTGCAGCAAACAAACAAACTAAACTAACTAAGAAAACTAAAAAAACTGACGCTCCAAGAAGAACACATAGTGCATGAAGCAATAAAAATATAGCGTCTTGAAAGGTGACCTGATTTTTGCCGATGAAGAAGGGGTGCCTCGGGGGCATCCCCAAGCTTTGACGCTTGTACTTCTTGGATATTTCTTGGGGTGATGCATGGGCATCCCCAAGCTTGAGCTTTTGTCCATTCTTCAACTCATGTCATCATTCTCCAATCCCTACACTTGAAAACTTCCTTCATACAAAACTAAACACAATTCTATTAGCAACATTAGTGCAAGCATAACATATAATCAACCTCTTTTTGCTTCAGGTTTCAACTCAAAACCACCACATATATACCAAATACTACTGTAGCAACTTCTCTAAAAGTTCCGTGATCAAAAGAACTCAAAAGAAAGCGATAAAGTGGCAAACACAAATATTGGCAGAAATCTGTCAAAACTGAACAGCTGACAAAGGTCGAATTTTTTAGGGGTTTTCTGTTGCTCAAATCAAAAAGTGTTCAACTAAAAAACGTTTGGATATAACCTGGGGCATAAGCACAAGAAATCACAGGTCCAAAAGATATAAAGAGAATTTATACGAATTTTTACGGTGCAGCACCGAAAACAGTTTCAGGACAGCAACATCCCCAAATCTTTACCTCACTCAAATTAGAGGCTTCTCTTGGCACAAAAACAAAATAAACAAGATAAGGAGCAGTCATTACAGTAGTAATGACTTCCAAGACTCAAATAAAAGAAAAAGTACTGAAAAGAAAACATTGGGTTATCTCCCAAGAGTGCTTTTCTTTAACGCCTTTGAGCTAGCCGCAGAAAATTGCGAATCAAGCAATATCAGAAGAAGCATCAAGATCAACTGCAAAGGTCTTGTCAATAAGGCATTGTATTTCATCCACATAAGTTTTAGAAGACCCTTTGTGATCATGCTTTGGTACACTATTTTCATCAAAAAGATTTTCAGGATAGATCCAGTCAAAATTATTTTCGAAAGCTTCACACAATCCCAAGAGCTTGCAAGGTATAGGTACTTCGGCTCCTTCATTGTTAGTACCAATAAACTTTATAGGCGAACTGAGTTTATTAAAACGTTTAAGAACTTTTCTAGCTTCAATAACGACATCTTTAAATTCTAAGCGCAAAGCTTCCAAGATAAAAGCTTTCTTTTCGGGATCCTCAATTTCATGAAGCTTACGGAACATGTATTGCATAAAAGGATTAAGACTGGCAAACCTAGTTTCCAACATGTGAATCAAATAAGCAAAAGCAACTTCAATACTAGGAGCTAGCTCAACCAAAGATTTCTCCTCGACTTCCTCATGCATACTAATGTGATTAAAGAACTCCTCAATGTTACTTTTGCCAATAATCGAACCACTACCTACTGAGAGGTCCTCCAGAACGTACTTAGGGATCAACATGATAAACTAAAAGTAAAGAAATAACAACTACCAAGGATTCTAATTTTTTTGGGTTTTTGATATAAAACGATGCAGGTAAAATAAATAAAGTAAAGCAAAAAAATAACAAAGTAAAGGATGTGCGTGCGAAAACTCCCCTCGCAGAAGTCTTCTACTTCCTCCCTGGCAACGGCGCCAGAAAATTAGCTGCTGGCGCGTGGGTGACGGCACCAGAAGATTCCTTGTGCGTGGTGAATAACCAGCCCGTTGGGAACCCCAAGAGGAAGGTATGATGAGTATAGCAGCTAGTTTTCCCTCAGTTAAGAAACCAAGGTTTATCATTCTTGGAGAGGAGAGACAAACGACTGAAGGTGATGCAGACTGGCTTAATAACACTCCAACAAGGGCGCCGTTTAACGATACTTGTTGACTCGTCTTCGGCCAGTAGCAACGCGGAACTTGCACACACACAACCAAGTACTTCGTTCCCAACTTGCGATGAGGTTGTCAATCTCACCGGTTTGCTTGAAACAAAGGTTATGAGCATATCGAGTGGAAAACAATAGAGTATGCGAGTAAAGTAAACAGTGCGAGTAAAGTAAACAGGTGATAGCAATATGATGGAAATAGGACCAGGGTCCACAGTTCACTAGTGGTGTCTCTCCATAAGATAAATAACACATGCTGGGTAAACAAATTACAGTTGGGCAATTGATAGAATAAAGATAAACGTGATATGTCAAGAAGATCGCTATGAGATTTACTCTGGGCATTACAACAAAATACATAGACCGCCATCCAACTGCATCTATGACTAATAATCCACTTGTGGCGAATCAATCTGAGAACTCCACAAGTATTAAGTTAAGAAACAACAGATAATTGCATTAAGCAAAGTGTGTAATGTAAACAAAGCATATGCCCTTGAGCATATGAATGTTGTTTTCTCCCTAGTAGCAACAGCACATCTACAACCTTAGAGGTTTCTGTCACTCCCCCAGGTTAAATAGAGGCATGAACCCACTATCGAGCATAAATACCCCCTCTTGGAGTCACTAGCAATTACTCGGCCAAGATAGCTACTAACAACTGAGAGCATGCAAGATCATAAACAACATAGAGATAACAAAAGATAATATTTAGTACAGCAACTTAATCATAAACACCAATATTCATCGGATCCCAACAAACCAAACATGTAGAATTACATAACGGTGATCTCAATCATGTAGGGCAGCTCATGAGATCTAAACATGAAGCACATGGTGGAGAAGACAACCATCTAGCTACTGCTATGGACCCATAGTCCAAGGTAGACTACTCACTCATCGCTCTGGAGGCAAGCATGGCGATGAAGAAGACCTCCAGTGGCGATTCCCCTCTCCGGCAGGGTGCCGGGAAGAGCTTCTGGACCCTCCCGATCTTCGGGTCGACGGCGGCGGCGGATCACGATGTGTTCTGGAAAAGTGATCGGGTACTTAGGTTTTTTCCGTCGGGGGGTCTTTATAGGCGAAGGGGCGATGTCAGAGGAGGGGCCAGGCGCCCTCACACTATGGCAGCGCGGCCAGGCCCCTGGCCGCGCCAGCCTGGCGTGTGGGGCCCTGGTGGCCCCCCCTCCTACTCTCCTTCGGATCTCTGGAAGCTTCCGGGTAAATTAAGACTTCAGGAACTTGTTTCATCCTATTCCGAGAATATTTCCTGTGTGTCACTTCTTTAACACAAAAATAGCAGAAAACAGGGAACTGGCACTGTGGCAACTCGTTAATAGGTTAGTTCCGGAAAATGCATAAAAGTGCCACAAAGTGTAACAAAACATTAGGCAAATGGTGTAAAAACAAGCATGGGGCATCAAAAATTATAGATACGTTGGAGACGTATCAAACAGCTTGCCTCTATTGCTCTTGCTCCTAACGATGCTTTGCAGCAATATATGGAGGACCACGAAAGTGAGATCTTCAGGGAAGAAAAAAATGAGATTGACGAGATTTTTCTTCGTCAGCCAGAGTTGCTTAAACACAATTTACCTGTGGAGAATTTGGGTACCACTTTGCCACCTAAGGAAGACCCTATTTTTGATTTAAAGCCTTTACATGATGATCTTAAATATGCTTATATTGATGATAAGAAAACATATCCTATTATTATTAGCTCTAAACTTTCAAGGAAGGAAGAAGAAAGGTTATTGGAAATATTAAGGAAACACCGAGGAGCTATGGGATATACTCATGATGATTTAAAAGGGATTTCTCCTACTATATGTCAGCATGCTATTAATATGGAGCCAGATGCAAAGCCAGTTGTTGAACATCAATGCCGTTTAATTCCTAAGATGAAGGAAGTGGTAAGAAATGAGGTATTGAAACTCCTTGATGCTGGTATTATTTATCCTATTGCTGATAGTAGATGGGTTAGTCCTATGCATTGTGTTCCTAAGAAGGGAGGAATTACTGTTGTGCCTAATGAGAATAATGAGCTTATTCCTCAGAGGGTAGTAGTTGGTTATAGGATGTGCATCGATTTTAGAAAGGTCAACAAAGTTACTAAGAAAGATCATTATCCTTTACCGTTTATAGATCAAATGTTAGAGAGGTTATCTAAGAAAACTCATTTTTGTTTTCTTGGTGGTTATTCTGGTTTTTCTCAGATTGCTGTTAAAAAGCAAGATCAAGAGAAAATCACTTTTACTTGTCCTTATGAAAGTTATGCTTATAGACGTATGCCTTTTGGTTTGTGTAATGCTCCTGCTACTTTTCAAAGATGCATGTCTGCTATTTTTCATGGATTTTGTGAAGAAATTGTGGAGGTATTCATGGACGATTTCTCCATATATGGAACTTCTTTTGATAATTGTTTGCACAATCTTGATAAAATTTTGCAGAGATGTGAAGAAACTAATCTTGTTCTTAATTGGGAGAAATGCCACTTTATGGTGAATGAAGGAATTGTTCTTGGACATAAAATTTCTGAAAGAGTTATTGAAGTTTGACAGACCAAAGGTTGAAGCAATTGAGAAAATGCCCTGTCCCAGGGATGTTAAAGGTATTCGTAGTATTCTTGGTCATGATGGTTTTTATAGGAGGTTTATTAAAGATTTCTCTAAGATTTCAAAGCCTCTTACTAATCTTCTTCAAAAAGATGTACCATTTGTTTTTGATGATGATTGTAAGGAAGCTTTCGAAACTCTTAAGAAGGCTTTAACTACTACTCCTATTGTCCAACCACCTGATTGGAATTTACCCTTTGAAATTATGTGTGATGCTAGTGATTTTGTTGTAGGTGCTATTCTTGGACAGCGTGTAGATGAGAAGTTGAATGTTATTCATTATGCTAGTAAGAATCTTGATGCTGCTCAAAAGAATTATGCTACTACTGAGAAAGAGTTTCTTGCTGTTGTTTTTGCATGTGATAAGTTTAGACCTTATATTGTTGATTTGAAAGTTACTATTTATACTCATCACGCTGCTATTAGGTATCTTATGGCAAAGAAGGATGCTAAGCCTAGGCTTATTAGATGGGTGCTACTTTTACAAGAGTTTGATTTGCATATTGTAGGTAGGAAAGGTGCTGAAAATCCTGTTGCTGATAATTTGTCTAGGTTGGAAAACATTTCTTTTGATCCTATTCCTGTTAATGATAGTTTTCCAAATGAACAGTTGGCCGCAATTAAGGTAACTTCACGAGAGAGTCCTTGGTATGCTGATTATGCTAACTTTATTGTTTCCAAGTGTTTGCCTCCAACCTTTACAACTCAGCAAAGAAGGAAATTCTTTTATGACTTGAGGCATTATTTTTGGGATGACCCACATTTATATAAAGGAGTGGATGGTATTATGCGAAGATGTGTCCCAGAATATGAACAATAAGAGATACTGAGGAAATGTCATGGTAGTGCTTATGGAGGACATCATGCTAGAGATAGAACTGCACAAAAGGTTCTACAATCAGGTTTTTATTGGCCTACCCTTTTTAAGGATGCTAGAAAGTTTATTTTATCTTGTGATTAATGCCAGAGATTTGGAAATATTTCTAGACGCAATGAAATGCCTATGAATTATTCTCTTGTTATTGAACCATTTGATTGTTGGGGATTTGACTTTATGGGTCCTTCTCCTCCTTCAGAAGGTTATACTCATATACTCGTTGCTGTTGATTATGTTACTAAGTGGGTAGAAGCTATACCTATGAAGAGTGTCGATGGTGAGACCTCGTTAAAGATGCTTAAGGATGTTATTTTTCCTAGGTTTGGTGTGCCTAGATATCTTATGACTGATGGAGGTTCTCATTTTATTCATGGCAGTTTTAGGAAGACTCTTGCTAGATATGACGTTAATCATAGAATTGCTTCTGCTTATCATCCCCAAACTAGTGGGCAAGTAGAGCTATCGAATAGAGAGATCAAGTCTATCTTGCAGAAAATTGTTAATAGATCTAGGAAAAACTGGGCTAGCAAGTTGAACGATGCTTTATGGGCTTATAGAACTGCTTATAAGAACCCCATGGGCATGTCTCCTTACAAAATGGTTTACAAAAAAGCGTGTCACTTGCCTTTAGAATTAGAGCACAAAGCTTTTTGGGCAGTGAAAGAGCTTAATAGGGATTTTAAACTTGCCGGTAAGAAAAGGTTGCTTGATTTGAGTTCCTTAGATGAGTGGAGAAGTGAAGCTTATGTGAATGCGAGACTTTTTAAAGAGAAAGTCAAGCAATGGCATGATAGGAGAATTCTTAAGAGAGAATTTCATGTTGGTGAGAAAGTTCTATTGTACAGGTCTCGTCTCAGATTTTTTGCAGGAAAATTACTCTCGAAATGGGAAGGACCCTTTATTAGTGAAGAGGTGTATCGTTCAGATGTCGATGTTATTCAAGTGGTGACTCCGGAAGAGTTCATAAAAGAACATATGCAGGAAACTGCAGAGTCCGTTTTCGAATAGGTAACAGTTCTAGTCAGAAAAGGTTCGCGTTAAACTTTTCTGCTTATACTTTTGTTGTTTTTATTAAATATGAAAAATCATGAGACGAAAACGAGTTGGAAACGGAGCCCGGAGGCTCCACACCACCTAGTGGCACGGGCCCCCTGCTGGCCGCGCCACCCTGTGGTGTGTCTGCCTCAGAACTCGTTTCCATCCCGGTTTCCTCCAGTGCCTTCGTTACGATGTTTTATTTTCGCCTATATAACCCCCCGGATTGCCCGAGGTCTGTATATCATGTTCTCGTCATGTTTTTGTTTCGATCTGTTTCTGTCAGGAGTTGTTCTCAGTTTTAGAGGCACCATGGCCTCCGCAAGCAATGACAAGGATAAGATGCCTCCAGAAGATGATCACCGAGACCCTAAGCTGAAGGAAGAGGTTGAGAGTGAAGCTGAAGAAGAAGAGATGGAAGAATACCAGAGTCCATACCCTCGCACCGTTGTTGCAAGCATTGGAGTGGTGACAAATTATGACAAGTTCAAGAAGAGTGCGCGGATAAGAACTGGAGGGGGTGTTCCTTGCCATTCCTGAGCTCCAAGGACATCTTCTTCAGGCAACAATCCCTTCCATACTCTCATATATGAACATCAATTCCAAAGGGTGCCTAAAGCAAAATTACCATCTAGTTGGGATTCGCAGTCCGACATGTTCATGAGCCGCATTGAGCACAATGCGGAGATGATTCGTAATCTCACCTACAAGATTGATGAGTTGAAGGAACTTAATGAGAAGCTTATTAAAGATGCACCACCACCGCCGAAGGAGTAACTAGTCATTGGTATTGGCATCCCCTTGGCTTGTTTCAAGCTTGGGGGAGTGTCGCGGTATCACATCATTATCTTTTACCCATTTAGTTTTCAAGTAGAGTCATATCATGAATAGAGAAGTTATCTTATAGAATAGTTTGCAGTGTGGAAGTATCCTCCTTTAGTTGGTTATCTATGTATCCCTTGGTGTGAGTTGCTGATACATCCATTTTGCATCACTATTTTGTATCATAATTTACTGTTATTCATTGATATATTTCACATTTAGAGATGATACTTATGTTATTTCCTCTGTTTTTACATGTTTGATGATCTTTGGAGGATTTGCTGCCGGAGTCAGGATTCTGCAGGAAAAAGGACCATCAAGGCACCATATTTTGAAGATTAGGAAAATTCCAGAAAAATACCAGAAAATTATATTTTACCAAAAGACTGAAGAAGCCGGAAGGAGAAGGCGCCTGTGGTGAGTGCCCCCTGGCCCACTTCTGTGTAACGCCCCAAAATCGGCACCTTGCAGATTATAGCGATCACGCCACAATCTACATGATGTCGCTTTGGAAACGCACCACCAAGCGCCTCGGGCATGTCGCAGCATGCACGCGATGCGGGTGGATTCGAGTAGCAACAGTTACACAAGTTCACGATGGAACCCACAAAAGAATATATAATAACCATGAAGACTCCAACGAGTCAAAATATCCAAATATACATACAAAGATCCAAATCATACATAAAGCAAATAGCATGCGAGTACGGACAAGAATACAAATGGGCCTAAGAGGCCTGAAGATAAACGATGGCGTCCATAACCCTGCCCAGGCCAAGCCGGAAGGGTAACCTTGCTAACGTCATCGCTCCCATACCTGTCAAAATCATCGGGCCAATGGTTCCGAACAAGGAGGGGGAAAGAGAAAAAGGATAAAAAAAATGAGGGTGAGTACCGAGGCACGTACTCGCGAGACTGGAATTCAGCTGTGCTCGCCTACGGGCTATATGGTGGACTTAGCGGCAACAAAAGAACTTTACTACAGAGACACTAAAACTTTCGTCTAGATAGAATAAGATAAGAGAGCGCATAAAAGTAAATAACTAGATACTAACACCAAACATAACCCAGCCGATGAATCACCTCCTCGTGATCAAACGAAGAAGCGAGTATCAAAGGCACTCACACAGTTACCAAGTTTTATAGCAGGTTTATTGTTGTAGTTATGCTAGCTCACTACACAAGTTTATTAATATTGAAATAGCAGGTGCAAGTTGTTCGATGATCGAGTAGTACAGCTCCAAGTCGTCCATAACCGCGGACACGGCTTTTCGAAAAGATTTAACCCTGCAGGGGTGCCCAAATGTACCCAAACGTTCGATCAATCCTTCCGGCAAATCTCGCACCCTTAATAAAAACGGGTGCGCCATCAGGATAGTCACGACTCGCACTCTCCTTCACTACAAACAAGTCCAGGAAGCCACCTAACTAAGTTTAACCCGCTCGAGAGTCCGGCCGAATCTCTAAGACGGACCTAGTTGTTGCGTGCACGGCTTCGGAGGCCCGACTCCACCCACGGGAGACGACCCGCTTCAGCATGCGGTAAACGCTCATGCCGCAAACCTATGCGTGCATGTAGAAAGCAAACAAGGGGTTACAAGGCACCCACGGCTTCCCCCAAAGTAAATTCGAACCATAAGATACAAGAGCTGCATGCACGCAAAACCCAAATGGAAAACCTCAAACTAGTTGTGGCCACTGGACAAGTGTGTAGATTCCGGCAGTGATCGAGGGGAGGCCTGTAAACGTACCCACGTTTGGTTAGAGCGCTCAGTCTTAGAACAGTTCATGCGATCTCGGGGTCCTAGGGGACACAAGTGAGCCGTCGTAAAACTGGCAAAATGACTCATCGATGCCTCTGCTTAATTCAATTTTAAGTATTAACAATAAAGTAAGCCATGATTATTTCCAACAACATATATCCATAAAGTAGAGCATGTAATAACTTCCCAACCCAATAAGATAAAACAACTCCAACAACCTGAAGATGCCTACGACTCGCAAGGCCAACTCGAACAACAAGCACACGGGGTAATAGGATGTATGGAGGGTTCTATGGCTTTGCTTTGGATAAACAGGTGGATAGGACACGGGACTCGAACAAAGCATTGCGACACAAGGCTAGAATATAGGTCTAGCGAGAGCAAAAGTATTAAATGGGTAGAGAGAAAAGGGCTTGCCTAAAAAGATTGCTGAGGAAGTTTCGGAGAACTTGTCGTTGCTCACATCACCACGAATCGGCCTATCCGAGAAGAAGCAAAACACTACAACAAACAACGGATGCAACACTTACTACTATGGTAAAAGAATCGGCATGATCATGTGAAGCATGCATGACATGGCAAATATGATGCAATGCAACTTATCAAAATTAAGCGGAATCGGAATCTCGACACACACATATGGTTCAAGTTGTTTTACTAAACGGCAATTTGAATATTGATTAGCATGGCAAAGACAAGGCACGGGTGAGCTACGCAAAATTAAATGAAGTGGGGAAACCATTATAAGCATTTCCCAAAATACTCCATATGTTACTTATTATGTGAGATGCAAATACCACGTCACTACATGATGCGAAATGCAAACAGAGATATGGATGTCATATTAAAATTCTACAAATTTTTCTGATCAAAATAGACATATCACTTGATTAAAACAAGTTATAAATAATTATATATTTTCAAATAACAAGGAAGTAGCTAGCTCGTTTTCACTGAAGTTCAACTTTACTGAAGACTGAAACTGGCTGAAATGCTGGAAATATACAAGATTAGAACAGGGGCTGAGCGTGGTGTTTGCTGAAGTTGAACTGAAACTGAGCAGCTGAACTGAATATTGACTAGTATGCACTGACTGGCAAAAACAAAGTTGCTGTGTGGGCATCCTGAATTCAAAACCTGGAAGGTCTAGGACGTGGCATAATAAAGAACAACATGCTTGGCTTCGGTTTTGGAATAGAACAATGTGCAACGTGGAGATTAATAGCTAGCCAAACAACAAGCAGCAGATCAAAAGATTGATATCTGTATCGTGCAGAGCTAGCTAGCTTAAGCAAGCAGGCTAGCAGGTGGATGGATGGCAAGGACTAGCTAGCTGGATTCAGAATGAAGCGTGACCGGGAAGGTGTGCAAGCGGATGACAAGCAGGTTCTCGGCGCGGCGCGGTGCGTGCCCAGAACAGGAGAGGACGCGTGAGCGTGACGCAGTGAAACGCGAGTGCTCGAACATGAAAGCGAGTCTACCGAGACGGAAAAGAGGAGAAACAGGCTGGATCGAAGGTGTTGCTCACACTAGGCCTCGTGGCGAGCAGAAAGGGGTCGAGGACGATCATGACGCCGGAGAGGAAGAAGACGGCGCGCGGCGACGACGGACGACGGTGACCGCGCGGCAAGACGGCGAGCTTGGCGTTGTTCCTGTTGCTCCGGTTGCTGGCTCTGTGCCGGAATCGATGGGGAAGATCTCCACGCTACTCCTGGCATGACAGTCTTGGCGATGGCAGCATGGTCTCGCCGGGCGGCGAGCTTGCCGAGCTCGCAGACATGGCGTCGGGGATGCGCGCGACCATACTGCAGAGATGCTGCCCGGGAGGAGGACGGTGGAGCTCGAACGGATGTAGAACGGCAGGGATGGCGAGGCAGAAGCACGGCGTTGGCGCGGACGCACATAAGAACCAGGAGAGGGAAACGAGAACGTCCTGGATAGCTTGAGGGTGAACCGGAGCTTCGCTGCGAGGGAGAGGGACTTGAGCGTGAAGTGTACAGAGCAGCGAGCGAGCTTGTAGAGTGAGGCGGCGCAGCCGTCTGGAGGAAAACCGAGAGAGGGACAGGAGAGAGGAACCGAGAGGGGAGTGGCGGCGCTGCAGGGGAGTAGGTGAACTAGGGTTGCAGGTGGATGGAATAGGATAGTTTTATAGGAGGAGCAAGCAATGGGAGAGCCGTCCCATCGTTCAGGTGTCGAGGTGGATGCCTCCGATGCACTGCCGTACAGATGAGGGAGAATACAAGGGGCGTCGAGTGTGATGTTGGGCTGAAGCAGGGATGGGCCACAAGAAGGACGTGGCCTCAGAAAGAATTTTGGGAACTTCCAAAACTGCAGGAATTAAAAGAAGGAAGAATTGGGAGCGGATAAAAGAAGAGAGGGTTTTGGAAAGATTTCAATAAAGATTCGAACAGCCTTGTCAAAACAATATTTTGTACCAAAATCGTTTTTCTTTTCAAGGTTTGCAAACATTGTGGTTTAGTCTTAATTCAAAATAAGAAAGGAGAGGAGTGTTTGTTTCATAAAACCATACGAGTAAAATAAAAATAGAATTCATTTCAAATAATTTTCGCTTTGACAAAAACATGCAAGGTTATAATGCATGATGATGCATAAAATAAAAGAACAAGCAAAACTAAAAAGGGGATTTTTCTGGGCCGTTACAATCGACACCACTAACAAGGGATCTCGCCCCGAGATCCACGCTAAGGTAGGAGAAGAGTTGGTTAGACTATCGGATCTTCAGGCACCATGTCGAACCCCGCGACACCACGAACAAGAGTTTCCTTCTCGACACCACCAACAAGTGATGCTTGCTCGCGTTGACAAAGATGAACTCCCGAAGAACAGACCTATTAGGATAAAGGCAAGAAATCGTCCACCCACGTAGGAACCTAAAACTCAAAGAAGTAGATAAGAGAGAGAACAAAAAAAAACTCGCAAAGGTAAGAGGAGAGAAGCACATAGGCAAGGAGTAAAATTGCAGACCTAATTAGAACTATCCAACGCATTTTTAGTAAAATAATTTGAACACTAGACTCAACAACGTCTGTTGGCAATGTTATCCTACAGGCAGACTGGACCCGTGGGCATCGACAAAACCTGGGCTCTGATACCACTTGTGACGTCCCAAAATCGGCACCTTGCAGATTATAGCGATCACGCCACAATCTACATGATGTCGCTTTGGAAACGCACCACCAAGCACCTCGGGCATGTCGCAGCATGCACGCGATGCGGGTGGATTCGAGTAGCAACAGTTACACAAGTTCACGATGGAACCCACAAAAGAATATATAATAACCATGAAGACTCCAACGAGTCAAAATATCCAAATATACATACAAAGATCCAAATCATACATAAAGCAAATAGCATCCGAGTACGGACAAGAATACAAATGGGCCTAAGAGGCCTGAAGATAAACGATGGTGTCCATAACCCTGCCCAGGCCAAGCCGGAAGGGTAACCTTGCTAATGTCGTCGCTCCCATACCTGTCAAAATCGTCGGGCCAATGGTTGCCGAACAAGGAGGGGGAAAGAGAAAAAGGATAAAAAAATGAGGGTGAGTACCGAGGCACGTACTCGCGAGACTGGAATTCAGCTGTGCTCGCCTACGGGCTATATGGTGGACTTAGCGGCAACAAAAGAACTTTACTACAGAGACACTAAAACTTTCATCTAGATAGAATAAGATAAGAGAGCGCATAAAAGTAAATAACTAGATACTAACACCAAACATAACCCAGCCGATGAATCACCTCCTCGTGACCAAACTAAGAAGCGAGTATCAAAGGCACTCACACAGTTACCAAGTTTTATAGCAGGTTTATTGTTGTAGTTGTGCTAGCTTACTACACAAGTTTATTAATATTGAAATAGCAGGTGCAAGTTGTACTCACTAGTAGAAAACGGGCCTTAGGCCTGGACCCTTTAGTCCCGGCCTCCATCTGGGCCGGGACTAAAGGCCCGGCCACGTCGCCCCAAATTCGCCAGCCGCCCGGGAGGCTTTGGTCCCGGCCCGTTACGAGCCTTTAGTCCCGGTTTGAGACACAAACCGGGACTAAAGGGCTATGCACTGGGCGGCCCGCATGTGCGCCCCCTTTAGTCCCGGTTTGTGTCTCAAACCGGGACTAAAGTACTCTGCCTATATATATGGCCCCTGCAGCCCCTCTCTCCCCTCTTGCATTTTTTTGGATGAAAGTGTGTGAGTGTGTGCTAGCTCTCCTTTTTGCTTGGATGCACTAGAGGTGTTTGTTGAAATGTTTGTTAGAGCGATGCCGCTTCAGTTCACCGAACACAACTACGATATGAGGTGCCCGAGCCACGCTTAAGCCTCTTCCTCTTTATTTCCACTTATTCTAAAAGGTTAGCAACTATATTTCCTCGTTTAGACCATGCGGTACTAATTTTTAGGATCGTGATTGTGTTTGATATACTGTTGCATGACGCAGATGAGCCATCCATGGATGTACGGTGATCGACGCACCGCCGCTTACAGAGAAGGCGTGCATTCTTTTCGAGATGCGGCCGATGCGAACAAGCATGGTGGTGGCTATATGTTTTGTCCATGTGTTGAATGTCGGAATGAGAAGGACTACACTTCCTCAAGAGTCATTCAGAGCCACCTGCTTCGGTCCGGTTTTATGTCGGGCTATAATGTTTGGACCAAGCACGGAGAAAGAGGGGTTATGATGGAAGACGACGATGAAGAAGAAGAGAACGATGATGACAACTACCGATCTATGTTCCCTGAGTATGCTGATACCGCAATAGAAGACAATGAAGAAGAAGATCAGGGTGCAGAACGGGAACCAGATGAGCCCGCTGATGATCTTGGCCGGGTCATTTCTGAAGCACGGCGAGGCTGCGACACAGAAAAGGAGAGGTTGCAGTTCGAGCAGATGTTACAGGACCACAACAAATTGTTGTACCCAACTTGTGAAGATGGCCAGAAGAAGCTGGGTAGCACACTGGAATTGCTGAAGTGGAAGGCAGAGACCGGTGTGACTGACTCGTCATTCGAAAAGTTGCTGGTACTGATGAAGAAGATGCTTCCAAGAAAGAACGAATTGCCCGCCAGCACGTACGAAGCAAAGAAGCTTGTCTGCCCTCTAGGATTAGACGTGCAGAAGATACATGCATGCCCTAATGACTGCATCCTCTACCGCGGTGAGAAGTATGAGAATATGGATAAATGCCCGGTATGCACTGCATTGCGGTATAAGATCAGAAAAGATGACCCTGGTGAGATTGAGGGCGAGCCACCCAGGAAGAGGGTTCCTGCCAAGGTGATGTGGTATGCTCCTATAATACCACGGTTGAAACGTCTGTTCAGAAATAAAGATCATGCGAAGTTGTTGCGATGGCACATGGAAGATCGTATGAAAGACGATAAGTTGAGGCACCCCGCCGATGGTCGGCAGTGGAGAAAAATCGAGAGAGAGTTCCCGAGATTTGCAGGTGACGCAAGGAACTTATGGTTTGGTCTGAGTACAGATGGCATGAATCCTTTTGGGGAGCAGAGTTGCAGTCACAGCACCTGGCCCGTTACTCTATGTATCTACAACCTTCCTCCTTGGTTGTGCATGAAGCGGAAGTTCATTATGATGCCAGTGCTTATCCAAGGTCCAAAGCAACCTGGCAACGACATTGATGTGTACCTAAGGCCATTAGTTGATGAACTTTTACAGCTGTGGGCCGAACCAGGTGTACATGTGTGGGACGAGCACAAACAAGAGGAATTTGACCTTCGAGCGTTGCTTTTCGTAACCATCAATGATTGGCCTGCTCTTAGTAACATTTCAGGACAGTCAAACAAGGGATACAATGCATGCACGCACTGTTTAGATCAGACAGAAAGTATATATCTGGACAAGTGTAGGAAGAATGTGTACCCGTACAATCATCGTTTTCTTCCGCCCAAGCATCCCTTAAAGAAAAAAGGCAAGCATTTCAATGGCAAGGCAGAACCCCGGGGGAAGCCTGTCATCCGTACTGGTGCTGAAGTATTTGATATGGTCAAAGATTTAAAAGTAATCTTTGGAAAGGGTCCTGGCAGCCAACCTGTTCCTAACGGCCCTGATAAGCGCGTACCCATGTGGAAGAAGAAATCTATATTTTGGGAGCTACCCTATTGGGAAGTCCATGAGGTCCGCTCCGCAATCGACGTGATGCACCTGACGAAGAATCTCTGCGTGAATATTCTAGGCTTCTTGGGCTTGTATGGGAAGTCAAAAGATACACCGGAAGCACGGGAGGACCAGGAACGTCATAAAGGAAGAGATGGCATGCATCCAGGGCAGTTTCAAGGGCGTGCCAGCTACGCTCTTACTAAGGAAGAGAAGGAAATCTTCTTTGAAGTCCTTTTCAGTATCAAGGTCCCGACTGGCTTCTCGTCAAATATAAAGGGAATCGTAAATATGAAAGACAAAAAATTCCAAAACCTAAAGTCTCATGACTGCCACGTGCTTATGACGCAATTGCTTCCGGTTGCATTGAGGGGAATTCTACCGGAAAATGTTCGTCTGGCAATTGTGAAGGTATGTGCATTCCTCAATGCAATTTCTCAGAAGGTAATCGATCGAGAAAGTCTATCAGGGTTACAGATTGATGTGGTCCAATGTCTGGTCAGCTTTGAGTTGTTGTTCCCGCCATCCTTCTTCAATATAATGACACACCTCCTAGTTCACCTAGTCGAAGAGATTAGAATTCTTGGTCCTGTGTTTCTACACAATATGTTCCCCTTCGAGAGGTTCATGGGAGTCTTAAAGAAATATGTTCGTAACCGTGCTAGGCCAGAAGGAAGCATCTCCAAGGGCTATGGAACAGAGGAGGTCATTGAGTTTTGTGTGGACTTTCTTCCTGACCTTAAGCCGATTGGTGTTCCTGAATCTCGGTATGAGGGTAGGCTGACAGGAAAAGGCACACTAGGAAGGAAAGCAAAAGTATGTATGGACGGGCATTCTTTCTCTCAAGCACACTACACAGTTCTACACAATTCCACTGTGGTGGCTCCGTATATCGTGAGACACAAGAATATTCTATGCTCCGAAAACCCGGGGAAGGCTGACTCTTGGATTAAAGGGGAACACGAGAAGACTTTTGGTAGTTGGTTGCAGACACATCTCATGAATGACGACACCGTTGGAGATCAGCTGTACTGTTTGGCCAGGCCACCATCTTCGACTATATGTACTTTCCAAGGGTACGAGATAAATGGGAACACATTTTACATGGTTGCCCAAGATAAAAGAGCACCAACCAAAATAGTGGTGTCCGCTTTGATGCAACAGACGAGAATGGGCACTGTTTGGAAACATATTACGGGTACATAGAGGAGATATGGGAACTTGACTATGGACCTACTTTTAAGATCCCTTTGTTTCGGTGCAAATGGGTGAAGCTGACAGGTGGCGGGGTAGTTGTAGACCAAAAGTACGGCATGACAACAGTGGATCTCAATAATCTTGCGTACATGGATGAACCATTCGTCCTAGCCAACGATGTCGCTCAGGTTTTCTATGTGAAGGACATGTCTACAAAAACGAGAAAAAGAAATCAGCAAAAGAAGACATCCTCCGATGAGCCAAAGCGCCACATAGTTCTTTCAGGGAAAAGAAACATCGTGGGAGTAGATGACAAGACAGACATGTCAATAGATTATAATAAGTTTCATGAAATTCCGCCCTTCAAAGTGAAGACTGACCCAAGCATCCTACTGAATGATGAAGATTCTCCATGGCTACGACCCAGAAGAAAACAAAAATAATAGATAGGATTGTTGGTGCAATAATGTAATAATGTATTAAATCTTTTATGTAATGCATGATGTCAATAATTGTATGGATCGGTCATCACCGCTCTTTAGAAAAAAAGTCGGCTCACTAGTTCTTTCGTTCCTATGGCACTCCTCCCGGCGGGCTACTACCTCTCCCCTACCCCTGTCGCCGCTATACCCAGTCCTGATTTCTTCGCCTCGCATATGCAAAAATTTGTAAAATAGAAAATAGTTTTGAATTATCTATTCAATTTCAAACACTTTTCATTTTTATAGTTTTATCAAATTCTCAAATATGCAAAAAGAATATTAATAAACATAGTTTTTAATTGAAAACAACAAAATAGTTAATACTTAGGATAGTTAAAATAATTAATTTGTAAAATAGAAAATAGTTTTGAATTATCTATTCAATTTCAAACACTTTTCATTTTTATAGTTTTGTCAAATTCTCAAATATGCAAAAAGAATATTAATAAACATAGTTTTTAATTGAAAATGGCAAAATAATTAATACTTTGGTAGTTAAAATAATTAATTTTTAAAATATAAAATAGTTTTGAATTATTTATTCAATTTCAAACACTTTTCATTTTTATAGTTTTGTTAAATTCTCAAATATGCAAACAGATAACTATTTATAAAACAAATAAAAGAAAAAACAGAAAATAGGCCTTTAGTCCCGGTCCGAGCCACAGACCGGGACTAAAGGCCCCTGTGCTGAAACCCCCACCCGAGACCTTTAGTCCCGGGCGGTGGCTCGGACCGGGACTAAAGGCCCCCCTTTAGTCTCGGCCTGAGCCACCGCCCGGGACTAAAGGTCCCGGGGTTTAAATGCTTCATCTTCTTCCCCGCGGCTCCACACTTTGCAGTTTTTCGCGCGCGAGGAGTTTCATCGACGCCGCCAGGCTGCCGCGCTCGCCGCCGCCTCGCCGCCGTTCGCCGCCAGCCACCGCGCCCCGCGCCACCGCGCCGCGCCCCCGCCCCACCGCGCCCCCGCGCCACCGCGCCCCGCGCGCCGCAGCCACCGCGCCACCACAGCCACCGCGTCGCCGTAGCCGCCGCGCACCCGCGCCGCCGTAGCCACCGCGCCACCGCAGCCACCGCGCCACCCGCCGCCACCTGCAAGGTTTTTTTGCAAAACTTTATTTTGTTAGTGTTAGGGTTAGGGTTAATTAGTTAATTAGTTAGAATTTAGTTTATTTAGATATAGATATAGAATATATAGAGTTATAGAATTTAGTTTATTTAGATATAGAATATATAGAGTTAGATATAGAATTTAGTTTATTTAGATATAGAATTTAGTTTATTTAGATATAGATATAGAATATAGAGTTAGATATAGAATTTAGTTTATTTAGATATAGAATATAGAGTTAGATATAGATATAGAATTTAGTTTATTTAGATATAGATATAGAATTTAGTTTATTTAGATATAGATATAGAATATATTAGATATAGATTAGTATTTAGTAGAATATGTAGATTAGTTGATTTATTATAGATATAGAATGAATTTAGTTTATTTAGATATAGAATGATTATGAGTTAGTATAGATTAGTTATTTAGTATGATATAGAATTTAGTTTATTTAGATATAGATTTATAGATATGATATAGATTTAGTTTATTGTATAGATATAGAATTATAAGAATAGATATAGAATATATAGATTAATTGAATAGTTTATTTAGATATAGATATAGAATTTAGTTTATTTAGATATAGAATTTAGTTAGAATTTATTTGCAAATAGAATATTATTTAGTTAGATATTATTTAGTTAATCAAATGTCTGTTTTTTGCAGAACTATGGATCCACATAGCAGGAACCTCGAAGAGGAAGAACTTCTCGAAGATATAATCAAAGACGCCCCCGACGTTGAACCTGCAGAATCTCCGTCGTCATATCTAAACCCCTCCGGAGATGGAATGGAGGTTGATCGACACGAAGATGAAGCCGATGGGGCCGGAGATAGCTCCAATGACGGAGAAGGTGATAGCTCCACTGATGGAGAAGCCGGTGGAGAAGCCGGTGGAGAAATAATAAAGTCCGGCGAGGTATACATATGAAGTTCGACAATCACTTGTAATATGTGAAAAATATTGGAGATAGCTCTATATTATATACATATACATTCATTTGACGAATGTTTCTCCCTCTTAGGCCTCCACATCGAGCAAAGCTACGAAACGAGGCCCGACTAAAAAGTTGGACGCACGGACGCATTACACCTTTGAGGTGATATTGCCTACGGGCGAACCAAAGCTTCCTAAGAATGCTGCTGACACATTCAAGAAGCAATGCGGAGTTCTCGTTAGGGATCACGTCCCGATCAGCGTTCGGGAGTGGAACAAGCGCAAAGGGGCAGCCGATAGTGACTATGTCGCCGAAAGGTACAAAGATAATCTTTGGAATGATATCATGTCACATTTCAACCTGCCAGAATGTGAGAATGAAGACGCCGCAAAAAAACTGAGGGCCAAAGTCAAGCAGTGGACTCTAAAGAAGATGGCCGAACTGTTCCGTAGCTGGAAGAAGAAGCTATGGAAAGACTATCTGAAGACAAAGAAAGTGCCAGTATTCGAGGGGTATCTAGCCAAGCAGGCGAATCACTGGAAGGCATTTCAGGAGTACAAGCAGTCAGAAGATGCCAAGGCATTATCAGAAAAGAACAAGAAAAATGCCGACAAGAAGAAATATCACCACACGCTGGGGCCAGGGGGCTATGAGACTGCCATCCCAAAGTGGGATAAGAAAGAGCAAGATCTGCTAGCTAAAGGCATCGTACCTGAACCCATCCGTGATGAGTGGGAAATGAGAGCAAGGAATTGGTTCCTTGCGCATGGTGGTTCGTACGACGAAGAAACAGGGGACCTCATCTGCAGTGGCGGTCTTAGGATACCCAGGGAGAATTGGAAAAAGATAGTGAAAGAAATTAAAGAGGGAAAAAGACAGTTCACTGCAGATAGAGAGAAAGATTTGCTCACACTGGTCCTCGGCAATGACGAACATGGAGGACGAACGCGAGGCTTCGGTCCTTCTTACCCGTGGTGGCTTGGGTTTGCCAGAGACCAAGACACTTACAGAAGCCGGGCGAGAGCAAAGAAGCGACAGCAGGATGAGGAGAATGACAAGTTCAACCAGTTGCTTGCCAGGCTTAACGAGCAACAGAAGCAGATCGACGAGCTTAGAGGAGTAGCGCGCCAGGAAGATCCTGGACTCGATATTATCGGCGCCCCATCTAAGCGGAAAAGCAGCGTGGCTGAATCTGAGGCCCCGCCCGACGATGCACGAAGAATGATAGAGGGCGGTCCCGGCTACCCCGTGGATGGAATCAAGGAGTCAACATCATGTGAACTCCATCAGAAATTCAAGAACATATCCATGAAGGTGGCCGTCGGACAAGCTTTACCTTCTGGCCCTGATGCACGCTGGCATGGCCGTGAGATTCCAGCTGGCTTTGCTAAAGTCGGGGTGGATGAAATCATGGCGGGGTTTCATGATATGGAGCTCGACATGGCTGGACCCGAAGATGAGAGGACACTCGGAGAAGTACTGGGTGGAGTCATCCTATGGGACAAGAACTACATCAAGCTTCCAGGCTCGGCCCCAAGGACAACACCGCCTCCGAGTCGTCGCAGGTCACCTACACCTCCATCACCTCCAAGCCCTCCACATGACGACGGCCACCACAACACGAGTCCATCTGATCACCGCCGCCGGACTTGGGTCGGCCGTCTCCGCCGCCGCCCGCTAAGGATACTAAGCGGAAGCGTGCCAGCAAGAACGCTCCGTCCATGAGTTCTAAGCGACGGAGCTCCCCAAAGCGCAAACTGTCGCCCCTCCCAAAGGTACCTCATGCTAATCTTCCTATCAGACCTTATGATCGTACCGACGAGGAAAACGCCAGGATAGCAAAGGAACATTATGATGCGCAGATGAAAAAGAAGGAACCCGAGCCCCGCCCGGAATACACCGAGAAGCAAATAGCATATGCAAAATACTTCACGACCCTTCCATCACAGTATGAGTTACACCATAAGCCTGACGACTATACACGTACATTGCAGAAGGAAGGGAAAAAGAGCAGGTCACGTGCAAGTGCAAGTGCAAGTGGGAGCAAATCAAGTTCAACTACAAGCAAAATAAGATCAGACGTTCCTCAGCTTGGACAACAGGCCAAACAGTCGATCCCACCCCTCAGGGTGTTACCCGAGAATGTTCCCTCTCTGGTGCAGGGGCAAGATTTGGGATTAGCAAAGAAGTGGGCGGATGAATGGGGTATCCCGGTTGAAGTCATTCTGGCTTCCCAAGACGACGTGGTACCCAAGGCTGTGGTAGCCCCTAAGCCACAGTTTGTCATGGGAGCGCCTTTGGTCAGCAAAGATAAGTTTGATGATCTCCCAACAAATATGCGTTACTTGCATACATGGTACTTAAGTGAATCAAATAAAGGGAGAACGATGATCGTGGCGCTTGTCCCACGGGAGTACTACGGCCGTCCCGAAGACATCCATATCGACTTTGATGAACTCTTCCAGATGTACAATGCTGACGCCCTCGACAAATCGCTTATGAGTTGCTATTGTCTGTAAGTTTTTCAATTCGTTGTCTACATATAACTTGTTCAGTTATTTCAATTCATTGTCTACATATAACTTGTTCAGTTATTTCAATTCATTTTCTACATATAACTTGTTCCGTTCTGACTTGTACTCTATTATGCAGAATGAAGATTCTGGAATGTAAAAGTAGGAACATCCACAATATTGGGTTTATTGACCCAGATAAAATACATATAGCGACGCTAACTGATAACCCCAAGGAGACGGAGGAAAACCTTCTAAGGTTTCTAACAGATCAAAATTTATGTGACCACATATTGTTTCCATACAACTTCAGGTGAGGGTCTTACTGTGTTGTGTCCATTCACTTATGAGTGTAATTGATAAGTTACTGACACATATAATATACATGTGCAGCTACCACTGGATTCTGTTGGACATTCAAATTGATAAGGGAAGAGTTGATGCCTTCGACCCATTATCGAGACCCTTGGAACAGTTCCAAAGCCTGCAGGACATGCTCCAAGGGTAATTTCAATCATTCTTGTGCTCTATCGGTCTCTTTCGATGATTTTCTGATATATCAATTAATGAAAAACTTAGCAAATCATTTTCCTTGTCGGGCAGGGTTTGGAAGCGGTTCAAGTGCGTGACTCCCGGTATCCGGCATGAGAAGCTGACCTTTAGAGCGGCTCAGGTAAGTAGTAGTATGATATACTTCTATTTTCAATACATTTGTAATGCTAGATTATTATTTTGATTATATATATTCTATTCTCGTAAAGTGCGACCAGCAGCCACGGGGGACGCATCTATGTGGATACTATGTTTGCGAGACCATTCGCACGTTTACCTCTGAGCACAAGGATTACAGATACGATGTAAGCAATAAACATTCACACCTCTATTTTTACTCGTCATTCTTTGTTATCATGATTGATATTCATATTCATCTCCTCTTCTTATATAGTACACGGCCATGCGGGAGAAGTACCTACCAGAGCAACGCGCGATTGCTGTTGCAGAGGAGCTAGCGGCCTTTCTGAGGATAGAAGCTATAGACGACAAAGGACGATTTAGTGTAGCTAGGGGCCATTACTGATGTTGGTCCATGTAATCGAATAGACGGGCTCTTGTCCCGATAATTCTGATCTCCATATAATTGTATATATATGCTCGCTTGTAAGATAAGTTAATCTTATATATGCATAAACTAATTCCCGAACACCAAGGCACCAAACGGGGCATCACGTTAATCCACCACGTAAAACCCTAAAACCCCTAAACCCTAAAACCCTAAAGCAAAAAACAAAAATCTGCAGGGCCCTTTAGTCCCGGTCTGTGTTACAAACCGGGACTAAAGGTCCTGGCCCTGATTCGCTCCGAGGTGCCCACGTGGACACCCTCCAGTCCCGGCTGGTAAGCGGGCCGGGACTAAAGGTTCAGGCTTTAGTCCCGCGGCTGGGGTCCCGGTTTACAAACCGGGACTAAAGCCCCTTACGGGCCGGGACTGGAGGCCCCGTCCCCACTAGTGACTATGATCGAGTAGTACAGCTCCAAGTCGTCCATAACCGCGGACACGGCTTTTCGAAAAGATTTAACCCTGCAGGGGTGCCCAAATGTACCCAAACGTTCGATCAATCCTTCCGGCAAATCTCGCACCCTTAATAAAAACGGGTGCGCCATCAGGATAGTCACGACTCGCACTCTCCTTCACTACAAACAAGTCCAGGAAGCCACCTAACTAAGTTTAACCCGCTCGAGAGTCCGGCCGAATCTCTGAGACGGACCTAGTTGTTGCGTGCACGGCTTCGGAGGCCCGACTCCACCCACGGGAGACGACCCGCTTCAGCATGCGGTAAACGCTCATGCCGCAAACCTATGCGTGCATGTAGAAAGCAAACAAGGGGTTACAAGGCACCCACGGCTTCCCCCAAAGTAAATTCGAACCATAAGATACAAGAGCTGCATGCACGCAAAACCCAAATGGAAAACCTCAAACTAGTTGTGGCCACTGGACAAGTGTGTAGATTCCGGCAGTGATCGAGGGGAGGCCCGTAAACGTACCCACGTTTGGTTAGAGCGCTCAGTCTTAGAACAGTTCATGCGATCTCGGGGTCCTAGGGGACACAAGTGAGCCGTCGTAAAACTGGCAAAATGACTCATCGATGCCTCTGCTTAATTCAATTTTAAGTATTAACAATAAAGTAAGCCATGATTATTTCCAACAACATATATCCATAAAGTAGAGCATGTAATAACTTCCCAACCCAATAAGATAAAACAACTCCAACAACCTGAAGATGCCTACGACTCGCAAGGCCAACTCGAACAACAAGCACACGGGGTAATAGAATGTATGGAGGGTTCTATGGCTTTGCTTTGGATAAACAGGTGGATAGGACACGGGACTCGAACAAAGCATTGCGACACAAGGCTAGAATATAGGTCTAGCGAGAGCAAAAGTATTAAATGGGTAGAGAGAAAAGGGCTCGCCTGAAAAGATTGCCGAGGAAGTTTCGGAGAACTTGTCGTTGCTCACATCACCACGAATCGGCCTATCCGAGAAGAAGCAAAACACTACAACAAACAACGGATGCAACACTTACTACTATGGTAAAAGAATCGGCATGATCATGTGAAGCATGCATGACATGGCAAATATGATGCAATGCAACTTATCAAAATTAAGCGGAATCGGAATCTCGACACACACATATGGTTCAAGTTGTTTTACTAAACGGCAATTTGAATGTTGATTAGCATGGCAAAGACAAGGCACGGGTGAGCTACGCAAAATTAAATGAAGTGGGGAAACCATTATAAGCATTTCCCAAAATACTCCATATGTTACTTATTATGTGAGATGCAAATACCACGTCACTACATGATGCGAAATGCAAACAGAGATATGGATGTCATATTAAAATTCTACAAATTTTTCTGATCAAAATAGACATATCACTTGATTAAAACAAGTTATAAATAATTATATATTTTCAAATAACAAGGAAGTAGCTAGCTCGTTTTCACTGAAGTTCAACTTTACTGAAGACTGAAACTGGCTGAAATGCTGGAAATATACAAGATTAGAACGGGGGCTGAGCGTGGTGTTTGCTGAAGTTGAACTGAGACTTAGCAGCTGAACTGAATATTGACGAGTATGCACTGACTGGCAAAAACAAAGTTGCTGTGTGGGCATCCTGAATTCAAAACCTGGAAGGTCTAGGACGTGGCATAATAAAGAACAACATGCTTGGCTTCGGTTTTGGAATAGAACAATGTGCAACGTGGAGATTAATAGCTAGCCAAACAACAAGCAGCAGATCAAAAGATTGATATCTGTATCGTGCAGAGCTAGCTAGCTTAAGCAAGCAGGCTAGCAGGTGGATGGATGGCAAGGACTAGCTAGCTGGATTCAGAATGAAGCGTGACCAGGAAGGTGTGCAAGCGGATGACAAGCAGGTTCTCGGCGCGGCGCGGTGCGTGCCCAGAACAGGAGAGGACGCGTGAGCGCGACGCAGTGAAACGCGAGTGCTCGAACATGAAAGCAAGTCTACCGAGACGGAAAAGAGGAGAAACAGGCTGGATCGAAGGTGTTGCTCACACTGGGCCTCGTGGCGAGTAGAAAGGGGTCGAGGACGATCATGACGCCGGAGAGGAAGAAGACGGCGCGCGGCGACGACGGATGACGGTGACCGCATGGCAAGACGGCGAGCTTGGCGTTGTTCCTGTTGCTCTGGTTGCTGGCTCTATGCCGGAATCGATGGGGAAGATCTCAGCGCTACTCCTGGCATGACAGTCTTGGCGATGGCAGCATGGTCTCGCCGGGCGGCGAGCTTGCCGAGCTGGCAGACATGGCGTCGGGGATGCGCGCGACCATACTACAGAGATGCTGCCCGGGAGGAGGACGGCGGAGCTCGAACGGATGTAGAACGGCAGGGATGGCGAGGCAGAAGCACGGCGTTGGCGCGGACGCACAGAAGAACCAGGAGAGGGAAACGAGAACGTCCTAGATAGCTTGAGGGTGAACCGGAGCTTCACTGCGAGGGAGAGGGACTTGAGCGAGCGAGGCAACGCTCGCGCGTGAAGTGTAGCAGAGCAGCGAGCGAGCTTGTAGAGTGAGGCGGCGCAGCCGTCTGGAGGAAAACCGAGAGAGGGACAGGAGAGAGGAACCGAGAGGGGAGTGGCGGCGCTGCAGGGGAGTAGGTGAACTAGGGTTGCAGGTGGATGGAACAGGATAGTTTTATAGGAGGAGCAAGCAATGGGAGAGCCGTCCCATCGTTCAGGTGTCGAGGTGGATGCCTCCGATGCACTGCCGTACAGATGAGGGAGAAGACAAGGGGCGTCGGGTGTGATGTTGGGCTGAAGCAGGGATGGGCCACAAGAAGGACGTGGCCTCAGAAAGAATTTTGGGAACTTCCAAAACTGCAGGAATTAAAAGAAGGAAGAATTGGGAGCGGATAAAAGAAGAGAGGGTTTTGGAAAGATTTCAATAAAGATTCGAACAGCCTTGTCAAAACAATATTTTGTACCAAAATCGTTTTTCTTTTCAAGGTTTGCAAACATTGTGGTTTAGTCTTAATTCAAAATAAGAAAGGAGAGGAGTGTTTGTTTCATAAAACCATACGAGTAAAATAAAAATAGAATTCATTTCAAATAATTTTCGCTTTGACAAAAACATGCAAGGTTATAATGCATGATGATGCATAAAATAAAAGAACAAGCAAAACTAAAAAGGGGATTTTTCTGGGCCGTTACATTCTGCCATCGCCCCTTCGCGTATTTCATCATCCCCGAAAACCTAAGTCAGGGGGGGCTCAGAGATAGACACCGCCGCCTCTGCGGGGCGGAAAACACCAGAGAGAGAAAAGCTCTCCGGCGGGCAGAAATCTGCCGGGGAAATTCCTTCCCGGAGAGGGGAGATCGTCGCCATCGTCATCACCATCGCACCGGACTTCATCGGGATCATCATCATCATCTCCATCACCAGCACCTTCATCTCCACCATCACCACGCCATCCCGCTGTAACATCTTGAGTTGGATCTTGTTAAATTCTTAGGGGAAACTTTCCTGGTGTTGATTACTTTTGTGGTTGATGCTATTGAGTGGAACCGTTGAATTAAGGTTTATGTTCATATTGTTATTTACCATTATTTCACCTCTGATCATGATCCATATGATGTCTTGTGAGTAGTTCGTTTAGTTCTTGAGGACATGGGAGAAGTCAAGTCGTTAGTAGTGGAATTATCTTGAGTAATATTTAATGGTTTGATATTTATTTGTTGTGGTGCTATTTCACTTGTGGTGTCATGTGAACATCGACTACATGATACTTCACCATTTATGGGCCTAGTGAGATGCATTGTGTATTTGGCTACCAATTGTGGGGTTGCTGGAGTGACAGAAACCTAAACCTCCGTTGGGAAACCATTGCAACAGGGAGCGTAGGATCTTAGAGTTTAAGGCTGTGGTTAGATTTATCTTAATTACTTTCTTGTATTTGCGGATGCTTGCAAGGGGTATAATCACAAGTGTGTATTTATCCTAGTAAGGGTAGTGCGCTAGCACAGGTTCACCCCCATAACACTTATCAAACCAGTAAAGATTATTTAGCGGTATGAAGCGAAATCACTTGACAGAAACTCCCGTGTGTCCTCAAGAACGTTTGGTCATCATAAGTTACACAACCGGCTTGTCCTTTACTCTAGAAAGGATTGGGCCACTTGCAGCAATTATTACTATTGTCCTTTATTTACTCGTACTTTATTTACTTGCATTACCAAATACACCTGAAAACCCGTTTGCTAGTATTTACAGTGAATCCTTGATCAAAACCACTTGTCAACACCTTCTGCTCCTCGTTGGGTTCGACACTCTTATTTATCGAAAGTACTACGATACACCCCCTATACCTGTGGGTCATCAAGACTATTTTCTGGCGCCGTTGCCGGGGAGTGAAGCGCTATTGAAGAGTGGATTTGGTAAAGGTAACCGTCACTGTGAGTATTGTTTTTATTTTTGTCTTTTACTTTACTTTTATTTTGCTATGGAGAATTCTCCATTTGGTTTCCTATTTGGGAACACTTCTACCACTGCTGCACATGTGGATGAACCACCACCACCACCACCACCACCTGCTCAATTAGATCCTTTTAAAATACCTATGAAAATTGTTGAACGTGTTATGGATAACTGCTATTCAGGAGATGGAACTGTCCATCCGGGTGAATTATGCGAATTGTTCAAGTGTGCAGGTATTTCACCGAGCCAGGTCAAGAGGAAGCTATTCTCTTTATCATTGAAAGGCAGAGCTGAGGAGTGGTATCAGCTGCTTAAAGATGGTCCATCTATTGCATGGGAGGAAATTGTGCCTCTCTTTTATTCCAAGTTTTATCCTCCAAGTGAAATTCATAAAGATCGTAATTGGATATATAACTTTTGGCCTCATGATGGAGAGAGTATTGCCCAAGCGTGGGGGAGATTGAAGTTACTAATGCTCAAATGTCCCATTCATGAGCTCCCCAATAATATTGTTATTGATAATTTTTATGCGCGGCTTGCTCTGCCTGATAAGGATTATTTGAATGCTTCTTGTTTTGGATCATTTACTCATATGAAGGAAGATGCTAAGTGGAATCTCCTTGATCGTATCCAAGAAAATACTAAAGGATGGGAAAACGACAAAGGTAGGAAGTCAGGTATAAACTATGATTATGAATGCATTAAAACTTTTATGGGAACCGATGACTTTCATAGTGTTAGCATTGCTTATGGTCTTGATTCTCAAATACTTGCTAATTGTCTTAAGGCTTTTGCCTCTTATCTTGATGTTCCAAAGAAAGATTGGAACAAATATCATGCGCCTTATAAAGATTCTATTAGTCATATTCCTACTGCAGCTACTGAAGTTTGTACTGTTGATAGCATTGTGCCTGAACCTTATTTTGAGAAGGCACCTTTCCCTGCTACGGTAAAAGAGTATTCTACTTTGGTAAGTGTGTCTAATAAAAGTACTAAGAAAGCTGTAGAGCCTGATGAGCAAATTACTATTAAGTCTCCTGTAGCTATATTGAAGGACCTTGTTACTAAAGATGTAGAGGATGCATATATTCTCTTTTGTGAAGATGATTCTAACATTATCTCTCATCCTAAAAGGCATAGGAAGACAAGTGTTCCTATTATTTCTGTCAGGATTGGCGATCATTGCTATTATGGTTTATGTGACATTGGTGCTAGTGCGAGTGCCATTCCTTTAGAGCTTTATCAAGAAACTAGTTGAATGCACGTGCGTTGCTACGGCTATTACTCATCATTCTATAAGTCGTACGTTTAAATGAAATATACATAAATATTAAAAAAGATAACCACGTAGTATTTGAAAAATTTCAATTTACTTCGCAGATTGATGTCATCTTTACAAAAGTCAACGACTTAACTATTTTTTGTTAGCCAAGATACACTCTTGTTTGGTCTTATGTGTACATATACACATGAGTTGTAGAGGTTCACACTGGTTGTACATACGAGACCAAGACGAACACTCAGAAATCCCACATACTTATCTTAGTAATGAGGCGAAGGCAAGTGTTAAAATAATAATAATGGACGGTGACTTCCCAATGCTTTCTTTGCCTACCCTAAATCCCCACCACGACGTTTGACTCCGGTAGCCCCTCCAGCTTCGGTGCTTGTAGCTTAGCCTCGATTGGGTGATCTTCCACGTCCCACCCCTTCCATAGCCTCGCCCCACCGAGAAGCCTTAAGAAGAGGCAGAGCAAGAAGAGCGACGAGGAGGTGATGGAGTTCGACCAGCGGATTGATGCATGGCTGGCGTATTCCAGATCTTGACCACTGCCATGGAATTCTCATGGCGTGTTCCAGATCTAGACATGACATATGAAAACCTTGGTAACACAACACAATGATTCAAAAGAGATATGCACCTGGGCGAGGCATCGCAATGGATTCGGCGCAAGGTGTGTTCCGTTTTGCCGCAAGGTATGCGTTGCGCTGAGTCCGTGACGCTTGCCTCTCCTCAGGTGGTATGCTCTGCCTACGTGCTCTTCGACGGGCGTTCATTTCTTGCCTCTCCTCTGGTGTCTTATTTTTATTGGCTTCCCTTCTGCGGGCGTTCATCTCTTGTCTTTCCTCGGGTGTCAGATTTTGCCTAGCTACCCTTTGGCTTGTGTTTCTCTCCTCATCAGTTTTATTTCGCCTAGCTGCTCTTCGGCGTGCATTCATTTCTACTCTCTGATCGGGTGTTAGCCTATCTCGTCGTGCTTTATCACGGCTCCTTCTTCATAGATTTTTATCATATGTAGGAAAACTCGATGTTCCTTGAAGTGTTGTATGGCTATCTGCATGGTCAATGCGTACTTTGTTAAATCAAAGCACCAGATATGAAGCAATACAGTCAGCTTATGGTTAGACTTTCAAATCTAATAAATATATAGATAATCACATACTCTAATGGGGAAAAATGTCATGTGAATGCATACCATCTAATGTTTCTACATGCTCTCCCGACTCCAACGCTGTGATGGTATTTGCTGTTGGAAGCACCGCGTGGTTGGCTGGTTCACATGTGAAAAATCCAGACGCTTGCACCACCACATCTATTAAGATTTTTGCCGGATCAGTTGCAGTCTATCAATTAAGACATGTCTACAAATTTTGTTAGAAAATATGCACCTCTTTTACCCATATCAGACAAGTGTTTTGTATCATGTGACATCTTACAAGCATATATTGCATGGAAATTTTTCAACAACCTTTAATCCTTCAGCACCATGGTTCATAAACAAAGAAAATGTATTAGTGCTACCATTTCAGACAGTAAATAATTCACATGGAAAAACTCAAAACGAAAAAGGAAAATTAGCAATAGCAGCAAAGGTTGCAAGAATAATGATTAACAATATTTGTACCTTCAGCACAATGGTAAATAAACAACAATAATTATTATTGCCACCATTAGGCAACCAGTTACCTACTAATGCACCTTTTGCCCATGTGCACATTATTATCTCCCAGTTAGACATGAATGGCTAATGAGCAGGTGATGCTAAATTCAGACATGGCTCTTTTTATAGTGTTTTATTCTTGCATTTGGTTCAAATTAAGAAGTGTTGTACTTCCTCCGGATCATTTGAACAGGCACACCCATTGTTTATTTATCGGCCTATCTAGTCTATTAATTGTACAAAGTACACCTTTTTCGCAGTGGTAGTTTTTTTTGCAAAGTGAATATTCCCATAATCAAAGTCTTTGATTCAAGTGCAAGTACCAGGAGACTAAGAACACCTACACGGGAACCAGGGAATCAAAATGCTTTGACAACGGCTCGATCTACAGTGCCAGGCAACATCGGTGATCACAAGCTATTAAATGTAAACTAAGGGATTGAACTTTAGATGACAAACTGAAGCACTTATGCCGCCGGTGGCCGTTGGCATAAGTCTTCTACGCAGAGGGTGGCCGTCGGCATATGCCCCTCTACGCCGACGGTGGCTGTCAGGCCCTCTATGTCGGTCGACGGTGGTAGTCGGCACAGGCACTTTACACCGATGGTGGCCGTCGGCATAGGCCCTCTACATGGCTGAGACTGGGACAAGCATGGTTCATGGTAAGCATCCATCATCAACGTAATTAAAGGGGTTAATTCAGATTTTGCCAAACCTGGACATTGGTTTTACACTCCATAAGCACAAAGCAATAATCTCTGAAATTAAAACGATACAGGTGCACCCTTGCCGGTGCAGTCGCCACCAAAAAGTTGATGTGGAAGGGCAATAACTGGATCGGCAAGACCATGGCAAACTCTAATTCGATCATGCTTCCTTAGACAGGATTAGATGGAGAGTTGATTGTAGGTTTGTAGGTTCCTAAATCCTAATCCTGATTGCTTGCTAAAACACTACGACATGCATGCATATATAATTGGGCGGCAGGATTAACCTGAATGAAAAAAAGCACTAACCTGGACAATCTAGCGTGCTAGAGCCTTAGCGCTGACATTCAATGTGGGGCGGGTGGTTTGGCAGCGTCAGAAATATGTAGGGAAGAGATTGGGATTGAGGCGACTATGGATTGTTAGCAGGGGTGAAGCGGCGCCGGGGGGTGTTTCCTTCCTAATATGCTTCTAGGTTGAAACGGAGGAGGATAGTAAATAAAAGGAATAAAAATAGTCGTAGCAGAAACGGAAAAGGACGTGGGGATCGTGGCCTGGTGGGTTAGCGCGAGAGAACGGACGACGTACCGACCAACCACGGCTGACCATCGCGACCGCAGGTTCCAATTTAATAGTATAGATAGATAGATAGATAGATAGACTAGCACAATTGCCAGTGCGTTGCTACGGTCGATTTTTATTGAGCCCGCATATATTTGACTATGTTGTGCAATCATGGTACAGACCTCTGTCTTCCACGTCTGCTAGATTGATGCTGCCTACACGTCGTTGTGTCCGACGGCCACTGCCGGACAACAACTGCTCCTTCATGACGTCAATCAATACCCATATACGAGTGTCCACTACTGAACGCGACACCTCTTTCATTGTCCCAATTGCTGACCAACGACGGATAGTTTATGCCCACACTTGGCATGGGTTGCGGCACACTTCCTCCCTTGATTAGCCTAAGGACTCATCCTCAATCTATCTTCGTTTCAAGTTTCAACCCAAATTTAGTCCACTTGTTCCACGACACAATATCCTCTCTTAAAGAAAAGGAAAATCACACCACTCACTTTCAATCTTTTTTTATCATGAATATCCAAAATTTGAAGTCATAACACAGAGACTTATAACTTTGCAGCATGAGAAATTACTAAATAAAATAAATGTCTAAATCACCAAATGTATTAGCTCAACACGTTCCATTTGAGGAAGCAAAACCTGGAGAAAGAGATCTATCGTGCATCCTTATTACATGTTGTAGCCGAACACATGTTAAAACAATTTTGCAAGTAGCAAAACAACACTCAGAGTACATTTTATGTTCACGTTTACTCAAACCTACAGCTGCAATATCCACCAGCAGCAATGAGTGGACTGACAGCTAGAACATCACATTGGCCATAACCCCACTGTGAGCATGGAATAATTTTGACAGGAGTCCGGTGGTCTGATGCCCTCAAGCGCGGACGACAGGCCTGCTGCCTGCAGCCAAGATATGGACTATGAAGCTGGAAATCTAGGAGGTCGCCTCGTTGGTGTCCTTGGCAGCCAACGGTCCAATGCCATCCTGAATAGCTAGAAGGTTGCATTTAGCCGGTGTCCAGGTCCAGCTGCACCTCAGCCGCCACCAGCCCCTCGAAGAACCTTGAAAACATTTTGTTGTATAGTTTCTCTGAAGATTAACTGAAATCCAGCATGTAGAAGTTTACATCAACATAACAAAGTAGAAACATACCAACTCAGATCAGAAGTTCAGAACAAAGTCGATCCTCGCTCATGGTCACATGCCAGTATTGGGAAGAGGCCATGAACATGCTATATGCTGAATCCGGGCCTAGTGCTTGGGGAGCTCATCCCTGGCACCCATCTTATGTAGCTCTGCGAGCCACTCGTTCCCGTAGAGCCTCGAGAGGTTGTGTAGCTGGAGAGCAGACCACATTATTCAAGAGCTTGATGTAGTCCATGTCAGTGATGAAGGTATACCGGACTGAACGAGTCGGCCACCTGCTTGGCCGGCTAGCTCCCGATGGAGGACCAGCGATGGACGTCTCTGCCGGGGAGGAGGTCGAGGCGTCGAGCCCCCACAACGCCGCGAGCTCGGCTCCGCCGATAGATCGCAGGGCACGAAGAGGTCGCACATCGGGCGTCCTCATAGTCGTGGGCGGGGCGCCGCTGCCGCCAAACGTATCCTCCCTCTGCGATGCCGCTGTCGGGGAGAAGGTTGAGGCGTTGAGCCCCCACGACGTCGCAGGGGAAACCAGGACGCGCAGAAAGTTGCCATGACGACATCTGATTTGGGTTCAAGGGAAGACAGGGAAGATGTGGGCGGACGGGGAAAGTTGTTGTTCGGGATACATGTGAGGCGGGTGGGAAAGCGGCTGATTCTTGGTCCACGGCGCATGGTGGCCCGCGGTGGCGGCAGCCGAGGTATGGCACAGGCCAAGCTGCGCAGCAACATATTGCTCCGAGCCGGCATACTTTGCCTCGACCACGGCCGAGCAAGCCTCCAATATTGTGTCTGACAAAGACCAATAATAATATTGTCTGACAAAGAGCTTGAACTCGCAACTACAGGGGCACGCATACCACAATCTGAACCAAATTCGAGACTCTAAGGCACAGGGTGGGATTCAATCACCAGATCGGCCGAAGGACCTTCATCGTTCCACCCAATCCACCATATCTGAAGCGCGAGATTTTAAGAGGACGTGCAGGAGCAGGGTGTCCAGAGCGGCGCTTCGAGAGGGTCGGGGATCTGCTGGGAGGGCAGGGGAATCGAGAGACAGAGAAAGATGCGGTTCAGTTTGACCGGAAACTCACTGCCGGTGGTGAGAAATTGAGCAGAGGAGAGGAGATCGCAGGCGATGCCGGCGAGGCGAGAGGAGCGGCTCGTCCGTGCGGCCATGCGAGAGGAACAAGATGAACCAACCAGGAGGATCCACTGGGCTTGTCAGGAGTTGGTCCGGGAGAGAGAAGAATAAGAGCGAACCGTTTTTTCTGACTTACCGGTGCTATCGGTGGGTAATTTTATGTTTGGATGAAAGCGTACTTTTGATGGATTAAAAGCGTATTTGCCACGGTCATGGACCATACCTCTAGCAATATTATTAGTAGAGATTATGCATGAGATTGACGCTTGTGAACTTGAAGATATTGATGTTGTTGTTCAGCTTGCTAACAGAGAGACTGTTTGGCCTCTGGGTATTGTTCGAGATGTGGAAGTACTTTGCGGTAAGACCAAATATCCTACTGATTTCCTAGTACTTGGTAAGGAGGCTAGTAAAACTTGTCCTATTATTTTTGGTAGACCCTTTTTGAATACTTGTGGTGCTGTGATAGACTGTAAGAAGGAGAAAATTTTCACTAAGTTTAATGGAGAGTCTTATGAGTTTAATTTTTCTAAGTTTGCTAAGACTTCTTATGAAAATGTCATGCCTGATGAAAGTGATGTTTTCAGGAAGGAAAGAGAAGAGATTGACAATATTTTCCTGCGTCAACAACCATTGATCAAGCACAATTTACCTATGGAGGATCTTGGTACCACTTTGCCACCTAAACAAGATCCTGTTTTTGAATTAAAACCTTTACCTGATGATCCTAAATATGCTTATATAGATGATAAGAAAATATATCCTGTTATTATTAGTTCTAAGCTTTCAGGAAAGGAAGAAGAAAGGTTATTGGAGATATTGAGTAAACATCGAGGAGCTATGGGATATACTCTTGATGATTTAAAAGGGATTTGCCCCACTTTATGTAAGCATGCTATTAATATGGAGGACGATGCGAAGCCAGTTGTCGAACATCAACGCCGCTTAATTCCCAAGATGAAGGAAGTGGTAAGAAATGAGGTATTGAAGCTCCTTGATGCTGGTATTATTTATCCTATTGCTGATAGTAGATGGGTTAGTCCTGTTCATTGTCTTCCTAAGAAAGGAGGTATGACTGTTGTGCCTAATGAGAATAACGAGCTTATTCCTCAAAGGGTAGTAGTTGGTTATAGGATGTGCATCGACTATAGAAAAGTTAACAAGGCTGCTAAGAAAGATCATTATCCTTTACCGTTTATAGATCAAATGTTAGAGAGGTTGTCTAAGAAGACGCACTTTTGTTTTCTTGATGGTTATTCCGGTTTTTCTCAGATTGCTGTTAAAAAAGAAGATCAAGAGAAAACCACTTTTACTTGTCCTTATGAAACTTATGCTTATAGACGCATGCCTTTCGGTTTATGCAATGCTCCTGCTACTTTTCAAAGATGCATGTCTGCTATTTTTCATGGTTTTTGTGAAGAAATTGTGGAGGTTTTCATGGATGATTTCTCCCTCTATGGAACTTCTTTTGATAATTGTTTGCACAATCTTGATAAAGTTTTGCAGAGGTGTGAAGAAACTAATCTTGTTCTTAATTGGGAGAAATGCCACTTTATGGTGAATGAAGGAATTATCCTTGGACATAAAATTTCTGAAAGAGGTATTGAAGTTGACAGAGCAAAAGTTGAGGCAATTGAGAAGATGCCGTGTCCCAGAGATGTAAAAGGTATTCGTAGTATTCTTGGTCATGCTGGTTTCTATAGGAGGTTTATTAAAGATTTCTCTAAGATTTCAAAGCCTCTTACTAATCTTCTTCAAAAAGATGTACCATTTGTCTTTGATGATGATTGTAAGGAAGCTTTTGAAACTCTTAAGAAGGCTTTAACTACTGCTCCTATTGTTCAACCACCTGATTGGAATTTACCCTTTGAAATTATGTGTGATTTTGCTGTTGGTGCTGTCCTTGGACAGCGCGTAGATAATAAGTTGAATGTTATTCATTATGCTAGTAAGACTCTTGATGCTGCTCAGAAGAATTATGCTACTACTGAGAAAGAGTTTCTTGCTGTTGTTTTTGCATGTGATAATTTTAGACCTTATATTGTTGATTCTAAAGTTACTATTCATACTGATCGCGCTGCTATTAGATATCTTATGACGAAGAAGGATGCTAAGCCTAGGCTTATTAGATGGGTGTTGCTTTTACAAGAGTTTGATTTGCATATCGTAGATAGGAAATGTGCTAAAAATCCTGTGGCTGACAACTTGTCTAGATTGGAAAACATTTCTTTTGATCCTATTCCTGTTAATGATAGTTTTCCAAATGAACAGTTAGCTTCAATAAATGTAACTTCGCGAGACCTTCCTTGGTATGCTGATTATGCTAACTTTATTGTTTCGAAGTATTTGCCTCCAACCTTTACAGCTCAGCAAAGAAGAAAATTCTTTTATGATTTGAGGCATTACTTTTGGGATGACCCACACTTATATAAAGAAGGAGTGGATGGTATTATGAGAAGATGCGTACCAGAATATGAGCAACAAGAAATATTGTGGAAATGCCATGGAAGCGCTTATGGAGGACATCATGCTGGAGATAGAACCGCACAGAAGGTTCTACAATCAGGTTTTTATTGGCCAACCCTCTTTAAAGATGCTAGAAGGTATGTTTTATCTTGCGATGAATGTCAAAGAGTTGGTAATATTTCTAGACGTAATGAAATGCCTATGAGTTACACTCTTGTTATTGAACCGTTTGATTGTTGGGGATTTAACTTTATGGGTCCTTTTCCCCCTTCAAAAGGCTATACTCACATACTTGTTGCTGTGGGTTATGTTACTAAGTGGGTAGAAGCCATACCAACAAAGAGTGCCGATGGTGAGACTTCGTTAAAAATGCTTAAGGATGTTATTTTTCCTAGGTTTGGTGTGCCTAGGTATCTTATGACTGACGGAGGTTCTCATTTTATTCACGGTGGTTTTAGAAAAACTCTTGCTAGATATGACGTTAATCATAGAATTGCTTCTGCTTATCATCCCCAAACTAGTGGGCAGGTAGAGCTTTCAAATAGAGAGATCAAGTCTATCTTGTAGAAGACTGTCAATAGATCTAGGAAAAACTGGGCTAGCCAGTTAAACGATGCTTTATGGGCTTATAGAACTGCTTATAAGAACCCCATGGGCATGTCTCCTTACAAAATGGTTTACGGAAAAGCGTGTCACTTGCCCTTAGAATTAGAACACAAAGCTTTTTGGGCAGTGAAAGAGCTTAATAGGGATTTTAAACTTGCTGGTAAGAAAAGGTTGTTAGATTTGAGTTCTCTAGATGAGTGGAGAAACGAAGCCTATGAGAATGCCAAACTTTTCAAAGAGAAAGTCAAGCAATGGCACGATAAGATAATTCTTAAAAGAGAGTTTCATGTTGGTGAGAAAATTCTATTGTATAGGTCTCGTCTTAGATTTTTTGTAGGGAAATTACTCTCTAAATGGGAAGGACCATATGTTATTGTGGAAGTGTACCGCTCAGGTGCGATAAAGATTGCTTCGTTGAAAGATGACACTACACAAGTGGTGAATGGGCAAAGACTCAAACATTATATTGCTGGAGATTCTTATAATGAAGATGTTGATGTTATTGAAACAGTTTCTCCAGAAGAATTCATCCAGGACAATTTCCAGGAACCTGCAGAGTTCGTTTTCAAATAGGTAACTATTCTTGTCAGAAAAGGTTCGCGAAAAACTTTTCCATTAATATTTTTATTGTTTTTACTAAATATGAAAAATCGCGAGACGAAAACGGACAGGAGACGGAGTCCAGTGGCTCCTCACCACCAGGGGGCGTGGGCCCACTCCTGGCTGCGCCACCCTGTGGTGAGTCCATCCCGGAGCTCGTTTCCGTCCCGGTTTCCTCCTGTGATTTCCTCTCGATGTATAATTTTCGCCTATATAACCCCTCGGAGTACCCGAGGTCTGTATATCATTTTCTCATCGTGTTTTGTTTTGAGCTGTTTCTGTCAGGGGATTGTTCTCAGCTTTGAAGTTGCAATTTCTTCGTCCGGTCCATCCGAGGAGAACCCTCTTGCGGATATCATTAATCCGTATATGAGGGAGCTGAAGATGCATCCGAAGGAGTTGTCGCTCAAAGATTGGGAGTTGCAGATCAAAGATGTCCAAGTCTCAAAGGGGGAAGGAAGTCTCGAAGCCAGGATGGAAGCTCTGGAACAAGAAGTTTTCAAATAAAATAAGATGGCGGAACGTGAGGTGGACATCATCCATAGGATTAATCAAGAGCTTGTTACCAAGTACAAGAAGGAGACTACAGAACTCTGGAAGGATATCTTTTCACTCCACGAGACCACTAATCAATTACAAGCACAACTTTACGACTTGCAGAACCAAAACTGTGAGTATGAAGCTAGATTTCAACAAATGAGTGCTGCTGCAAGTTTCAGGATATTGGAGACCAAGAAATCCTTCCTTGACGGGGGACCTCTGCCTTGAAAGTTCGATGATGATAAAGACTCACACCCACCGCCGAAGGAGTAATTCATCATCGGTATTGGCATCCCCTTGGCTTGTTCCAAGCTTGGGGGAGTGCCACGGTATCACATCATCACCTTTTACTCATTTACTTTTCAAGTAGAGTCATATCTTGAATAAAGAAGTTATCTTATAGAATAGTTTGCAGTGTGGAAGTATCCTCCTTAGTTGGTTATCTATGTATCCCTTGGTGTGAGTTGCGGTAATAAAATATTGATGAGAAGTTTTATCGTTTACTTTCCGCACACTTTATTTTAGTTTGCAATGTTTCTTATATGATTAGTCTTGTTGATTAGTATTGGTATCACTTTGGGAGCATGAGTAAATTTAGTTGGTTTTGGCAAACTTAGCTTGGTCAGTAGCAACATTACCATGAGTAAAGAAGTGCTTGTAGTTACATCACTTCATTTTCCTTCATGATTGGCTAATAAGCATTATTATTCTCAAATTCAAAATCATTGTACCTTCAAGAAAGTTTGCATGATTGTTCTTATTATATGTATGTTTGTTTGCTTCATGCAACTCTTACGCTTGCTACCCAGCCTTGCTAGCCAAAGACCTGTACTGAGAGGAAATACTTCTCGTGCATCCAACTCCTAAAAACCAAGTTACTTCCAAAGAGTCCACTATAAATTCCTATGCATGGTATTTGAAAGCCATTCCAAGTAAATTTTCATGTGCTACCTTTCAAAAACCTTCAAATACTTCTCATTTTGTGCCACTGTTTTTAGCTCATGAGGATGTAGTGGATGGGTTTGTTATCTTCCATACTAAATTAAGTACCCCTCGACTAGGCAGCTTCATCTGCTCGTCACTAATTTTGCAAGGGAGCTGGTCAGACCATTATAATCTCAAAAATAAAAGAAAAAGGCACTCCTCCATGGTATGTGAAAGTTGGTCGGCACCCGATGGAATCGGTTAGCCATGGTTTGAGAAAGGAAAGGTGGGGAGGAGTGCCAAGCTTTAAAAGAGCACCAATGTGCCAATTAATCAAACATCTCGGAACCGCTCTCACTTGTTGTGACGCCCCACCTTTGAATTAAGGTGGAACACCTGTGTTATGTGCTATTCCCTGGATCAATGATAGCACCACAGAACAAAATATATTAATCATCACATAGTATCAAGATTACACGCAGATCTAGATACATAAGTCTCACAAATTATTACAAGTCTTTGGTCTCATAGACCGACAAGGGAAAACAAAGTTCAACATAAGCACAACGGAACTAGAATAGTAGCGAGCCTCCATCTTCAACATGCGCCACAGGCAGTCATGTTGGTATGTAGACTCGAGATCCTAACACTTCACTCCTCATCAGAAGAACCTGCACATTTGATTATGCAGCCCCAAGTATGGGGGTCAGTACAATGATGTACTGGCAGATGACACATGTTTGGTGGCGGATGTGAAAGATCTAGCTACATGCTATTTGGCTGGTGGATCTCTGGGCTAGATTTGCATAAAGCCAATTTTGTCCTAATTGAGTCAAGATTTTAATTCGAAGATTCTATTTTCAAAGGGTCGAAATAACCCCCAAATACTACATAGTTGCAAGTTATGTAGCACTGGGCGCAATTCAACAAAGTTGGAACCTCAGGCACCACCACCCCTCGGAGTGTATGGTCCTTAGTTCCTACCTAGGGGTTTCTAGACAAATTTTAGTCATTCAGAATCGGTGATGAGATTCTTCCGTACATTCCATGTCTAGAGACTCATTTGTCCATAACCGGGGACACGGCTAATCGATTAGTTTTGACACCTTGCAAGGGTTGTGCACTTTCACCTTACGATTCATTTTATGCCCATACATAAAATGAAACGAGACCTTTTAGAAGGAGAGGGCAACTAACTTGGCAAGCTCCGCTCCCAACCTACAATTTAACTACCACCACTTCTTGCCGACAAGTTGCACTCCCACATTCTAATCAGTCAAGACAGAGCCCATAATGTCATAAGGCTGCACTGGAAGTACACTAAGCATGGAAGACATAGCCATCTCTTTGTTCCTGGTTGGCCATCCCGAGCGGTATTCTGTTCCCACATCCTCTTAACAAGGCATGCATCCCAGAACCCACCTACCTCACCTCCTCTTATCAAACCAATCCACCCAGGTGTTTCATTCTAGTTGAAGTTCTTAACTTGTTCACAAAACACTTTTCAAGTGATCTTAGCATGGCATCAATATTTTTCAAAGTATTTAGCATCCTATCAGGTGGGGTTTGAGGGATTGCTACACACTACTAGGATCTAAGCATTTAATAAAACAGTTGAATAAATCACCTATCATGCATACTACAAGAGGTGAATACACTAATGCAAAATTAAAATGGGTAAGGGACATGTGTGTCACTTGCCTTGGTAACAGCTTGCACACTCACAACAGTCACAATAGTAGCTTTGCTCCTCCTCAAAATCTATTCAATTCAAACAATCAAGCAATCAATATTCTATTTCTAATGACAATCATAGACATGTATGCATGTATGCATGTATGCAAAGGTCATTTTATTTTCACACACTAAGTGAGTGTGTGAAATGTGGTATAGGATGGAACATGAGGCTTTTGAAAACAAGTGTGGTGTTAGAGAGGATTTTATTAAATAATTAACAAGGCATTAACAAAAGTTCATTTGATGCAAAAGGACAATACTTTGGAAAAAGGTTCAGGTTTGTACTGTACTGCAAAAATAAGTTTGAGCTACCACTGGTTAGGTGACAGTAACTTGAAGCCACTGCAAGTGGTTTCACTCAAAAATAGTTTTTAGAAAACAAATGGTAAAGAAAATAGTGATTTGAACACTTTTAACAGTAGCAAGTTTGTGCACGTATTAACTTTGAAAACTTTAGCTTCTGGGGTGTTCTAATTGTTCCAAGGATTCCATAGACTACAAATTTGTAGCATTTGGACTCACAGAACAAAAGTTATGAATTTATTATCAAACCGAAGGTTTGATCCAGATCTGACGATGGATTCAAAATGAACCCATAAAATAATAAGTTTTATTGCATTATTGGATTCTACACATCCTAAGGATTCCAACGGGGTATTATTTGTAATTTTTGGCCAAGTATTTTATTTTCTATCGATTTTACAAGATCTGCAACAAAACAGGGATTTGAATTCGAATTTGAAATCGATTTTGACTGGATTGACCGGGGGTGGGCTGACTGGTCGCGACATGGCGCGACATCATTGGTCGATACCGTTTCGGGATTTCAGATCTAATCTTGGCCGAGCGATGCAGATCCGATGGCTGGAGATGGAGAGGAACAGTGGAGGCTCACCGGCGAGACAAGGTCCGGCGAGGGGGTCCAGGTGGTCGACGGCGAGCTTGCTCTGGTGACGAATGTCGGCGATGGAGTGGTGGACGGTGTTCTGCGGACAACGGCGAACTCGAATCCTTGGTCGTTGACGACCGGAGCTTCCCGAGGCGACGGCGATGCGCGGCTGGAGACGACGGCGGCCTCGGTGATCGTCGGGGAGCTCGAAATGCTGCAGAAAAAGGCGGGGTAATGGTGTCATTTGACGCGCCAGAGAGAGGGAAGGAGGATAGGGGAGTCGAGGAGCGAGGGGAGGCTTCACCGCGTGGATGCCGACGAAAATCGGCAGCGTGTCTGCACGGTCTCCGGCGAGGAATTTCACCAGCCTGGCGGCTTCGAATCGAGAGGGGAGGGGAGGAGAAGGGAGAGGGGGTGAGGGGCTTTATAGGCGAGGTCGTAATGGCCAATCAAGGCGCGAGTAACGCCGGGGAGAGTAACGCCGGCGAGGTTACTGCGGAGTGAAGAGAGAGGGAGAGATTTTCGGGGGAGGGATGACAGGTGGGACCGGGCTGTCGGAGAGAGAGGGGGGGAGGGGTGAGCTGGGCTAGGTCGGCTCGGAGCGGTCTGGGCCGGCTGGCTTCCCGGGTGCGGCCCAGTTGGGCTCCTGGCCTCTTTCTTTTATTTTTTCCTTCTGCTTTCTTTTTCTTTTATTCTGATTTCTGTTTTGAGTTTTGAAAAAGCTCTTCTATACAGATTTGAATAAATTCAAAGCTGACCACTTCTGGTCTTTAAAAAGTGTGTTCAGACACTATAAACCAGAGGTTTTGTGATAAGATGTAAAAAGAAATAATTTGTAAGAACTTTAAATATAGGGTTCAAATAGCTAGGAAGTTAAGATTAATAACTTCCCACTATTTGGTTTTCAAAAGGAAATTACTAGAGGAAAAATAAAATAGCTCCATAACAATGGAACTTATTTTAAATACTTTCTTTCTGAAACCTTTGGTTTCTAAAGAAATTGGGACAAAAAGGCATTTGATAACAATATTTTATGAAAGAATAAGGTTCAAAACTTTGGAAAAGATCTTGAAATGCAATATGCCATGAATGCATGATGAAAATTTTATTTTTTGAAATTTTGGGATGTTACAGACTAACCCCCTTAAGATGAAGCTCGCCCTCGAGCTTCGGAAAGGCTAGCAAATAGGTGTGGGTGTTCTTCTCGAAGGGTATCTTCACGCTCCCAAGTGGCTTCCTCTTCAGTGTGGTGACTCCACTGTACTTTGCAGAACTTGATGGTTTTGGTGCGTGTAGTTCTTTCTGCTGTCTCGAGTATCTTGATGGGTTTCTCCTCATAAGTTAGATCACTTTCTAGTTGAACTTCCTCGAGGGGTACCGTATCGTTCAACGGTGTTTCTGACATCTCTGGATGACATTTCTTTAGCTGGCTTACGTGGAACACGTTGTGTACGGCCGAAAGAATTTTGGGTAGTTCCAATTCATAGGCTACTTCTCCTTTGCGGGATAGGACTTTGAATGGTCCTATCAATCGGGGCGCTAACTTACCCTTAATACCAAACCTCTTAACTCCACGAAGGGGTGACACTCTGAGATATGCTCTGTCTCCTACTTCATAGATGATTTCTCTACGCTTGCTATCCGCGTAGCTCTTCTGACGGGATTGAGCGATCTTCAGTCTATCCTTGATCAGTTTAACCTTTTCTTCAGCTTCTTGAATGATATCGGGTCCGAAGATACTTCGTTCTCCTACACCACTCCATAGTAGGGGTGTAGTACATTTCTTGCCGTACAAGGCTTCAAAAGGTGCCATCTCAATACTGGCTTGATAGCTGTTGTTGTAGGAAAACTCTGCGTAAGGCAAGTTGTCATCCCAACTAGACCCATAGTCCAGAGCACACGCTCTCAGCATATCTTCCAAAATCTGGTTTACTCTTTCTGTTTGTCCATCTGTCTGTGGGTGGAATGCTGTGCTGAATTCCAGCCTAGTTCCAAGTGATTCATGAAGTTGTTTCCAGAAGTGAGAGGTAAATTGGGTTCCTCTATCAGACACGATGCTCTTGGGAACACCATGGAGGCTTACAATCCTCTTCATGTAGATATCAGCTAACTTTGCACTAGTGTAAGTGGTCTTTACTGGTATGAAATGAGCTACCTTGGTCAAACGATCAACTATAACCCAGATTGAGTCATATCCTGATTTTGTGCGGGGTAACCCAGTGATGAAGTCCATACCAATTTGATCCCATTTCCAATCCGGCACCTTCAGTGGTTGAAGTAGTCCGGCTGGCTTCTGATGTTCAGCTTTTACCTTACTGCACACATCACATTTGGCTATATATTCGGCAATGTCTCCTTTCATATTGCTCCACCAAATTTTTTCTTTCAAGTCTATGTACATCTTGGTATTACCAGGATGAATCGAGTATGGGGTTTCATGGGCTTCTTGGAATATCAATCTTCTAATATCAGGGTCATCAGGTACACAGATACGTTTTTCAAACCAGATAGTTCCTTGCTCATCTTCGCTAAAGCCTTTAGCTTTGTCTTTTCTCATGTTTCCTTTGATCCTCTCAATTTCTTTATCCCCTTTCTGTGCTTGGCGTATTCTGTCCATCAGGGTTGGTTGCACTACTAGCGATGCTACGTGACCTTGTGGCACTACCTCCAGGCTGAGGTCTCTTAGATCCTTACATAGATCTTCTGGCAGCACTTCTGTAGATAGACAGTTCACATAGGCCTTACGGCTCAAGGCATCAGCTACTACATTTGCTTTACCAGGATGGTATTGCAAACTCAAGTCGTAATATTTGATGAGTTCTAACCATCTTCTTTGTCTCATGTTGAGGTCCTTCTGAGTAAAGATGTACTTCAAGCTTTTGTGGTCGGTGAAGACTTCACATCTCTTTCCCAGCAAATAATGTCTCCAAATCTTCAAGGCGTGGACAACGGAAGCTAACTCAAGGTCATGAGTTGGATAGTTGAGCTCATGTTTATTGAGTTGTCTAGAAGCATAGGCTGCTACTCTGCCATCTTGCATCAACACACTTCCTAGACCTTGACGAGAAGCGTCGCAATACACCTGAAATTCCTTTTCTATATCTGGTAAGCACAGAACAGGTGCAGACACCAATCTCTTTTTCAACTCTTGAAAACTATTTTCACAAGCTTCATTCCATTCAAACTTCTTTTCTTTCTTCAACAACTCAGTCATTGGTTTAGCTATCTTTGAAAAGTTCTCAATGAATCTCCGGTAGTATCCGGCCAATCCCAAGAAACTACGAATTTCCCCAACATTCTTGGGTGGTTCCCATTCCGTTACTGCGGTCACTTTGGCTGGGTCGACTGCAATTCCCTCCTTGGATATAATGTGTCCAAGGAATCCTACTTCACTGAGCCAAAACTCACATTTGTTGAATTTAGCATATAACTTGTGTTCTCGGAGTTTCTCCAATATTGCACATAGGTGTTTTTCATGATCTTCCTTGCTTTTTGAGTAGACCAGTATGTCCTCAATGAAGACAATGACAAACTTATCTAGAAATTCCATGAACACTTTGTTCATCATGCTCATGAAGTATGACGGTGCATTAGTTAAACCAAAAGGCATCACCGTATATTCATATGAGCCATATCTAGTGACGAAGGCTGTCTTGGGAATGTCATGTTCTCTAATCTTGAGCTGAAAGTATCCAGATCTAAGGTCTATCTTGGAAAACACGCTAGCTCCTTCCAACTGATCAAACAAATCATTGATTCTTGGTAGTGGATATTTGTTTTTGATGGTCACTTCGTTCAACGAACGATAGTCCATCAGTAAACGCTGACTCTTATCTTTCTTCTCAACAAACAGAACTGGCGCTCCCCATGATGACGAACTTTCTCTAATGAATCCCTTTCCTAACAGTTCTGATAGTTGTTTCTTGAGTTCTTTCAACTCGTCGGTGGACATAGGGTAAGGTCTCTTTGCTATTGGGCCTGTGCCAGGCAGCAGATCAATGAGAAACTCTACATCTCTGTCAGGTGGCATTCCTGGTAGTTCATCCGGGAACACATCTGGGTATTCATTCACTATGTGCACTTCATCTAGGCTAACCCCCTTAAGATGGTTTAGCCTAATATCATTAAAATCCAGTTGAGACTTGTATCTTATTCTTCTCCCTTCTGGGGTAGTGAGTGTAATTGCTCTATTCACACAGTCTATGACTCCTCCATAGGTAGTCATCCAATCCATGCCCAAGATTACATCTAAACCCTGTGAGTCTAGAATTACTAAATGAGTTGGGAACTTATATTTACCAATTTCCAAAATCAGATCCCTGCAACCAGCTTTGGCTATCAACTCTCCACCAGGGGAACTTACTTTAATGGTTTTTCCTATGTTATCGGTAGGGAACCCATTTTTGTTTGCAAAAGTCTTTGATATGAATGAATGCGATGCTCCAGTATCAAATAGAACTAATGCTGTAAATGAGTTGAGAGGAAACATACCCATCACTGCATCAGGTTCATTCATCACCTCTTCCACATTGAGGTGGTTCACTTGGCCCTTCTGGAATGGGTTGGGCTTAGCAAGTTCAACGGTCTTGTTTTCTGGGCAGCTGGTGGAATAATGACCAGGCTTTTTGCACTTGAAGCAAGTGACGCCCAAGAGATCCTTCTTGGGTTCAGTGTTGTGGCGATGCTAGCTGTTGTGTACGCTGTGTTGTCCACTGGAGCTATTTCCCTTGAATCCTCCGTTATGCTTATGGCCGCTGAAGTGATTACCGTTTCCTTTGTTGAAACGATTCCCATGCTTATGGAAGTTGCCATGACCACTGCTCTCAGATGAGTGGTGCTTCTTGTGGAATGGTTCCACATGGTTCTTGTTGTTACTGAACTTCCTCTTACGGTTCTCCTCTTTCTTGATGTTGTTGTCCAGGGTGATGGCCTGATCAAGTAGAGACTGATAATTTGGAGCATAGGCCACTGACAGGGGTATTTTGAGTTCTCCCTTGAGCCCGCTGAGGAACTTTTCCTTCCTCTTTGCATCAGTATCAATATCTTCAGGTGCATACCTGGACAGAGCACAGAAGTCATCCATGTATTCCTTCAGAGTTCTTCCACCCTGACGCAGACCACGGAATTCTTCCTTCTTCACATTTATAGTGCCCGAGGATATGTGGGCAGTACGAAAACCTTCTCTGAATGTGTTCCAGTCCAGATCATCTATTGGATGGGTAACCTGATATGTCTCCCACCACATTGTTGCCGGTCCTTCTAGTAAGTGAGCAGTGAAGCGCACCTTTTCAGCATTAGTGCACTCACAGGTGGTCAGATCCTTGTTGACCGAACGCAGCCAGTCATCAGCTACTATTGGCTCCGTAGCAGATGAGAACTTGTTGGGTCTCAGCCTTAGAAACCTTGCCAATCTATCCACCTGGGGTGGGGGTGGCAGCGGTGGTGGTGGAGGATTGTTATTGTTGTTTGCATTCGTCTGGAAGAACTGGGTCATCATTTGCATCAGCTGGGCCTGAGCTGCCACTAGTTGCTGAATTGCCGCATTGGTGTCATTGTTGTTGTTTCCATCGTTGTCGTTGTTGTTTGGTGCACGTCGTGGCGGCATCTGAGGTAAGGTATGGCATAGATGAGTATTAGACAGATAAAGCTAAAAGGAGTAAAAATCCTACCCATGCACAATACAACAAACCAACCACAAACAATAAACAAACACAACCTCTTGATTTAAAAGCTTTAAATTGCAAAGGGTACGACTTGACAAGTTTTAGAAGTAAGTACTAAGAGTTCGAAAAAGTAAACGATCGATGGTACTGTTATACCAACATGGTAAGACAATACAAACGTGCTAATGCAAATGGTACAAGATGATGATGGCCAACTAGCCTCTCTTAACCCTCTTGAGGCATGAGAGGGGTAGAGGGTCTCGACGTTCTGCCTTCTTGAGGTCTCTCAGTGCCTTGGCCTCCCATTCCTCGTAGGATAGATCATCACTGGAGGAATACACGAGTCTCTCCTCGGGATCCTCTTCTTCCTCGGATTCCTCTTCCTTCTTACTTGCTTCTAACTCAGCAAGCTTCATCTTTAGCTTCTCATTCTCAGACTTCAGCTCGTTGTTGACTTCCTCAATCTACTTCTTCTCATCTCCCAATTTCTGCAAGTTGTCATACTGCAGCAGTAAGGTCTTCTCCAGAAGATGAGACCAGATGTCATCTTGAAGAATCTTCCCGCCTAACTGCAAGGGTCCTTCAACAATCTTGAGCTTGTTCTCCAACTGAGTCTTCTTGTCATCCATCATCTTGAGAGCAGATTCAGTCTCCATGATCTTTTTAGTGGCAAGATCCATGAGATCTCTGAACTGGTCCTGGTTGATAATCTGCTTCTTCAGCATGTCTTCCAGGTTGACTAAGCAGCGCTCCCTCTTAGTGAGGTAGCCTCTCAGAAGGGAGTGGAACTCCTGGCCTTGGCGATCCACAACATGTCCTCCAACAGATCGCTCTCCAATCATCCCATAAGCTGAGGGACGTGGGATGTGAGCTGTGTACTTGTGGCGAATGCGGGCGATGGCGCCCTGCATGGCAATCTCCACCGAAAACTTCCAGTCCACATACGCTTCGGTGTACTCCATCGTGGACTCTCCTTCTTCATCAAGTCTTCCTTGGATAGTGGTTTGGATTAACCACTTCTCCATACCATACTCCTTGTACTGCATCTTCCCACAGAAGACCGGAGGTGGTATCTGAAGCTGGGTGGCGAGGTCAAGCAGCACCTCCGAGAAAAGGTAATCTCCCTCACCAGCTACCACTCTCTCGTCGTAGGTGTCCATCTACAACATTTTGAAAAGAAGAGGGAACGATCAGAACAAGAAGAGAAATACAAGTAAGAATGAAATGGTTAGGACAATAAGATCATGATTATTTGTATAGCATTTTGAAATAAACTTGGGTCCTAAGGTTTTTTTTTCATTCCTAGGGTCTCGATCCTACAGGCAACACTATGCTCTGATACCATTTTGTGACGCCCCACCTTTGGATTAAGGTGGAACACCTGTGTTATGTGCTATTCCCTGGATCAATGATAGCACCACAGAACAAAATATAGTAATCATCACATAGTATCAAGATTACACGCAGATCCAGACACATAAGTCTCACAAATTATTACAAGTCTTTGGTCTCATAGACCGACAAGGGAAAACAAAGTTCAACATAAGCACAACGGAACTAGAATAGTAGCGAGCCTCCATCTTCAGCATGCGCCACAGGCAGTCATGTTGGTATGTAGACTCGAGATCCTAACACTTCACTCCTCATCAGAAGAACCTGCACATTTGATTATGCAGCCCCAAGTATGGGGGCCAGTACAATGATGTACTGGCAGATGACACATGTTTGGTGGCGGATGTGAAAGATCTAGCTAAATGCTATTTGGCTGGTGGATCTCTGGGCTAGATTTGCATAAAGCCAATTTTGTCCTAATTGAGTCAAGATTTTAATTCGAAGATTTTATTTTCAAAGGGTCGAAATAACCCCCAAATACTACATAGTTGCAAGTTATGTAGCACTGGGCGCAATTCAACAAAGTTGGAACCTCAGGGACCACCACCCCTCGGATTGTATGGTCCTTAGTTCCTACCTAGGGGTTTCTAGACAAATTTTAGTCATTCAGAATCGGTGATGAGATTCTTCCGTACATTCCATGTCTAGAGACTCATTTGTCCATAACCGGGGACACGGCTAATCGATTAGTTTTGACACCTTGCAAGGGTTGTGCACTTTCACCTTACGATTCATTTTATGCCCATACATAAAATGAAACGAGACCTTTTAGAAGGAGAGGGCAACTAACTTGGCAAGCTCCGCTCCCAACCTACAATTTAACTACCACCACTTCTTGCCGACAAGTTGCACTCCCACATTCTAATCAGTCAAGACAGAGCCCATAATGTCATAAGGCTGCACTGGAAGTACACTAAGCATGGAAGACATAGCCATCTCTTTGTTCCTGGGTGGCCATCCCGAGCGGTATTCTGTTCCCACATCCTCTTAACAAGGCATGCGTCCCAGAACCCACCTACCTCGCCTCCTCTTATCAAACCAATCCACCCAGGTGTTTCATTCTAGTTGAAGTTCTTAACTTGTTCACAAAACACTTTTCAAGTGATCTTAGCATGGCATCAATATTTTTCAAAGTATTTAGCATCCTATCAGGTGGTGTTTGAGGGATTGCTACACACTACTAGGATCTAAGCATTTAATAAAATAGTTGAATAAATCACCTATCATGCATACTACAAGAGGTGAATACACTAATGCAAAAGTAAAATGGGTAAGGGACATGTGTGTCACTTGCCTTGGTAACAGCTTGCACACTCACAACAGTCACAATAGTAGCTTTGCTCCTCCTCAAAATCTATTCAATTCAAATAATCAAGCAATGAATATTCTATTTCTAATGGCAATCATAGACATATATGCATGTATGCATGTATGCAAAGGTCATTTTATTTTCACACACTAAGTGAGTGTGTGAAATGTGGTATAGGATGGAACATGAGGCTTTTGAAAACAAGTGTGGTGTTAGAGAGCATTTTATTAAATAATTAACAAGGCATTAACAAAAGTTCATTTGATGCAAAAGGACAATACTTTGGAAAAAGGTTCAGGTTTTTACTGTACTGCAAAAATAAGTTTGAGCTACCACTGGTTAGGTGACAGTAACTTGAAGCCACTGCAAGTGGTTTCACTCAAAAATAGTTTTTAGAAAACAAATGGTAAAGAAAATAGTGATTTGAACACTTTTAACAGTAGCAAGTTTGTGCACATATTAACTTTGAAAACTTTAGCTTCTGGGGTGTTCTAATTGTTCCAAGGATTCCATAGACTACAAATTTGTAGCATTTGGACTCACAGAACAAAAGTTATGAATTTATTATCAAACCGAAGGTTTGATTCAGATCTGACGATGGATTCAAAATGAACACATAAAATAATAAGTTTTATTGCATTATTGGATTCTACACATCCTAAGGATTCCAACGAGGTATTATTTGTAATTTTTGGCCAAGTATTTTATTTTCTATCGATTTTACAAGATCTGCAACAAAACAGGGATTTGAATTCGAATTTGAAATCGATTTTGACTGGATTGACCGGGGGTGGGCTGACTGGTCGCGATGTGGCGCGACATCATTGGTCGATACCGTTTCGGGATTTCAGATCTAATCTTGGCCGAGCGATGCAGATCTGATGGCTGGAGATGGAGAGGAACAGTGGAGGCTCACCGGCGAGACAAGGTCCGGCGAGGGGGTCCAGGTGGTCGACGGCGAGCTTGCTCCGATGACGAATGTCGGCGATGGAGTGGTGGACGGTGTTCTGTGGACGACGGCAAACTCGAATCCTTGGTCGTTGACGACTGGAGCTTCCCGAGGGGACGGCGATGCGTGGCTGGAGACGACGGCGGCCTCGGTGATCGTCGGGGAGCTCGAAATGCTGCAGAAAAAGGCGGGGTAATGGTGTCATTTGACGCGCCAGAGAGAGGGAAGGAGGATAGGGGAGTCGAGGAGCGAGGGGAGGCTTCACCGCGTGGATGCCGACGAAAATCGGCAGCATGTCTGCACGGTCTCCGGCGAGGAATTTCACCAGCCTGGCGGCTTCGAATCGAGAGGGGAGGGGAGGAGAAGGGAGAGGAGGTGAGGGGCTTTATAGGCGAGGTCGTAATGCCCAATCAAGGCGCGAGTAACGCCGGGGAGAGTAACGCCGGCGAGGTTACTGCAGAGTGAAGAGAGAGGGAGAGATTTTTGGGGGAGGGATGACAGGTGGGACCGGGCTGTCGGAGAGAGAGGGGGGGAGGGGTGAGCTGGGCTGGGTCGGCTCGGAGCGGTCTGGGCCGGCTGGCTTCCCGGGTGCGGCCCAGTTGGGCTCCTGGCCTCTTTCTTTTATTTTTTCCTTCTGCTTTCTTTTTCTTTTATTCTGATTTCTGTTTTGAGTTTTGAAAAAGCTCTTCTATACAGATTTGAATAAATTCAAAGCTGACCACTTCTGGTCTTTAAAAAGTGTGTTCAGACACTATAAACCAGAGGTTTTGTGATAAGATGTAAAAAGAAATAATTTGTAAGAACTTTAAATATAGGGTTCAAATAGCTAGGAAGTTAAGATTAATAACTTCCCACTATTTGGTTTTCAAAAGGAAATTACTAGAGGAAAAATAAAATAGCTCCATAACAATGGAACTTATTTTAAATACTTTCTTTCTGAAACCTTTGGTTTCTAAAGAAATTGGGACAAAAAGGCATTTGATAACAATATTTTATGAAAGAATAAGGTTCAAAACTTTGGAAAAGATCTTGAAATGCAATATGCCATGAATGCATGATGAAAATTTTATTTTTTGAAATTTTGGGATGTTACACTTGTTTAGTATGGACGATATCAAGAACTCCGTTGCTAGTCGTTGACAAAAGAAACCACCTCTCAAAACAATCTTTACCTCTGTTTTACAAATGAAAAGCTCTAGCACATGTTTAATCCATGCTTCCCTCTGCAAAGGGCCTGTCTTTTACTTTCATGTTGAGTCAACCTATTCCCTTCTATCTCAAGCAAGCATTTGAGTTGTTATGTTTCACTCATCCATATGTTGATCCGTTTAATCTTGTTTACTAACTCCTTTCGTTAGTACAATGCTTTTGTTTGAAGGAATATATCTTTGAAAGCTTTCTATGAATGCAAAAAGTTTGTTTCATTGAGCATATGGTTTTTGCTATATTAGCTCTGTTTTAAAAAGGCTCCATTCAAAAGCTAGTATAGTTTGTTCATTGTTCTCTGACCAAGAACTAAGGTTTGCCATCACCAATTATAGTTTACCTTGTGCATCTTTATTTATGATTCCCTTTTACTTATTGCAAGTCTATATCTTATAAAGGGAAGTTGCTGTCTATTATAACTTGTTCCTTGGTGAATGTGATGCTTCTTGTCCGTACTTTGATTATCGACACTTCACTCCATAAACCCGTGGTCATGTTTATCGAGTTTTGTTTTCGCTTGGGGACAAGCGAGGTCTAAGCTTGGGGGGGTTGATACGTCCATTTTGCATCACTATTTTGTATCATAATTTACTGTTATTCATTGATATATTTCACATTTAGAGATGACACTTATGTTATTTCCTCTACTTTTACATGTTTTATGATCATTGGAGGATTTGCTGCCGGAGTCAGGATTCTGCTGGAAAAAGGACCATCAAGGCACCATATTTTGAAGATCAGGAAAATTCCAGAAAAATACCAAAAAATTATATTTTACCAGAAGACTGAAGAAGCCGGAAGGAGAAGGCGAGAGGGGCCACAGGGCACCCTCACCACTAGGGGGCGCGGCCCAGCCCCTGGCCGCGCCCACCTGTGGTGAGAGCCCCCTGGCCGACTTCTGCCATCGCCCCTTCGCGTATTTCATCGTCCCCGAAAACCTAAGTCGGGGGGGCTCAGAGATAGACACCGCCGCCTCTGCGGGGCGGAAAACACCAGAGAGAGAAAAGCTCTCCGGCAGGAAGAAATCTGCCGGGGAAATTCCTTCCCGAAGAGGGGAGATCGTCGCCATCGTCATCACCATCGCACCAGACTTCATCGGGATCAGCATCATCATCATCTCCATCACTAGCACCTTCATCTCCACCATCACCACGCCATCCCGCTGTAACATCTTGAGTTGGATCTTGTCCAATTCTTAGGGGAAACTTTCCCGGTGTTGATTACTCTTGTAGTTGATGCTATTGAGTGGAACCATTGAATTAAAGTTTATGTTCAAATTGTTATTTACCATTATTTCACCTCTGATCATGATCCATATGATGTCTTGTGAGTAGTTCGTTTAGTTCTTGAGGACATGGGAGAAGTCAAGTCATTAGTAGTGGAATTATGTTGAGTAATATTTAATGGTTTGATATTTATTTGTTGTGGTGCTATTTCACTAGTGGTGTCATGTGAACGTCGACTACATGATACTTCGCCATTTATGGGCCTTGTGAGATGCATTGTGTATTTGGCTACCAATTGTGGGGTTGCTGGAGTGACAGAAACCTAACCCTCCGTTGGGAAACCATTGCACCAGGGAGCGTAGGATGTTAGAGTTTAAGGCTATGGTTAGATTTATCTTAATTACTTTATTATATTTGCGGATGCTTGCAAGGGGTATAAGCACAAGTGTGTATTTATCCTAGTAAGGGTAGTGCGCTAGCACAGGTTCACCCCCATAACACTTATCAAGCCAGTAAAGATTATTTAGCGGTATGAAGCGAAAGCACTTGACAGAAACTCCCGTGTGTCCTCGAGAACGTTTGGTCATCATAAGTTACACAACCGGTTTGTCCTTTGCTCTAGAAAGGATTGGGCCACTTGCAGCAATTATTACTATTGTCCTTTATTTACTCGTACTTTATTTACTTGCATTACCAAATACACCTGAAAACCTGTTTGCTAGTATTTACAGTGAATCCTTGATCAATACCACTTGTCAACACCTTCTGCTCCTCGTTGGGTTCGACACTCTTATTTATCAAAAGTATTATGATACACCCCCTATACTTGTGGGTCATCAGTTGCGGTTATGAAATATTAATGAGAAGTCTTATCATTTGCTTTCTGCACACTTTATTTTAGTTTGCAATCTTTCTTATATGATTAGTCTTGTTGATTAGTATTGGTATCACTTTGGGAGCATGAGTAAATCTAGTTGGTTTTGGCAAACTTAGCAATGGTCAGTAGCAACAATACTTTGAGGCTTGAGTAGAAAAGAGGGAAATACTTGTAGATACATCATTTCAGCTTTCCTTCATGATTGGCTCAAAAGCATTAGTATTCTCAAGCTAAGATCATTTGTACTTTCAAGAAGTTTGCATGCTTGTTTTCTTTCACATATATGTTTGTTTGTTTCATGCAACTCTTATGCTTGCTACCCAGCCTTGCTAGCCAAAAACCTGTACTGAGAGGGAATACTTCTCGTGCATCCAATTCCCAAAAACCAAGTTACTTCCAAAAGAGTCCGCTATAAATTCCTATGCATGGTATTTCAAGCCATTCTAAGTAAATTTCCATGTGCTACCTTTCAAAAACCTTCAACTACTTCTCATTTTGTGCCACTGTTTTTAGCTCATGAGGACATAGTGGTTGGGTTTGTTATCTTCCATACTAAATTGTGTACCCCTCGACTTGCATACTTCATCTGCTCATCACTAATTTTGCAAGGGAGCTGGTCAGACCATTATAACAAAAAAAGAGAAAAGAAAAGGCACTCCTCCATGGTATGTGAAAGTTGGTGGGCACTGATACGTCCAAAACGTATCTACTTTCTCGAACACTTTTGCTATTGTTTCTCCTCTAATTTGTGTGTTTTGAATACAACTAACACGGACTGACGCTGTTTTCAGCAGAATTGCTCTGGTGTCTCGTTTTTGTGCAGAAATTCAACTTCCAGTAAAAATTCGGGAAAAATCATGAAAAATCCTATTTCACCAGAAGACCCACGGAGCCAGAAGATCGGAGGGAGAAGTGGTTCGAGGAGCCGTCACAGGGTGGTGGCGCGGCCCAGCCCTGGCCGCGCCACCCCTATGTGAGGTGGCCTCAGACCCCCTCTCGACCTCCCGTCTCGCGTACATATACCCCCTGACGACTTAAGATCGGGGAGATGGCGTTTTTCCTAGATAGACTTCCGCTGCGCCGCCGCCATCAAAAACCGCGATTCGGAACCAGAAACTCCGTTCTGGCACCCTGCCGGGACGGGGATTCGGAGGAGATCTTCATCACCATCACCACCGACGCTCCTCCATCGACCATCCATGATTCCCCCATCCATGTGTGAGTAATTCCCCCGCTGTAGGTGAGGGGATGGTAGGGATTGGATGAGATTGTTCATGTAATTTGATATGAGATTGATAGGGCATAGTGCCTAGTATCTTTATTTAGTGCCTATGACATTGTTGCAACTTGTTGTGCTTAATGCTTGTCACTTTGGGCCCGAGTGCCATGATTTCAGATCTGAACATGTTATTATTTCTATGATGATACTTGTTGTTTATGGTCTTACCTACAAGTTGTATACACATATTGTTGTCCGGAACCCGAGGCCCCAAAGTGACAGAAATTGGGATAACCGGAGGGGATGGCTATGATGTGAGGATCACATGTGTTCACCGAGTGCTAATGCTTTGCTCCGGTACTTTATTAAAAGGAGTACCTTAATTACCAGTAGTTTCCCTTGAGGCCCTGCTGCAACAGGCTGGTAGGACAAAAGATGTCGTGCAAGTTTCTCCTTGTGAGCACGTACGACTATATACGGAACACATGCCTATGATTGTTTGTACTAGGATACTTTATTATTATTTATCTGCAATGCCCGTATCTCATTGATTTCATGAATCATCTTATCCATGCAACGCCCGTAATCCATCCCTATGCCTACAGTATTTGTTCCTACTGTTTACAACCGTTACTTCTACTGCTGCTATTTTACTACTGCTGTTACTGTTTTCCTAGTGTCACTGCTATAAAACTGTTGCTACTGATAAACCGCTGCGAGTAAGACTGTTTCCAGGTGCAGCTGAATTGACAACTCAACTGTTAAGGCTTACATATATTCTTTGGCTCCCCTTGTGTCGAATCAATAAATTTGGGTAATACTTCCCTCGAAGACTGTTGCGATCCCCTATACTTGTGGGTCATCAAGACTATTTTCTGGCGCCGTTGCCGGGGAGCATAGCTTTATCTGTAAGTTAACTTGGTATTCATATTGTTCGCTGCAATCCTTTCATCATGGGTAAACCTCGTGATGGAAAAGTTCCTATATTGCCATCCACTACAAGAAGAGGTACGACTCTCAACACCTCTGTTGCTCTTGATTCGCCATCTGTTATGAGTAAGTTGCTTCTGCTGTGCTTGATGAGAGAGGTTCACTAGGTTCCTTTTTAGAGGCTACTATTGCTAGAGCTAAGTTGGGAAACACCACTGTTACACCTGTTAGTTCACCTGAGTCTAGGGAATGTCCTAGTGATGATTTTGATGATGATGCTTACATTGAGCTTAATGATGATTTTATTGCAGAAGCACGTGCTGCTCGTGATGCAGGTAATATTAAAGAGCTTCTTGCTAGACGTTCTGTTAGATATAATTTGTCCCCTGATCCTAAGTTTGCTGCTTCTCCTATCAATATTAGAGACAAGGATTATGATTTCTCTTTGGATTTATCTTACATATCTATTGTTGAGAAAACTCCCTTTTGTGGTACTAAAGATGAGAGTGCTATGGAGCACATGAATGAGCTTTCTACTTTGAGTAATTTGTTTTCTGATGATATTAAGCTCCGCACTTATTTTGTTGCTAAGATTTTTCCTTTCTCGTTGAAAGATGCTGCTAAAATTTGGTTTAATAGCTTGTCTCCTGGATCTCTTACTAGTCCTATTGCTTTGGTTAATGCTTTCTTTCAGAAATATTTTCCCGCTAGTGCTCAACATGCTGCTGTGCAGAAAATCTTTGATTTTGAACAGGGAAAAGGAGAGAAATTGACTGAATCTTGGACAAGGTTTTGTTCTTTAATTAGAGCTTTGCCTAAAGAACCATTGCCTAAAAATGAACTCCTTGACATATTTTATAATGGACTAACGGATGAATCTAAGTCATATTTGGATAGTTGTGCTGGTTGTGTTTTCAGGGAAAGAACTCCGGCAGAAGCAGAGGAGTTAATGGCTAAAATAAGCCGGAATCATGATGATTGGACTTCAGTTGAGCCAACACCAGCACCAACTCCTGCGCCATCTACAGAGCCTACGCCGAAGAAGAGAGGGATGATTGAATTAAATGATGAAGTTATGAAGGAGGCTAAGAAAGCTCTTAAGGTGAAAGGTATTAAGGCCGAAGATGTGAAGAATTTACCTCCTATTGAAGAATTATGTAAGCCAATCCCTCGCTCATCTACTATTGAGGTACACTCTCTCCAACGCTTTGATGAAAGAGATATTCCTTACACTAAACCTCCTGATCAATGCTTAGATGAGTTTGATAATTTTATTGTTAAGCAAGAAAATTTTAATAGAATGGTGCATAATCATCTATTGGAGAATTCTAGAGTTATAAACATGATGCAGGATATTGTGGAGAGAACCGCCAATGATGTGAAGATACTTGCTAAACATTTTCAAATGGTTCAAACACAAATTGATCAGCTTACCAAAGTACAGAAAGACCTGCTAGTTAATGCTGCAAAAGAGAAGCAAGCATGTGAAATACGCACAAGAAGTGGTGCTGCTACTCAAGACCCATTATATCCTGAAGGACATCCTAAGAGGGTTGAGCAAGATTCTCAATGCACTTCAAGTGATGATATTCCTCCCAAGAAGAAGAAGAAGCATAAAACAACTGCAGAATCCTCTGATGCAGGTAAAGATCCTAACAGTGTTTCTATTTCTGATGCTGAAACAGAACCAGGAGATGATAAAGAAGAAGATAAAGAAGAAGCTGAAGAAGAACCGGAAAAGAGTGATAAAAATGAAAAGTACACCAAAGAAGACTTCATTGCCAACAAGCATGGTAAGGAGAGAGAACCTTGGGTACAGAAACCAATGCCTTTTCCTAGTAAGAAACACAAGTCCAAGGAAGAAGAACACTACAACAGGTTTTGTGAATGGATGAGACCTTTATTTTTGCAAATTCCTTTGACTGATGCTATTAGAATGCCTCCTTATGCAAAGTATATGAAAGATATTGTCACTAACAAAAGGAAAATTCCTAGTGAGGAAATTTCCACTTTACTTGCTAACTATTCTTTTGATGGTAAAGTTCCAGAAAAGCTTGGAGATCCAGGTATACCAACTATTCCTTGCTCCATTAAAAATAACTATGTTAGAACTGCCTTATGTGATTTGGGAGCTGGAGTTAGTGTCATGCCTTTTTCTCTTTATAAGAGACTTGATTTAGAAAAATTGGTTTCAACTGATATATCCTTGCAGATGGCTGATAAGTCTACTACTATTCCTATTGGTATATGTGAAAATGTTCCTGTTCAAGTTGCTAACAGCTGTTTAATATTAACTGATTTTGTTGTGTTGGAAATGCCTGAAGATGACAATATGTCTATTATTCTTGGGAGACCTTTTCTAAACACTGCAGGTGCTGTTATTAATTGCAATCAAGGGAAAGTCACTTTTAATGTTAATGACAAAGAATATACAGTTTATTTTCCCAAGAAGATTGATAGGAGGAATGCTCTAAATTCAATCAAGCATGTTGAGACCATCAAAGTTGGCCAAATTATTTGTTCAGAGCAAAAGCCCAAGGAAGAATATCAAATTGTTATGGTTGGGGCTATACCTATCAAAGTTGAGGTAACATAAGTATTAAGTGAAGTGCAAACTTTTGCCTCATATAAAGTTAGTTTGGTAACAAGACTTGATCAACCTTGTTAGCAAAGTGAATTTATATGAACGAAACTCCATTTTCACCGCATCCACTCCACCTCACTTGTATTTACTTTCATAAAATTTTATTCCTTCAGTTTAGTTGCATGATTAAGAGTATCTCAGAGCTACTGCATGCTTAGTTTTGATTTGCTTGAAATCTTTTCATCCTCATTTTTCTGAGTTTTATCGATATGCCAATTTCTGAAAAATCCTCGAAAATAAAGTTTCTCGAAAAATTCCAGAAAATTCTTTATAAATTTTTATGTCAAAAATGGGGCAGAGAGACACCTGGGAGGCACCAGGTGGGGCAGCCACGCCACCTCACACACAGGTGGCGCGGCCCAGCCCTGGCCGCGCCACCCATGTGTGAGGGGGCCCCACCAGGCCACTCACTCATCTCTTCTTCCCCTGCTCTTTCTCTCTCCCGAAAAAACCGACCCATTTGCTCAAGCTCGAGTTCTTGCTGTTCTTCACCTGGAATTTTTGATCTCCTTGTTCAGCCCAACATTTTTGCTAAAACTTGGATCATTTGCTCTCCGGTATGTGACTCCTCCACTTGTCCAAGTAGATTTTCTTTTGGTAAAGTATTTCTTGAGTATTTTAGCATTGTAGGTGACAGTATAAATGAGTATGCATGCTTGTTCTACTGTTTAGAAAGATTATTTTGATGCATGATAGCTCACTAGTAACTCACTATAGTAGTTTCCTACACTTGCTTGTCTTTAAATCACCTTTTATGAGTTTGTTGAAAAATTTCAGAAATGGAGGAGAATGTGTATCAGCTCTCTCAACATGAACTAGAAGTGCAAGATGTTATGAAAGTTCATCGTGAAGAGAAGGTTTTCCCCTCACACTACCCATGCTCAGCATTCTTGAGTGCTGCTGGATTTCTGCAGGATTTCCGAGCCTTGCTTTCTAATGCAGGATTAGAATATTTTGTTGAGGGTGAACCTTCCCAATATGTTAAACTAACAATGTCTGTGGTGCAGGATTTCAGATTTAATTGGTCCACTTCTAACCCCATGGTTCATTATAAAATTTATAACAAATCTGTGGACTTGCCTCTTGATGTTTTCTGTACAGCTATTAGAGTTCCACAGTGGGGATCGCTTGAGAAGATAAGGGGACAACCAAGGCAATTGTTAGAACTATACGAGGAGATTTGTCAAGGAAGAAGCTTCACAGGAGAGGGTGGTAAAATTCGAAACATTCATTTCCCATCCATTCGATATTTCGCCTTCTTCATTACCAAATGTGTTCTTGCTAGGAAATCTGCAAGTAAATTGTCTCTCCATGATCTAGCTTTCATTGCTGCGGCTTTAAGGCGCGATAGAACTTACAATTTGGGTGCCTTAATAGCTTTCCGTCTTGATATTAACCGTGAGAAAGGGGGAATTTGTGGGGGGCTTATAGCTTCACGCTTGTTAGCTTTTCATGGTGTTTTGCCTCATTTTCGAGATTTTCAGTTCCCCAAGGAGAAACTTGGCCTTGATGCTATGGTTCAACATAAGTTTATTTCTCCTCCTGCCAGTTTGATTAATTTAACATTTGAGCTAACCCTTTTCAAGAAGACTACCTGGAAGGTAGTAAAGACTGAACGATCAATCCGTTTGCCTGCACCTCTTTTGTTTAACCTTGATCGCAGGAATGGATGGTCGCTTACTGAAGATGAGCTTGACGCGTACATAGGGGAGCACCCGCCGCCTGTGCACACTGAAGAAGGCGCCGAGGAGTCGGGACAGCCCTCCAACACTATGAATTTCCCATACGAGCAGCCTTATTATGATTATGCGCCATCAGCTTCATCTTCACGGGAACCAGGGTATGATTACGCCTATGATGACCCACCGGCTTGGAGCAGCTACCAGAGCCGGCATTGATCTCCACTTAGGCCAAAAGCCTAAGCTTGGGGGGAGGTACGCCGACGATTCACTCATCTACATATCATATTCTGTTGGACCTTTGTATATTCATGTTTCGCTTTCTTTATTGTTCTAGTTCTTACTTCTGCTTTCCAAAACACAAAAAGACCAAAAATATTTCCGTTGTTTCTCTCTATTTGGCTCTTTAGTTTTCCACCTTTGGTTTGCTTTACTTGCTATTTTCGGTTTTCTATTTGAAAAATCCAAAAATATTTTGCTTTGTTGCTATTTCCTTCCGCTTTTGCTTTCAAAAATCGGAAACACAAAAACATTTGCTGTTCTTCTTTGGTTTTGTAAAGTTTGTTGCAGAGTTCAGTCTCCCGTTACTCCATTGGAGCTTGGTATTCACTTTATATTATTCAAGCCACACAAGTGAAGAGCAATAATGACGACATATGACAGTTCGAGATGTGGTAAGAGGCTGGTATGAACTCTATTTGTTTTCATTTTGTACATATACTCATCTATGTGGACATGCTTAGTCAGTTCATGTAAGGTATATGTCATCTAATGGATGCTTTATAGTTTTTGCTCTCATATGATTAGTTTCAATTTACTACTAGCCTGTAGCATGTCATGTAGACGCTTGCATGCATTGTTTTATTCATAGTATGGTATGATATTGTGGTATCCACCTCTGAAAGCTTCATTTGAATCGACTTGGCACATGCTCAAGCATGCATATGACTGAACAAAAAGTCAATTAAGCCTCGATGATCTAAATTGCCTCAGAGTTCTTGTATCATTTTTATGCCTATATTAATTTTGTTTTGTCGCAAGCATGATTATGATAGTTATTGCTCTCTCGATTGTCGCTTCCCAGTCTTTTGCTAGCCTTCACTTGTACTGAGTATGAGCTCTACTCGTGCATCCAATTACCAAAAACCAAGTCTTCCAAAGAGTCCACTATAAATTCCTATGCATGGTATTTGTGAGCCATTCCAAGTAAATTTTCATGTGCTACCTTTCAAAACTTTCAACTACTTCTCATTTTGTGCCACTGTTTTTAGCTCATGGGGACGTAGTGGTCGGAATTGCTATCTTCCATATTAAATTAAGTACCCTTCGACTAGGCAGCTTCATCTGCTCGTCATTAATTTTGCAAGGGAGCTGGTCAGACCATTATAATCTTAATTCTAAAAGAAAGAAAAAAGGCACTCCTCCAAAGGATTGTGAAAGTTGGTGGGCACCCGATGGAATCGGTTAGCCATGGTTTGAGAAAGGAAAAAGGTGGGGAGGAGTGCCAAAGCTTTATAAAAGAGCACCAATGTGCCAATTTTCAAAGAACTCGGAACCGCTCTCACTTGTTTATTATGGAAGATAGTAAGTCCCCATTGCTAGTCGTTGACATAGAACAACCACCTCTCAAAATAAATTTTTATCTCTGTTTTACAAATGAAAAGCTCTAGCACATGTTAAATCCCTGCTTCCCTCTGCGAAGGGCCATTCGTTTACTTTTATGTTGAGTCACCATCTTCTAACTTTAAGCACTTCTTGAGAGCATAGCTGTTATTCTTAGTGTAATGTGCTTGTCCCAGAACACGGTTAATTGTGGTATAACTATGATGCTTGTATCTTTGATATTTCTACTTCTAGTCTTCCCTTGGACTATAGAGGTGCCTCAGCATTTATGTTTTGCTCTACAAATAAAGGCAAGTGGGATACCATTCTCTCATATCATTTATGCATATTACAATCTTGTAGCTTCTCATGCACATGTTACTTGTTATTAGTGCATTGACACTCTTTCATGGATTGCTTGACTATGAGGTGACATTAGTTGCATATTTCTTATTATGAACTGCCTGAGTATTTGATCACATAGTTAGTATATATACATCATATGAGCAAATGTGTTCGTGAAAGTTTCTTTTATCGCTCTCAGTTGTTAACTGAATTGCTTGAGGACAAGCAAATAGCTAAGCTTGGGGGGAGTTGATACGTCCAAAACGTATCTACTTTCTCGAACACTTTTGCTATTGTTTCTCCTCTAATTTGTGTGTTTTGAATACAACTAACACGGACTGACGCTGTTTTCAGCAGAATTGCTCTGGTGTCTCGTTTTTGTGCAGAAATTCAACTTCCAGTAAAAATTCGGGAAAATCATGAAAAATCCTATTTCACCAGAAGACCCACGGAGCCAGAAGACCGGAGGGAGAAGTGGCTCGAGGAGCCGTCACAGGGTGGTGGCGCGGCCCAGCCCTGGCCGCGCCACCCCTATGTGAGGTGGCCTCAGACCCCCTCTCGACCTCCCGTCTCGCGTACATATACCCCCTGACGACTTAAGATCGGGGAGACGGCGTTTTTCCTAGATAGACTTCCGCTGCGCCGCCGCCATCAAAAACCGCGATTCGGAACCAGAAACTCCGTTCTGGCACCCTGCCGGGACGGGGATTCGGAGGAGATCTTCATCACCATCACCACCGACGCTCCTCCATCGACCATCCATGATTCCCCCATCCATGTGTGAGTAATTCCCCCGCTGTAGGTGAGGGGATGGTAGGGATTGGATGAGATTGTTCATGTAATTTGATATGAGATTGATAGGGCATAGTGCCTAGTATCTTTATTTAGTGCCTATGACATTGTTGCAACTTGTTGTGCTTAATGCTTGTCACTTTGGGCCCGAGTGCCATGATTTCAGATCTGAACATGTTATTATTTCTATGATGATACTTGTTGTTTATGGTCTTACCTACAAGTTGTATACACATATTGTTGTCCGGAACCCGAGGCCCCAAAGTGACAGAAATTGGGATAACCGGAGGGGATGGCTATGATGTGAGGATCACATGTGTTCACCGAGTGCTACTGCTTTGCTCCGGTACTTTATTAAAAGGAGTACCTTAATTACCAGTAGTTTCCCTTGAGGCCCTGCTGCAACAGGCTGGTAGGACAAAAGATGTCGTGCAAGTTTCTCCTTGTGAGCACGTACGACTATATACGGAACACATGCCTATGATTGTTTGTACTAGGATACTTTATTATTATTTATCTGCAATGCCCGTATCTCATTGATTTCATGAATCATCTTATCCATGCAACGCCCGTAATCCATCCCTATGCCTACAGTATTTGTTCCTACTGTTTACAACCGTTACTTCTACTACTGCTATTTTACTACTGCTGTTACTGTTTTCCTACTGTCACTGCTATAAAACTGTTGCTACTGATAAACCGCTGCGAGTAAGACTGTTTCCAGGTGCAGCTGAATTGACAACTCAACTGTTAAGGCTTACATATATTCTTTGGCTCCCCTTGTGTCGAATCAATAAATTTGGGTAATACTTCCCTCGAAGACTGTTGCGATCCCCTATACTTGTGGGTCATCAGGCACCCGATGGAATCGGCTAGCCATGGTTTGTGAAAGGAAAAGTGGGGAGGAGTGCCAAACTATAAAAGAGCACAATTGTGCCAATTTATCAAATATCTCGGAACCGCTCTCACTTGTTTAGTATGGAAGATGGCAAGAACTCGGTTCCTAGTCGTTGACAAAAACAACCACCTCTCAAAAAAAAAATTATCTCTGTTTTACAAATGAAAAGCTCTAGAACATGTTTAATCCCTGCTTCCCTCTATGAAGGGCCAATCTTTTACTTTTATGTTGAGTCAACTGATACGTCTCAAACGTATCTATAATTTTTGATGCTTCATGCTTGTTTATACACCATTTTCTTTGTGTTTTGTTACACTTCATGGCGTTTTTATGCATTTTCCGGAACTAACCTATTAACAAGATGCCATAGTGCCAGTTCCCTGTTTTCTGCTATTTTTGTGTTTTAGAAAAACTACATAGGAAATATTCTCAGAATTGGATGAAACAAAAGCCGAACCAACTATTTTTACCGAAGCTTCGCGAAGACCGAAGATGAGACGGAGGCGGGCCAGGGGCCAGGCTCACCATAGGGTGGCGCGGCCCAGCCCCTGGCCGCGCCACCACATGGTGAGGCTAGGTGGCCCACCTTCTGACGCTGCCCTTTCGCCTATAAATTCCCCTCGATGGGAAAAACCTAAAGATGGATCGCTTTTCCTCGAAACATACTGCAAGCCGCCGCCGTCGTCGAAGCGAAATCGGGAGGATCCAGGAGCTCTTCCCAGCACCCTACCGGAGGCCTTCTCCACCACCACGGTCACCTCCGGACTGATGTGTGAGTAGTCTACTGATGTCTACGCACGCGTCTGTTCTTGTAGACAGTGTTGGGCCTCCAAGTGCAGAGGTTTGTAGAGCAGCAGCAAGTTTCCCTTAAGTGGATCACCCAAGGTTTATCGAACTCAGGGAGGAAGAGGTCAAAGCTATCCCTCTCAAACAACCCTACAATTACGATACAGAAAGTCTCTTGTGTCCCCAACACACCCAATACACTTATCAGATGTATAGGTGCACTAGTTCGGCGAAGAGATAGTGAAATACAAGTAGTAGTGATGATTATAAGTAGTAAATGTAATCTAAAATAAATATTGCTGCAAGCAAACATGTAACAAAACTGAAAGGAAATGGTGTGCAATGCTTGGAAACAAGGCCTAGGGATCATACTTTCACTAGTGGACACACTCCCAACAAATATAACATAATTGAACCAATAGATACTAACTTCAATATGCAACTCAAAACAATTCTCCAATGGATAACAAACACTAATCATGCGTATGGCTACGAAGCACTCCTCAAAGTCCGTATTTCCCCAAACTAGATTGTCCCACACTATCACCATGAACGCACTAGATGGTTCCAATAAACACCAACAATTCATAGAGAAATTAACCAAAAAGACACACATGATGCGCACACTAGTCACCTTCACATCATGATACAAGGTATCTCCGGAGATTACAATAATAAAGCACGGGAGTAGCATAATATCTGAATAATAGCATCTACCAATTCAACTAGATACAAAGCTCATGATCACATAAAGATCACATCATGGGAGAGAGAGGTGAACCACATAGCTACCGGTAGAGCCCTCAGCCCCGGGGGAGAACTACTCCCTCATCATCATAGGAGGCAACAACAGCGATGGAGATGGCGATGAGGCCAATGGAGACGGCGGAGATGGCGAGGGAGACCGATGGAGACGGCTCCGGGGGCACTTCCCCGTCCTGGCAGGGTGCTGGATCAGAGACTTCTGTCCCCCAAAATTTGTCTTCGATGGCGGCGGCGCTGCGGAACTGTTCTAGGAAAAATGCCGATTGATTTAGGGTTTTCCGTCCCGAGGCTTCTTATAGGCGAAGGGGCGTCGTCAGGAGTGGATCAGGGGGGCCTCACCACAGGTGGGCGTGGCCAGGGCCTGGGCCGCGCCCCTGGTGGTGAGGGTGCCCTCTGGCCCCTCTCCGGCTCCCGTTTGGTCCTCGTCCTTCATCCAGGCAAAATATGAGTTTCGTTCTTCGCTTTGTCCAATTCCGATAATATTTCTTGTATAGCTTTTCTGAAACACAAAAACAGCAGAAAATAGGGAACTGGCACTATGGCATCTTATTATTAGGTTAGTTCCAGAAATCGCATAAAAACACCATGAAGTGTAAACAAAACATGAAGCAAATGGTGTAAAACAAGCATGGAGCATAAAAATTATAGATACGTTTGAGACGTATCAAGCATCCCCAAGCTTAACTCCTGCTCATCCTCGAGTAGGTAAGCGATAACAAAAGAATAACTTTTGAAGTGACATGCACCATCACAATCTTGATCATCTATGTAAGCATTGAGTGCTGGGATCAAAGAATTTAAAACATGGGCATAAAAGACATAATCTTGACAATAAGAACTTAGCAACCATGTTATAACATGAAAAGAAACACAAACGAAAGATCATGAATAATGAAACAACGAAAGTCAAACGTGTGTTCAAATCATATGGAAAACATAGCAAATGGTTTTCAGCTTGTTCCTTATGGAATAGCAAAACATAAATGCATAGGACACCTTCAAGTTTAAGAGGGAGACTAGATACAAATATTTTAAGAACAAGTGAAACCATAATCATGAATCAATCAATGATAACTTTGGGACAATGCACATTATACTCAGAATGGCAACTATGCTCTCTTAGACGGTGCATAAAGGTAGAAGGTGGAGACTCAACATAAAAGTAGAAGAAAGACCCTTCGCATAGGGGAGCAGGGATTAAACATGTGCTAGAGCTTTTCATTTTTAAAATAGAGAGATAAAAAATTGGTTTTGAGAGGTGGTTGTCTTTGTCAACAACTGACAATGGGGTTCTTACTATCTTCCATACAAAAATGAAGCAAGTTTTTGAGAGAGAGATTGGCACTTTTGTGCTCTTTTATAAAGCTTGGCACTCCTCCCCACTTTTTTCCTTTCACAAACCATGGCTAACCGATTCCATCGGGTGCCCACCAACATTCACATACCATGGAGAAGTGCCTTTTTTCTTTTCTTTTTTTTCTCTTTTTTTCTTTTTGGAATAAAACAATATGAAAGATAGCAAATCCGACCACTACGTCCCCATGAGCTGAAAATAGTGTCACAAAACGCGAAGTATTTTGAAGGTTTTTTGAAAGATAGCATATGAAAATTTACTTGGAATGGCTTACAAATACCATGCATAGGAATTTATAGTGGACTCATTGGCAAACTTGGTTTTTGGGAGTTGGATGCACGAGTAGAGCTCATACTCAGTACAAAATGAGGGCTAGCAAAAGACTGGGAGCGACAAACTAAGAGAGCAATAACGGCCATAATCATGCATAGCAACAAAACATCATTAAGAAAAGCATAAAATGGCATTAAAAGTCAAAAACTTAATGATCATAAAGGCCTATGGTGACTTTGTAAGAGTCAAACATGTTGTAAGCATGCGCCAAGTCAACCCAAATAAAGCATCAAAGGAGAAAACCAAATAAATGCTTCCACATAATAAGAACAATGCATGATTTTTTCAAAGGCTCATTAAGCAATCTCAGTCATTTGAGACAAGTCATGCTACAGAAAAAATCACTAAGCATACTATCAAAACGACATTAAGCATGACATGAAAAAGTCTAAGCCGCAGTCTAAACAAGCTCCTTTTTGTACCACTTTTTGCATGAAACTTTTTCTCTTTTCCAACACCATTCGAACCTTTTTGAAACAAGTTTTTTTGATGAAAACCAACATAGACCAGTGGTCTAAATACACCTTGATGCAAAGATAAAACAAGATCTGAAAAAAATCAAGGCAAAAAACGAAAGCTAAAAGCAGTTCGAGAAAAGGAGAACACTCGTTGAACGATAAGAGTGAAAACAAGAGTGTTCTTGGCAATAAAAAATGAAGTATGTCTCCTTCCAAAACAGATATGATGTGATCCAAACATTTATTACAGCAAATAAAGCAAAATAAAACTGAAAGCAAACACAACTGATGCTCCAAGAAAAATGCATAGTGCATAAAGCAATAAAAATATAGTGTGTTGAAAGGTGACCTGATTTTTGCCGATGAAGAAGGGGTGCCTCGGGGGCATCCCCAAGCTTTGACACTTGTACCTCTTGGATATTTCTTGGGGTGCATGGGCATCCCCAAGCTTGAGCTTTTGTCTATTCTTCACCTCATCTCATCATTCTCCAATCCCTGCACTTGAAAACTTCCTTCATACAAAACTTCATACAATTCTATTAGCAACATTAGCATAAACATAATAGTGAATCAACCCTTTTTGGTTCAGTTTCAGAATCAAAACCACCACATATAAATAATATACTAATGTAGCAACTTCCCCAAAAGTTCCGTGATCAAAAGAACTCAAAAAGAAAGCGATCGAGAGGCAAACACAAATAGTGGCAGAAATCTGTCAAAACAGAACAGCTGACAAAGGTCAATTTTTTCGAGAACCTTCTGTTGCTCAAATAGAAAAGTGCAAAACTAATGAAAGTTTGGATATAACCTGGGGCATATGCCCAAGAAATTTCAGATCAAAAAGTTATTCTGAGAATTTTCACGAATTTTTATGGTGCAGCGCAGAAATCTGTTTCGGGACAGCAACTTCCCCAAATCTTACCTCCCTCAAATTAGAGGTTCTTCTTGGCACAACAACGAAATAAAAAGGATAAGGAGCAGTTATTACAGTAGTAATAACTTCCAAGACTCAAATAAAAGAGAAAGTACTGAAAATAAAACATTGGGTTATCTCCCAAGAGTGCTTTTCTTTAACGCCTTTGAGCTAGGCGAAGTAGTTTGCAAAGATGCTCATGTAGGCGCCATAAAAGAGCTTAAGGCAAAAGCGCTATATAAGAACTTGAAGCAAGAGAGCGCATCAAAAATAAAATTTGAAACACATTTAAATCTAAACCACTTCCTATGCATATGAATCTTGTAAGAAAATAAATCAACGAGGCACATAGTAGCAAACATGGATAGATAAAACAAGTGCAACTTCAAGATTTGCAACATAGAGAGGGGAAACTCAATATTGTTGAGATCCATCAAACCATGTTTCCCTCTCTCATAGTAACTTTCAGTAGCATCATGAATAGAATTAACAATATAACTATCACATAAAACATCCCTATCATGAGCCATATGCATAAAAGGATTAATACTCCCTACATGAACAATAGTAGGAGGAGCAAATTCACCAAAATAATTATTCTCATCACCATAATCATCAAAAATAGGAGGCATATTGTAATCATAACTCATTTTCTCCTCAAAAGTAGGTGAACTGAAAATATTATACTCATCATCGTAACCATCATAAACTAGAGGTTTAGTATCATCATAAGCAATAGAATAGCTATCTTCCAAAGAATATTCATCAAACATATCATCATAGGAAGGAACATGGATAGTACTAATGGTGCAACAATTATTAACCTCATAATTTTTAGAATCGGTACTAAAAAGATTTTCAATATCAAAAGTAGAGTGCTTTTCCCAATCATGATCACTAACATAGGTAACAGGAATGATAACATCATCAAGATCAGAATTATCATAATCTATAATAGGAGCAACATGCTTAGGGGAAGATACCGTTTCCTCTCTCCTTTTACTCCTCCTCCTCTTCTTCTTCTTCTTCTTCTTCTTACTCTTCTTACTCTCTCCTTTAGGAGGGAGAGACTTGAAGGGCATCTTCTCCACATAATCTGGTTTAATGACATGAACAACAGAAGAAACTTTGGAGGATTCCTCCTCTTTGTTAATAAAATTGAAACAAAAATCATCCCTGTCAAATTTGGGTAAAGCATCCTCTTTTATAACATTTTGTATGTAAGTATTTGCGAGGCAATCCTTAACACAATAGAGATGACAACCACGAAGGATGCTATTAATATCAAGAGCACTCATATCTACCAAAGAAGTTTTTCTAGATAACTCTTCACACCCCAAAAACAAAGTAAGCTCATCATGCTAATTGAGAGTGATCTTGTCATCACAATACAAGCTTGCGGTACTCATTGGATTAGAAGGGTCATTATTAGGGCCTGAGCATTGAAAATTAAAATGACCCGTTTCATGGCAAAGTTCACAAATAAAAGGATAAAGCCCACAAACCTTTTTACCAAGCTCATCTAGAGCCTTATCCCACATTTGGGTTTCTTCATTCCTGTGGTGGATACAATAATCTTCTTTGTCGTGACTCTGTTCACAAGGTCTAAGTACTCCACAAAAATTAACATGCTTATAAGAAATAGGACTTTCAGAAGTTTGAGCATGTTTATTCCAATCATCGAAAGCAATATCACTTTCTATGAAAGTATCTTTAAAAGGTTCATGATACACGTCCCCATTTCCCTTAGGAACATTAATATGGGAAGCAAAGGCTCTAAAGCAATTAACCATAATTTGAGGATCAAGACCATATTTAGCACTAAGCTCTTGAAAATCAGCAATTTTAGCAAAAGACTTAATGCAATCATACTCATAATTTATACCTGATCCTTTACCTTTGTCGCTATCCCAATCTTCAATATTGTTTTGAATTGTTTCAAGCAGATTCCACTTGATGTCAACATCCTTGCTTGTGAAAGAGCCATCAAAGCATGCATCTAGATAGTCCTTGTAATATCCTGAAAGCCTTGCATAAAATTATTAATAACAATATTATGGGGAAGATCATGAATGGGACATTTAAGCATTAGTGACTTCAATCTTCCCTACGCTTGGGCAATGCTTTCTCCCTCATGCGGATGAAAATTATAAATATAATTCCTATCTTTATAAACCTCACTAGAAGGATAGAATTTAGAATAAAAGAGAGGTACAATTTCCTCCCAATCAATAGGTCTGATACGTCCATATTGCATCACTATTTTGTATCATAATTTACTATTATTCATTGATATATTTCATATTTAGATATGATACTTATGTTATTTCCTCTGTTTTTACATGTTTGATGATCATTGGAGGATTTGCTACCGGAGTCAGGATTCTGCTGGAAAAGGACCGTCAAGACACCATATTTCGGAAGATCAGGAAAATTCCAGAAAATACCAGAAAACCAAAAGACTCCGGAAGCCAGAAGGAGAAGGAGAGAGGAGCCAGGGGCGGTCTCATGCACAGGGGGCGCGGCCTGACCCCTGGCCGCGCCGGCCCTGTGTGAGGCCACCCTGGCTCACTTCTGGTCTCGCCCCTTCGCGTACTTCATTGACCCCGAAAACCTAAGTCAAGGAGGGGCTCAGAGTTAGACACAGCCGCCTCTGCGGGGCAGAAAACACCAGAGAGAGAAAAGCTCTCCGGCAGGGAGAAATTTGCCGGGGAAATTCCTTATCGGAGAGGGGAGATCATCGCCATCGTCATCATCATCGCATCGGACTTCATCGGGATCATCATCATCATCTCCATCACCAGCATCTTCATCTCCACCATCACCACGCCATCCCGCTGTAACATCTTGAGTTGGATCTTGTTATATTCATAGGGGAAACTTTCCCGGTGTTGATTACTCTTGTAGTTGATGCTATTGAGTGGAACCGTTGAATTAAGGTTTATGTTCAGATTGTTATTTACCATTATTTCACCTCTGATCATGATCCATATGATGTCTTGTGAGTAGTTCGTTTAGTTCTTGAGGACATGGGAGAAGTCAAGATGTTAGTAGTGAATTATTGTTGAGAAATATTTAATGGTTTGATATTGTTGTGGTGCTATTTCACTAGTGGTGTCATGTGAACGTCGACTACATGATACTTCACCATTTATGGGCCTAGTGAGATGCATTGTGTATTTGGCTACCAATTGTGGGGTTGCTGGAGTGACAGAAATCTAAACCTCCGTTGGGAAACCATTGCACCAGGGAGCGTAGGATCTTAGAGTTTAAGGCTGTGGTTAGATTTATCTTAATTACTTCCTTGTATTTGCGGATGCTTGCAAGGGGTATAATCACAAGTGTGTATTTATCCTAGTAAGGGTAGTGCGCTAGCACAGGTTCACCCCCATAACACCTATCAAACCAATAAAGACTATTAGCGGTATGAAGCGAAAGCTCTTGACAGAAACTCCCGTGTGTTCTCGAGAACGTTTGGTTATTAGAAGTTACACAACCAGCTTGTCCTTTGCTGAAGAAAGGATTGGGCCACTTGCTGCAATTGTTACTACTGTCTTTTATTTAATCACACTTTATTTACTTATATTGCCAAATACCCCTGAAAACCCGTTTGCTAGTATTTACAGTGAATCCTTGATCAAAACCACTTATCAACACCTTCTGCTCCTCGTTGGGTTTGACACGCTTATTTATCGAAAGTACTACGATACACCCCCTATACTTGTGGGTCATCAAGACTATTTTCTGGCGCCGTTGCCGGGGAGTGAAGCGCTATTGAAGAGTGGAATTCGTAAAGGTAACCGTCACTGTGAGTATTGTTTTTATTTTTGTCATTTACTTTTATTTTACTTTGCTATGGAGAACTCTCCATTTGGTTTCCTATTTGGAAACACATCTACTACTGCTGCACATGTGGATGAACCACCACCGCTATCACCTGCTAAAATTGATCCTTTTAAAATACCTATGAAAATTGTTGGGCGTATTATGGATAACGGCTATTCAGGAGATGGAACTGTCCATCCGGGTGATCACTTATTATTTATACATGAATTATGCGAGTTGTTCAGGTGTGCAGGTATTTCACCAAGCCAGGTCAAGAAGAAGCTATTCTCTTTATCATTGAAAGGCAGAGCTGAGGAGTGGTATCGACTGCTCCAAGATGGTCCATCTATGGCACGGGAGGACATTGTACCTCTCTTTTATTCCAAGTTTTATCCTCCAAGTGAAATCCATAAAGATCATAATCGGATATATAATTTTTGGCCTCATGATGGAGAGAGTATTGCCCAAGTGTGGGGGAGATTAAAGTTACTAATGCTCAAATGCCCCATTCATGAGCTCCCCAATAATATTGTTATTGATAATTTTTATGCGCGGCTTACTCTTCCTGATAAGGATTACTTGGATGCTTCTTGCTTTGGATCATTTACTCATATGAAAGAAGACGCTAAGTGGAAACTTCTTGACCGTATACAAGAGAATGATGAAGGATGGGAAAACCACAAAGGTAGGAAGTCAGGTATAAACTATGATTATGAATGCATTAAATCTTTTATGGGAACCGATGACTTTCATAGTGTTAGCACTGCTTATGGTCTTGATTCACAAATACTTGCTAATTGTCTTAAGGCCTTTGCCTCTTATCTTGATGTTCCAAAGAAAGATTGGAACAAATATCATGCGCCTTATAAAGACTCTATTAGTCATATAACTGCTGCAGCTACTGAAGTTTATACTGTTGATAGCATTGTGCCTGAACCTTATTTTGAGAAGACACCTTTCCCTGCTAAGGTAAATAAGTATTCTACTTTGGTAAGTGTGTCTAATAAAAGTACTAAGAAAGCTGCAGAACCTGATGAGCAAATTACTATTAAGTCTCCTGTAGCTATATTGAAGGATCTTGTTACTAAAGATGTAGGGGATGAATATATTCTTTTTTGTGAAGATGCTTCTAACATTCTCTCACATCCTAAAAAGCATAGGAAAACAAGTGTTCCTGTTATTTCTGTCGGGATTGGAGATCATTTCTATTATGGTTTATGTGATATTGGTTCTAGTGCAAGTGCTATTCCTTTAGAGCTTTACAAAGAAATTATGCATGAGATTGGCGCTTGTGAACTTGAAGATATTGATGTGGTTGTTCAGCTTGCTAACAGAGAGACTGTTTGGCCTCTTGGTATTGTTTGAGATGTGGAAGTTCTTTGCGGTAAGACTAAATACCCTACTGATTTTCTAGTACTTGGTAAGGAGGCTAGTAAAACTTGTCCTATTATTTTTGGTAGACCAGTTTTGAACACCTGTGGCGCCGTGATAGATTGTAAGAAGGAGAATTTTTTTACTAAGTTTAATGGAGAGTCTTATGAGTTTAATTATTCCAAGTTTGCTAAGACTTCTTATGAAAATGACACGCCTAAAGAAAATTTTCGAGTTGAACAGCTTGCTTCTATTGCTCTTGCTCCTAATAATGCCTTGCAGCAATTCATAGAAGATCACGAAAGTGATGTTTTCAGCAAGGAAAGAGAAGAGATTGACGATATTCTTCTTCGTCAACCACCATTAATCAAGCATAATCTACCTGTGGAGGATCTTGGTACCACTTTGCCGCCTAAGGAAGATCCTGTTTTCGAATTAAAGCCTTTGCCTGATAATCTTAAATATGCTTACATAGATGATAAGAAAATATATCCTGTTATTATTAGCTCTAAACTTTCAGGAAAGGAAGAAGAAAGATTATTGGAGATATTGAAGAAACACCGAGGAGCTATGGGATATACTCTTGATGATTTAAAAGGGATTTCTCCCACTTTATGTCAGCATGCCATTAATACGGAGAAAGACGCGAAGCCAGTCGTGGAGCATCAACGCCGCCTAATTCCAAAGATGAAGGATGTGGTAAGAAATGAGGTATTAAAGCTCCTTGATGCTGGTATTATTTATCCTATTGCTGATAGTAGATGGGTTAGTCCTGTTCATTGTGTTCCTAAGAAAGGAGGTATGACTGTTGTGCCTAATGAGAATAACGAGCTTATTCCTCAAAGGGTAGTAGTTGGTTATAGGATGTGCATTGATTATAGGAAGGTAAACAAAGTTACTAAGAAAGATCCTTATCCTTTACCGTTTATAGATCAGATGCTAGAAAGGTTATCTAAGAAAACTCATTTTTGTTTCCTTGATGGTTATTCTGGTTTTTCTCAAATTGCTGTTAAAAAGGAAGATCAAGAGAAAACCACTTTTACTTGTCCTTATGGAACTTATGCTTATAGACGTATGCCGTTTGGTTTATGCAATGCTCCTGCTACTTTTCAAAGATGCATGTCCGCTATTTTTCATGGCTTTTGTGAAGAGATTGTGGAGGTCTTCATGGACGATTTCTTCATCTATGGAACTTCTTTTGATAACTGTTTGCACAACCTTGATAAAGTTTTGCAGAGGTGCGAAGAAACTAACCTTGTTCTTAATTGGGAGAAATGCCACTTTATGGTAAATGAAGGAATTGTCCTTGGACATAAAATTTCTGAAAGAGGTATTGAAGTTGACAGAGCAAAAGTGGAGGCAATTGAGAAAATGGCCTATCCCAGAGATGTTTAAGGTATTCGTAGTATTCTTGGTCATGCTGGTTTCTATAGGAGGTTTATTAAAGATTTCTCTAAAATTTCAAAGCCTCTTACTAATCTTCTTCAAAAAGATGTACCATTTGTCTTTGATGATGATTGTAAGGAAGCTTTTGAAACTCTTAAGAAGGCTTTAACTACTGCTCCTATTGTTCAACCACCTAATTGGAATTTACCTTTTGAAATTATGTGTGATGCTAGTGATTTTGCTGTTGGTGCTGTTCTTGGACATCGCGTAGATAATAAGTTGAATGTTATTCATTATGCTAGTAAGACTCTTGATGCTGCTCAGAAGAATTATGCTACCACTGAGAAAGAGTTTCTTGCTGTTGTTTTTGCGTGTGATAAGTTCAGATCTTACATTGTTGATTCCAAAGTTACTATTCATACTGATCACGCTGCTATTAGATATCTTATGACTAAGAAGGATGCTAAGCCTAGGCTTATTAGATGGGTGTTGCTTTTACAAGAATTTGATCTGCATATCGTAGATAGGAAAGGTGCTGAAAATCCTGTGGCTGACAACTTGTCTAGATTGGAAAACATTTCTTTTGATCCTATTCCTGTTAATGATAGTTTTCCAAATGAACAGTTGGCTGCAATAAATGTAACTTTGCGAGACCTTCCTTGGTATGCTGATTATGCTAACTTTATTGTTTCCAAGTATTTGCCTCCAACCTTTACAGCTCGGCAAAGAAGAAAATTCTGCTATGATTTGAGGCATTACTTTTGGGATGACCCACACTTATATAAAGAAGGAGTTGATGGTATTATGTGGAGATGTGTACCGGAATATGAGCAACAAGATATATTAAGAAAATGCCATGGCAGTGCTTATGGAGGGCATCATGCTGGAGATAGAACCGCACAAAAGGTTCTACAATCAGGTTTTTATTGGCCAACCCTCTTTAAAGATGCCAGAAGGTATGTTTTATCTTGTGATGAATGTCAAAGAGTCGGTAATATTTCTAGACGCAATGAAATGCCTATGAGTTACACTCTTGTTATTGAACCATTTGATTGTTCGGGATTTGACTTTATGGGTCCTTTTCCTCCTTCAAAAGGCTATATCCACATACTTGTTGCTGTTGATTACGTTACTAAACGGGTAGAAGCCATACCTACAAAGAGTGCCGATGGTGAGACCTCGTTAAAAATGCTTAAGGATGTTATTTTTCCTAGGTTTGGTGTGCCTAGATATCTTATGACTAACGGAGGTTCTCATTTTATTCACGGTGGTTTTAGAAAAACTCTTGCTAAATATGATGTTAATCATAGAATTGCTTCTGCTTATCATCCCCAAACTAGTGGGCAGGTAGAGCTTTCAAATAGGGAGATCAAGTCTATCTTGCAAAAGACTGTCAATAGATCTAGGAAAAATTAGGCTAGTAAGTTAAATGATGCTTTATGGGCTTATAGAACTGCTTATAATAACCTCATGGGTATGTCTCCTTATAAGATGGTTTACGGAAAAGTGTGTCACTTGCCCTTAGAATTAGAACACAAAGCTTTTTGGGCAGTGAGAGAGCTTAATAGAGATTTTAAACTAGCCGGTAAGAAAAGGTTGTTAGATTTGAGTTCTCTAGACGAGTGGAGAAACGAAGCGTATGAGAATACCAGACTTTTCAAAGAGAAAGTCAAGCAATGGCATGATAAGAGGATTCTTAAAAGAGAGTTTCATGTTGGTGAGAAATTTCTATTGTACAGGTCTCGTCTCAGATTTTTTGCAGGAAAATTACTTTCTAAATGGGAAGGACCATATGTTATTGTGGAGGTGTACCGCTTAGGTGCTATTAAGATTGCTTCATTGAAAGATGACTCTACACAAGTGGTGAATGGGCAAAGACTCAAACATTATATTACTGGAGATTCTTATAATGAAGATGTTGATGTAATTGAAACAATTTCTCTAGAAGAATTCATCCAAGACAAATTGCAGGAACCTGCAGAGTCCGTTTTCGAATAGGTAACAGTTCTAGTCAGAGAAGTTTCGCGAATAACTCTTCCTTTATTATTTTTGCTGTTTTTACTGAAAGGGTTTCGCAGCATAGAAAATCAAAAAATTTCCTACGGATGCGAACAAGAAAGCCAAGATCTAATCTAGGAGATGTAATCAATGAGAGAGATAGATGAGATCTTCATACCCTTGAAGAAATCGCACAGCGGAAACGTTCAACAGAACGTGGATGATGTAGTCGTACTAGCCGTCTCCTCCTTGCGATCCGATCTGATCCAACGTCGCAAGTGGCGACGCCTCCGAGAGATGCACACGTACAGCGCACTAACGACTCCGCCTTCCCGGTCCAGCGAGATATGGTGGAGTGGTAGATGGGATCAACAACACGACGGCGTGGTGTCTATGGTAGAGAGTATGCGCCGACAGGGCTTCGCCTGTTTGCGTGGTGGAGAAAGAACGGAGAAAGGAGGCTTCAGAAAGCGGGCAGCAGCTCCGCGCAATTTTGGTCTCTCCAAAACTGGCGGCCATCTCCTTCCTTTTATAGGCACACGCACGCACCGGTGGAGTAGTATCCAAGTTTTCAGAAAAACTTTACGTGCACGTCAAACAAGACCTGGCCGTGCGCTAGCTCCATAGACGATTATCCGATCAATCATCTTGCATGATCGTATTGCATGCATGGTGTGTGCGGCCGGGCCAGCCGGCCCATGTGCGCCCCTTTCTTTTTCCTTTTTTTTTCTTTATTTATTACTTCTAAATAAATACTATTTACTATTTATCAATTCTCATAATTGATAAATACTAATATTTTTCCACCGGAACAATTCCGTAACTCTCTAAAACAGTTTCACATATATCCCGATACTACCCTAGCGTTGATTTGCGTTAAGTGTGTGACCCTACGGGTTCGAGAATGCGCGGACATGATCTCCATCAATAATCAATAGTGGGATCTAGAAATCCATATTGACTCCCACGCACTCAACGATGATCATATCGGATGAACCACGATGTCAGGATTCAATCAATCCCGTATTTGCATTCCCTTCGTCACGCGATATTTTACTCGCCCGAGATTCGATCGTCGGTATCGACATACCTAGTTCAATCTCGTTCACAGCAAGTACTTTACTCGTTCCGTAATCCGATATCACTTTGTGATTAACTCCTTAACCACGTGCTTGCAAGCGGTGTTGATATCGATTACCGAGTGGGCCCGAAGTATATCTCTCCGACTTGGGAGGGACAAATTCCATCTCGATACATACAACCCAACAAGTACTTTCCGATCACCTGAGAGACACCTTTATGATCACCCTTTCATAGGATGACGTTTGATGACCTCAAAGCTCTCTTCCGGCACTAGGGAGTTGTATTATCTCATGGTCTAAGGATTACAATACATGACATAGGAAAAAGCTTCGCAAAGATGAACACAATGACACGATCTAATTGCTGTGCTTTATTTGGGTCTGTCCATCACATCATTCTCCTAATGACATGATCTCATTATTAATTGACAACTCATGTCTATGGTTAGGAAACCTTAACCATCATTAATCAATGAGCTAGTCCATAGAGGCGTACTAGGGACACGGTGTTGTTCATAAACCACACAAGTATTAAAGTTTCCGCTTAATGTCGTCGTGGTGAAACAACATATGCCATAGGATGGCTTAAATGGGGGCCGAACTAGATGCTGGAGGATTCGGGAGAGGGGAACGAGCTAAAAAGCACGACAGAAAGAGACACTGATCTACCCAGGTTCGGGGCTCTCGTAAGGAGATAACACCCCTACTCCTGCTCTACTGATGGTATATTTGGGTTGATGTAGTACACAACAATGGTGCTTCCAAGCTCTCTGCTAGAGAAGGAAGATGAACTGCTAAGTGTAGGAACACAGAGTGACCAACCAACCTTCAACCTTCTAACCTTCTTCCAGCCACCACCCTTCTACCAGGGCTCCCTATGCCACCTTATATAGTGGTGGCCAGGGTTACAACGGTCATAGAAGACCAGGAGACACCAACTACACTCCAAACAGGACTTGCTGTCGAGGGCAGACGCCCACGACTTTCTCCCTGATTGCTCTCGATGGGACTCCCCTTGCTGTACCTTGTACCTCTTGAACTGTGGCCTTACCTCTGTGCGGTAAGCTCGTACTTGTGCACAGTGAGGGTAGGTAACCTCCACTGTGCACCCTGCCATCTTACTCTGCTACCATGCTGGGATGTTTTCTTCCTTGATTGTAGGGATGTGACACCTTGGTTGACTTAAGTATCCCGGATATGACCGTTGGCCATACCCAGGACTTTATATGCCGGACCAACGACCTACGAGGGTCGGGTAATCCGGCCTCCCCTGCTCCTGCACAACACACCAAATGGTTAGGCCGGCATATCTAAGTATATGCCGGCACACTTTTATAAGTATTCCGGCTATGCCGGCATATCCAAGTATCAGTCGGGATACACATTATATGCCGGCCTGGCCGATGCTCTTATATTCCGGCCAGGCCCTTCCTTGATAACCCGGCATAAAGTCAATCATAGACCTTGTGTCTTTCTACTCTCTTGACCCTACCGGGGGTCATCCCCCCGACACTAGTCCCCGAAGCTGCCGAGGTTCCCCAGTCATAACTGTGGAGCCTTGACAGGTTCAACATACCTTTCTTCATTATGCCCCGGCGATCAGATTTGTATGCCGGCACATCTGCACATATCCCGCCCTCTGTTCCTGTTCCAAAACTTATTCCGGCCGGTCCCGAGGGTATTCCGGACGGAACATATACATCGGGCAATTAATCCGACATATAGACGAGTCTTCCTCGAGAAGCCATGCCTGACAGCTTTGCATCGAAATTTGTAACTGCCCTGCCACCTCGAACGGTCACCCACGATGTGACGGTTCACAGTGCAGCAGTTACTTCTTGCCATCATTGCGTCATGGCACGGTTACAGGAACCGCCGCCCCACTCCGTGCCGCCACGTGGCGACTCTCTGCAGGAATGGTCGGGGGCGTGGAACACTCCCACGATCCCCACGACCCTGACCTGGCAACATATAAATAGGGCGGCGGGGGTAGACTTATCTTTTTACCCCCACCATCGTCTTCCTCGCCTGCTCCTTTGCCTCCTGCGCTCCACCGCCGGTCCGAAGAGCAGCACCTCCGCCGCAGCCGTCCTGCTCCCCGCCGACGCCGACGCCCGACGACGCACGGCATCACCATTGATGACGCCGCCGCCGCCTCTTCTCCGCGACATTGCAGGGAGATTGGATCTCTTCCTGCACGCTCGCCGCCGCTCCATCGTCGCCGGCCAAGCTCCGGTGAGACCTCCCTCTGTTCTTCCTCTTTGATGCTTCTTCATAGCTTCTCATTGGTAACCACGCTTGCATAGATCCGCTTCAGTTCCTCTGCTTGTTATTCTTTGGATTCGATTAGCGTTGCCTAACAACGTTCTCGAGTGTTCTTCCTTAGAAGTTTTACCCTTATTTGTTTCCTATTTTAACTGCCTCGGTAGATCTTTTTATCTCTGCTAACATTGGTGAGGGCGGTATGCCGGAGAGACTAACCTTCCTCTTTTCTCCGGCCTTGATAGGAATAACATCACGGGACTCCGTCTCTCACGCCTTATCCCGGCCACTAAGATGGCATCTTCAAGCATGACGGGCACCTCGGCCTCTGAGGAAGATACCTCAGCCCGAGCTCAAGGACGCTCCGGCTGGGAGGGGTCGGAGGTTACTCCGGCCGAGATATCCTGGGTCACCTCCACCAGGAGAGTCCCGGAGGGCGTAGCATGCCGGCTACCAGCAGGAGAAACTGTGCCGGCACCTGAACCTGGCGAATGCGTCGTCTTCATCGCCCACTTCGAGCGTGGCTTCGGCCTGCCGGCATCGGACTTCTTCCGGGACTTCCTCAACACCTACGACCTACAACCTCATCATATCCCGGCCAATGCCGTGATGATCCTCTCCGCCTTCGCTGCTTTTTGCGAGGGCTATGCCGGCATAGAGGCCCTTACTCAAGGCTGGGCGAAGTACTTCCAACTGCGGAAGCAAGTCGTCCAAGAGCCGCCCCGGAGCAAGGACGACCCGCCGGAGACGACCCAGGAAAAGAAGGACCGCCCCATGACCCTCTGCGGCGCGGCCACCATCATGTCCCGAAAGGGCTCGGACTTCCCCAAGGTGGAACTCCTGGAATCTTGCAAGAAGTGGCAGAAAAGCTTCTTCTACGTCAAGAACACCACCGACGAGGATCTGCTCAACCTGCCGCCATTTGTGGACGAGCCACCCTTGGCTATGACGAACTGGACCTACAACCCGAAGAACTCGGTGATGCCGGTGAATGCGCTTCACCGGGTTAAGGGCGAGCTCCTGGATGCCGGTCTTACTCCTCAAGACCTGGTGGCCTGCTATATAAGCCGGCGCGTCTCCCCTCTGCAGCGCCGGTCGCACAAGATCTGCCAGATGAGCGGGCCAATGGACCCCACCCGGCACTCCACACACGAGCTGACTCCGGCCGACATTCTGCGCCGGATTAAGGATGTCTGCAAGTCCTCTCAGGCCACTTTTGCCTGGGGGCTAGAACCATACAGCCGGGATAGGCCCGCCCCAACGGTAAACCATCTTATCCGATACATAAAGTCCATGTCCGGCACATAGATACTTAAGCCGACACATGCCTGTTTGCCGACACATATCATATTGATCCGACATACCTCTTCCACCGGCATATTTCCTTGTCTGAATACTTGACTTTGCTGTTTATACAGAAATTCAGCTTCCAAACCATGGAGAACTCCCGGATCAAGATCGCGGCGGACCGCACCGTTGCGGATGTTGAAGATCCGGATCATTGGGATAAGCTTCCCAGGAGCACCCGTGCTGCAGCTGGCATGGGTAAGGGCTCTTCATCCCGGCATTATACTCAAGACCGGGGTGAGATTGATTCTGACGAGGAGATCCTGCTGTACTATGACCCGATGCCACTTGCGTATGCCTTTCCAGAAACACCTATTGCTTACGAGTTTCCAATGCCGTCCTCAGCTATCCCGGACGATATGGTTATCGACGCCGCCCCTCTGAACCAGGGACCTCCTTCCACCGGCGGACGTGCCGGCCGGAAGCGAGGGGTGAAGCCCCAGCCCGACACACCTCAGAAGTCGAAGAGGCAGAAGGTCGGCGTGCCCAAACTGAAGAAACCGAGACCTGTCGCCGCGGGGTAAGTTTCCTTTTCTTTGCATTTCCTCCGACATATCTCTTGCTTGTACTACTGACTTGGTGTTTTCTCTCTTTCAGAGCTCCTCTTGCGCCGGAACAAGCTTCTAGCTTGAGTGGCGACCCGAAGGTTACCAAGCCCGCTGCCCCTACTACCTCCGACATACCCTCTGCCAGTCACACGACCTCCCCGGCGCCGGCATCTTCGCCTGCGCCTGAGAAGACCACCTCCCTGGCGAAGGACGTTCCTCCGCCGGAACAAGATATCTCTGCCCCCGACGTCCACATGGACTCGGGGGCTCAACAGGAAACCTCGGCTCCTGATGTCCACATGGACACAGGAGCCCACCAAGAAGCACCAGACTCCGGCGCGCCCACCAGCGACGCCGGCACAACTGAAGCCGCCGGAGCAGACACCAAGGGTAAAGGCCCTTTAGTGCCGGAAGTCCGGACTATCCCGGATCCTGCCTCTGCTGGCCAAGAAGCACCGGCCGCGCCGGAACAGCCCGCACCCGAGACTCCTTCAGCTGACAAGACCCCAGCACCGGCCAAGACCACTGCACCGGCCAAGACCACTGCACCGGCCAAGTCCACTGCACCGGCCAAGACCATTGCACCGGCCCAGACCGGCACGTTGAAGATTCAGCCGGCCAAGTCCGGCACACCATCTGCCGCAACTGCTCCTCCTAAGGCAGCGTCCCGGACCAGCTCTGCTCTGGCCCTGCATCTTGGCAGGGCAGCAGCCCGGCCGGGGTATCGGACCAGCTTCTTCGACACCCCAGAACTCGAGGGCCTCGTCCCTCTTGCGACGAAAAGTGATCAGAGCCTCGGCTCTCTTAAGGAGCAGTGCACCAAGTGGAATGACGCCAGCAACATGGACACTGCGGACTCAAGGAGCAAGAAGCTGGCCGAAGCCAAGACCAGTGGCGACCCAAGCGACTTCCTGGCAGCGAAGCCCATACCGATCGCCAGCGAGCTCCTCAGCATCCAGCAAAGACTTCACAAGTTGGCCTCTGCCACCAACGTAAGTCCTCTCTATTTACACACATATCCCCAGTCCCCGAAAATGTCGGCTGTCCGGGATATGGACATCCGGGATTTTCTCATAGTCCTTTAGCTAGCTTCTTTTGAATTAACTGCCGACATATGAGCTCGATCCGAGCTTCAAATCCTAGTCACCGAGGGCCGGGATAGGTGCGCAGCACCTGTGCCGGGTCTTTAACAATTTCACATCTCTATTATCTTTCAAATCCTCTTGACCGGGATATAAGCTCGATTCGAGCTTCAAATCCTAGTCACCGAGAGCCGGGATAGGTGCGCAGCACCTGTGCCAGGTCTTTAACAATTTCACATCTCTATTATCTTTCAAATCCTCTTGACCGGGATATAAGCTCGATTCGAGCTTCAAATCCTAGTCACCGAGAGCCGGGATAGGTGCGCAGCACCTGTGCCGGGTCTTTAAAAGAATGATCACTTGATAAAATCTTCACTTTAATTATCATGTCAAATTTCTCTGCTGACATTTCAAATCCCGGCATTTTTGCAGCGCATGAACAACACCCGGGCCGACATGTTCCATGAGTTGGTGTGCGAGCACCGGAAGCTATCTGACGCACACAGCAAGCTTCAGCAGGAGCTGTCCCAGAAAGGTAATCTTTGCCGACATACTGCTGTATGCCGGATATCTTTCCTCTCTTTACTTTGCAATGCTTACTCTTGCCGACACGTAACCTTGTGCCGACATTCTTCAGCTGGTGCCGAAGCGCAAGTCACCGAGCTTCTCAAGAGGGTGAAAGAGCTTACTGGTATGCCGGATCCTGCTGTTACCCGGATAGCTACTTTATACTTCAAATCCTTTACTCTTTGTCACTGTTTTCTTTCTTCAAATCCTTTTAACTTGAAATCTTTGCAGATGAGAAGGCTGCACTGGAGGCACGCCACCAGGATTGTGTGTCCTCGGTGGATGTGGCCAAGCAACTGGACGACCGGGATGCCGGTCACAAGGCCGAGGTTGAGCAGTTGAAGGGCCGGATCACCGAGCTGCTGGACGAAAAGGAACAGAGGGAGGGCCTACTGAAGAAAACCCAGACCCTGCTTGTTACCTCCGAGACTGATGCCGCCAACGCCCATGCTGAACTGGATAGCCTGAAGGAGCAGGCCACCAAATGGGAGGTTACAGTTGCACAGCTGAATGCCGACCTTGCCCGTAAGCTTCAAATCCTTTCCCCTTTTATCCTTCCCGACATAGTGTAATCTTTTTCGGCATAGCATCTATGCCGACATATTTTCCTTTTGCTAACATTGTTTCTATTCTGCAGGCATGTTTCCCGCTTCCGTCGCTGACGTTGAGAGGGCTTTGCAGTTGGACCGAGAAAACCGGGGTGTTCCGGTTGACTCGCCCAACTGGGACATGTCAGAGCAGCTGCTGGCCCTGCAGTCCCGGAAGGAGGCCATGACCCTTTACACTGAAGAGCTCTTCTACGGCGCCCAGGAGGCATTCTCTGCCCTCTGGCCGGGACAAAGGACTCCCACTGATCCCGTCGACCTCGGCAACGATCTGCAGCTGGCCAAGGTTCGCCTCCGGGAGTGGCGAGATTCCGGCGCGAGGGTTGGAGCTGACGAAGCTCTCACCTACTTCTTGTCCTGGTATGAAAAGGCTGACTTGGAGACTTTGCGCACTGTGCGCGAAGGATCCATCTGGACCACGGATCCGGAACATATCCGGCGCCGACGGGAGCTGGCCCACAGCTATGTGGACTATGCCGACACCGACGCCTTCGTTCGGGATATCCGTGAGCCGGAGAAGAAGGACGATGCCGGGACATCCGCCGCTGCTGAGGGCTCCGACTCCAGCCAGGATGAAGATGAAGCTGAAGAGGCCGACACTGATGTCCCGGAACAGGCATCTGCCCCGGGCGGAGGTGATGGCTCCATTCCATCTGCTGGGTCCGGCACACCTGAAGCCGACACTTCCACTGCTACCGCTCCACCTGCCGGCGGCTCTGCTTCTGCCACTGCTCCTTGACTTTGGAGCATAAAAACTTTAAGTTTTATCAGATCCCCGGTATGTCGGGTGCAGATGTAATATACACGTTTAATTTCCTTTGGTTTGCTTCCTGAACAAGTTTTATCTTGGTTTGCTTGTTACTAATGCCGGATCATCTTTTGGCTAAGTCACCGAGTTGTTTTCCTGTTTCCTCAATTTCACAACCTTGGCTGCTTGTCTACCTTAATTGGCTTTCGACGTATGAGTCTCAAGGTTGCTTCCTCGAACATACAGTACTTTAACTTTGAGACTTAGACTTCAAATCATCCGACACTTTAAATTTTAACTTTAGCTTTAACGAAAATGTCGGTTCGCTTGCTTTGTATTTCCTTAGCCGTTTTCCATGTGTAGACAATCTCCGGCATCTACTCTTGCTAGCCATGAAGCCGGGTTTCGGACAGCAGCTGAGTCGAAGAGTGGCCTTTGATGCCGACACATTACTAGGCCGACCTAGGAAACACTCAAATAAAGCCAGCCGGCATATAACAAAAAATTGTAAATAAACAACAAATATACCTCGGAGCTAGTTACCCGGCTTCTTCGGGATGCCGGTATTTCATTCATTAGTCTTGTGCCGGCACAACACGCCGGCATACAAAGGAAAATATGGAAATACATACATTGTGTTGCTCAGGAGTAAAAGGGGCGCAGTAGAGCTATGTTCCATGGCCTCTTGGTTTCTTCTCCGGACCTGTCCACCTTATTCTTCTTGGGGTCCTGCGCATCTATAAGATAATAGGCATCATTGTGCAGAGCTCTGCTCACAATGAATGGCCCCTCCCATGGAGGAGTTAACTTATGCCGGCCTTCTGTTCCTTGCTTTAGCCGGAGTACTAGATCTCCCTCTTGAAATCTCCTTGGATTTACCTTCTGCGCATGATAGCGTCTGAGGTTCTGCTGATATACTGCTGTTCTTGACAGAGTTATTTCCCTTGCTTCCTCTAGCAGATCAACATCATTTTCTCTGGCTTCTTTAGCCTCGTCCTCAGTATATAGCACTATTCTTGGTGCATCATGTATTACATCTGTTGGAAGCACCGCTTCTGCTCCATACACCAGGAAAAATGGTGTGTAGCCTGTTGATCTATTCGGAGTTGTTCTTAAACTCCACAGCACTGCTGGCAGCTCATCTAGCCAACATCCCAGAGTTTTCTCCAGGGGCTCTATCAGCCGGGGTTTTATGCCGGATAATACTAGCCCATTCGATCTCTCTACTTGGCCATTGGCACAAGGGTGGGCAACCGACGCAACGTCCAGCCGGATTCCCACCTCCTCACAAAATCTGGCAAATGGCCCTTGGGCAAAGTTTGACCCATTGTCAGTGATGATGCTATGAGGAACACCATATCTCAAGATTATATCCTTTAAGAATTTCACTGTTGTGTGACCATCACACTTGCTTATGGGCTTCACTTCAATCCACTTGGTGAACTTGTCCACCATGACCAGGATATGGGTCATTTTCCCTCTGGCCGGCTTAAAAGCCCCGACCATATCCAGGCCCCAAACTGCAAAGGGCCAGGTTATTGGGATAGTTTTCAGGGCAGATGTCGGCTGATGAATCTGGTGGGCATATCTTTGACAACCATTACATTTCCGGACCAAGTTTTCTGCCTCTTGCAGTGCCGTTGGCCAATAGAAGCCATGCCGGAATACCTTTGCCACCAATGCCCTGGACGAAGCATGGTGACCACACTCCCCCTGATGAATTTCCCGGAGCATCTCCAGACCCTCCGCAGATTCGACACATCTCTGCAATACTCCGGTGGTACTTCTCTTGTATATTTCTTTGTTGATGATGGTATACGCTTTGGATCTCCTTATAACCCGGCGGGCCTCGGTTTCATCCGCCGGCACTTGACCATCCACCATGAAGTTCATGATAGGACGTGCCCATGAGGGCACTTCCCTGACAGTGAACACTGCCTGATCTATTTCCATCATCTCGACCGACACATAATCGATCTCCATGGGCTGCAAAGTCCCCGGGACTGAAGAATCAGTCCCCGGGTATGCCGGAGCAGTCCCCGGGTATACCGGCACAACCTCTTGGCACATTTTACCCTTGCCTTTAGTTTTGCTCCGGAATACTGTACTAACAGCATATGCCGACCCAGTCCCCGGGACTGAGGAAACAGTCCCCGGGTTATCCGTCCTGGCTCCGGCATCTATCTCCATTGGAACTGCTTCGTCTGGACCTGGCGGGACATAAATGGAGGATGACTCCGGCGAGGGTTTGATCGATGGCTTCCTCAGATGCTCCAGCGAAATGCCGGGCGGGATTGAATCTCGGGAAGACCCCAGCTTGGATAATGCATCGGCTGCATCGTTCTGAGCCCGGAGAACGTGCCGGAACTCACAACCTTCAAAGTAACCACTTAACTGCTGCACTAGGAAACGGTATGATGCCATGTTAGCATCATGCGCGTCCCATATGCCGGAACACTGCTGAATCACTAAGTCAGAATCCCCGAAGCACATAATCCGGCGAATTCCTATGTCCTTAGACACCTTCAGGCCATGCACAAGTGCCTCATATTCCGCCACATTATTTGATGCTGCAAAGTGAATCTGCAGGACGTATCTCAGCTGGTCGTTCTTTGGTGAACTGAGAACTATGCCGGCACCCAAGCCATGGATTGTCTTGGACCCATCGAAATGCATCCTCCAATAATTGGCATCTGGCAATGGTGGCTCATACTGTATCTCGGCCCAGTCAATAAAGAAATCAGCCAAGACCTGGGACTTGATTGTATCCCTCTTATCGTACTGCGGTGTATATGGTGAAAGCTCTATTGCCCACTTTGCTATCCGGCCGCTGGCATCTTTGTTGCCTATAATTTCCGAGATAGGGGCCTCGGCCACTACCCGGATTGGATGCTCTTGGAAGTAATGCTTGAGCTTCTTGGCCGCCATATAGACACCATAGGTCATCTTCTGATAGTGGGGGTAGTTTTGCTTTGAGGTGGAGAGGACTTCACTCAGATAATATACCGGCCGCTGCACGGTTTTGCCTCCTTCCTCTCGCTCTACTACCACCACAGCACTGACAACTCGGTTGGTTGCCGCTATATAGAGCAACATTGGCTCCCGGGGCATCGGAGATGCTAATACCGGCGCTGTTGACAACAACTGTTTCAATTCCTTGAAAGCTGCATCTGCTTGCGTTGTCCAGACAAATGTGTCGGACTTTTTCATCAACTGATATAACGGCAGAGCTTTCTCTCCCAGCCGGCTTATGAAGCGGCTCAGGGATGCGAGGCACCCAGTGAACTTCTGTACTTCCCTCAAATCTGTCGGCGGCTTCATCCTTTCTATGGCACGAATCTTGTCGAGATTCACCTCAATACCCCGGCTGGAAACAAGGAAACCGAGCAACTTGCCCGCCGGCACACCAAAGGTGCACTTAGCCGGATTCAACTTCATCCGGAATCTCCTCAGGTTCCCAAAGGTTTCCCGGAGATCATCTATGAGAGTCTTGCTCTCCTTGGTTTTTATGACGATATCTGTCGTCGTGGTGAAACAACATATGCCATAGGATGGCTTAAATGGGGGCCGACTAGATGCTGGAGGATTCGGGAGAGGGGAACGAGCTAAAAAGCACGACAGAAAGAGACACTGATCTACCCAGGTTCAGGGCTCTCGTAAGGAGATAACACCCCTACTCCTGCTCTACTGATTGTATATATGGATCGATGTAGTACACCACAATGGTGCTTCCAAGCTCTCTGCTAGAGAAGGAAGATGAACTGGTAAGTGTAAGAGTACAGAGTGACCAACCCCTTTACCAGGGCTCCCTATGCCACCTTATATAGTGGTGGCCAGGGTTACAACGGTCATACAAGACCACAAGACAAGGGCTACACTCCAAACAGGAGCTGGTGGCGATGGCAGAGACCCTTGACTTCGCCCCTGATTGCTCTCGATGGGACGCCATATCCCTGTACCTTGTACCTCTTGAACTGTGGCCTTACCTCTGTGCGGTAAGCTCGTACTTGTGCACAGTGAGGGTAGGTAACCTCCACTGTGCACCCTGCCATCTTACTCTGCTACCATGCTTGGATGTTTCCTTCCTTGATTGTAGGGATGTGACACCTTGGTTGACTTAAGTATCCCGGATATGACCGTTGGCCATACCCAGGACTTATATGCCGGACCAACGACCTACGAGGGTCGGGTAATCCGGCCTCCCCTGCTCCTGCACAACACACCAAATGGTTAGGCCGGCATATCTAAGTATATGCCGGCACACTTTATAAGTATTCCGGCTATGCCGGCATATCCAAGTATCAGCCGGGATACACATTATATGCCGGCCTGGCCAATGCTCTTATATTCCGGCCAGGGCCTTCCTTGATAACCCGGCATAAAGTCAATCATAGACCTTGTGTCTTTCTACTCTCTTGACCCTACCGGGGGTCATCCCTCCGACACTAGTCCCCGAAGCTGCCGAGGTTCCCCAGTCATAACTGTGGAGCCTTGACAGGTTCAACATACCTTTCTTTATTATGCCCCGGCGATCAGATTATATGCCGGCACATCTGCACATATCCCGGCCTCTGTTCCTGTTCCAAAACTTATTCCGGCCGATCCCGAGGGTATCCGGACGGAACATATACATCGGGCAATTAATCCGACATATAGACGAGTCTTCCTCGAGAAGCCATGTCCGACAGCTTTGCATCGAAACTTGTAACTGCCCTGCCACCTCGAACGATCACCCACGATGTGACGGTTCACAGTGCAGCAGTTACTTCTCGCCATCATTGCGTCATGGCACGGTTACAGGAACCGCCGCCCCACTCTGTGCCGCCACGTGGCGCCTCGCCGCAGAAAACGGTCGGGGAGTGGAGCACTCCCACGATCCCCACGACCCTGCCTCTTCGCTATAAACAGGGCGGCGGGGGTAAACGTATCTTTTTACCCCCCACCACCATCGTCTTCCTCGCCTTCCTCGCCTGCTACTCTGCCTCCTGCGCTCCACCGCCGGTCCGAAGAGCAGCATCGCCGCCGCAGCCGACCTGCTCCCCGCCGACGCCGACGCCCGACGACGCACGGCATCACCTTTGACGCCGCCGCCGCCGCCGCCTCTTCTCTCTGCAGCATTGCAGGGAGATTGGATCTTCCTGCACGCTCGCCGCCGCTCCATCGTCGCCGGCCAAGCTCCGGTGAGACCTCCCTCTGTTCTTCCTCTTTCACGCCTTTTACAACTTCGCACCAGTAGCCCCACTTGCACAGATCTGCTTCAGTCTCAGAGCTAGTTTTCCCTTTGATTCGACTAGCATTGCTAGGCAACGCTCGCAGGTGTTCATCTTTAGGAGTTTTACCTTTATTTGTTTCCTATTTTAACTGTCTCGGTAGATCTTCTATTCCTGCTAACATCTGTGAGAGTGGTATGCCGGAGAGACTAACCTCCCTCTTTTCTCCGGCCTTGATAGGAAATAACATCACGGGACTCCGGCTCTCACGCCTTATCCCGGCCACTAAGATGGCATCTTCAAGCATGACGGCTACCTCGGCCTCTGAGGAAGATACCTCGGCCCGAGCCCAAGGACGTTCCGGCTGGGAGGGGTCGGAGGTTACTCCGGCCGACATATCCTGGGTCACCTCCACCAGGAGAGTCCCGGAGGGCGTAGCATGCCGGCTACCAGCGGGAGAAACTGTGCCGGCACCTGAACCCGGCGAACGCGTCGTCTTCATCGCCCACTTCGCGCGGGGCTTCGGTCTGCCGGCATCGGACTTCTTCCGGGACTTCCTCAACCCTACGAGCTACAACCTCATCATATCCCGGCCAATGCCGTGATGATCCTCTCCGCCTTCGCTGCTTTTTGCGAGGGCTATGCCGGCATAGAGGCCCTTACTCAAGGCTGGGCGAAGTAGAACTTCTAACTGCGGAAGCAAGTCGCCAAGAGCCGCCCCGGAGCAAGGACGACCCGCCGGAGACGGCCCAGGAAAGAAGGAAGGACCGCCCCATGGACCCTCTGCGGCGCGGCCACCATCATGTCCCGGAAGGGCTCAGACTTCCCCAAGGTGGAGCTCCTGGAATCTTGCAAGAAAGTGGCAGAAAAAAGCTTCTTCTACGTCAAGAACACCACCGACGAGGATCTGCTCAACATGCCGCCATTTGTGGACGAGCCACCCTTGGCCTGACGAACTGGACCTATAACCCGAAGAACCGGTTGATGCGGTGAATGCGCTTTCACCGGGTTAAGGGCGAGCCCTGGATGCCGGTCTTACTCCTCAAGACCTGGTGGCCTGCTATATAAGCCGGCGCGTCTCCCCTCTGCAGCGCCGGTTCGCACAAGATCTGTCAGATGAGCGGGCCAATGGACCCCACCCGGCACTCCACACACGAGCTGACTCCGGCCGACATTCTGCGCCAGATTAAGGATGTCTGCAAGTCCTCTCAGGCCACTTTTGCCTGGGGGCTAGAACCATACAGCCGGGATAGGCCCGCCCCAACGGTAAACCATCTTATCCGATACATAAAGTCCATGTCCGGCACATAGATACTTAAGCCGACACATGTCTATTTGCCGGCACATATCATATTGATCCGACATACCTCTTCCACCGGCATATTTCCTTGTCTGAATACTTGACTTTGCTGTTTATACAGAAATTCAGCTTCCAAACCATGGAGAACTCCCGGATCAAGATCGCGGCGGATCGCACCGTTGCGGATGTTGAAGATCCGGATCATTGGGATAAGCTTCCCAGGAGCACCCGTGCTGCAGCTGCCATGGGTAAGGGCTCTTCATCCCGGCATTATACTCAAGACCGGAGTGAATGATTCT